>CAXIVR010000007.1:86203858-86803858 GCA_964035755.1 Teleogryllus oceanicus | reverse complement strand
AATTCGACTGAGCTGACTAGCTAGTGCATAGACAAGGCTATACTTAAAAATATGGTATTTACCAAATATCACGCCCAAGACCACCCAGGGTTCTTGGATACAAGAATTGAAAACTATAGTTTGGTAAAACGATTATAAATGTCCTCGCGTGCTTGTTCGTAATTTTATTCACTCGTATTCACCGCTCTCACGATAACCCACGTCATTGATGTAATCGTAATTCTCATACTAGAAAATATATCTTGCTGTAGAACTCCCGGACCACCAAACCAGGTAGTTCCACTTATCCCTACCGAGATAGGCTAACGCTTAGGTTTTCAGTATCGACAAATAATTCCGACTTTAATTATTATAAATTTTAATATACAACACATCAAATAAATACAAATTATAGTTTTTACTGTGCTATAATTTATTTTCATTTCTTGCATTTACAAGGGGGGTGTCTCAAACGTTACGTGATAATTATAAGAGATTCAAGTGCGCGTTATAGGTGCTTTATTGGTGGAGAGGGGGTATTGAAAATATTCGAAATTTGCGTTACGTAATTAATGGACGGCTTCTTAATAATTCCGGGCGTGTCAACTGCTAAGACCATTATTCCCGTAACTGTAGTGCATGTTGTTATCGCGGAAGGTGGTGGTGGTGATCCGAACGGAACCAAACACGGCAGCCGAACTGCCAATCGGCTTGCGTGGGGAGGGGGTAGGCTGGGGGGTTACGGCAGGCGGGGAGTCTCGGTTGGAGCAGTGCCTCTTTAGTGGGAGGCATCTCCCACCACTCGTCAGGGAATAGCCCCGCAAACCAACGGCGAATGCCGGCAGGCGAATGCCGGCAGGCGAATGCCGGAAGGCAATCCGGGCAGGCGAATGCCGGGCAGGCGAATGCCGGGCAGGCGAATGCCGGGCAGGCGAATGCCGGGCAGGCGAATGCCTGGCAGGCGAATGCTAGAGCAGTACCACAACAAATGGGCCACGGACCTCGCAATACACACGCATTACACCATCACGATTGCTGAGATATCTTCCAGGAGGTTAGAGCTTGTCTCGTTGGGGGCTGTGCCCAGCTGGAGGGAGATACCTGGTTCAGAAAAACTCCACTACCCGACATTTAAGTCGGTTCCGGATCTCTCTATTTCGCTGGGGATCTCTGCCACCGTCCGTGATTAAAACATTCACTACACTTCTGGAACTATTGACCACAACAGATGAACCGTCAGGAAACCCGGAAATATTTACCATTTGAACTGTGTAATTTTAAACAACCTGTAACAAGTCTTGTACCGCAGCCTCTGGGTCAATGCTCCCCAACCCGATCTCAATCAGGTTTTATGTCCAGTTTCCCTGATCCTTTGAGTAAATGTTGAGATGGCCCCTTGTTTTGCTTCTGGACATAAATGTAACTTTATTATCTGTGCAGAAGAGATCTTCTAGAATTCAATGAGAAATATCGTTATTGAAATTATCGTTCTCCATGATCTGGGCTGTCCGGGTGACGCCACGTCGAAGGCTGGGGTGCCGACGTTTCGACCGACATATCGCGATCCTCTTCAGGATATGTCGGTCGAAACGTCGGCACCCCAGCCTTCGACGCGGCGTCACCCGGACAGCCCAGATCATGACTCTGGCCGCGGAAGCCTACGATATTATCGTTCTCCATGTAGCGTCAAGAAGTATTATTCCTTGGCGAAGGACATGATGAGGGATAAGAGCCCAAATTTATTGCTTATTTATCCTTGAAAATAGATTTTATTACATCGGAGCGAATAGGTTTGTTAACAACCTTGCAAAAAACGATAATTTCTTTCTCTATTCAAAATTCAATTAGTATATGGCTTAGGGTAGGATCACAGAATTTTGAAAACGTGCACAGAATTCACTTCTCGCCATAGCACGTCATACACAGTTTTAACTGTTTTTGACGTTAAAGAATGTTTAAAAAATTTAAAATTCGCGAAAAATTCAATCAGACCGTCGCAGCGTCAGATGTTTTTCAGCGTAGCTTGCAGAAATGTGGAAGTCAAAAGATCAGGTATAATGTGAAATGTCTTATATACATTATGTTTCACATTTTTCACCCTCAGCTCGAACAGAGTTCACCGGTGGTGCACCTGAGTGAATGAGGGAGTGTTTATTGATTCCGGGCGCGTCAACATCGTACGTAATTAAGTGTAGTTCACAGTGAATAAATTCGTTTGTTTTCCGCAGAAATATTGTAGAAATCATTATTCCTAGAAAAAGTAAAAATAATATTTCACAATAAAATATGTATTTTACCCTACATTCAGATGTTACATTACGGTAAACATCTTTTGAAAATGTATTCATCTTTAGTGCTCCCTATTATGTAAAAGAAAACAAAAATTATACTGAAGACTAATGTTATACAGAGATAGATAAATGAATTAATACGTAAAAAGATACACACTTACTCAAGTAACTTGATACAAACATGCACATTGTCGGCGTCATTGTGCCTCTGGGAGAACGGGGGGCTGTAGGGAGGATGAGGATATTCAATAGAGGGCTACGTTTTACATCTGTTCATTTGTAGTCGAAAGTATGTTTTGTTTCAAGAAGATGAGAAGCGTTTCGCACGTTACTTGGGTAAGTGTGCATTTTATTTTATTTCACTGTAATAAATAATTTTATCCTTCACTGTATATACATGTATTTTTCTGTATATACATGTTGTTTTGCTCTAGATATCTGATAGACAGCACTGAATATGAGATAAAATATCTTGAAGAAGGTTTGCTGTAATGTAACATAAAATGTAGTGTATTGTATATTATCCATCCACATGGTAAATGTTACATGCTGCGAGGTTGTGATGTTCTACCAATGAGGATCTACCCACTCGCAAGTCGGCTTGCAGAGTTTCGCCCGTCCAGCGATCACCCTCTTCGGCGACGGCCGGGACAAGTTCTAAATTCCGGACATGTGTAATAGTGTAGTGCATGTGAGTGTGTGTGCAAAAAAAGTACTGCACCGGCATTCGCCAGATATTGATCTGAGAAACCACGGAAATTTACCGATTAGAGCAGCGGGCCGCTAAAGTTCTCCAGTAGACAGCGGCAGATTTCGACCTAGCTATCTAGGTAGTTTCGAAAATCCTGCAAGCGTCGAGACTCGAACCCTAGAACCTCCCGTTCAGAGGCACTGCCGGCACATCAATTGGCGGCTTGAGCCACCTAAGCCGGCTGCAGTGTTTTAAGATCTAGTCATCTCTGATATCCGTAGATTTATTTATTTTTATTTATTTTACGTCAAAAAAAAAAAAACAGTTTAAACTGCGTATGACGTGCTATGGGGAAGAGTGGATTGTGTGCACATTCGCTCTTCACATTTTGCACATTTTGAAGGAAAGAAAAGCTCCTATGTAATGAAATCTATTTTCAAGGATAAATAAGCAGTAAGTTTTGGGTTCTTATCCATGTTGTCCTTCGGAATAATAGTTCCTGCTGCGACAACATGGAAACAATAACTTTAATAATTGTATTTCCCACTGAATTCTAGAAGACGTGCACAGAAAACGTGCACAGATGTACAACTGCTTGGAATAGCTGTTCTATTCGGACTGTGGAGTCGTTATTTAGAGCATAATAAAAAAACACTTCTCAAGAGATTCTTTAGAACACTGGTATTAATAATGGTCCACATAATTTCGAGTTTTAATGATATAAGTGATTCTATAAATAAAACTCAAAATTGTTGAATTCTGTAATCATCTTACCCTTTCGAATTCATATAATGGGTAACGTTTGCATCCACATACTCATCTACTGTTGAGATTTTGTGCCTTTCTCAATAAATGTGTAAGCACTCCACTACATATCGTTGGTGCACAAAAATATGTCATTCTGCCGAGAAACTGCCAGCCTATACCAGGATGAGTCACGTAACTTTAGCACCTTCGGTTTTTGAACGGTTGAAGTTATTCCAATGCAGTTATCATGAAAGAGCGTGAGGGAATGGGGCTAATTTATACATGTATTCATTTCTTTTTCATCATTTGTATTATACAAGGTTTAATGGAAATAGTTATGTTTTTATTATCTAATTTTATAATTATTCGCCAGGTACCGGACAGACGTTTCGTCGCTTTCCGCCAGAAATCAAGCCCTGAATATAATTATAAATGTGACTCATTTATATATATATATATATATATATATATATATATATATATATATATAAATGAGTCACCTTTATAAAATGTTACTAGTAAAAATTGCAATTTTCCAAGCGTGTATTTTTAGTTATTACAAAAATGACTGTTTTTAAGATGGCTCACCTTTCTCGTTCACCGACAATATCCATTAAAGAACGCCGACATTCTATGTGACCATTTTCGTGGATCTGATTACCTATCGCGTAATTATGAAATTAAGACATTAGACGGTCACAAAAGTTTCTCATGTCGGATAGTGCAAAGTTGATCGTGAAAGACGTTAAAGCATATGCTCAAACAAGTCATTAGAAAATGTTTTTGTCATCTCTCTGGTATTTCTTTCCATAATGGAATTGGAAGGGCAAGTTTGGGAATGCGTTGTTTGCATGACTAGAGACACTTTCTTTTGAGGATTGTCTGAGGTTTCTGTGCGAGCCTTGACGTTGTCTGAAATAAATATAGAACGATTAGTCTTCCCAATGTTTAGATTATTCCCAAGTCATTATATTTCGTTTAAGAACGCATATATCTTCAAATGTATGCAATTGACGTATCACTCTCACCTGAAAAATTACTATTGTGCCACTTCTGAAAATGCCTTGAACAATAAAAGAATTTAAAAAATACATACAATATCTGCCTTATTGAAATATCTTATACATGTAACATAGTACAATGAAACAAACGCATTCTTGTTTGGGGATAGAATATGTATGAACTATATATTCTACGTGTAAATGTTGACGTTTCTTTAGTTATTTTAAAGCGATGAATTTTTAATTTATGTTACGTAATTTACATAATGTTTATTAGTAATTTCTGAAAACGTTCTTACTCAGGGTCATAAATCTTCATCAATGAAAGATGCGCGAAGCTACAACCAATCCCTAGCTGATACAACGCAAAATGTAGTTTCTGAAATATCGTTAACTCACTGAAAATATCGATGGAGGAACAACAAAATAAATGTTTCGATCGGTAGTCAAATTATCTATGCGTGTCAGGCTAGTAAATGTGTAAATTATTTAATAAAAAGTAAGTAGTAATGGGTATAAAACTTTGTATTTGCGGGATATTTAAAAGCATTTTGTCACGTTTATGAAATGATGTTGGATGTTAATGAAACAAATTGTTGTTTTGTGGTTTAAGCCGAGCTGGAGGATGGCAAGGGTTTTACGGAGGTGCCGTAATGAATGAAATTTATAACTTGTGAAAACTTATTGGTCGCTGTAATTTGTGTAATTTGTATGCCAAGAGTGAATATTAGAGTTTATTCTGAAAATTGGTGACCGACGATAAATAATTATTTAATTATAATTAATAGATTGCTTACTGAACATCATTTTTGTATATTGAAGGAGCGGCTCTATAGAGAACCGAATACGAATAACTGTTGTTTGAAAGAACAGTTTTAATTAATTAACTGAAGAAATTATATCTCATATTGATTCGATCGATTCGAGCCTCATATTGATTAAAGTGAGCTACCTGAACATTGTAGTGTATTTCATTTTCTTTCAATTTATTACTACGTGCTCGGCATTGCTGTCATTCAAGGTTGTTTACATATTAGTACTTCACTTAAAGGATAAACACTCTCATGGCTAAACCAATGCACTTTCTATTGACGACGTCAAGAGATACTTAGATTAAAAGTTGATTTAAGATGTAGTACGATTGTAATAGTTTTAGTCTTTGTCTAGTTGGGTATTAGGAAAGTTTGGAAACATATTTCGGGTATTGTGAAAAATTCTGCAAGGTGTGTGTGTGGTATGTTTTGTTGTTAGTATGTTTTGGGGGCATGTGCGACGGTAGTGTTTTGTAGGTTTTTGGATATTTTCAATATGCAGTCGTGAGAGTTCGATGTTAGCTCTCTGTGTATTTTGGCTCCAAGGGGGTAATTTTTCTAAGACATTTATTTTGAATTATATGTAACTTGTTATCATGGCAATGTTCTATTTTGGCCCTTATGGAACAAGTGAATTAATTGGACATAGACATCCTCTGAAACGCGTTCGAGAGTGCGGACTGGACTGAAGTTCCGAGTATCTCAAAATTCCACTTGTTGCCTTCGGAAAATACTTGAACATTAAAGTGTATTGATGGACTATACATCCTCTGAAATGCATTCATAGTGCAGACTGGACTTGACTCAAGTTCGAGAGATGCAACATCAGGAATGTGCTGAAAACTCGACGCCTACTCATCCCTTTGGAAGGCTACCTGAACATTAACGTCCATTAACGTGGACGCAGACATTCTCTGAAAAGCGTTCGATAGCGCGGACTCCGAGAGGCGCAACAGCGGCCATTTGCCTAAAAATCCGCCGCCTGCTCGTCGCGTTCGGAAGGTGACGAAGCGCGTTGCTTTGGCGTCGGGCGCGCGCCGCGTGAGTCGAGGTCAAGGGGCATCGATCCGGCTCTCTTCCAGGCGCGAGGCCGCTTCGCAGGAACAATGCAGTCGCGTCCACTCGCCCCTCCCACTCCGCCTATTTGCCCAACCTCTTGTTTGATTGTTCAGGGCGCCGCTTCCTGTGTATCTTCTTCAGGGGAAAGCTTTGTGCGGGCGCGCGTGTACCTATCCGACTCCGAAATGTGTGTTTAGGGGAAAGGTCGTCGACGGTAAGTATTTGGAGACACATATGTCATTGTCTTCAGCTGTCAGAGAAGCATGTCGATTTCGATGGCAGAAACGATGTAAGAAACTGTAGGTGGTGTGCACGACCTGAAGGTAGGAGGTCGCATGCGTTAGGCTTACTGGCTGTGATAGTTCGGCACCAACATTGCTGTCTCTGCATTATCGTTGATCGGAAGTACCTACGGTTCGAGTCCCGGCGGTGGAGGTTTGCCGACACTGGCTACATAACTGGGTCGAATTCAGCCAGTTTGTAGCAGAAATCCAGCGGTGGCTCTCGGATCGGTAGGATTCTAGTTTTTTGCGATCAATACAAGACGAATGTCGGAGCAGTACCCTCACAAACGCACCACGGAGTGTGCGCGATCTTTCCTTCCCCTTTCGTAGTCCTATCCTAACCCTTTTCTTACGCACTTACATGCACCGCATTACCATTCAGATCGCGGATTCGGTGGGGTAACGGTCAGCGTGCTGGACTGTTGTACCCGAGTTTGTGGGTTCAACTGGATGTGGTGGATTTTTCAGGGCGAAAAAATCCTTCGTACGCCTTCCTTCGGAGGGGAAGTAAAGCCGACTGTCCCATGTAGTAGATTTACCGCATGTAAAAGATCCTCAAGCCTAAATGAAGCCTCTGAGCAAAATTGAGTTCCGCCTGTTTCGTCGCCCAAGATAATACCTCCTTTCTCCGCTAGGTGGTGAAAGGAGGGTAGCGAAATTTGCGTGATTAGACCGAAGAGCGAGCCTGATGGCCCGAGTCTCGCCACGTAAAATAAGGCATTAACTAACTATCATACACGTCAGGAATACAGTCGGATGCTTGGAGCTTGTCCCGGGTGAGCCAGTACCCTGTTGGTAGGAGATAACTGATTGCGGAAATATAACCTGCATGTCGACAGGTAGCTCGGTGTTGGACCCCCACCATCCAACGGAAGAAGATCACAGCCAATTCCCCACGTTGAAACATTCACTACAGTTACGGGACTCATAACCTTAGCAGCTGCCGTGTCTGAAATCACTAATCAATTAGTTAAAACACTGGAATCAATTTCATATTTACTAGTAACGTGGGTAATTTTAAGTATGTTGCTAATGTAAGGCGAAACGAGTAGTGGTGAGACACTAGCTCTTTTGTCTGACGGAGTGAAGGCTAGAGCCAAGGGACTTTGGGACGTAAAAAGGTAGTGCTGAGGGCAGGGAGCATCGGCAGGAAACCAAAAAACGTTTAAGTTCATGTAAAAAGAAATACCATGGCACTAGTCGATTTTCCCTTCAGCGAAGCGCCAAGCAGGGTAGGAAATATTAAACAATAAAAAAAAAAACAGCGTAATCAAATGCAAAACAGCTTCGAAAGGGAAATTAATTTGAAAATTTTAGATACACAAGTGGAACGAAAACATGCTGTTTAGTGCATTTGTAATGGTAACAATAGACTCACAAACCAGTGTCCAACATAATAAACCAATATGCCCACAGAATTCAAGTACGGGCATTTTCAGTATTTTTTTAATGTTCTAACTTTATCTTTTGTAGCACTGTCCTTTTATCTCAACATAAGGTAAATACATTGATAAAAACATATTATTAACGGCCGGGGTCTATTAAGGACTTGCCATATTGCCGTCTGTTAACAATTGAAACAAATGAGTTGTAGCTAAAGATAGAAAATGAGTTCACTTATTTCAAGAACTGGTGTATCTTGTTTTATGTGTTATTTTACTTTCCCGCCCTTACTAACTTGAGAAGAGAAAGTATTGTAATCATGCGCCAAAAAACGGGAATTTTCGACATAAAAACTCTTATTGTCGGGCAGTGATAACGAAAAAGTGGATAAATCCAGTTTCAAATATAGAAAAAATCTTAACAGTGATGTAGCAGAATCCATCTTTTGTGCGCCTTAATACCGAAAAATGGATTACGGCAAAACGTTTCTGCCTGTCTGTCCGTCGTCTTGCACTACGCTAGCGCATTAACCCTTCAGCATTGTCTCCAAAACTGATATTCCCAATCGTTCTGGCTGATTCGCACTCCTGGAATTTGAAACCAATGTTTTAATTTTGGGGGTTACTTTACGCGAAACCCTTCGGACATTTACAAAAAATAGTTATTTTCATATTAAGGGTGTGAAGTTTACGTTTTTTTCCGTCGAGATTGAGATTTTTTGCCGAGACCGTAGGTCGAGGCAAAAAATCTCAATCGAGACCATGAAAAGAGCGGAAACTTTACACACGAAATATGAACATTTTTTCTTCAACTGCATAAAAATATAATACAAATAGTTTCGTAAACTTGTATTGGAAAAAGAACCAAACGTGCAAAAAAGTATTCTAAAGCCGAGCAAAAAAGACTTTTTTCACGATATATAGATAGTTGTCTTGGCAACGATCTTTTTTAATGGCGATTAAAAAATGACGAAGTTCACGTACTGCTAGCGATGCAAAGAAGTTGTCGTTTTTATGCAGTTGTAGAAAAAAGACATTTAATTTTATAATTAAACTTTGTCCTCGGATAGGATAATGGACGCTTAAGAGAATGGTGCAGGTCTCATGTTCGGTGAAATCCCTGATTTCTGGAAAAATTACAAAATTTCAAACTATTCGGCGTATTTTTACAACTAATTTTTCTTAATAAAATCTGTTCCTTAAAGACAAATCTTGAAATAATGTCGTTTAACTTTTCGAAAATATGAGTAGTTTTCGTTAATTTAGCGCGAAATATAGGAATTTTAATTTTTTTTTTAAATTTTCCCCAAAAGGGACGGTAAAAAGATGGTGCTAGTTTCATTTTCGGGTAGTGCTCAGTTTTTTGAAAAATTGAAAAAAAATATTTCAAAACTATACAATTGAACATAGATATTTTTCCTGAGGCAAAGACTGTTGTAAAACTCAGCTCTTTAAAGAAGTCATGTAATTTTTTTGAAAACCTCATTTGCAGAAATATTAAACATAAGATATTAGATTTCCAGACCCAACTTTTCTGTTCATTTTACTTTGAGATAGAGTAGTATGTCGTCTTTGTAACTTTTTACGTTAGTGAAGTAATTTGCACCATCTCTTACTTTTAATTAATCCACCAAAGGCAGATACAAAAAATGAGATGTTTGATGCTCATAATGAATTGGGACAGCACCTTAGTAAAGCAAGTTTTCTGTTCATCTCGGGATCTAATTTCTGGGATGACCTTTTGTGTTGTTTAAATAAAAAGATATTTGTTTTATTATTTCATTTTCTTTTTCATTAATTCGCTTGTTTTTCTATTCCACAGATCACGGTATATTTTTTACTCACATTAATCATTCGTCCATTTCATAGAACAATATTATTTCAAATACTTGCAATTATGATTTATTATTACTCTGTAGAAATTCAAATCTTATTGAAATGTATTATTCTATTTGTAATTGAAAATAATTTTAAAGTTGTAGGACTTCCATTACATTAAAAGTTACCTTGAAATGTGTTTTAATCATTATGAGGTATATAAATAATTGTTTTCTTTTGTTTCAGGTTGTGAACTTTCAATGAGCTTCTGCCGTAGGCAAGTTAATTTAATTTAATATTTTTTGTTTTTCCCATTAATCATTAGAAGTGCTACTTTCAAAATAATTTAAAATAGTTTTAATTCTTTAATTTTAAGCCTATTCATTAATAAATTATTTTTATTGAATTGATCTTCCTACATTACTTCAAAATTACTCTCAGTGTAGCTTTTTCTCTAATTAAATGTAACAGTATTTACAAACGTTTTCAATAAATGTAATTTTCCTTTTCACGCACACACATGCTCTTAATATTACAAAACCAGAACAAATAATAGTAATTTATGATACGAGTTATACAAGTGATATTTTATTTTGAGAGTAGGAAACCTTGCGACACGAGGCTTATAGACATGTGTATTACCAGGAAAAGAAAATTACTTATTGTAACTAACACTATGATGCATACTTGTAAAATATTTCCTAGGTTACATTTCGTTTGTTATTTACGTGTTACTTCAACATTTTATAAACATGGAACAAAACACCACTAGTCCTAGTGGAAATCTTTTCTTTCCTTTCACCAACGAGCATTGCCGCTTTGGCTGCTCTTTATCAGAGGAAATCAAATCGATTAGTTTGCCAAGGAATACCATAATTAGGTAAATTCGTATTTAGTGTCCACTCGCCATATTGCTGTACAACGAGAAATTACACGTACGTTTGGCACTGGCTCATTTCAGCATAATATCTCGTTGGCCATTATTGGAGCACCGCCGACGTTCCCGATAGCGATAATTGCAATGTGGAAATGGTCGATTTTATCATCATTAATACCAATTAAGTAGAAAGTTATATTTCTAGTAGTAATAAAACCGTTTTTCTCTTTTTAAAGCGATTTAGGAAAAAGAAGCAAAAAAATTACTAATATATTTTGAATATTTTTGAGGTATCATTCGTTCGCTTAAAATTATCTTGATCTGTTGTACCCACCAAGATGTTATATTTCAAAGTGAAGTATATAACACTCTTGATACGCATGTATGTGAAATTATAGATTATAAAATGCAAGAAAAATAGGGTATTTTGGAATTATCTCCTAAATAGGTGTACGTAAAATATCCTCCTTTGGAAGCAAATTTTAAGATTACGTTTGATATTTAGCGTTCTTACATATTCCTTCAAAACGCTTCTTTTTTAAAATCTTTTCATTTCTACTATTGGAATGTCATTTTTAAGATATTTCATATCTATAAAAATTAAACAAAGCTATTATAGAGAAGTCGTATATTTTAAATGTAAGGAAAGAGTTATAAATATGAATATGAAATAGGATTATGTAGAAATGGCTGATGGAAAAAAAATAATCTGCTCTTCGCTAGAGTGAAAGAGTCAAAGTGATGTAGACATTTTGGAAGCTGGACTGCTTAAACATAGTTGAGGGATTTTAGGGTTAAAATTATTTAATTGTTGTACAGTCGCAAAAGCATTTTATTCCTGCTCCCCCTTTGCTGGAAAGAGTTCGGAGGCTTCCCTGCACCTTCAGAACTGATTTTGTCTTAAATTATGACACTGTATTAAGTGTGAGAATTATTGGAAGTCATTTCCATTACTTCTTCAGATGGTGCAAGAAGTCTATAGCAAATAATGTAAATGGAAGAATCTAGAATTATTCTGATAAAAGATTTCTTACCTTATGTCTCAACAGCTTCCCGTGGATTAAGCTACCGCTTTGAAAAAGTACCTTGAGATACCTTGTTTTGTGGAGTTATACCTTGATTTCGTAGGATTACAGAAAACAAATAATCTTTAACAATAGTTTTTCTTGCTCTGCACGTTGATAGATTCTGTGCCAGTTACACCTTGTGTTGATACAGAAATCGCTCTGGCAATACGTTCCACAAGTAGCAGAGTTTTTTGAAAGGACTCGCAGAATTCCCGTACATGTGCTTATCTGCTCCAAGGCAGGTGTATTCCTGAATGCTACCTTTTCTTCCGGCAGGTTTCCTTGGCGCCTTATTCCCGCCGTGCCAGCAGATAACGATAGGACGCGCCGCGGTTCTTTCATTTTTTAAAAATCGCTGCTATATTTACAGAATGACATCGAACTTCTTCCTGTACTCGACCAAGGTCGATTCTGCTGGCTGCCGATTGGGAACGGAGACCTGGGTAAATACAGTGATACGTAGAGCTGAGAGAGATTTTCATGTAATAACATAGTTTGATATTTGCAATTTAAAAGATGAGGAAACAATAATATTTTCGAATTAGTATATCAGGATCATTTTATTTGAACTTTATTTTACATGTTTTTGTATGCATTTTACATTTTACCAACCATTCGACAAAACACATATTTCAGCTTTTCCTTCTTTGTGGATGTTTTAAAAAATTGTTGCAATTTTAATTTTTTCGAAGATATTAAACTCCAAAGTGCTCGTATTCTTAATAATTATTTTCTTATACAGAGTGGTATAAAAATGTGTCATTTCATCAAGAACACAGCAGTGAAATATCCTTGTATTTCCAGTTTAAATAATGGCGATGCGTGTACGTGTTTATGAACCAACAACTTACGACTATAAAGTTATCATCGATGAAGCGATCCTTTAATACAAAATTATATTGTGAACTTCTACGAAAGATAAAGCTTGAAATTAATACCACAAACAGTCTCCACAGAAATAAATGAATAAATCTGCATTTGAAAGTTCAGTCATAATCTGTTGTGTTTGATGTGGTTTTGGCAGCCGTTCCGTTTTCCGTGGCTTCAATGTTGAAATCTTGGAACTCGATTGACGAAACAAAATAGTACTTTACCAAGCTTGCAGCAAACAAATGGATTGTTCCTTGAAATTCGAGCTGGAACAGCATGCATGAAGTACCAGAATACAAAAAATAAACGGTTAAAAAATAAACGGTATCAAAGAAGTTAAATGTTTCGGAGATGCTTTTGTCACAAATGCATTGTGAACTTCAAAAAGCTCTTTTAACAATGAATTATTTAGTGCAATGATCCTACAAATATTCACGGTTGAAGTTTATAATGCCTGAATTTGATTATTTGCTGAAAAAGTGTTTTAAGCATTAAATTTCTTATCATCCAACGCTTCGTAAGAATTAACTTCACGTGTGCGACCAAGAGGCAATGAATAATATTAGATGTTGTATTGAGGATTCTTTCCTACACTTGGTTTTTTCTAACGAGGCATCTGAGGGTAGTATCTCCAATATAGAATAAGGCACGACGTTTTGCGCCTTTCTTGCCGCAAGATGTCGCGTGATTCGGACTGTATCAAGCAGTTCTGCAGATTAAGCTACCCTAGCGGCAGGACAGAGAAAGACACAAAAAGGCGTGCCTTATTCTATATTGGAGATACTACCTTCAGATGCCTCGTTAGAAAAACCCAAGTGTAGGAAAGAATCCTCAATACAACCTCTATTATTATTCATTGCCTCTTGGTAGCACACGTGAAGTTAATTCTTACCTCTGCCTTAGTCTGCCTCACTCTAACGAACGACTCTGTTTGGATGGCTATCAGCCCATCGTACGGCTATAGGAACAGTACTCTTGCAGTTTGAAAAGAGATGTCGCCGATCGTTAGGCTTTGGCTACCGATTTACCTCTGCAGATATATATTTCTACTGATGCAACTGCCTGTAGTCTTTGCCTTCTCCTCAGTAACCTGCATACATTCACTCTGTGGCGGATTTGAAATACATCTTCCGGGACGGAAAGCTGTGAGGAAGTGCGTTTTACGTAAGACCAATGTACGAAGCCGCGCTATCTTCTGCTCAGATAAATATTTGTAGATCAATGTGTGTACTAAAATCCGATAACTATAAGTAGCGGACGTAGTAACAATGTACGGAAAGTCACAAGCATATCAAAAACACGTGATTAACAGGCAGGTAATCTTCTCATGAGCTCTTGGAATTTGTTTTGGGGGACATGCGAGAAACATTCTTGTCGTAGGGTTTCATAAAAATGCGATATCAATTTAATGTTAAGAAAATGTTTCATGAGAAGCCAGTGATGTTATTTGCTAAACGAAGGATTTTTTTCGACCTTAAAAATCCTCTCATTCGGTCAGTTTTGGACCCGCGAACGTGAATGTGAACAAGACTAATGCCGCCGGGAGGGGTGGGGAATGAGACTTTTCACCAATGCAGTGAATATGCTGTGAACATCACCATTCTGCATTCTGCTCCCCCCGAGCCTCAAAGCGGCGTCGTGCCGCAGGCGGTTGCTCTTTCTGCGCCCGCAGAGCTCTGCCAGCCGCTTTGCGTGGCGCCACTTGCCCGCCTGCTACCCTCCTGGCTCCCACCCGCTCCCCCGCCCCAACCCCACAGTGCCCGAACGCCTTTCACGCTCTCTTCTACATCCACTCAGCTTTCTACCTGCACTCCCCCAATACGCCTCTTCCACTCTCTCTAGCACTCCTCTGGCTATATAAGTCGACTACGGTTATAGTCAACTCGTATATAGTCAACTCGGATAGTGAAGTCGGATGTAGTCGGATGTAGCGAGTGGATGTAGTGGAGTCGGATGTAGTGGAGTCGGATGTAGTGAGTCGGATGTAGTGGAGTCGGATGAGTGGAGTCGGATGTAGTGGAGTGATGTGGAGTCGGATGTAGTGAGTCGGATGTAGTGGAGTCGGATGTAGTGGAGGATGTAGTGGAGTCGGATGTAGTGGAGTGGATGTAGTGAGTGGATGTAGGGAGTCGGATGTAGTGGAGTCGGATGTAGTGGAGTCGGATGTAGTGGAGTCGGATGTAGTGGAGTCGGATGTAGTGGAGTGGGATGTAGTGGAGTGGGATGTAGTGGAGTGGGATGTAGTGGAGTGGGATGTAGTGGAGTGGGATGTAGTGGAGTGGGATGTAGTGGAGTGGGATGTAGTGGAGTGGGATGTAGTGGAGTGGGATGTAGTGGAGTGGGATGTAGTGGAGTGGGATGTAGTGGAGTGGGATGTAGTGGAGTGGGATGTAGTGGAGTGGGATGTAGTGGAGTGGGATGTAGTGGAGTGGGATGTAGGGGAGTGGGATGTAGGGGAGTCGGATGTAGCGGAGTGATTTCTATCCATATGATGTGAGTTCCATTCGCGGCTGTCGCACAGAAAAGGAAAGGGTTTTTATCTGTTAGCGTAGAATTCGACCCTGGTGTTATTTGTCTCTCAAGGTGTAGCCGTAAAGGAATTCCCTCACTCCGGACTCTCTGAGCATGGGAAGGTGTATGGGCCTGGATGGTATTCTCTCATCTCCTGACCCCGCATTGACAATCGTAACCCCTTGACAAGAGCCGCATTGGGTAAGGCTATGGGTATTAGGGATATTAGAGAGATCTAGTACTCTGAGCTGTGAAGCGTTATCCACTGAGAGAGTCTGCCAGGAATCCTGGTGCAGCCACTAACCATTGAGATGATGTGTTTTTATAAGTTTCCTCATTTCCTTCAGTTTGGCACTAGTTGAAAAAACAACATAAAATTCTATATATTACATTTTTTCAAATTCAGAAAAAATTTAAAAGGTGTTAGTGAGAGAGAAAACCAAAAAGCAAAATCTCTAGATGAATGGTGGAAAAATTAACATAATTTTAGTGAACAATTTGTGAGATTTTTTCGGTTAATTATAAGAAGTAATTATGTTTTACATTAATTTATTGAAGATTTCTTCCATAAATAAGTTATATGTTAATATATTTTTATAATAATATAGTCGTGTTACTAGTTTTAGGACGGAAATATCAATATAACTAGTGTCTTAAATGGAAAGCCCTGCATAAAACGGAAACCCCCTTAAACCGGAATATTTTTTTGTCCCGATCGATTCCGGTTTAGACCGATTTTACTGCATACACTCACCCAGAGAGGGAGAGAGCGAGAGAGTGAGAGTGAGAGAGAGAGGGATAGAGAGAGGGATAGAGAGAGAGGGATAGAGAGAGAGACAGAGAGAGAGAGAATAATTTCATTCAAATAATTTTTCGTAGCTAGAAGTCAGCAGAAGATAACAATAAAATGGTGTTATTTTTTTAATAGTGCACCAATCCGTCATCTTCTTACATGATACCGAAAAACACTTCCTTGAAATTACAAAAGAACAACCTCTCGCAGGACAGGACCCTCATCGTTCACTCAACGCGCTCGTTCCGTTGCTCTAGCAGAGCATGGGGGGGCGTCAGGCACAGACAAGCGGAGTGGGGAGCGTATTATTGCCTGGCGGCGATGAAAAGAAGCGCCTGTCGTGCGAAGTGTTGTCTTTATGGCTTGGCCCAACTGCTGCCTCCGCACGCTGCGCCGGCGCCGCGCGACCCCAGGGATTGCGCTCACCCGAAGAGGCTGCGCGACGCTGCAACCGGAAGAGGATCTCAAGAACGTGTGTTTGAAATAACAACACACGTACACTCTTTAAAAACGGAAAATGCTACAAATTGTTTTGAGAAATATGACTTCCGTGGGACTTAACATGCAGTAAGTGCCCCTGTTTGTGCCTATTCCGTTGTGTGTTTTATAAAGCGTAATGTGAGATATTAATAGGTTTTACTTCTTTAAAGCAATTAAAGCAAAATAAGCACTAAATGGGCGACAAAATGGATGAATTTTATATTGTTTAAATGTATACTGTTCTTCGACTTTCAATAATATGTTTTACCCTCTACCTTTGAAAGAATTGGTTACTTCGAAGTTTTTATTTGATTATATAGGTTTTTAATTCTTCATAGAATGTAGTTCTTTAATTACTTATCCATGTTCTAATTAATTAAGCATAATTAGAGATCATATTAATGCATTTACTGTTACTTCCAAGTTTGGAAAATTTAGAATATTTCGCCAATGTATGAAGTATTAACAAAAGTACTCGGCACACGTGTGCACAAAAATATGCTTCACGTAACGTGGATTACACTGTCTATGCTGCAGCGGGTTCTTCAAACCTATATCCGGTCTTTTTATCCATTTTATGAATTAGTTTTCGGTGGAAAACAATAAGGCGCTAGTTATTTCCACATAGTCGTTTTTGGCAGAAGAGCATTGTTTAGGAGAATATATTTACTTTTCAATAAGTAGCCAGTTTAAGGCCAACTGAAGAGAAAGATTTTTCTCTCGTATGTTTTCAGCCAAATTACATTAAATGGCCACTTTAATGTAAAAATGACAAAAGCCACCAACGATTAGAAGGTCTAGAAAGACAAGGAGTGACCAAACAGAAAATGAAAGTATTCAAAAATAAATATTATAATGAATGTATGAAATAGATAGGAATCAGAAAAAATCGCAACTGGGAGCATTATAATACCCCTTCATAACATTACCGACAAGTTTAGAGAAATAAATGCATTTTACCGTCACCTCTCGGGAATAAATCCCAAAAGTACACATAGAACGCTTTCAAATATCTTAAAAACTAAACATTATCAAGACTTGTATAAAATAAGCATTTACATTAATTATGAACCACTAATTTCTCAAAATCACATTAAAAACAACATTTTATTTAGGAGGAAATTTAAAAAAGGCGTATGACTTTTAGAAAAACTCGAAAACAAAGTTAAAAAGAAAAGAGGAAGGATAGGAGAAACGCGGGGGGGAGTGCAACGAGTGCATAACTTAATCGTACAGATTAAAGAATCGTAGTTCCCTGGAGTTCATATAATAAATAATAATAATAATAATAATAATAATAATAATAATAATAATAATAATATCAAATAAAAATAATATGATATTTCGTAAAAGAGTTGTGTAAATAAACAAAAGAACCAGATTGAACGAGTGGCATTTGAAGTACGTTCACACCGCATTTCGTGCCGTGTGACTGGAGGAGGCGGCGGATTGCCTGCTTCCGCTGCCCCTATTTGCGCCTCGTAAACCCTGCAGTGCGGCGAGGATGTGTCGAGCCTCTGGTACATTTTCCCCGTTGGTTTCCCACCTCAGCCCTCCCCTCCCCTCCCCTCCCCACCCCACTTTACCCCACCCCACCCCGTCGTGCCCCGCACCTCCTCACCACGATCCTCTCCACCCCGCCCCCCGCCACCTCGCTTCGCGCTTCCCCCCCCCCTCGCCACCGCCAACGAATCAATATTTTTAATGGCTTCGTGGAAGTAAAAACTGCGGGGTGGTGTGTGCGTGGGGGAAGGAAGTGTTTCACATCCCTCTGATTGCGTTAGTAATAGCCCTTAGTCGTTGCCGCAAAGGACATTGTATTTTGCCTGCGTGCGCCCTCTGACGCGCTTCTTCCAGAGACGCTTTACCTAATCGCGTTGCGCAAGGCGCCCGCACCGTGGCGTTCGCGTCACTTTTGCTTCAACACGAGGGTTCCAAGGTTAACTTCCTTGTTTCTACCTTAACCTTGCGGGTCGTGAACTGAAACTTGTCTTGTGGATTTTCTTTAGGGGCATGAGTATGCCTCAATTTAAATGTACGTATCTTCAAATGTCCTTCTGTAAAAGATTAATTATTTTATAAAAATAAAGATACCGCGAAATAAAATGGGGCACCAATATGTAAGAAAAATTGCTGCTGTTAAACGTTTTACTTTAAAATTATAATTTTTCTGTCAGTTTCTAACAATATCAAAATGTACAATGAAAGACATTAAAATATAAATGCTGTGATATAAAATGTAAAATTAAAAAAAACTTCTATTTTATTAAATTAACAAAATTGGAGTAAATAAGGAATACAAAATAACCGCTATTTAATGTGCTTAACAAATTACCTTTGTCAAATAGTATAAACCAATAGCATTATTGCGAACATAATTTGGGTGTAATGAAGTTCAAAGGATTAAAAATATTAAAAATTAATATTTTATGTTTCTAAATAATTTTTCTGCTCTTTGTATTATTGGACTTTTGAAAATATTTCACCAAACAAAGCGTGATAGTGGGTTGACTCCTCTTAAAACCGCCAGAAATGTTAAACAGAATGAGAGGTTCTTGTTAGAAATTCCGTGCTTCAACATGTTTATTGACGAGCGCATATTCGTGTAAATTCCAAAATTCACAAATTCCATCTGCTTTGTATGAATTTGCAAATGAATTTATAGAATGCGGTTAGTGAATGTTGATGGGTGAAAATACAAAAAAAATTTCAATAGGAATCCACGGTGCAGGGAAAACATTAATACATCGAAACTCGCTAGATAATGAACTATCACCCCGTGCAAACATTTTTGAATATCTATTACATAAATTGAAGAAAATGAAATGTTGGTGTAATACACTCTGACATATTAAAAACAAATATGTCAGAAATTCGTGCGCATAATTCCTAGACGATAAGTAAAATTAGTTTAATGAGTATGATTCAGATGTAAGATAAGTTTGTAGTGACACGAGAAGGAACAATAGCCGGAAGTGTATAAATCGAAATAGAATGTTCACTATTAACATGCAAGAGACACCAGTGACTCAAAGGTGTAATTTTGAATAGGGTTGTCACCTGACGTGCATTTCAAAGGGATGCATCTTGTGGACGTTTTCCTGTTGTGCTTGAAAGTTAATGATGTAAATTCTTAATACTCGTTACGAAATTAATCGAGAAATTCGACTTCTGTAATGTATTAGCTGAACAATTTCGGATGTTTGGTTATGAAAAGTTAAGTTTGGAAAGTATTTAGAATATTACATAAATAATATCTTCTTCACTTTAATTTAATCATACTTCGGCGAATGTTCTTTCGAAGCTGCTTTCTTTATGTTCATACTTTTTCGGTTTCATATTAATCATGATTTTTAATTTCAAACTTTTAACTAGTGGTATGGAAGAGACTGGAACAGAATGTCTGCTGCATACCTTTTCTTGAGTCGAAACTAGGTATTCTGTTTTCCACACTTTTCCAAACCGCTGTATAATGTCGCCTAATGACAAAGCAGTGTCTCGGGCGCAAGACATCACTCCTCCGGGATCAGTGTCATTGAAGAAATCCTCCGCATTCTCGGAATATCGCGTAGACATACCGCGGTCCTGAAACTTTACATGTTAGTCTGTTTCATGTGTCCCCATCTTGGTGCCTATACCATTGTCCTGGACTTTGATATCTAAATCGTGAATTACATACACATATTGCACACTCACTTATTTGCCACTCAGTTGCCTACGTGGCTAAGTATTTGTGTACGATTTTAGGATAAACGTGTAATACACTAACAAAGGAGGCAATCAGAATGATTCCCGTGCCTCTAATGCAACCATTCACGCTTTACGCGTGTTTCCAACACACAGCCGTAGTATCCATGTACTTGCGTAATGGTTTCGTTTTAGGGTCCACGTACTCGCCTTACGTGGGTTTCGCCTTAGGGTTCACGTACTTGCCTTTCGCGGATTTTACCTTAGTGTGCACGTACTAGCCTTACGCGGGTTTTATCTTAATGTGCACGTACTTGTCTTTCGCGGATTTTACCTTAATGTGCACATATTTGCCTTACGCGGGTTTTACCTTAATGTGCACGCGCGTGTCTTTTGCGGATTTCACCTTAGTGTGCACGTACTTGTCTTACGCGGGTTTCTTGTCTTACGCGAGTGGTGTGTGCATCGCCGAGGGAGGTTAGAATGGACAGGTGGGATTGTGAGTCGGAGCGCAGAGAGGAGCTGCAGGATTAGTGTTGGAGTTGCACAGCGGGGCGGAGCGCGAAGGCATGGGGGGGGGGGGGGCGGGGAGGCGCGGGCGGCGTGGCGGGCGGGACGGCGTGGCGGGGCGGGACGGCGTGGCGGGGCGGGAGGACGGCGTGGCGGGGCGGGACGGCGTGGCGGGGCGGGGCGGCGTGGCGGGGCGGGGCGGCGGGGCGGGGGGCGGACGGCGTGGCGGGGCGGGACGGCGTGGCGGGGCGGGACGGCGTGGCGGGGCGGGACGGCGTGGCGGGGCGGGACGGCGTGGCGGGGCGGGACGGCGTGGCGGGGCGGGATGGCGTGGCGGGGCGGGACGGCGTGGCGGGGCGGGACGGCGTGGCGGGGCGGGATGACGTGGCGGGGCGGGACGGTGTGGCGGGGCGGGACGGCGTGGCGGGGCGGGACGGCGGGGCGTGGCGGGATGGCGGGACGGGACGACGTGGCGAGACAACCCGGCGCGTTCGGGCGGTGGGCGTGGCGCGGGCGTCGGGGCGGCGCACGTCGAGTGGCCTCGTCGAGTGGCGTCATGTGCCACGAGCCCTCTTGTCGCCTGCGCGGCGCGGGGGCGGATGGATCGACCGACGCTCTTCATTCGCGGCCGGGAGGCGATGCATGCGACCGATGCATGCGACGCGCCCCGCGCGCAACCCGTCTGCCCGGTCAGCCGCGTGCCCGCGTGTCGCACGCACAAACATTGGCAACAGTGCTCTTATCGCCGCAATTTGCTCTCAAATATAAGTTTAATGTGCACTCTAAAGCTGAAAGGACATGGTCCGATTTCCGTGCTGATCTGCCAATGGTGCTCGTTCAGTTTTTTTAATTGTTGGCGCAAGCTCAATGAGAGTCCTGGGCGGGCACTCCAACTTGTTTTACATTACACGCAGGGAGACTGATCCGATAGATGGCTATGTTGTTTTCTGGATGAAGTAGTTGTGATGTGGAGTTTGCAACTCTCTTTACTTCACAAAATTGTATATACGTACTACGTGTTTTTATCAAATGTGACCTGAATATTATAAAATATCAATGTACTTGGATTTCAAGTACATATTACAAAAATTCAAGGGAATATTTTATTATACGCCACAGCAGACACTCCAGGGCAATGAAAGAGTAAAAGGGTAAATTTTTCAACAACGATGCGGTCTGGTCTTCTGCGATTTTTGGCAATGCTTGAAATGGACATCATATGGAAATTTTGGGTGCGTTTTTATTTGAGTGGTTGTACTCGTCCATTACACGCAGGTATATCCGCACTGCAGCGACTTGGATCTCGGAAACCATGTGACCCTCGTTGGAAATGGAATGCAAATTCTCGCAATAATCCCAGTGATTCTTGATACTACGAGTATTTTTTTAAATATGGATCGACACGTCCATTCAGATGTCATCATTTTGCAAACATGCGCAATATGTTAAAATAGTATTTCTTCAGTTAAGGGGAAGAAAATCGTTTTATCCTGTATAATTTCTCAAATCGTACATTTTCTCCCATAATTGTGACTGAGGGGAGTGATAGTATTTGGGAAAATACGACGATCGTAAGGATTTAAAAGAAATTATGAAATTAATATCACCAGTGACTTCATTACATATTTTAGGAATTGACAGTGCAAGTAGCCCAACCACAACCTGCCGCAAGAGCACGAGTGACCTAATTTCGGGTGATGTCTATGTGACTTCTCTGTAATTGCAGCAGGTGTCATTTGAATCTGTTGTACTCTCAATATCTGAGTTTCCTGGGGTGTTTTCTATTCATTCAGCCGTGCGCAGTACATGAACCAATAAAATGGCTTTATTAGATGAGGTTGCTTGCAATAAAAACTCCACTAAAGATGTAACATAACATTCAAGATATACTTTCTTCATCGGAATGTAAGTCTAAGTGAGGAGCCTCCTTAAAATCTAGAAGTATAGCACTACAACGAATTGGGTCTACATGTGTTTCTCGCCCGGGAGAAATTTAGTACGCTGTTCTCCGTCAGTGTAGTGCATGTTATGTCCCGGCGGAAATGTGTCAGTGTTTGGCTCTCTGGAACGCCAGGTCTCACACGGCTTGCAGGCATTTGCCCTTCTCAGTATCTCTTTTCAGCGGGGAAACCAACCAGCCCGGTCAATCTGTAAAAATCCGATTGATTGATTGATTTTTTCGTGCTTTCGGGCGCGTCAACTGCTTTGGGCATTAGTCCCGTTAGTGTTGTGCACGTTTTTTCTCGGGAGATGGCGGTGATCTTCTCCCGTTGGATGGCGAGATCCGGCGCCGACCTACCGTGGGCTAGTGGGGTTTTCCCCTAACCAGGACTCTCCCACCAACGGGCCACCGTCCCAGCCGGGACAAGCTTTAAGCTCCCGACCGGTCTCCCGGAATATGTGGTAGTGTAGTGCAGGTTAGTCTAAGTGTGTATGTGTGTGTAAGGGGAGAGGATAGGACAAGGAAGAGGAAGGAAAAATCGCGCGCGGTCCGTGGCCCGTGTGGTAGGGTACTGCTCCGGTACTCACCTGGTGTTGATCGGAGAAACCACGGAAAACTACCGATCACAGCAGCCGGCCGCTAGAATTCTCCTCCAGACAGCGACTGAACTCGACCTAGCTGAAAAGCTAGTGTCGACAATCCTGCCGCCGTCAGGACTCGAACCTAGAACCTCCCGGTCAGAGGCGCTGCAGTGACATCAGTTGATGCACTGAGCTACCGCTCCCAGTTAAAAATCCGACTGACCCCGAAGAGGTGTGGTAGTGGAGTGCATCGAATAGCAAATGTGTTTCAGTGAGACGAGAAGAGTGATCAAGCACGAGGAAGAAATGATCGCGATCGATGCTTGCCTGATGGTTGGGGATATTGCTCCTGCATCCGCCTGGCATTGGTCGAACAAAAACCACATAACACTTCCGATCAGAGCAGCGGGCCGCCAGAATTCTCCTCCAAAAAATGTTTTAATTCGACTCAGCTGTGAAACTAGTGTGAAAATGCTGCCCTTGTCGGACCAGAGCCCTAGGATCTCCCGTTCATCCATGTTGTAGAGGCAAAGATGTTTGCGACTGAGCTATCGTTGTGCATTGATTGATTATTAGGTTGATTAGTGACTCCGGACGCGTCAAGTGCTAAGATCATTACAGACGTAAGTGTAGTGCATGTTTTTCCTAGGGAGGTGACCGTGTTTTTTCCCGCTGGATGATGAGATCCGGCGCCGAACTACCTGTCGGCTAGCGGGGTTTTCCCCAAACAGGAATCTCCCACTAGCGGGGCACCACCCCAGTCGATGTAAGCTCCCGACTGCTATCGCGCTATGTGTGGAAGTATAGTGCATGTATGTGTGTATAAATAAGGGAGAGGATAGGACAAGGAAGAAGAAGGAAAGATCGCCGCGCTCCGTCGCTCGTTTGTATTATTTCTCCTGGGGCTTTCGCCTGGTGTTGATCGGAGAAAACACGGAAAACTACAGACTAGAGTAGCTGGCCGCTAGAATACTTCTCCAAACAGCGGCTGAATTTGACCTAGCTACAGCTTGTATCTAAAATCTTGCCACCGTCGAGACTCTAATTTTAGGTCCTCCCAAGCAGAGGCACTATAGCAACTTTATTGATTCCTTTAGCATCGATGTCGGTTGTTGATGAAGAGTACTTTTAAGTAATTATAACTTTATAGTGCACCTGGAAAGTTTCTTCGCTCTGGGTCACGTCAGGGCCTTTTATTAAAGAAGCGTTTATGTTGGTAGCCTAATGTAGACTGGAGACAGCACTGTGCTCATAAATCGTGACGCTCCCCCATGTTGGTGGACGTCTATTCTGTCCTAGTTATCTCAGAAGCAAATAGCAGGAATTTGCATTTCGTACGAATTTTAAAGTCATTCTCTTTTATGTTCATTAAAACTTCATAAAAGGTGAAAGTAACCAATATTTAATACTTTGAAATAAGAAGTGATCTACAATACTTTAACAAAATCCAGTCTGACATTTCTTGTACACTTTTTAACATTTACGTAGTGGAGTGTTGGTTAGCGTATCTTTAATAATTTCGTTAGATCAACGTATATAGTAGTCGCCGGAAATGTAAAAAAATATTTTTTAAGTAATGGTTGCTAAATAATATCTAATCTAACAACATTCGAATCTAGATTACAGTTTGTTGGCGTTCTTTACAATCCAATGCTACGCAATACTTCCACATTTTCGTTGATAGAGACGATTGGAAGCATCATCACTAACAAAACACAAGGCACATGCAACTCTTAAGAAAGTGTGTAAGTAGGCGTTCACCGTAGACAACCTAACGAAAATCGAACGTCACGATTTTCAGCACTTCAGAGAATTGGAGTTGTGCATCCAGTTATATTGTTGAGATCACTGGTTGGAAGCAAACAGATTGCTGGGAAACAAATGAAGGGGGCAACACCTTCAGCATCTGTTATGATTGTGGTGAGAACGCAATTTACGTTTTCCTTTGTTGCAAGTTGCTGGTCGTACTGCAAACAAAATTTTTGTAGTAAGCCCTCTCACCAGCAAGATGGCCACTGCGGAGAAACTTTCCTGGCGCGCTGTAACTCATCAACTGTTTTGAAATAATGCCTGTTGTGCTTACTTCCACCTTTTTTTAAATTTTTTTTATATTTTCAATTTCTCAACTACAGGATAACTTATAGATCACACCTTCCGCGTGTTGTGGCCTGATGTGCTGTGTATCCGCTTGCTTCATTTCGTCACGCCATCCCATTGCCGGCGGCGCTTCTTCAGCGTGAAGACAGGGCCCCGTGTGGCAAGCACTCGACCATGGGCCGGG
Organism: Teleogryllus oceanicus; assembly: GCA_964035755.1. Taxonomy (NCBI): domain Eukaryota; kingdom Metazoa; phylum Arthropoda; class Insecta; order Orthoptera; family Gryllidae; genus Teleogryllus; species Teleogryllus oceanicus. The sequence continues at coordinate 86,778,195 of CAXIVR010000007.1, read as the reverse complement.
GAGTGGCGCCGGGGCGGGGGACAACGCCATCGCGCCTCGTGCGGCGACAGTTCATTTGCGTGCGGCCTGCGCCGGTCACGGCAGGAGCGCCCGCCCTGCCGGCAATTGTTTTTTTTTCCCGGAACTACCCCTCCCACCCCCCGGTGGTGGATCTCGAAACGAACGATGGCCGCTGGATTTGTTTTTCTCGTGTAATTTTTTTTTTAACGTCGGCGCTGTCATGCTCTACCACGGCTGCGGTGAAGGCGCTCGGCGGCAGCACGGCCTCCTATTTCCTTGTGATTTTCTGGTTATATTATTTTCTACAATTTCACGCGAGGTCGGCGGTGGGAGACGGGGTCGGCATGAGAATGACGGGGAAAACGGGTGTTTGATTCGTTTTTTGTTACCCTCTTCCCCTCTCCAGATTGATGTATGTGTGTGTGCATACGTACGCAAGTGGGAACAGATAAAACGAACTCCCTGAAATCGAAAAATAACCTCGCTCGGTAGATTAGATAACCACGTAAACTCCGCTACATAAACAACGAATATCAAACAAGGGCGCTCGTATTTGCCGCGCGCGGGAGATGCCAATCGCACGGGTTCTGGAGTGAAGCGTGCGGCCGGCGGGAGCCCCAGGGTCACGCAGGGACTCCCCCGACCCCCTCCACGGCCGAGGGGGCTCCGCTCTTAAGCAGCGGAGACGATAATTGTTGTTTTTTTAATTTTATTTAACCAGATCAGTGGGATTGCCACTTTACAGATGAGTATTTCTTTTACCTATGTACTATATCTGTTTGTATACTTTACCTGTATAATAGATTGTGGCTCGAAGTTACGAGTAACTGTAAATTTTGCACACTATCATAACCGTATTTTTTGATCGAGGACATCCCCACTGGGTACCTCCATGATGATTGGTGTTAATTTTGGGAAGAAAACAAGATTGAGAGTGTGAGGTGAGACAAATTTCTCTAAGGTATGGGGGACGGAACAAATCTTTTGGGAGCTGGGATTTAATTCTTGTCGGAGCAATGCTCGTTTTTCCGAGGTTAATTGGCTGGTGCAAGGGGCAGTTTGAATGTTGCAAAAGAATTTGGATGACAGGAAGGAAATGTAATTTGCAATTAGACGTTAGTTTGATTGAATGATTGATTTTGTGTTTGCAGGTGTGTCAACTCCTAAGGTTGTTAGTCCCGTAAGTGCAGTGCATGTTTTTCCTCTCGATGTGGCTGTGATCATCGCTCGCTGAATTGAGATATCCGGCTCCAAATTATGGGTCGGTTTGCGGGTGCTTTCCTATAAGGTATCTCGCACCCTAGTAGGGACAAGCTCCAAGCTCCTGTCTGGTCTTCCGTCATCTGTAGTAGTGTGATGCATGTAAGTGTGTGTGTGTATGTGTGTGTGTGTGTGTAAGTAAGGGGTGAGAATAGAACTAGGAAGAGAAAGGAAAAAACAGGTCCGTGGCCCTTTTCTTAGGGTACTGCTCCGGCATTCGCTTGGGATTGACCGGAGAAAGCACAGAAAACTACCGATCAGAACAACGTGCTTCTAGAATTCTCCTCCAGACGGCGGCTTAATTCGATTTGGCTATCTAGCTAGTGTGGGAAATCCTGCCACCGTCGGGACTCGTTCCGTAGAATCCCGCTCAGAGGTCCTGCAGTGACATCAACTGATGCCCTGAACGACTTAAGCTAGGTTTTTATTATTGGGGGTCCTTTCAACTACTTAGATCATCGAATCCGTGAGTCCTGATCTAATCATTAAATGATATCGAATATGATATTTACGGTGTTGGAGAGGCAAGGGAATGGTACAACCTCGAAAAAACGATCGGCGAGCTTGCTTTGCCCACATTACACGGATTGACTGCGAATGGGATGCGGGATTGGCTGATATGACTTTCACAGTAAATAAACAGAGGTTGTCTGGTATCAAATCTATATTTCTTCTTAAGATCTTTTCGATCGTGTAGCGATCATCGTCAGAGCTTGCAGCTGCTGGGCGGAAAACGAAGTTCTGCACGCGATCGCTACACCATCGAAAATATCTTAAGAAGAAATATAGATTTGATACCAGACAACCTCTGTTTATTTACTGTGAATTAATAAGGTATCTACATCACCAACAGTCTAATTAATGATATGACTTTGTAACAACGACGGTTGCCGCTGCAGCATCTGTGAACGGGCAGTCCTGAGGTTCGAGTCTAGATGGAGGCGGATTTTCGACACTAGCTGGATAGCTTCATGCAAATCAGTCACATCGTCTGGAGAAGTAATTTAGCGACCGGCTGCCCTGATCTGTAATTTTCTGTCGGAGAGAAATCTCTGAATATGTATTTCGAAGAGATGTCTAAAACCATTTTGTTGTATATAAGTGGAAAACTTCAATGGATAATGAATTTTCAAGATTCTTATTGATTTCGTAGGAAGATATGCTGTTTTCGTGAAGGCTTTCTTTTGGAAAACTTGAATTTTGTTGATTGGAAAGAATCTCATTTGAAAGGAAAAAAAATAACTACTTTTTTGGTTAATTTTATTATTTTAATAAAAAACTTTGGTCTAATGTTGGCGTGTAGAATATTGATGACAAGGACATGGGGATTTTTTATAGCTCTTTGTATTTTATTGCTCAAAAATGAAAAATAAATTAACAATGTTCGTAATTTTGAAATTATGTAGAATAATAAGACATTATGACGGACTCCAGAAATATAACTTGCTGGTGCCAAAAATATGTTCAATAAAAATCTAACGAATGCTTTGCCATTCAATTATAGTTCTCTAAAAAATTCAATGTCTTCAATTGAACTACTTCTGATTACAATTCAATAAATTTTACTCTGTACTACAGTCAATGAAAAATATCCCCATTATTACACCGGTATTGAGAAAAAATGCCGCCATTAAAAAATACGATATCACTGACATCCCTAGATCTCTCTCATTTATTTTGATGGTTTGTTATAGGCCTCAATTTTTTCAGGAAGCTAAAAAACACTATAATTTTCGTGATATTTGTTCAAAATGAGATGCAATTAATCACAAGTTTTTGTCAGAATTATTTCAGCGTCTTTGCCTCAGGGTAACAAATTGACAGCACTATTCAGTCGAAAACCGAACATTCAGAATACATTTTGAAAATAATTATAGCATTTCAAGTCTTAAAATATAATATATTTTAATAGATTGCTGTTATTAAAATACTTGGGCCTCTATGTGACATAAAAATGTAATATGTTCTCATGAAATACACATATTAATGCGACAAAACCGATACGTTTCCATTTACTTAAGTAGATCGTGAATAATGTTTTTTGTTTACATGAAAGCAAATGTATATTATTAGTTATCAATTTATTAATTCATCCAAATTCTCAAAACCATCAATACAATTAAAAGTTAAACCATGCTCTCCAGTATCTTCCCCTAGGTAGTACATGGAACCTTCAATTCCTTCGTACTGCTGGGGTTAATTAATAACTAAATTGAAGTCCGTGAGTGATCGCTCGTCCGTGAGATAGTGGTCATTGAGGTGAATTTTAGTGGAGATGTGATAGAATTAGAAGCAAGGAACTAGAGAACTCCGAGAAAACCTTCCGAGTGCTTTCTCTGCCATCACAAACTCCTCGTCGATTGGCAAAGGATTGATCGCGAGTCCCAGCGGTGGAAGAGACATGTGCGATAGCTATTGCGCCTCGAGTCCCCGCTTCGAGTCCCCTTGCACTGATGTCTGCCACAATTTGAAATCAAAAAATTATTATCACTACATGGACATGTAGAATGTGATTCAAACGTTTTGTGTAGTTATTTTGTAGTCATACGTGTTAAGCAGTAGATTCACGTACACATGTTACAAATTCGATTTATTTCTCTTACGTGTGCAGTATTTAATTTTATTTTGATGAAAAAAGTGGCATTCTTTAACGTAAAAAATTAAGAATGTTTTCTTTCAATAGCTTATTCAGGGCAAATAGACTATCGTATATCATCTTTAAGCAAGAATGCAATAAAGCTTGAATAATTTTAAACGAGAACTACAACAATAGGAACCAGCGGTAAACAAATGTTACCTATTTATATTATTACGACGCAAATCGACACCTATGACTTACGTAATTGGATTCTTTTTAAGCATCTTTATTTTCAGGGAAAATGGGCTTGTTTCTTTCTCTATAAGTAATATTCCAAAGACAATAAATTGAGGACAGGGAAAAGGAAGTGACCCGTTTTATGTATGTTATATATCACATGTACGTTATTTTCTAACAATCACTTTCCAGGTAGAAGTTTTCTTCTCTCAGAAAAAAATTAGTAATTAAAGTACGAACTAATTGGAAGCGGGAGGCAGCACAATAGTAGCGAACCCGTTGCTGGACCTTGTGGAACACCGCGGAAAACAAACGTCGGGAGGCGGGGACGGCGAGCGCCTCGACGCGGGCGCCCGGATTCTGCGTCGGATCGCGTTGCATCGCGTCGCCTCCAGTCACGTGGCGGCAGACAGGCGTCGTTTTCTGCGGCGGCCGCTTGTCGCGCTGCCTCTGCCGGCGCGAACGCCCGCCCGCTTGCCCGCCCGCCCGCTTGCCCGCCCGCCCGTCTGCCAGCGCGCGCCGCCGGCCGGCCGGCCGCACGACCTGCCGCCCACCGCTCCCGCAGCCTCCCGCACCGCCGCGTCGCCGCGCCGCGCCGCGCGCGGGGGCCGCGCCGTAAAACCCCGGAAAAACGGGGACGATAGTGGCAGATCGAAACGATTGTGCTGTATAGAGTCGGTAATGGTGAGTAGAGACGGAAGTAGCGGGTTGAAGCGCTAGTGGCGCGTGGCGGGTAGAGACGAGAGTGGTGGTGGTAGGGCGATAGAGAAGGTGACCGGTTGAAACGGTAACGCTGGTTAGAAACGGAACGTGATTAGAAATGTAACGCGAGTTAGAAAGTAACGCTGATTAGAAAGGTAACGCTGGTTAGAAACGATAACGCCGGTTAGAAACGGCAACGCTGATTAGAAGTAGTAGACTGTGGTATTGAGAACGGTAAGTCAACTGTTCCGAAAGTAACGCCGGTTGGACGGCAGTAACCCGCGGATTAGAAACGATAACGCGGTTGAACGGCAGCGCGGCGGTGTAGTTAGAAACGGCAACGCTGATTAGAAACGGTAACGGTGATTAGAAATGGTAACGCTGATTAGAAATGGTAACGCTGATTAGAAATGGTAACGCTGGTTAGAAACGATAACGCCGGTTAGAAACGGCAACGCTGATTAGAAACTGTTACGGCGGATAGACTGTGATGGGTTTGGATTGCAGCGGCGAAGCAGGTGGAAGTACAAACTGTAACACATGCGGCGATAGTAGTGAAGCCGGTAACCGAGGTGAGTGGCGGCAGTGGAGGCGTTGGCCACCAGCGGAATGTACGTTGAGGCTGGCGAGGCGACAGGCGACCGTGAGGTCGGCGGGCGGGCTTGTAGGCGGCGGCGGTGTGCAACGACTCGTGCGACGGGGCCGATGCGGGGCAGTGGATCGCTGAAGTCCACGGACGGCGCTGAAAGGCGGCGCATGCGGCCATGTTCCCCCTCCCCCCTCCCCATACACACACTTCTGTCGCTGCCCGCACGTCGACTGACCAACTCCGCGGCCGCTGGGTCAAGTTGTACGTTGCCCTACATGTGCCACCTCTCTCCAGTTCTCCGACTGTTGTGCGCGTTGTGGAATGGTTGTGTAATATTCTTACTGAGAGTTCCTTTTCAGGGATTAGCCTTATCCTCGGTGTATTTTTAGTTATCTTACGTGATTTTGAATTAGATATTGTGTAAGAGTTGAGTTGATGTACGTTGGTATATTGAAGGATTATTGTAGGTTAGTTTTTATGTTCAAACATTTAACGCACATCCGATGGCATCACTTCTTCAGATTTTGTACTTTTACTACTAAGAACTTATAGCACCTTATCGGACTACGATCCGTTCATACACATTATTCTGATAAATACTAATACTGTGTATGTGTTCATACTAATATTAAAATACGTTTACATGTTGATTCAAAATTGCCTTTGTACTGCTGCATGTCATTTACATCACAATATAAGGCGTCTCTGATGTCCTGTGAAGAATAATGATGCCACCGTGGTGAAAGAACGTTCGAAAAATTCGACCAGAGATCGCCATCTCGGTACTACACAGGAAATAAATTGCCAGTGCCTGAGCAGTGACCTTGGAGAAAGAACAAACATCATGCCCTTGGTATATGACTTAATATGTCATAAATTTGTCCGCATTATCGTGAACGTCGAGTCTGAAGTGTCGCAGGTTGTACCGTATGCATACATTAACGTGCTGCAACCAAATGTAAGCATGTAAATGTGCACAATGTATTCTGTCGTAAGTCTAAGTAAGTTTTTATAAGTCTACTATTCTTCGTCTTGTCTGTATATTTCTATACTAATTCCAAACCTGGATTGATTTCCAGTTCCCCCAGAAATGGCATTGGTAGTCAACAAATGACTAACGCATGGATCTTATGGAAATATTAAAACACGTGTTAGAAGACGATAATTGAAGACCATCCTTCTGAGGCTTTTCTTTAACGTTCAGTCCCAAATTAGAGTCCCCACAAAGGCCTGAAGGACGTCACCTATTCCAACGACGATTTAATTTCAGACGGATGCCGGAGCATTCTTTAATTGAGGAGCTACAGACTGCGTGAAGGCCTTCATTAATCATAAGATCTTTTTCCCAACTTTAGAACAGACTTAGAACTAGTATCTTTTCTCTATATGACATTCTCATCTCCCATAATCTAGAAATGACTTCAAAAATTCTTAAGAATGCGGATGTCTTGCCGTTGCGTGAACCGTCGATAGCAATTCAAAAAGAGATTTTTTTAAAATAATTTTCACTTGTGAGACAGTCTTCATAATTGCCACGCTCACTTGAATTTACTGATTAATATGAAAATTTGTAAAATATTGTGGAGTTATCTTTGAGTTCTACGTCATTTTCAGCTATCTCAGTTTTCTATTTCCCTTCCTGCAGCATCGTTATACTGCAGTCCCGACGTTCGTGACTGAGAAAAAAGTCGAAATCAGCCGCACTGTCTGGAGGAGTATTCTATCGGCCAGCTGCTCTGATCGGTATTTTCCCGTGATTTCTCCCATCAATACCGAGCAAATGCCGGAGCAGTGTCTTCACAAACCGCCTATCGGCCACGCTGTATCTTTCCTTCATCTTCCCAATTCCTTACTCTCCCTTTTCACACACACACACACACACACACACACAACATTTGCAAGCACTCCTCTACCATACATGACGGGGGACCGGTCGGGAGCTTATAGCTTGTCGCGGCTTGAGAAGATACCTGAAAGAGGAATTGATACCAGAAGTCGTCGTTGGACTCGGTTACTTCCTTCAACCCTTCGTGGGGACTCCAATTTGCATCTGAACGTAGAGAAAAGCCTCAGTAGTAGTGTCTCAAGTTGTCGTCTTTCTACAGGTAAATTCAAAATTCGCGGCTTGAGAAGATACCTGAAATTCGACTTGTAGATCGGCGTCGGATCTAACGTACCACCAGGGGGGAACCGCCTCATCTCGGGTTAAAAACATTATCTCCACTTACGAGACTAATGACATGATATGTTAACGCTCTCGAAATAAATACTCACTCGTGCGCTTCATCGCCTGCAGTGACTGTTTTCCGGTCATGTGCTTTATTTGGCATAGCGAGTCCCAGCGCGCCCCGAATCGCTACGAGACGGACAGAAACTGGGTTGTGTGCGTTGCGGTGGTCGCTTTCCATCGACTGCATCTGTCCACGTGACAGGCCAAGCGGTGTGGACGGTGTCCATCACTCAGTTTGACGCGCCCGCCCTGCCAAGCCATTCCCCGACCTGCCCTGTCGCGCCCGCCACACCCCGCCGCCCTATCCCGCCTAGCCGGTCCCACCCTATCCCACCCAGCCGGTCCCACCCTGCCTGGTCATGTCCGTCCCGGCCCGTCAGTTCACACACGTCCCCACCCTGTCAATCTCACTTGCTCCTCCCCGCCACAACCGGATTCGTTCTGCCTGTCCCCCCCCCCCCCCCCCCCCCCCCCCCCTGCTCCGACCCGCTCCGACCCGTCCGACCCGCTCCGACCGCTCGGACCCGCTCGACCCGCTCGGACCCGCTCGACCCGCTCGACCCGCTCCGACCCGCTCCGACCCGCTCCGACCCGCTCCGACCCGCTCCGACCGCTCCGACCCGCTCCGACCCGCTCCGACCCGCTCCGACCCGCTCCGACCCGCTCCGACCCGCTCCGACCCGCTCCGACCCGCTCCGACCCGCTCCGCCCCGCTCCGACCCGCTCCGACCCGCTCCGACCCGCTCCGACCCGCTCCGACCCGCTCCGACCCGCTCCGACCCGCTCCGACCCGCTCCGACCCGCTCCGACCACTTCAGCTTAGTTCAGACTGTGCCAGACGAGGTCCGTCCTCTTTTCCCTGTCTCGACCAATCGTGACGTCCCCGCCTGACCGCGCTCTATCCCACTCGACCAGTGACATCGTGGCGGCCTACGCTTGTTAACGACGTTAGCTTTCACGGCTGTCCAACGCACGCGTTGTTTTTTCATATCCCTCGAAGGTCGTAGTTTCTGGAATAAAACAATACGTTTCTGCAAATGAAAAGCAACTTGGTGTTTATAGACTATCCTGATTAAAAAGTTAATAAGACCTCTCTTAGTGCAGACGGTTTGGACGTCTACTGCGCTAATAGAAAAGAAATATTGCGGGTAGTATCCCTCTCGACACACGGATGTTTTTACGGAAGACAACGCGAATTTTACGGGCAAATAATTGTTTTGTAACACTATTTATGGAATTTTCATACGTGATTCCTTGTTTTTCTCAGGTGCATAGCACAACGCACTATTGGCTATCTCATTGAGATAAGCAATGTACTTGATAATCCGAATTTTAGTTAGTTTGTTTTTTAATTTAAGGTTTTCTTTCTAAACCGACGTTATCATGAAATATATATCATGAAATGTGATCAGAAAAAAAAAAGACATAACCTACATTCGGTAATAGTGTATGGCAATCATCGTCAACAACATCACCATCATCATCATCTCGTTCTAAATGGAAAATGTTCGCGTGTCAGTATCAGAGCTGGATTAATATCTTCCATAACCATAAGCACAACGAAAATATACGCTCTCCCAGTGATGTTGAAATTATGAGCGTATTAACAGAATTAACATGAAAATAAAAACTAAAACCTTTTAATGTACGCGTTTCATTTTCAAATAATAAATGAAATATATCTTATAATTCTATTTTTCAAAAAACAACAACATTCGTACACATTCTTCTTTATGTTTTTTAAAATAATATGATTAAAATTTGAAGTAATGATTCTTAATATAAAAGATGATAACATTTTGTGTGTAATAATTGATTTATTTTATTCCAACTTTTTGTAAGATACGAAGAAAAACAATTTAAATAATGGTATGACCACAGTTTTCTGCATTGCCGCCAGGAGCGCCTGCCTCACTGCCCGGAACGCACAGGCTAGAATACAAAAGAAATTTTATCACCCGTAAGGGATAAATTGGTAATTACAATTGCAGCAGAAATGTCATTAACCGTATGAACAAAATATTCTTTATATTTGGGTACCGTTAATAAAATGCTTAACAATGTTATTAATATATTTATCATCTAATATACTTTATTTTTGAAAAAGTTCTAGGCACCCACTGTATGGAAGGTTTTCTAAGTGCGTGCCATTACACTCTGCTTGTGTATTAATCCGTCCCCAATCGTTAGGTGTGTTCGGAACTCTACTTCTCACGTGTTCCGAAACGCAATGTTGTCTCTGGTCACAACTCACCGCACCGCCATGACTGCTCTTCAACCTGAGACAACGGGCAGTCTCCACTGCTGTGTTCCGCCCCGCTCCACTCGTCTCTCTCTATCACACCCTCGCCCCCTCCCCCCGCTCCCTCGTCTTCTCTTTCCCCCCCTCCGCCCCGCCCCCTCCACCCGTCACCCCACTCCCCCCGCTCCGCTCCGTTCTGCCCCGCTCTTCCCCCCCGCTCTACCCCAATCTGCCCCGCTCCCCCTCGCATCGCACAACGCACCGCAGTCTGGTCACAACTCACTCTCCCTCACCTCACCTCGTATCGCACTGCACTCACATCGCACTGCCACGAGTGCTCTTCAACCTGAGACAACGGGCAGTCCCCTGCTGTGTTCACCCCCCCCCCCTCTCCACATCATCTCGCCCGCTCCGCTCCAACCCGCTCATCCCCACTCCGCCTCGTATCGCCCCCTCTACCCGCCCCACCCCGCCTTGCTCCGCCCCGTTTCGCTTCGCACCGCGTGGTACCGCGTCTCCGCCTCGGCCTCCGCCATTTCGCGGCCAATTACGCGGCGCAATGGGCGGCCGCAGCCGCCGCCCGGAGACACGCCCCCCAGGGCCCACGCACGGAGACGCCCACACGCACGGCACGCCCCGCCTTCCCCGTCCCTTGGTCCTACTGTTACAGCCCCTCTCTCTTTCTCTGTGCCTCCACCGTCTTACTCTCTCTCTCTCTCTTCTCTGAGCCTCCCTCTGCCTTACTTTGTCTCTCTCTCTTCCTACATGCATCTCTTCCACCCTCACACTCTCTTACTCTGGCACTATCTCTGACTCTCCCTTTTTCTGAGCCTCTTCTACCCTCTGCCTTACTCTGTCACAGTCTCTTCCTATACGCCTCCCTTCCACCCTCTCACCCTCATACTCTTTCCCCTCTTTTTCTTACTCACTTTCCTCTCTGCACTTTCTTACCTTTACTGCTCATCTCTTGTGTTTATTATTGTATTTCAGTTTTTCCTTCACTTTCTACTTCTGTCATTCTCTCTCTCTATCTCTCTCTGTGTCGCTGTTTCTGTGATGCACTCTCTGTGCTTTGGTCACTGTCTATTTCTGTTTTTCTTTATTTGTCTTTTCTATGTTGAATCAGGCCCCAATTGCAGCCGTAAGCATGGAAATGCGGGCAGGTTGGCGAATAATGAATCGCGCGCCCTTCGCTACCAGTTTTATAGGAAACTGCTCTCTGGCTTACGTATGCTAAAGTTAGAAGGAAATCTTGGAATTTTCCAATCCTACTAGCCGGCCTACAGAATGTTTTCCAAGCAATAGTAAGAGTCCGTCGACCCATCTCCTTAATTGGGTGACATCTGATTACATGAGCGAAGGAAGTATGGCCAATATGAGGAGAAATAGAGTAAGGTACTAGAAGAACCATGGTATAAAGAATACGCAACTCGTGAATGGCTGTTGTAGGACGACCAGTCGAAACGATACAATAGTAAATTATGTAAAATGTGAGCAAATGACATCGCGCACGTGTTGCGTTTACTGGCCTATTTTAACATGATATGGGATTAGATTTTTCACATATCATTTAGGATGTTTCGCGCCCTCTTGGCAATATTTCGGTCGCTGTTAATTAAAATGGAAAATAATAGCTGTTTCGCACCAGAAAAACAATGACAAGAAACCATATTTCGCACACGGCATGTTGAAACATATTTTTGTATCTTCTAAATTGTGTTCTATCGTCTAATGTGCTCTTTTCTTTCTTCTATAATACCTACGGCGCAGTACACTTTAGGAATCTTTCCTGTATGCCGTAGCTACCTAATTGTTTTTGACTCTTCGACAACTTCGTAACTGAGAGACACTTAAAATCTTCCTAAGATAAGGATTATGGAAGGGTTGTATTAGCCTCTTTTGCTACTCCCTCATCATTTGGAAAGTGAGTTTTCCCGCACTCTTTTTAGTCCGTTGAATGAGGAAGTACGAAATGATTTAAAGGAAGCAGCCGATTACATCAGCCGCTCTCCTATAATTCTCGTCCACACAATAGCGGTGTCCGACCGCATTTTCCAATTCCATAGCACTAAGAGAGGGACCGACACAGTGACTGGGTTGCGTGCTCGCTTGCATGCTCCACTCCGCCCACTTTAAACGATCTCAACTCAGACCGCGTCACCATCGTAAGCAAAGAATACATTTGCGCCGAGTGCCACACGAGGCAGGATGATGCACGGCCCGTGCCGGGGTGGAAGGTTAAGACGTGCGAGCGGCGCCGTCGCAAATTGCAGGCCGCGGCGCCCGGCCGCCTGTTACGTGACGAGCGCGGCGCGCGGGATGGGCGTGGAGGGGGCGTGGCGGGGCGCGGATGCTCCCGTGGCGTGCCGGCGCCCATTACGCGGGGTGGCGCGCACGCGAGGGCACGCGCGTGCGTAGGCAGTTTGCATAGTCGCGCCGTGCCGTCGCGTGCGCAGCCGCCCTTCGCCGCCCGCCCTCCGTGCGTCCGTCCGCCGGAAAACGGTTGCCGCCCCGCCCCTCCCCCCCCCTGCTCGCCCGGCGCGCCTCGCTCCACGCGCCGCGATCCTCGCTCTCCGAGCCGGCCTTCCGGTTTGGCCGCGTTGTTGAGCGGCGGTCCTGGAGTGCCAGTAGGATCCTGGCGGTGGCTGGATTTTCGACACTAGTTAGATGATAGCTGGGGTATCTCAGGCAACAAACACGAGCAACAACTTTGACCAACGTCGAAGTCGAAAAAAATCTCCTGTGTAAGGGGGAGAACACGTCATACGCAGTTTTTAACTTTTTTTTTGACGTAAAATAAATAAATAAATAAATACATACTCTGTAAAAAAAAAAAATTCGTTTCATTCTCCGTCTCAGCGGTCAGAATGGGTGGCTCACGGCATCAGTTTATGTCATAACAGTGCCTATGTCGGGTGGTCCTAGAGTTCGAGTCTCGTCAGTGGCAGGATTTTCGACACTAGTTAGATGACTGGGTTATCTCGGGCACCAAACACGTGCCACAAGTTTGACCAACGCGCATGCACGCAAATCCAAATCCGTTCGCTCTAATTTAAGCCTGCAGGCGTGCAAACCAGTCGAAGAAAATCTCTTGTGTAAGGGAGAACATTTTATTTAATTCTCTGTCGCAGCGACCAGATTGGGTGGCTCAGGGCATCAATTTATGTCATAGCAGTGCCTAAGACGGATGGTCCTAGAGTTCGAGTCCCGTTAGTGGCAGGGTTTTCGACACTAATTAGACAGCTAGGTTGTCTTCAGCCGCTGTCTGGTCGATGATTCTAGCGGCCGGCTGTTCTGATCGGTAGTTGTCAGTAGCGTCTCTGATCAGCTCCAGGCGAATGCTGTGGCAGTGCTTTAACATACGGACACGGACTACGCCCGAGCTTTTCTTCCTTTTCCTTGTCTCCTCACACATTATTTTCTTACAGCTACACTTACATGCACTGCAGTACCACACATGTCGGGAAAGCAGTCGAGAGCTTAGGGCTTGTCTCGGTTGGGGCGCTGCCTCGCTGGTGGGAGTTCCATGACTCAGAGGGTCCCGCAAGCCGACGCGTGGTTAGGCGCCGGATGTCGCCATCCTGTGAGGGAAGATCATCGCAACCTCCCGCGATTAAAACCTGTATTACACCTGCGGGATCAATGGCCCTAAGTTAACGCGCCCGGAAGCACCGATCAATGCATCTCCACGTTAATTCTGTACATTGGCTCTCTCCACTCCGTATTACCAACCCCTACCAGCGTGCAACTATTGCCAGTCTGATTCTCATTTGAAAACAGTTATTCTGCACTGGATGCAGATTTGTGTAGTTAAAAACTTGTTTGCACTTACGTGCGTCGAAGTACGAGTAAATATTTTCCGTTAGTATCAAAGGGAAGGCAGCCGAACTAACGAAAAAGCGTGTATTTCTTTCGTATCAATTACTATATTGGCAGTGTATGTTTTGTAATAAATTTATGAAAGCACGAAAATTGTTTTGTAACCGAAGTGTGTAAAGGCTTATCGCAAAAGGCGTGCAATTTGTATTATTGACTCATTCCGCTGTTTTAGTTGCAATTCATCACTCTGGTGGCCATATTTGCGTTCCATGGTATTTGGACACGAAAGCATGGACATGCAAGTTTCAGTATTAAATAATACATTTCTAGGCATGCAATGTTGCTCGAATATAATAATGGAAATATTTGAAATATATTATTAGTATTAAAATTCCACAAAAATTGTGATTAAAATAGTTGTTTCCATACATATAACTTTTTACCCATGGAGAGTTTTGATTAAATAATTTCATTGTAAATTGAGTGTACATAGCGGAATCAACTATTGAAGGCTTTAATCCAAAGCAGGAGCAAGAAGCAGCGTGGCAGTTTTTGAAAGAAATGCATTACCCGTTCGATTGCGAGAGGTTTGTATTATTTATATACGCTCAATAAACACACTTCGAGTGAGTCTGGCAATCAGTTTCATCCAAGTATCGAAGCTGCGTGTAACTCAAATTAACTTTGTAATACCCACAGTTAATGCAGGAATATGTTGTGTTACTGCAATAAAAGTATATGTTTGTTTGGTTGAAATTTACTCGGGCATTATTCGTACCTGCGTTCCCCGTCGGCGCATTGGAGCGAAATTGCGGAGTTGGTCCGCAGCGGAGCGCCGGTGTTCTGTGAAGTTGTGCGCGAGCACCCGGGTCGACGCGCGTAGGCCGCGCGCGCGTTGGCGGATTTGCTGCGCGGAGTTCCCGCGGCAGCGCTGGATGAGCAAACACTTCTTCCTCCGAGCGAAGGCGGAGGGCGCTGGCTGCAACTTTGCCGAGTGGGGGGAGAATGTGTATGGGGAATGTGTGGTAGTAATGTGTGTGGAGAGCGTGTGTGTGTGGAGAGCGTGTGTGTGTGTGAGAGCGTGTGTGTGTGGAGAGCGTGTGTGTGTGTGAGAGCGTGTGTGTGTGTGGAGAGCGTGTGTGTGTGAGAGCGTGTGTGTGTGTGGAGCGCGTGAGTGTGTGGGGAGCGTGTGTGTGTGGAGCGCGTGCGCTGGGGGCGTGTGCGCTTGGAGAGCGTGTGCGTAGAGAACGTGTGGGCGGAGAACGTGTGGGCGGAGAACGTGTGGGCGGAGAACGTGTGGGCGGAGAACGTGTGGGCGGAGAACGTGTGGGCGGAGAACGTGTGGGCGGAGAACGTGTGGGCGGAGAACGTGTGGGCGGAGAACGTGTGGGCGGAGAACGTGTGGGCGGAGAACGTGTGGGCGGAGAACGTGTGGGCGGAGAACGTGTGGGCGGAGAACGTGTGGGCGGAGAACGTGTGGGCGGAGAACGTGTGGGCGGAGAACGTGTGGGCGGAGAACGTGTGGGCGGAGTACGTGTGGGCGGAGTACGTGTGGGCGGAGACGTGGCGGAGACGTGTGGGCGGAGAGGCGGATGTGGGCGGAGTACGTGTTGTGGGCGGAGTACGTGTGGGCGGAGTACGTGTGGGCGGAGTACGTGTGGGCGGAGTACGTGTGGGCGGAGAACGTGTGGGCGGAGAACGTGTGGGCGGAGAACGTGTGGGCGGAGAACGTGTGGGCGGAGAGTGGGTGCGCGTGGAGGGCATGTGAGCGTGGAGAGGACGTGTGCGTGTAGAGTAGATTGAACTCATTTCTCCGATTTAATTAAAGAGACTGCTGGCGTTTGATCAGTTGGAAGCGGCTATCCAATCGGGAACTTCAACACTAAAAATTGTGTTGTAACTAAGGTACCGATTGGATAACCACTTTCAGCTGATCGAACGCAAGAAGTTGCTGTAATTAAATTGGACAATAAACTCCAGATGTGTGGTAGTGTGTATATATATAATATGTATGTATGTATGTATGTATGTATGTATGTATGTATGTGTGTGTGTGTGGGGGGGGGGGATGCTGCACGGGGTACTGATCGAGGAAAAAATTCAAATTTATCAGCGTAGCAGGCTGCTATAATTCTCAAGTTAGTGCCTGAATTCGAGCCACAAATGTAGCTAGTGTTGAAGATTAGCCACCGGTGAGTCTCGAAACCTGGACGTTCCGGTCAATTTTACTGTAAAGGCAACTGTGAAACCGCTGAACCATCGCAACCTATGAATTTACCAAAAATCCAGAATGATGATATATGAATCATTAAACGATTCGTTACGCTAAATACTTCGACAAATTAATCCTAAACTAGTCGAGAAATATTGTATTATGTTTAATATTTCATTTTATTATGTACTTGCATACGGAAGTGTAATATTTTAATAAAACAAAAATGACCACCGGATTCAGCTCTCTATACTAGTAGCAAGCTATTAACTATTTTCCATGATAATGCTTTTGGCATTATGGAGTCAATACATATTTAAATACTATGCTATTAAGGTTTGTATATGTAGACTTATTTGAAATAAATCACAAACATTTTAATTTAGCATCGCTAGTTCTATTATAAACCTATAGGCGCAGAACTTATTCCATTCTTGTTCACACCATTAGAAGGCACTTCAATTGTTTTTCACATTTATTTTCCACTCCCACGTCATAACACAGCCATTTAATAAAGGCAGGATGTGTTTACAATTTCTATCAGTAGAAAATTTATATGTTTCTGTGTAAAGATGTGAAAAGATGTGTAAAGATGTGTAAAGATGTGTAAAGATAGAAAGAAGAGTTTGCATGAGAACTTTACATGATTATTTTCATACAAATTAAGTGACGTCGTGAAGTAGCCGCATCGTCATTAATATTTTCATCTTAGCGTCATGGATGTAAATGAGATACCCGTTTCAATAGATGCAAATATCATGATTGAAAAAACTCAACAATCGCTTAGCAACACCGACAATTTTTTAAGCTTTTTAGATCTGTAATTCGTTGGGGATAGGAACGACAAATTTGAGAGACTTGATAAGTGTATTATTGGGAGAAGCAAAATAATCAAATCTTTAGTGAACAAAATGACAAGAAAACAAACAAAACATTGCATTAAAAACTCGAAGAGAAAATAACGTGAACTGCGAGATTAAACGAAATCTCTTATTGAACTCAAGAAACAATAAACATAATTTGAGACCAGAAGGCCGTTTATGGCGTAGTTCTCTCTCTGTCGTTTAATGTATCGTGTACCTTAAATTTTTCGCTACAAGACGTGGAATTGAACCAACAGTTTCTGAGAAACTTCGCCAATACTCATATTCTCGTTTTGTAGGCAGTGCGTTGTAATCTGTAAATAAGCGGCAGTAAAGCGTATAGATGTTTGCTGTGCAATCCTGGTTTGCTCATTTCGTTCGCTTTTACGAGAGCTGGCGCAAACAGAAGGAATGGCTTCCCAATCGATCCGAGGATCGAAGTCGGAAAGAAACGCGCCTTTGCCGTAAAGGGGTATTGCTCGGTTGTTGCGCTCTTTATACTGGTATTGCTCTTTGGCGTTGTTCAACATACTACTGAAAAAGGACACAGACGTACTAAACAACAAAGCGTCTACATCCCTTTCATGGACTTCGATTCCGGAATGTCTCCCCCAGTGAAAATCTACGCAATACGTCTCTATAGAAGAGAATCTAAAGCGACTTTGTGCGATTCAGTGTAATACATTTCTTGTGCTACGTATTTTTTGCACTAAATTATTAAAGCGACGTGCTTCTTTCACTTTTACTGTCGTATCATAAATAATTCAATAAAAACTCTGGAACTTTTCATTACACATCTCTTTTTTTAATTTTATAAATACACTTTTCTGCGCTATTCTAAATTACAAGAATTATTAAAATTGCAATTGATTCAATGCAAATTCTGTAAAATCGTCTCAAATTATTTCAAAACTATACATACTTTTTAGGACCATCACACAAAACCAATAATTATAAATGAGGTCTCTAAAAAATGAATTTCACAGAGACATGACGAATTACACGTTGACTTTAAAAATATGAAGGATTTGTTTAAAAATCTAAATTGCATCCCGCAACACTCCGCTGCATTTTTAATCTATATTGTTAAACAACTCGTAAATAAAGCATTTTAGGGCCTTAAAAGTAAAATTTTGAGGCCAAATGCCTCAAAGAAACGTTCCTGCATGTCCATGCCGTAATCTTTAGGACGAGATCTTCATGAACATTCTATTACATTTTTGCTGGTTCGACGCTTCTCATTTCTACCCCACCTGTTCAGAGCCTGTAGAATCTGCTACTGCATGTGAAATTAAACTAATTTCTTGATATTTTACGCGACTGAATTACGCGAGTGTATCTCTCCGCTCGATAATAGCGTTAAATAAGAAACGTTTGAATTGGCAGGGGTGTATTGTATTGTTATAAGTTACAGGATAAGTGGGTCTTCAAGAAAAATATATATTACACACTTAATAAGGAAATGGAAAAATAGGGAAGAGGGTGGGGTTTAACTTGCGAGAGTTCTCGAACAGGTACGATAGTTATTACTTAAAGCAGTTTACCACAATCTTGTCAAAGGCAATTCTTTTCTTTGCTTGTGCACCGACCACGATGTTCATATTAACTGTCCAGTGACGTGATTTCTTTGGCATCCATTAATGCAAACCAAATTGGGAACGGTGGCCGGTGAAATGATTCGCATTCATTTCACAAGTTAGCTAACTTGCCCTGGGTCTACTTTATTTACTATATTTTTTGTCATTCTGCCAACTGAAATATGTTCGAATGAAATCAATATAGTAATGAAGCTAAATTGCAAGAACATATTCTTTTAAAAAATATTATTTACGTGCATAATTTTGTTACTAAAATTAAGTCTATGGTGAGTTCTGTTAAAATTGTGTTAAAAACAAAAACGTGGGCTCTTTAATATTCGGAATTTATGCCACGTCCTTTTACGTGCGTTTGATGGCTCCTTCACACGGTTATTCGCATCTATTTGTGCTTGGTTTCTTGACCTCAGTAATTAATTGCCAGGAACTTTCTTGAGTTTAGGTCAAAAGAAAAAATAGCGCGATTTGAACTGCAACATTTCGGCCCTTATTAAACGTTCATCGAGGCTATAATATAAAAGCTTCTTATTAACTAAACACCAGCGCTTATTATTTAAGTAATGCAGGGATATAACATAAAGGATTTTTCTTAATAAGTACTTGTGCTTAGTTAATAAGAAAATCCTTTGTTATAGTCCTGATGACGGCTTAATAAAAGCCGAAACGTTGGCAGTTTAAATAGCTTTCTTGCTTTTGACATAAACTCAAGAAAGTTCCTTACAATTTTCTCTTACTTTTAAACATGATTTGTATGAATTCTTACAATATTATTTTTATTGGCGATATTTGAACAAATCGTGAACTTTCGTGAAACTATCCCTAACCTCAAAATACACGCTTCTACTGACATTCTGAGGCTTTAACAGCTGGCTTTTCAGCGTATTTGACTAGTGAAAGAATGTTTTGAAGAGCGTTACTGTCTTCGGCGAAATTCCACTGTTTTTGCTGTCAAAAACGGCCTGAACAGACGGCATAATCTTTGTTACAAATATTGTAATTTCTTTCCTACTCACGAACTTTTATTTCAATTCGTAAACAATGGCGTATCAGTTTTACGGAAACTATTGAAGATAATAAGGGGTTCTAATTGTGAAAACAGTTGTTTCAGGCAAGGTCCAATTGACACAAACAAGAACTTAAAAGCCTTTCTTGTCACTATGCAATTTTGGAGGTTGCATTATGGTTTGGGGGTTGTGCTCTCCCATACGCCAGAAACGATTAAATTGAAGATAATATAAACGTTCACAATAATAAATTGTATACAAAAAGAAATATTTTTATTTTCATCCATAAATTAGGCAAATATTGTTACATTGGCCACCTACGGAATTACCTGATCGGTACCCACTTGGGGTAAGTATTATAAGAAAACAAAAACAAAATCTTGATGCAAAAAAATAAAAATTTATTTTTATAAATAGTATAGGGCAGATATAACTGTAGCCCATATAAATATTTATTATGAGTTCACAGTGCAGTTTTCTGTGGAATTTGCATTCTTCTTTCATAAACACGGGATTATCTTCACAAATGACGAACACAGAACAAATTCTACACATAATAAGATGTCTGCCCACTGGAATACTCACATTAAGGCTTCAGATTTTTAAATATTGAAAAAAATCAACAGCGCAGGTTGCTGGTGAAATCATTTGTAGCTTCTCTTCGGCCTGGCAATTTGAAAATGTATTTGTAAACTTCTCCCACAAGAAGAGAAAGTTATTTTTAACTGTTCACATTCTGACCGCACTCGTCGGTATCAGACCCTTGTCCCGTCAGGGAACAAATATATTCAAAAATTGTTAAAAAAGCTGTAAATTCAATTCTTCCAATTCAGTGGTAGTATTCCACAGGTAGTCATGCGTATGCTCTTAGCAGTCCGGGTGACAGTCACTTCGAATACTATGATACCGTCATGACCATCTTGTCGCGGTCTTCCTCAGGGCTGGACTGCTTACATCAATCTCATCATCACAGCTTTTCGTTGCTACATCACTCGGCCAGCCAAGATCACTTTCAAAGTGTAAATTATTTCCAGGTCTGCTTTTGGAGAGTACTGTTGTAAACTGTGTACATTTAAATTATTTTTCTTCCTGATGTAGCCTAATCCTTCACTGAAAAGAGATACGGGAAAGCGGCAAAGGTAATGTTAATGAAACATCCGTTAACCATACTCTGTTTAAGGCGAAAGCTACTACTCTCCCAATTGCTACATAGCTATGTACGAATGGCTAGGTCGAATTCAGCCGCTGTCTAGAGGAAAATTCTAGCGGCCGGCTGCTCTAACAAACACACCACAAATCGTACGCGAGCTTCCCCTTCTCTTCCTCTTCCCTGTCCTCGTCCCTTATTCACACACATTTACATGTTCACGCCACACAACCCCACGTCTCGTGAGACCAGTCGGCAGCTTCGAGCTTGTCCCGGCAGGAGCGGTGCCCCGCTCGTGGGATATGCCTGGTTCGGAATACCCCGCGATCCGCCGTAGGTGGGTGTCGGGTCTCACCATCCAGCGAAGGAAAATAACTGCCACCGACCGCGATAAAATCTTGAAAAACACTTATAAGGACCTTAGCGGTAGACGAGCCTCACAACACCAAGCGATCGATCTCGTCTGTCGCTGTAAGAAGCATTTTTTCAACTATCGCCGAATCTAATCAGTCGCTTGATTTTGTCTCCGCCTCGATCGCGCACTCATCCGCTTCCGGGGCGAGCGGGCCCGCCCCCGAGTGCCCTGCGTGTCAGCGCGCCATCTGGCGCCGTCGGCCGTTGGCGCCTCGGAATTCGCCGGTTGGCGCCCGCGGAACTCGCGATTGCGGGGCCGTTATCGGCACTCTTTGCCCTTCGGACACGCCTTGCTGCCCCCCTCCCTCCTGCCCCGCCTCTCTCCACCCCACCCCGCCGCAGCCATTCCCGCTACCTCGCCCCACCCTCTTCTCGCGTTTGCGGGGCGGTTATCGGCACTCTTCGCCCTTCCGCCACTCCTTGTTATGCCCGCCCACTCCGCCTTGGCCGCCCGCCCCACCCGCCCCTCTCTCCCTACTTCCCCGCCCACCCCGCCCGCTCTGCCCACCCCGCCACTGGCCCGCCCGCCCCGCCCACCTGCTCGCCAGCCCCGCTCCTCTCCGCTCGCCGGCCCCTCCCTTCCCGCCAGCCGTGACAACCTTAATTACAGCCAGGTGGCGGGGACGTCGCCGGCTATTTGCGCCAAGTCAAACACGCAAATTGCCGCCCCGCCGGCCGTTCGCCCGGCCACGCCTTGACGATGGCAACGCGACGGTAGGAGAGTGGGTGGGGAGGCGAGGAGGATCGGGCGGTGGCCGGGGGAATGCTCGGAGGGGAAGTTTGTGAAGAAAAAAATTGGACAAGGGATAAGTTGCGGAAGGATACCTCGAGCAGGGAAAAAATTGGGCTGGGATAGAAAAGTGAGGGGGCAAGAAAGTGCGTGGATGGAGAGAAGAATGCAGGAGAGGAAGAGGCGAATCGGGATGAATCGGGGTGAATCGGGGTGAATCGGGGTGAATCGGGGTGAATCGGGGTAAACGGGGGAACGGGGAAGCGGGGCGAAGCGGGGCGAAGCGGGGCTGAACGAATATGCGCTGGTCGAAATAATGCAGAACGGAGTCGCTTGGTGAAGAGCTAATGGCAGAAAGGTGTTAGGCGGGGACGTGCGTAGCGGGGAAGAAGTGCATGGCAGAGAACAGGACGGGAGAGTGGCCAGAAAGTTTGTGGAGGGAAAGTGCGTGGCTGGAAATTGCATTGCGTTAAACTGCGGAGTGGGGACGTGATGGCGGTAACTGTATGCGGGCGGGTGTGGTGGGGGAAGCGTGCGGAGAAGGAAAATGTGGCGAGGAAGAAGAGCTTGGAGGGTGTGGGAGGGTGGGCGAGATGCAGGCGAGTGTGTATGTGTATGGGAAGTGAGTAGCGGGGAAGAAGTGGAGAGAGTGAATGGCGGGAAAGTGCATGGCAGGGAGACCCGTCCAGTACTGCGACAGGCGTCGCGATGTTAAGGCTAGGCGGTAGGCGGGGCTGCCCAGGGGGTGTGGGAGGGCAGAGACAAGGCAGGCCACGCCCTAGCACCGCTGGGAGGCGCGCGAATGAAGCATCAGCTTTCAGCGGAATTGGAAACTACCTCCCGCTGCATCCCATTTCGTGCCCACTTTGTTCGCTGCTGTCCTTCACGTTTGTTGCGCAAGACTGCCGTCTTGATGGTGCCCACAACATTTGTGGGAAAATGTTAGTGCCCTTATTCTGTGCTTGTGCATATTACATGTGAGCAGATACTTCCACTTTCAATTTTACTAAAGTTTTTTACGTTTTACTTTTTTACATTGTTCTTGCTTGCGTGTTTATGAAGGTAAAAATTAATTCAAAGGCGTTTACTTAAAATCCATTAGTGTATTCCACAGTTGGGATTCCCATACTAATAAGATGTTCCCAGTACCGCCGATGAGAGTGTGCAAGTCATAATATTTCGGAGTAATGAGTGTTTTATTCTCTCTTTTGCTCCCTCCATTGTATTGGTAATGATTTCTATTACAATTTTACTAGTTGACGCAGAGAAATGTGAAAAAAGGAAAACAACAGAATATTTTCTTATGAAGAAACTCATTTAATACTTTTAAATCTTGCGAGCTAACAATACCCATAATTTCTCTATCCTCATACTAGCTGCAAACTTACTCCCTTGTGCTTTTATTTTCACCCATTCAACGAGATAATCAGGGAGGTTTGAAATGCAGCACAAACTATCCTTTCAAGCATTAGGGGAAAATGCTTCAAAAAAATGGTTACACAATGAAAACCGCAATAATCTGCTCCTAGCATTGGATGTTGGATGAATAGATTCGAGCGCTAAGTTTGTACGGCATGGCACCCACAATGCGAGCCTGATTTCCGGACACTATGACATAATGTTGCAAAATTTCAATGTACAATTTAGTGGTGAAAGAGACGCAGCGGGGCCCGTTGCGGTCACGCGGCGCACGGGGATTGTGGAAGTTGGCAACTCGCGGAACAACGAAGCGTTGCGTTGTCAGCCTCGGGCACCCTCTCCTCCCTCCCTCCCTCCCTCCCTCCCTCCCTCCCCCGCCAGCACACGCCAGCCCGGGCACAAACACAGCCTCTCCTCGCGTTTCCCGTCTCCCGCCCTTTATATTCCGTGAATTGCTCTGTTTCTCGTCTGGCGTTTCTCGTCTCGTCTGGCGTTTCTCGTCTCGTCTGGCGTTTCTCGTCTCGTCTGGCGTTTCTCGTCTCGTCTGGCGTTTCTCGTCTCGTCTGGCGTTTCTCGTCTCGTCTGGCGTTTCTCGTCTCGTCTGGCGTTTCTCGTCTGGTCTGCCCTTTCTCGTCTGGTCTGCCCTTTCTCGTCTGGTCTGCCCTTTCTCGTCTCGTCTGCCCTTTCTCGCTCGTCTGCCTTTCTGTCTGCCGTTTCTCGTCTGTCATTTCCTGTCTCCCGTGTGTCGCCTCTAGTTCCCTCCGCTTCCGTCGGTTCCTCTGCCCCCCAATCTCTACTTCCCATTTTCCTTTTTCCACCAGTTATTCTGCGCTTCCTCATTCCCCGTCCAGACATTCCCAGCCTTCGCATATTCCCTGCCATACTTCCCCCGACCCTACATTCCCTGCCCCACGCTCTCCGTCTTACCCTCCGCTCCCACTTCCCGTTCTTCTTTGCCCCCTCCAGTTCTCCGCCCCTATATCTCCCCTCCCCTTTACCCTCCTCTACCTTCCCTTTCGCTGCCCTGTGCTGCCCCCTGCCTTCAACCCGCTGGTCGTGTCCGCTTCCCTCCGCCCTCTGCCCCCACCCCCCTGACCTGCCAGTTTGTGTCATGCCGTTGCTGTAAAAAGGTGGACCGGATATTTTCCCTTGTACCCTGCCGAGCCCGCGAGGCACAGCATTGGCGCATAGCTGTGCAAACCTGGTCGCCCGGCTGGTGGTGCTGGCGGTGATACGGACGAGTTGGTAATGGTTGTGATAATTGAATTGAGGGCAGTGGCAAGGAATGCCAAATTAAAAGCGTGGTTATTAAAGAAATCTGTCTTATATACTATTTACAGACACCGTATGAAACGGTTAGGCGAATATTTGAGAAGAAAATATTAATTTGGATGACTGAATAAAATTGCCAATTTGCATCACTCAACAAGCTCTAACATACCGTATGAAGTATCCTAATTCTTATTATAACAGATGTTTCTACATGTTGCTCTGCCTTGAAATCGATACCATGTGTCAGCCTGATGAGCGCACGCAACCCAATAGAGTCTAGGCCCCAGGCGAGGAAAGTAAACGTGGCTTCAAGGCAGAGAAGATGGTATGCGTCGCAGGCGTGTGCTCATCGTTGCTGAAAAGAACCCATTTGAATGCAATCTCACGCGTTGTCAACCGTTTTCAAGACGTTCTGCATCGGATTCATACCCTCTCACAACAACGTCAAGGTTGACAAGTAGAAATGCATTTGTTTTGTTCCATACAAAATTAAGCATGAAACCGAAACCTGCAGGTTAAAAAGATTTCAGTTGTGAGACCGAAATCGAAAACGTTATTTATTGATTTATTTGTTAAAAATATTGATGAGACTGGAATCCAATTGAAATTGTTTTGGTATCTGTTTTGGAATGATCTTCATAATGTCGAGCAACTAATTACGGTGGGTTTACAACACTTGATATTTTTGAGTTTTGTAAGTGTATCTAAAAGATCCTGTATTCCTGTATTAATGTTTGTTTTATGGGATCTCAGAAGGAAAACTGATTATTCATTTCTATTCTTCAAAATATTATTTTCAGGAATCAATGTAGAAACACTTACTCAAGCAATTTTATCATATTTTGTTCATATTAATAACTAATAAAACCTTTATTTAATGAAATAGTTGGACTATTCAATACGGATTACTTTCTCGTATTACTGGTAACGATTACGTACGTGGTACTTATGTATGCGCTGCGTATCACACAGAAACACATTATTCAAAAATACATGATTTTGCACTGAGCAAAATACCAGTAAAAACAACTGAAGGTAAGGAAGACGCTAATGTTTCGTATTAATCGTTCAAAATGATGAGTGAAAGCTGTTCAGTCACAGATACCACACCGAATGCAGTGCCGTGTCTTTTTTCTTTCTATGATATACATAATCGTAGTTCATTTAGAGTATCCGACAACTTGATACAAGTTGGTAGCACGTTCACACAATACTGAAGGTTTTTTAAAATAAATTTTCAAAGCATCTTATAGATTTCTCAGAGGGCTGTTTGGTCTTTTCAATAAATTGGGCGACATACGAAACCGATCTGTGTAAAGAAGCAATGGATTGAAAAATCGTGTTTCTTTTCACCTGCACATGTGACATTAGTATTGAAAAAGTGCGTTAAAAATACGTAAATATTAAAAAAACGTAGATTTCGGGATCAGTAATTTCTGATTGCCGCGCGATCTTTCGGAAGAAAATTACATTGTCGGACGGTGGCGGGAGCACACAGCGTTCTGGCATGCCAGAACCAGTGCGCGTTTCGTGCACGTAAATGTGATACGTGTAAGCACGTAAATGTGATTTTCTACATTGAATAGAAATCTTGAAATAGAAGAGGTTAGTGAATCTTAATTTTTGCATACATGCAATACATTATTTTATTAATGATTCCATCAACTTATTTATAATGTAGCCTTTGAATGAAGGTTAGAGAAATACAGTATTATTATTTTTTCACATATATTACGTGTATTCGAATGTTCACGTTCACAGCGTTTTTGTTTGTTTCAGTTTTAGTCTAGGTTGTATAAGCATGTGAACATTTTTGACTAACCGTGGATTTAATCGCACGGTTCTCACTAGTTTCAAATAATTTCCGTTCTCCCCTTACTTTTCATTGCGTAATATTAATATTTAGGTTTCAATAATTAACAATCAGTAGATTGTTAGAGGTACTCGCACAATATGTACAGTCATTTGGTGTGAACGTTACAAAATCGTTTCAAAAGGAGAAACAATCGTCCAGACATTTCATAACACCCCGTCTCCTGCTGAAAAGCGTGTTTATGAACGATGTCGGCCTGCATCGTGCGCGTGAACGCACTAGTAACCTTTACAAATGCGAACCCGTGAAGAAAATACAGTGGCATATTGACTTTTAACGACATTCAAAAATAATTACGAACTCTTTTCTAAGTCTCTCGTCTCACTCTGTAGGCCAAACAACGCGAAAAAGTATCTCGCATGCGAACTTTTAGATGTTTCATCGATAATTTCCGTTTACGTAATTTAAATTTAAATATTTATATTCACAATTACTGATCCTATACTTTTGAAATTTTGCAGAGAAGTGTCCATAATCAAAAACACCAATCGAACTTTCATTGCCTTATAATATATTGTTCAAAAGATATGTGATGAGTACTGAGGAGAGTGAAAAACAAACATTTAGGAAAGTTTTCAATATTTGTGTTACGTTTATTTTTATTATTTTTATGTTAGAAAATATATAATTTTTTGTACTATATCATTCAAGCAGGACACTAAAAAAAATCAGTTTCTAAAATATATTTCTGTAATGACATCGCCACCATTAGACAAGGAGGGTCATATGAGACAAACTACGTGCGAGAAATAGATATTAGCAGAACGAAGTTATAGGGAACTATCGAAAGTTGAGATCTCAACAACCCTAGCAAACACTTGTAAAACTCAATCGATATAACATAAAATTACGAAAAATCATGCATTTAAAAAAAATTGGCTATGAAACTTTTAAGACTTAATATTGAAGAATATGTGGCATTAAGAAATAAATGTGCAGCTTCAATATTAAGATGTTTTGTAATAAAATTTGGAATTAAATTTAAACATGGAACATATAACTCAAAATTATAAAACCTCTAATCTTTTGAAAAAGGTGCATTAAATTATTTAAAATTCTAATATTGAGGAATAGTTGGCATTAAATAAAATATCTCTACTATCAATCTTGTAGATGTATGAAAGTTCTAAATAATTTGAAACTTTCACAATCTTCGAATTTTCAGAGAATTTAAAGAAACTTTTGTGCCCTACTGTTAGGCAAAATGTGTTCTGTTCGAATTAAAAAATGAAGAAAAAGTTGGAGCCGTATACAAAATGTTTTTTGAGAACTCGACATCTTTATGTGAATTCGAAAACGTTAATAAAATGTTGAACATTATTAGATATATTTTTAGGTGAACGTGCTGCAATTGAATTTTGAATTCTCACAACTGATAACTTGATATTTTTTGTAATTTTAGTTATTCATATAATAGACTTCCTGTAGTTTTATAAGTAACAATGGTTACACATACAAAAACAGGTTTTATAATGTATGAAACATCCTCTCCTATATTTTTTCATATAGATGAGTTTTGCGGCTCTCACACACAACCAATCTTAATTAGGAAATTCTAGAAATAATTTCATGGAGACTTGACGAATTTTATTTGAACTTTAAAAATTTGAAGGATTTTATAAAAACACGCATCTAAATATTTATGTCCAATGCAATTCGCAATACTTGGACAGCGTTGTTAAAATCTAGATAGATATATAATTAAAACAAAATGTTCTAGAACCTGAAAATCCGTAACTTTTAGGCCAAAGGCCTCAAACAACGTTCCTTGCGGCAGTTTTCTAAAGGATAAACTCGACATTCTATTAGTCTTGCTTGTTCGGCGCTTCTCGATTCTAACCCACCTTTTAGAGTCGGCCAGAATCTGCAAATGTATGTTAAATTAAACGTGATATTCTATGCGATTTAATTGCACGGTTGCACGTCTTTGTTAGAATGAAGTTAAATAAGAATAGATTTTATTGGCAAAGGTCTATTGTAATCTTATGTTAAAATACGTTCAGTTAGTACAATTCCAAGGTGACGGAGGACAAGAAAATTTGAAAAAAAATATATATATTATGGGCTTAATATGAAAATGGAAGAATACGGAATAGGGCTGGTTTAACGTGCGAGAGTTCTCACACAGGTATGCTAGTTATGATCTACGTCATAAACTCTAGACACCTACCATCTCCTTGGGCAGAGACTGTTTGTGTGATTGGGGCCAACCGGCGTGTTTGTGTGGCGCGGGGACCTTACCGCGACGTCGGTAGAGGACTGCCTCATCCGTTGGGCTCTGCCCTTCGGCACGTGCTGCGGATGAGGCAGCCCGCAAGCGGCCGCCCTTAGGCTCGTGTTTTCGCTTTGCGGAGCGCCTCTGACGACATCCTCACGCGCGTTGAGGTATTTGCGGCAGTCCTCAGAGGACGGTTCTCCCTTTTGCGTTTAAGGTTTGACACAATAAAACCACGGCTTGAAGATCAGAACAGCTCTGCACATGTCAAAACATAGAGCTCTGGGAAAAATTCTGACAAAAACCTTGAAGATTCACAACTTCGTGTAAACCCGTGACGCGAAGAAAGATATTAGTGTCACCATCATACATCATGTTGGACGTGTAAATGGACTCTCCATACATACAAAATTGAATGAAATTATTGTGCAACAATTGTTTCGCAACAATGATTAATTTCAGAAAGAAAATGAGCATCAATATGTCAGTTTTATTTATTTTCAATTTTTGTTTTTCCACTCTATAAGAAATATAAAGGGATCTTCACACGAATTTTGGAATGTAGAAGTTTAGTTTGTGGTGGACCATTGAAATGTCACGTGATTTTATTTTCCACCGGTGGAAGTCAGATTTTCTGTTTTTCCTTTAATTTTCATGTAAAATATACATAAAATAAAGACATATTGTACCCCTTTTACTAGATGCAATAAAGAAATTTTCGTCAGATTGTCGAGTACAAGAGCTGTGTTTACGTATAGCATATTTATGTTATCGTTGATCAGTTTTTCTTTTTAGATATTTGAAAAACAATTTTATAAAGGAAATATACTTCGGCAATTAAAAACGACACTTCATCAGCGGTGCACAAATTTCACTTTCTCGCCTTACTACATTTACATAGTAATGACAAAGTGTTATAATAATTCAGCAAAAGTCAACGATTTGCCGAAAGAAAACCTTGCATTATTGGGTCCTGGTAACGATTTATCTAGAAAGTGGATAAATATTTTTTTGACAGCCACTTGTGGCGTGTGTAGCGGGCTAAAAGTTCAAATTTTAGCACTACTGTTAAAAGCGTGTCGATACTTAAGTGTTCCAATAGATCTCTGATTGCGACAAAGAAACTAGGTCTTTCAACCTCGTGTCACAACATTTCCTATTTGCAAATTAAAATGCCAATCGTATCTATCATATCGTAAATAACTGTTTTGTTTGATTCTAATTATATTAAAAACTTCCTCCAGTACATGGTGAAATCAGAATCCATGTTTTGTTGGTCCTTGATATCGGAAAATTGATTGTCCACAAAACATCTGTGTGTTTGTCTGTCCGCCTCTTAGGTCTCTGCGCAAAAGGTCCGTCTGTCCGTCTATCCGTCTGTGGTCAACACTAGCACGTAAAAAATTCGATTTTTCGATTCTAAAAAGACGATTTTCTCTAAAATATATATTCCTCGATTGATGTAAACAATTTCCAAGTCCTGGGAGTTTGAAACGGATATTTTGATTTTTGAGGGTGAAGCAAGAGTTATCAATTTTTTCAAAATTTTCTAAAAAATTGCGCTATTATTTTTATTAAACTTCGTACTCTGATAACCTTAACGACACTTAAAAATGACTCGTCTCATTGTCGTTGAAATTATGATTTTTCTAAACTTGCAAAAGTTAAGACTTTTTTGGTGTGTTCCTATAACTACAATTTTAAATATATACATTTATCTCTAAATGAAATATGATGTTTAAAGATATCTTAAAATAACGCCATGTATTTTTTTTTTCAAAAAGTAATAGTGTTTGCATAATTTCTCTTGAATTTGATGCAATTTATATTTTTCTCCAAACTGTCCCTAATTTTTGTCTTTAATTGTTTCTTCCAATACAATAAAGGAAGCTTTAAATAGTCCAAGTCTCGTTTTCTTCATACTTTCTGAAATTCCGAAAATTTAATTAGTTAGAAATAATCTCGGCGTGGAGAAAACGTTTTTGCTGGTTCGAAACACGTAGAAGTATCACGTGTCACGTAGAAGTATCATACTGCAAAGCCATTACAAAGTATGCGAGAAAGTATGTGCTGTTTTCGATCCACTAGTTTGGTATGATATTCTGGGTGCTTTTCCGAATATTAATCACCAGGTAATTTCTCTGATGGGGAAATAATGTTTTTATCTTTCTTCACTTAAGAAACTATTTAGATACCATGCTCATTTGTTAAAATATTTCATTTTGTGAGCAAAAAATCTTCATTGCACTAATATCTTGATGATATTTAAAGAACACAAACATCCGTA
Source organism: Teleogryllus oceanicus (assembly GCA_964035755.1). Lineage (NCBI taxonomy): Eukaryota > Metazoa > Arthropoda > Insecta > Orthoptera > Gryllidae > Teleogryllus > Teleogryllus oceanicus. The sequence goes on along the minus strand of CAXIVR010000007.1, from coordinate 86,747,507 downwards.
CGTGCAAATCCGCGTTATACCTGCTAGATTATGCGACACCGAGGTGTAACTCACAAAACCTTCCTCACCAGCAAACTATTTATCACTCGAATTAAATTGTTGTCCTTTACTCCTAAAGCATGGCTTTTGTTTACACAAAGAAATTACATGCTCGGAAAAGTTGCTTAGAGACTCATTCTTACGTTTTTGTGTTTCACATGACACTCGTCATCGTCCTTGAAGTTTCGATGCAGTCCTTAACATTCTCGATGTTTTTGATTGATTGCTTGATTGATTAGTGATTCCGGGTAGGTCCCGTATGTGCAGTGCATGCTTTTATTGTTGGAGGTAATGATCTCACGTTGGATTGCAAAATCCGGTGACGACTAAAAGGTTGACTCGTTGGAGTTTCCCCAATCAGGTATCTTCCACTAGCTTAAGCACCGCCCCAACCGAGACAAGCTCAGAGATGTCGCGATTGGTCACCCGACACTTGTGATAGTGTAGTTTATGTAAGTGTAAGTATGTGTAATTACGAGGTGAGAATAGAACAAAGAAGAGAAAGGAGAGATCGCGTGCGGTCCGTGGCCTGTTTGTTAGTGTACTGCTCCGGCATTCGCCTGGTGTTGATCGAGGAAACCACCGAAAACGTGCAATCGGAGCAGCTGGCCGGTAGAATTCTTCTTCAGACACCGATTGAATTTCACCTCGCTGTCTAGCTAGTGTCGAAAATCGTGGCACCATCTAGACTCGAACCCTAAAAGATCCCGGTCACAGGCCCTACAGTGATATCAGTTGTTGCCCTGAGCCACTTAAGCCGATCCATGGTGTCCTCGCTCTTTCTCAGTTCAACACGTAAGACCGAAAATGGGAGCTTGACGTGATTTTCTAAATTGACGATTGAAGTTTCCGAGATAATTTTGTAATGTTCGAAAGATTTATATCTTTTTACAATAATGCTTTATATATTCTGAAGATCGTGAATCAATCAAGGAGACCGAAGGTCGCACACTTGTGCCTTCAAATTGGCTATATTTATTATGGTGCTTGAGCTATTTCTCAAAAAAAAAACATGGTGCTCGTTGGTCTACAAGGACATCTGTGGTATTTGCCAGACGGCCCCGCCGACACTGGTGGAAGCAGCGAACGTGGAACAAGCTGTCAACTGCCATCACTCTCCCGGCTGCTCAAGCGAGGATTATTATTCCAACAGCCTGTTTAGACATTCTGGACAAGTAGGTGAAATACTATCTGCTGTCTCGATAAACGATGAATTCCTTGGCGTTTTTGCCGCGTCATGGATTGCAGGCAGTTGCGTGGTTGAAGGAAAGTTTTCTCGTAAATGTCGATTTTAAACATTGGAGCTTTGTAAAATCTGTTTGGACAGTTACGTGGGACTGAAATTTGGAGTGCGAATTAATGGTTTCTAATGGTATTGCATGATACACGACAAAATGAATTCGATACTGCGTATAGGCAGCACTCGACCAGAGATCATTACTAGCGCCATTCATTGGATGTATGAATAGATAAATTTCGTTTTATTCTGTATGTTTGGAACAATTCATTCCATTCTCATTTGAATTCTGTGTAAAATTGATGGAATTGGTGTGATGTCACAGTGACTCCAGTCAACATACCAAGTGTGCAAAGTTTGGTAAAATGCACGGAAATTTGTGGCATAAGAAAGAAACCTAAAATATGTTGGGAAGATTGCACCGTGAAAATTATCTTAGAAATGCGTGTCAGTTGACCGGACATGATTAACGATAATAACCTCAACAATACCCTAAAAAATATAGCACATCCAAACCCTACAAAATAAAGTCCTCCGCACTGCCTTAAATGCCACATGTCTAATGCTCAAATTCACAATGATTTAAAATTCCCTACAGTTGCCCAGCACATCCCCCGCCTCTCCGAAAGATTCTACAACAAGCTTCATTTCCAACGATTTTCTCCTAGGAAAAAACCTCATCTCAAACCACCCATCCGATTCCCCAAGATAAATTCCGTCTTTCGTAACTCCTACGCTCTCTCCACGTCATAACCCCTTACTCCCCATTTCCAAACCATCGCAATACTCCCAAGAACCTCAACCTGATGACGTTGAGGAGCCCAGGGGGCATCCTCCCCCTTATTTGCTGTTCCGATACATTGTATAATCAAACATTTCTGTAAAGTGGCTATGTTCGCTGTATCAGAAAATTATTGAATAAAAAACACGATAATAACGATTTTTAAACCCTATTTATCTGCAAGATTTCATGAGATGTTATATGATAAGATGGTACATTGAAACTGAGAGCATGTTGCCTCTGGGTGAAAATACAACGTACTATTGACTCAAGAATTCATTATAATAAAATCATTACTCCATTTTTTCGAATTGTGAATCAATATTAAACCTCGCCATTCAATATACCGTGCGGTTGCCAAGTGGGAAAAAATGCGGACATTTCATATGCTATTAGCGACGAACAACTGCCATGATGGAAAATCGATACTAACCGGAATACTTTCTACGGTAAAAAACACTTTGTTTTTCTTCCCACAGCATGTCTTCCGATTAACACGTCAATTTTCAAACGGATTCGTAAGTGTCCTTATCCGACACTTCTTTTTATAAAGCGTTTATAAGCGTGAGCAACGAAAATATTTTTGTTCTCGTATATTTCTATCAAGGAGGCAACTCATTTGTGTGAATAATAGTATTTTATGTTAATTCACGACTTTCTAATTCTTGTATTAAAGTTGAATTGGTTAAAATGTTAAATGCATTGTCTATATCGCTATGAAACTACATAATGTCGTAACCCACAAAAACTAATTTTGTAAGAGAGCTGATAAGCCTTCAGAGTTTGAAGTTAGAGTTTGAATAATTAACTATTTTATGTCGCTATTTTTTACTTTATAATTAAATGAATAGTATTTGATCATTTAATGGATTTTAACTATATAGATACAACACTTTGCCTGAATAATACAAATTATTGGTATAAAAGATTTTGTTTTATAAAATTAAGCAGGAACATTTTATTTTTGACAAAATATTTTCTAAGAAGATAGGCATTGAATCTATTGGGCCAAAATCAATTTCCTAATTATGTGATTACGTATTTTGACTTTCATGAGTGATAGAGCACTCAATTTTTCTGAACGGATCAGGATATCGTATTATTCATGAACCGATTTTCGTACAAAATTTTACATGGTGTTCGGTTGTATTAGTGTAGCAAAATAAGCGAAGAAATCTACAGATACTAGAGTAGATATCTTTTGGGAGATGAGCATTTCATTATTGCAAGGATTCCCAAAGACATCGATATCGACCCCTTAGGATCGATGTAATTTAAAATGAGATCAATTATAAAACGGTCGATACTAAACTTTCATACCATTCTCAATAATGAAGATTGTTTTTTGTGTAAATTGAAATCAGTATTTTTTTTAATTTGTTTATATTTCTAAAAGTTAAAAATTATAAATGTTTAAAAAGCATGAATCGAATAAACATTGTTTTCAAAACTTTTGTTGTTCATATTCTTTACCTATTTGATTCCTTTAGGTAATTTATGTGCAGTTGTTTGTGTTTCGGTGACGTTGTACGTTGTTTTAAGCAAAACTAAAGATGAGTCGATGCAGTGTGCAAACCATTCTTCCAAAAGCGAGCAAGAAAAGGGTTGGGAATCCCTAATTTAATGTAATATTGCTTCTTGATTATATATTAAATATATCGCTTATTTATGGTATATTAATTAGATTAGTAAAACGACAACATATCTTAAAAATATATATTAAATTAAATGTTTTCTTCCAATAAAATATTAGCATTTTTAATCAATAAAATAGGCAAAACTCTTTTTGTTTTGGCCCAAAATGTCTCTGCTAACTATAAACCTCCTGCAAGCAGTTCCGGTGGGAGGTGTTATCCTGTAATTCAGATCTCATCCCTAGCGATTACCATCTCGTCTTACACCTCAAGAAATTCTTCATCGGTCAGCGTTACGCATACCCCAGTGACACAGAATTGTAGGTGGCTGTCAAACCTGGTACCTATTCTTGGTGGCAAACAGAGGGATTACAAATGTTGATTCCAGGGTATGACTCTAATGGCTCAGTTCTGTTGCGTATTATGTACTACAATGTGCTCCACCATACAATACAGTTTTTCCATAAAGTTGTTTTTGTGGACGATCTATGAAAACTTACTTTCTAGACGCAGTACGTAGATTGAATGTCAATAAAGCATGAAAATGTATTAAAACATTGATTCTTTCTTACGATAAAATAAAAAGATAAATCAGAAGTTTATGTACTGTGAGTTGTAATAATAAATTATTTCCGTGTTCACTCACTCTGTTAATTATTTCTCCGTTTATGTATTTTGGCGTATTATTTTCGATAGTTTAGCTGACGGTAGAAGCAGAAACCACAACGCTGTTCAACGAGCATGACCTTTTCCTAGAAAAGCAACGAATGAGGTTTCCAGGCGCACTGCAAACCGAGTTGGTCATGTTCAGGAGAATGTCCCCACTCAGTGACGAAATTAGAAGAGGGGTTCGCACGACGAATTAATGAAATTAATGAGAATTCGATCGACAGCTCAGTTTTCAGAAACTGTTCCTTTCGTGTGGAATTTGTTTGGTAGGCTAAATACATCATCTTCCACACACATAAATTCTAATTTTTCTTAAAAATTGCAAAAATATCGAAAAATGGTGTAGAACACGATATTAAAATAATATCAGTTATTTATTTCAGCATCTACCAAAGCCATTGGCAGATATGATGGAGGTGCGCCATGCTAAACCATTTTCTTGAATCAAGGACCTGACGTCGTCCTGTGACTACGCAGTAACTCATCGCCGCTGAGTACAGAGTTAACAAAATACCGTTAATCCATGTTTAACTTGTGTTGGAAAAAGTGGGTTCCTAGCAGCTTTTCTAGGGGTCCTCCCATTGATCCTCTTCCATTGCACCGTTACTCTTATCATCAGTATCATGCCATCATCGCCAGTCAGTGAAAATGAATCGTCCACTCGGTGTATGGCTACAAGGACAAATGACTAATGCCTATATAACTACATTTATTTGTAATGACTGGGCATTTGAATATTTATCCATTGTTCCATTCATGAAGGGGGTGAAATTGCAGGGAGTTTCTTTTATTGGCAACTAGTATGTTCCCAGTATATCAAACTTACTATACGCCAGGCAACGCAACAACGGTTTTAGTAATATTTACAAGTGTTCATACCTTCCGGCCATATACCGTCTAACCATACCGTCTAAGCCATATGGAATTTGATTAGGAATGGAATTATCTGAAGAGTGGATTTTGCCAGGCATTTACCCAGGGTTCTTTTCAAGCCGCAGGTGTGCTATAGCTAATGATACTTTTTCGCCCTTCCAAAATCCACGCACAACCTGCACCGAATTCACCCATTGGTGCTTCAGATGCCAGTACAGTAACCGCTCATTCATTCATGAGGATTACCATTAATGGACAACTCATTAATTGATTGATCGATTATTGCTGTTTCCGGGTGCGTAACTACTAAGGTCATTCATCTCGTAAGTGCAGGGCATGTTTTTTTTCGAGATGTGACGATCTTCTTCCCCTGCTGGATGGCGAGATTTGGCGCCAATGTCGGCTTGGATTTTCCGCTAGAGATATCTCCACCAGCAGGGTACCATTGCATACCATTGCAGTACCTCTGATCAGAAGGTCCTATGGTTGAAGAACCGACGGTGGCAGAATTTTCGACACTTGCTACACAGCCCAAGAGAATTCAACCGCTGGCTGGAGGATAATTCTATCGGCTGCCTGCTCTGCTCGGTATTTTTACGAGATTTCTCCGATCAGTACCACGCGAATGCCGGGGCAGTTCCCTAACAAACGGATCACGGGCGCTCGCGATCTTTCTTTCCTCCTCCTTGTTCTATTCTCACCACTTCCTTACTCACACTTACAGTTACATGCAGTATACTATCACACAAGCCAGCAGAGTAGTCAAGAGCTTAGAGCTTGAGATGACTGGGACCGAGAGCGGTAGCTCAGTTCATCAACTGATGTCACCGCAGCGTCTCTCACCGGGAGGTCCTAGTTTCGAGTCCTAACGGCGGCAGGATTTTCGATACTAGCTTTGGACACTACCCAAGGCGACTTTGAAACACCTTCTATAATTGAATTACAATTAGTTCTTTATCTTAAATTTTGATATACGTCACAGTCCTTTTTAATGAGGAAATAATACCCTGTGCATGAATGTCATTACGTACTCTGTTAATGTCTTGTTAGTGATGTTTACATGGAAAACAAAAATTTGTTTTTGTGAAACCACCAGTTCTGAGAAAAATAATTGGTGCCATTCGGTACAATGCGTAATTTCGTTTTCAGGACTCATAGAAGGAAATGAATACATTTATATTATCATTTTCTGTGCGGATTTCCTTTGCTGTACTTCATTTACTATAAAGCATAGACTTTAACTCCAATTTTAATAACACAATTACATAATGTAAGGCGCCAGCCAGAAGAAGCAAATGCCTCCAAGTTTATTACTCATTTATTTTCCAAACAAGGTTAGAATTCTAATAAAATATATCCACAATTTTCTTTATAAACAAATTATACTCAATGTATTTGTAGTTAACTGAATAGTTTTTGTTCATCATTGAACTAGATCATGTTCTTGTATCGCTTGTTGGTAAAATTATTGTCACTTGTTCAGCATTCGTATCATTCGTATCATATGTGAATTTTATATTATGTTATACTATGTTATTTATAAACAGTCTATTAATTGTTTACTACCAATGAATAGTGAAAAAACGCTTAGAAAAGTACTTTTGAAATTTAATTAAAATATTTTAAATAAATTCATATTCATTTTTTTATCTTAAATATTTAGACATTATTTTTTCAAAAATTATTTATTCTTCAGGATAAATGTGTATTAAAAACAAAATATGTTCCGTTGCCGTGTTAAAAAGTGAGAATTTCCTGTTTGAGTGCGTATCTTGAATTTATCTTGTGTTGTTTTATTTACTTTCTCTAAAGTTTGCCTTCAGGATGCTGAAATAATTTTTGTATTAATAATTGTTTGAATAATGTTTTATTATATATTAATTGTTATGTTAATTATTATTCTAAAAATCCGTGGCCTCCTATTAACGTCTATCAACATCAGTCAGGCACTTTTCTCGAAACGAATAGTCAAAGTTTGGTCAAAGTTTGGTCTACTTTAAAAAATACAAAACATTGTTACGAAAAGTCATAAGGCAGGCAAAAAAAAGAAAGAATATAATAAAAAATACTACCAAATCAACTAGATACCCCGTAGAGAATGTTGTTTTAAAATATAACGATATAAATGTGAACGATCCGGCAACAGTGGCTAATCTCTTTAACCAATACTTTTCGAGAATTGCTGTCGATCTCACTAAGGGTCTTCAGGCACAAAACTCAAAAACAGACAGTTCACCCAAAATTTTAGACACAATGTTCGTTTCCGAAACTTCTTCCTATGAAATTCTCAAAATAATCGGTAAACTAAACAATAAATATTCGTCCGGTTTAGATGAATTCCCGGATTCTTTGTTAAAGACTTGTGCGTATGCCATTATACACCCGTTAACTCACATATTTAATGCATCTTTATGCACTGGAACGTTTCCAGATATTTTCAAAACAGCTAAAATTAAGCCGCTTTTCAAAAAGGCAACGAAAATGAAATTCAAAATTATCGGCCCATTTCTCTTCTATCAGTTTTTCAAAAATATTAGAGAGACTTTTTTACCTACGAATGGAAACCTTTCTCACTAAACACGACGCGCTTTCAGATTGCCAACATGGATTTAGAAAATCAAAATCAACGGAAACAGCTATATTTTCTTTTCTTAAAGATGTCGCCTCCTCATTGGATCAAAACGAGGCACCTATTGGATTATTTTTAGATCTCTCAAAAGCTTTTGACGTCATTGATCATGACATTTTACTTTCCAAATTACCTTCATATGGAATTCGTGGTATTGCTGTAGATTGGTTATGTTCGTACCTTAAACAACGATCTCAGAGAGTTGAAATACCTTACTGGAATGATGGAACATTACGTACGCACCTTTCCGACTCTTTGCCCGTTGCATTAGGAGTTCCTCAAAGATCGATTTTAGGCCCTACTCTGTTCCTACTTTACGTAAACGATATGCCCTCGACGATTCGAAACGGAAGAACGGTTCTCTTTGCGGATGATACGAACATCCTTTGCAATAAAGAAACCGTAAATAGTACAATATCAGATGTTTCAAATTGGTTCCGAAATAACAAATTAATAGTAAACGAAAAGAAAACGGTTTTAATGCAGTTTTCCATTTCAAATAAACAATTCTGTGCCCCATTGAAAATGAACAGTGTACCATTGACTGATGTTAAGACAACAAAATTTTTAGGTCTCTCAATTCAGTCAAACCTTAAATGGAACGTCCATTTAAATGAATTGAACACAAAATTAAGTTCATTATGCTACGCGTTCAGAATTCTTGCAAATTCAGTCAGCCTTCATACTGCTCGTTGTTAATATTCTGGGGAAATACATCTTATAGCTCCCAGACTTTTAGATTACAAAAACGAATTGTACGAATAATAACCAAATCCCACCCACGTCATTCATGTAAGCCTCTCTTCATTAATCTAAGAATTCTACCATTACCGTGTCTTTTTATTTACGAATCAGTGGTTTTTGTAAAAAATGACTTGCTTAAGGGCGGGAATATATTTTCGGAAAATGCCGAAGTCTATTACTATAACACTCGACGTAGAAATCATATTCATCAGGTGACAGTATCAACAGCTCATTACAAAAAATTCACATACAATACATGTACATTATTTTACAACACTTTGCCAGATGACATTAAACGATTAAATTCAATAGAAAAGTTTAAATCTCAAGTAAAATCGTTTCTGCTGCATAACTGTTTCTATACAATTAGAGACTATACTGAGCATCACAAGAAAAGTAACATTAATTTTAACAATGATACATAATGCATTATTTACCATTTGGACTGTATAAATGAGTATAAACAACCTGTAACAACTATTGTACTACACTTCCGGGCCCCAATGTACTCAGTTCAATAGTACATTAATTTCATTTTCCCATCTCGATCAGGTTTTTCGTCCAGTTTCCCTGATCCATTGAGCAAATGCTGAGATGGCCCCTTGTTTTGCTTCTGGACATAAATGTAACTTCATTTTCTGTGCACGTCTTCTAGAATTCAGTGGGAAATACAATTATTCAAATTATCGTTTCCATGTTGTCGCGGCAGGAAGTAATAAGAGCCAAAATTTATTGCTTATTTATCTTTGAAAATAGATTTTATTACATGGGAGTTTTTGTTGTTTTTTTCTCCCTTTCAAAATTCAAAATTTATTGCTTGTTTATCCTTGAAAATAGATTTTATTACATGGAGTTTTTGTTTTTTTCTCCTTTCAAAATTCAAAATTTAAGTAGTATATGACTTAGTGTAGGGATCACAGAATTTTGAAAATGTGCACACAATTCACTTTTCCCCATAGCACGTCATACGCAGTTTTTAACTGTTTTTTACGTAAAATAAATAAATAAACAAATTTTGGTCCATCGGTTTTCACAAAAGGAACTTCAATATTTGAATCGTAACATCGTAAAAGAATACTCTATTGATTTATCAAAATAGGCCTAATGGCATAATTTAATAATTCTGTAATTTCGGAAGTAATAAGACGTACTTCGATACTTGTTTCGTAAACAACTCTTACGCGTTTTTAACCTTTCCTTTATGTTTCGTTCTTATCTCAGACCCATGGCCCCTAATTCGCACCCCCGAGAGACGGCTGGGAGCGCCGCTAACCTTCTTCAGAAGGCCTTGACCTCCGAAGCGAGCACTCGCGCATCGATTGTCGCTCGTTACCCCCTCCCCCCGACGCCCCCCCCCACCGTTGCCGCCGTCGTCACACGCGAAACGCACTCGACTTCCTGCAGTCGCTAATGCCTTCGGATTTTGCGCGGTAGCTAAATCTTGGGCTCGGAAAAGAGAGGGGGAAACTCTGTTCGCAACTTGTAACACGATTTGTTGCGCCCTCTGCTGGCGAATGCGTGGCGACGCCATGTTCGATTTGTAAGTTACCTCGCCCTAATGTGGCTCGTTCAAAGGTAATTGGGCTCTGCCATTCCGCTCGTACAACACGCAGACTAAAAATGTGAATGAACGCCTAATGGACTTGTGGTTTTGTTCCTTTTTTCCTCCCTACAACTCTGTCGACGTTTCAAATGACGGAGCAATGTTTCCGTGCGAATTACGTTTTTCTTTGTTTCTTTATTGCTTACCTTCTCTCATTCGTTTTTGTTGCCTTTGTTTTAAATTCTTATAGTGTCTTGAAATTTCATTTTCAATCAATTAAAAAAGGCGTTAAACAGACGTTTCAAAAAACCTGTTCTGAATTTATGAATACTAATTGATAAGATTATTTTCGAAGTACGTTAAAGAATCCTTAATACTTGTTCAAAATATTTAAAAAATTTTCACCTTTACATGTCGACGCTGGTATATTTAGTAGTCGTTGTGTTGTTTCCTGCAGATTGATTTTTCACTACATAGCCAGTAGCAAAAATTGCGTTATCTGTTGAGATTAGCTTTAATAAATTTGAGGTTAATTTCCTGTTTCTTGCTTTCACTATCTTGAATTAATTTTATAATCTCATCGTTTCACTCATTCATACTGTTTTCTTTTGTTTCAGGTGAGACATCAACAACTTCATCACGTCTCTTAGCAATCCTATTAACCTTCACTCCTTTTTCTGATCACAGGTCAGTAAAAACGGTTTATCAAATTTCTGAAATATTTATTAAGTATGACAATGTAGGTCTAATTAAACATTTCCGGTAAGTTTTGTGGAAATTTTCTAAAATTGTATTTTTTAATATTTGAAAAGTAAATGATGCACTATAATTTTATTGATATTCCTTGTATATTCGTTGCCTAATACTAGTGATAAATATATAAAATTAATTGTATAGCCCCTAAAACTTAATAATACAGTTTATTTAATATAATTTTTATAAGTTTTTATTTTACTTCTATTGTAAAAAAATTAACTTTATACACATTTTCCTCAATAAAAATGTATGGAAACTAATTTTCAAACATTGAATTGCACGAGTTTTTCCATACTGTACATTGATGAACATGAAAATGTAGCGGAATCTGTAAAGCTGTATATACAAGTTTGTGGTAATCAATATCATGTGTATTTACGTTGGTCTCTTTATTTCTACGTTTTAAAGAAATGTAACGCCTATTCTTACGGCCCGCTATTCCTGTGCTGAATGCGCTCTGTGCAGCTTGAGGGCGTAAGACGATCTGTGTTGATATTCTGAGTCGAATCGCTTTGGGGCTGGGAGTGGCGGGCGGCGAGGGGAGGGTGGGAAAGACTTGGGAACGGGCAGCGGAGGAGGAAAACAGTTGCCAGCTTCTTCTTACGTGCCTGGGGCCTGCACGTGCACCGCAGCTGCGCCTCCTTCGTCTGTGCCTGGTCAGGCGAAATAAATGTAGGTTAGGGTTGCTACTTGGTGTACAGATCACCACTGAATACACTCGGTTCTGTATTTCTTGAACGCTTATTTTAACACTAACTTCTGATAAATCATATTTGTGACTTCGTTGGAAAGTAATATGTAGAAATGATCTGCATTTATTACACAAACGTTGGCTAAGTTGTGCCGCGGACCGTTTGATTGGTTAGTGATTTCGGGGGTGTCACTACTAAGGTTAATTATTCCAGTAAGTGTAGTGCTTGTTTTCTATTGCGCGAGGTGGCGGTGACCTTCCCCGATGACGAGATTCGGCGCCAATCTGCACGCTGGCTTGAGAGGTTTTCCCAGAAATCTCCCATCAGCGGAGCAGCGCCCCAACCGGGACAAGTTCTAAGCTCGCGACTGGTTTCCCGACATATGTGGTAGTGTAGGCATGAAATATACGTGTGTGGAACTAAGGAGTGAAGATAGGAAAAGAAAGGGAAAGGAAAGATCGCGCGCTGTTTGTTTGTTTGCTTCTTTCTTTCGGTATTGCTAGATCATTCGCCTATTGTTGATAAGGGAAACCATTAGAAACTATTGACCACTGCCGACGACCGCTAGAATAATCCTACCATCGTCGGGACTCAAACACTAGGACCTCCCGGTCCGAGTCGCTGCAGTGGCAGCGGCAATATTGCGGGTACGGTGGTATGCGGATTCAGTGGTATAACGGTCAGTGCATCGGGCTGTTTGCGGGTTTCAGCCCGATTGAAGCCATATATTTTTAAAGGCGTGCTTTTTATTTTATTTTATTTTATTTTATTTTATTTTAATTTAATTTAATTTTAAAGGTGTCCTTCGTACACCTTTCTTCTGAGGGGAAGTAAAGCCGACTGTTCCATGTTGTAGATTTACTGCATGTTAAAGAACCTCAAACCTAAAGAAGCCTCTAAGCTAAATTCAAAACCGCCTCTATCGTCGGCCAAGCTTCTTTCTCTGCTAGATGGTGAAAAGAACGTGCCAAAATTTGCGTGGTCAGAAGTGAGAACGACCCTGATGGCCCGAGTGTCCCACATAAACTAAGGCACTAAGGCATTAATGTTGACTCTGAGCTGGACTTACGCGCTCCAATCCTTATTGCTGCTGCTGATTAAAACTCTTCCTAAAATAAGAAAAATTGCGCCTCGTTTGCCTATCTGTATCCTTGCGCAGTTTCAACGTTGAGAAGCGAGAGTTGAAAAAGGTAGCAGCGGGCTCAAAGGGGTTTCCTGCAGTCGAGGGTTTGGGCTGCTGCGTGGGCGCGGGGCTGAGCTGGGAATTAGTTGGCAAGGTGGCGAGGCGACCACGGGGTCCCACGGGAGGACGCAAGGGGGGCGGTCAACAAGGGAGAGGGGGCGGCAGCGGGCGCGGGGCGGAGCGGGGATAGAGTAGCGGCAGAGGGGGCGCGCAAGTAAAGAGGAGAGGAGTGGGGGAGTGTTGAGTGCAGAGTAAATTGAGTCGTTGATTGATTAGTGATTCCAGGCACGTCAGCTGGTAAGGAAGTTATTCCCGTAACTGTAGTGCACGACGTATCGCGGCAGTTAGCGGGGATCTTCCCCCGTTGAATGGCGATGTCCGGCGCCGACTTACGCCGGATTCCGGAGACTTTTCTCCAGCCAGGCATCTCCTACCAACGTGGCTACGCCCCAGTCCGGACACGCTCTAAGGTGCCGACTGGTCTCCCGAATTATAATGGTAGTGTAGCGCAAGTGTGTGAAAGTAAGGGGTGAGGATAAGAAAAGGAAGAGGAAGGAAACATCGCGCGCGGTTCGTGGCCCGTTTGTTAGACTACTGTCCCGACATTCGCCTGATGTTGATCGGAGAAACCACAGAAAATTGCCGATCACAGCAGCCGGCCTCTAGAATTCTCCTCCAGACAGCGAGCGGCTTTCTTCCTAGTTATGTTGTTAATGTGTGTTGACATCTTGCCATCGTTGGGACTGGAACCTAGGACCTCCCGGTCAGAGGCACTGCAGTGACATCGGTTGATGCCACAAGCCACCTTCGCCAGTGAGTGCAGGGTGGGGGCGGAGCTGGCAGCGTGGGAGTGTGGGGTTGGGCGGAGAATTATTGTTTGCGCGCTTTGCTTCCTCGAGTTTTTGGATATTTGAGGAAGGTTCATGTTTTCCCATAGCACTTAATGAAAAAGCATCACAATATTTACTACTTCTCGAGTAAACGCCGAAGGCCAAGTAACTAATTCATTTTACTGTAATTAATACTTATTTCGCAGTCTATTAAACAAAAAGCTTCAAAATCGAGAAGTAATGAAAATATACACTTGAATGTATGGTAATTTAGTTTAATTTTCTTACGTTGAATTCTTTTTTTAAAGAAAAATCCTAACATCCTGCAAAGACAAAATAATAAGTGTACGCGCTTGTTAAAATCGTTCAAGTCCAAATGGATGGTTCAGCTTTAAGGAGGACGTAACGCCACACTATCCTCGCCTCAACCCCCTCGCATCGTCCAGTCAATGCGTCGCATCACAGCCCTTTGGAGCGTCCCTTCTGGGCCTTAGCATTTAAGATTGCAGATAAGGGCGAGTATCCCTTCCGGTGCTCGTGGGCGCGAAGGGGCTGTCTGGTGCCCTTTGCAGATCGTGGGGCGCAACGAGATGCTGCTGAGCGAACAAGCCTTCAGCGACCGCTCCGTCTCTGGATGTTGCCAGATTCAAGAACCCTCCCCTCTTCCATTTCTTAATAAAAATTGCATTATTATTAACAAGATACGGCGATTAGAAAAAAAACTGTAAAAAATGTGGGAAGTATTCTGAAACGAAAATGATGCAATTGTAAAGAATATATTTACGTCTGCTATGTTGTTTATTTAATTGCAATGTTTTTTACCTTTATAAAACAGTTAGTTCCATTAGTGTTTTCAACATTTTTTGACGTATCGGCCATTTTAAGTTCTTTTTCAAACCTGGTTAGTAGATTTTTGAAAAAGACCCCAAATAACGTCGAAACATAAAAAATAGTTGTTAAAAAATACCACTAAGTCGGGTTTATTAAGCTCAAAAAGAGCATTGCAAAATCTCATTGCAATTAAATGATGCAATTGTTTTTGAACAGTCTTCACGAATATGGAAGATATCTATAATTAAGAATTATTGAATAATATTTCATTATTATGTAAACTTTTAACAAATAAAAATATTTCAACCCATAAAATGTATTTGGTGGACTTTGATACAATGTAACATAGTGTGAGGCCTCAATTCTAGTCAGACGTCTAATAAAATATCAGGTTCTGCAAGTAGGAAGCGATTGGAAACTCGTTCACCGTTCTAGAAAGCTCTCTAGCCTCTGTATCATGTGTGTGTCAGCAGCGCAGCACGCCCGTCGCAGGTGCGTCCGCCACGCCCACTCGCAACGCTCACAGCGAAGATCCTCGCGCGGCGCGTCTCTCTGCTGAAGTCGCGCGTATTTATAGAGGTTGAAACTGCGTTGTTGAAATCTGCCCCCGAGCTGCGAGTACAGTGTGATGCCCGTCCCCTCTCCTTCCCATTCTTTTCCCTCCCCGTTCCGTCCCTTAAATTCCCGTCCCTTCCGGAACCCCCCCCCCCCTTCCCACTTCTTCTGGCCTCGGTCCTTCTAACGCCACACCCGCGCCCTCCCATCACAAATCACCCTTTCTGTTCCTTCCCACTCTTCCGTCCCCCCTTTTCCCCCCCCTCTCCCCCCTCCCCCCTCTTCCTTTCTGGCCCAACCCCCCCTCCCCCTTCCCCCCTTCCTCCGTTACCGCCCCTCCGAATAACATCTCCCTTTTTCCGGCTCCCTTTCCTCCCGTACCCATTTCCGCCCTGCCCCTCCAAGTCCGAAACCCTCCCAGCCTCATTGCACTCCTTCCGACTCCGCATATTCTAGCCCCATCTTGCTCCTTCCGGAAGCCTTTCCCAGTCCCGACCCGCTCCTTCGGGCCCTTCTCAGCCCCATAGCACTCCTTCCGGCCCCGCATATTGTAGACCCACCTGGCTCCTTCCGGTCTTGTCTTTCCTTGCCCGTCGCGCTCCATCCGGCCCCGCCCCTCCCAGCCCCATTTCATTCCTTACGACTCCACATATTCTAACCTCGTCTTGCTCCTTCCGGGCCTCCCTTTTCCAGCCCCGTCCGCTCCGTCCGGTCCCGCCTCTCACAGCTCCCACAGCCCGCCCAAACTCGGCTCTCCCCGTCTCGTGTCGAATGTACGCTCCGGCGCGATCGTGCTTTCCTGCTGCTGCAATCACTCTACGCATTTCCCCTCGCCTGGTCGTTGGCGGCTTCTCACGCCTTGGCTACTCGCCGTGTAGCCACCACGCTCGTCCACTTCGCTCCATCGCCTCAGACACCTCTCAGACGAGGTCGAATTCAGTCGCTGTCTGGAGGAGAATCTAGCGGCGGCTGCTCTGATCGGTAGTTTTCCTGGTTTCTCCGGTCAACACCAGGCGAAAACCGGAGCAGTACTCTAGCAAACGGGCCACGGACCGCGCGCGATCTGTCCTTCCTCTTCCTTATCCTATCCTCTCCCCTTACACACACACTTACACTAACATGCACTACACTACCACATATTCCGGGAGATCGGTCGGGAACTTAGAGCTTGTCCCGGCAGGGGCGGTGCCCCGCTGGTGGGAGAGTCCTAATTAGGGAGAATCCCCACTAGCCGACGGTAGGTCGGCGCCGGATCTCGCCATCCAGCGGGGGAAGATCACCGTCCTCTCCCGAGAAAAAACATGCACTACACTAACGGTACTAATGACCAAAGCAGTTGACGCGCACGGAAACACGAAAAATCAATCAATCAATCAATCCTTGGTCTGGCCGCTCTCGTTTCCGTCCTATTTATCGTTTTTCTACGCGTCCTGGTTCAATCTTACTGGTTGTCGCTCTCGTTTTCGTACTCAAAGCCTTTATCATCGACATCCTCGCCGGACTCTTGTATTATTCGCGCACGTTTCCTTCAGCCCTCATTTCGCTAGATGCGAGAGGAGTAGGAGGGATGGTTATTTCGACGACAGGATTGTTATATCCAATCTGTGGATCGTTTTTCAAAGCAAAATAATTTCCATTACACGAGGGCGAATATTTCTGGCTATCACATTTGATCAACAACCCGCTTTGTTGATGTTTATGCGAAATTCAACTGCAGTCAGTAAAGGAGTGGGGGAAAGTATTCCGGGGTTAAGAAAACAACCGACCTTCACATTTTCATTGCCGAAAGAATTGTCATCTTCGTTGCCATCCGTTTCGTGCCTGTGACCTGCTTTACCGTGTATGGCTGTTCTCGTCGCCTTGCTCATCGCTGTCCTCGTTAACGTACGTCTGGGGAGCATTCTTTAATAACAATTAAAGCACACGCACTACCTGCTTTTTCGAGACGTTACAACATACCCTCTGCAATGTCACGAGATGTATCTTGTACCATACATAAGTCATTAACCACCGGTAGGCTATACAAATCTGGCGGCAGTAGAAAGCTGTAGCTTGCGAATACCCTGGGTGTATACTGTGTGGCGATTCACAAAAGTTAAGGTAGTACAGTTAAATTAACTTTTCGAAATGTCGCTAATTTTATGAGTCTTCACATGAGCATTTCTAAGTCCGTGAGCATTTCTAAGTCGTCGGCGGGCGAAGGTCCAGTATCTGGCCTATAGCCCAGCCAACGCCAAAATTTCGAATGCATTAAAAAAACAATTGCTTATCTTGACTTCTCGCGTATAAATACTGCTAAAGTATTTCTATTTAATTGAATACGCACATTCGACGCGTGTTTCATTTATCCCTTTTTCTACTCCCATTGTAGAATTCTGTCATTTGATGGCTGCAACGCGTTGCATAATGATACTCATTACCATACAGATTTGATTATGAAAATGGTTCTAAACCAATCACAGAGAAGTTTACAAACCAAGTATTTATACTTAATTAATCATTGAGAATCTTTCTAGTAAATGTGTCGTTCGATTTGTACATTACAATTGCATTTAATATTATATTATGTTGTCAGTTTTAATTTCTTTTATTTTTAGTCATTTTTAGGTGGAATATTATTTAAAATAAATTGGACCGTAATTTCACTGAACCTATTTGATTAGCGCAGTGATTGTTATTGGAGGGAACATTTGACTGACGTTAAGATCTGTACGCAAGTGATTTTGTGTTACATGTAGCTGCCGTGTGGTTACCTTTAAAAACCTGCCAATTCCTTAGTTTAAAATGTCTAGTGAATCAGAAGTGGAGTTGGCACCTCCAGAAATAAGAGAAAAAGCTAAAATGGGGAGTCAGAATTATTACTGCAACTTTTCTACTCTGGCCTTGGCTGAATCCTGCTTGTCAACTTCTACTAAACGATTGTGTGTCAAAGTTTAACTTATAAATGTTAGCGTAAGTCGTAGAAAAAGTACTGTATGAAATTCGATGTAATGGGTATTGATACACTCGTGTAAAGTTTACGATACTCGCTCGTACCATAATATCACACTCGTGTATTAATACCCATGATTACATCATCGTTTCATAATGTACTATTAGGTGTTTGTCAAAATAAAAAAAAAACACTCGCGTCCGATTGCATCGTCGATTTCTGTGTCATCGCCTTTGCCGCCCCATTCCTCTGGACTCCTCCGCCGCCGCCGCCGCCGCCGTCCTGCTTCCCCGCGCGTGGGTCCGCGTGCGTGCAAATGCGTGGGTCGCATGAGCGTGCGCCCGTGCGTGCGTGCGGGACGCGCTCGTAATTTAACGCGGCGAGGCGGTCTCGTCCGCCCGCCCCCGGGTGGCGGGTCTTTGCGTTTGGTGGAATAACGACTGACGGCGCGGAGCTACGAGTGAGACGCGAAGTTGCAATGGAAATGGCTGTAGTATTTTTCTTTTCTGACTCAAAAATGGACACACTGCCAAGCGGGGCGGAATTGTGTCACGTGGGATGAGAATATGCCAGGTTCCATTTGTTGCGATATACGCATGTTGTTGGCAGGTATAATAACATTGCTAGCCTAACTTGCACAAATAGCGAGCATGATGACCCTAGAAAGTCTTGCTTCATAAAGCGATTCATTTTCGCGTCAAGTGCCGTGCGTACTTAGTGAGGGATTGCTTTACTGTCGGGAGAGCAGTCGAGTTCTTAGTTTGCCCTGGCTTAAACGGTGCCCGTCTGAGGCGATATCTGAGTACATTTCTTACCGAGTATTCTGCACCCGGCCAATAAATAACACACCTGTGTCAGGGACGCAAAATCGAAACCTATTCATGAAAATCCTTCCGCTCGATTAATTGGTTGATTAATTAATAGTAATTCCGGTTGCGTATACTATTATGGTCGCTCGTCCCGTAAGTATAGTGCATGTTTTGCTCGGGTGGTGGTGGTGGTGGTGGTGGTGGTGGTGGTGGCAGGGATCTTTCCCCACTGAATGGCCAGATCCAGCGCCGACGTACCGCAGGCTGGCGGGATTTTCCCCAACCAGGTATCTCCCACCAACGGGGCAACTTCTCAGCCGGGACAACTTTTAAGTCCCCGACCGGCTGTCGACATGCGTGGAAGTGCAGTGCATGTTTATGTGTGTGTGTGGGGGGGGTGACAATAGAGCAAGGAAGAGGAAAGAAAGATCGCCCACGGTTCGTGGCCCGTTTGTTAGGGTACTACTCTGGCATTCGCCTGGTGTGGTTCGGAGAAACCACGGAAAACTACCGATCAGAGCAGCCGGCCGCTAGAATTCTCCTCCAGACAGCGACTGAATTCACCCTAACTGAAAAGCTAGTGTCGAAACCACTGCCACCGTCGACAGACTCGAACCTAGGACATCAGTTGATGCACTGAACCGTCCTCCCGGTCCGTCCGCCCTAGCTCAATCGGAATATTCCTTTGGAATGTGGTGCTCAAATATTGAGTTCAATTACAATTTTTAATGAAAGTAGTTTTTCGAGCGAGTCATCTACTTATTGTTAGATTACTTGTCCCGTAAGTGTAGTTCATGTAATTTCCGCGATAGTGTGAGTGGTCCTTCCTTGCAGGATCATGAGGTTCGGCGCCTAGCTCCTCGTCTGCTTGCGGGTTTATTCCCCTTCCTCATATTTTTCCCGGCGGAGAACGATCCCAAACAAGAAAATGCCCGTTAGTATTCCTACAACGATGGTAATGTCGCGAATTAAAAGTGTGAATGAATATGTTTGTAAGGCAAAAGCAGGGGAGAAGGATATGGATGGAATGATACTGCGCGATTCGAGGCCTGTTTGTACTGCTCCGACATTTGTCTGGGATTGAGTCGAGAAACTACGGAAGACTGCGGATCAAATCTAGCCGGTCGCTAGAATTCTCCTCCAGCCAGTGGTTGAATTTTACTCGTCATTCTAGCGAGTGTCAAAATCACCCACTGTCGGGTCTCGAGTCCTACGACCTCCCGATCAAACATTTTCAGACCACGTACGTAATGTTGGATTTAGCCGGCCTGGATAGCCGAGGCCACAGGACTTTTGCTGCCTCGTGCCTGAACTATTACGGGTTCGAATCGCGCCCGGGGCATAGACGTTTGTGTGTCCGTATACCTTTACTGTTACCCCCATGTTACTTATAGAGGTCACTGTATGACCTTAGTAGTTGAAAAGTGACTTTAAATAAGTAAAAAAATATTGGATTTACGGGCAGGATGTTCCCCACCACACACACACACACACACACACACACACACACACACACACACACACACACACACACACACACACACATCCGATCCGACACTGACTGTGTAGAGAGACTGTTCACATGCTTCTCGTAAAGAGCATAGTGCATTCCACGTACGTGTTTTATATTTAGGTTTAAAAGAAATATTTTTGGGGTGGAGACTGGTATTCAATTACTGCGAATCCTTTTTAAAATTTGAACGGCTACATGCTGAGTTTGAAAATACTAGTATGTGCCAATTTTAATTTCTATTATAATTTTTATTTTGTAAATTCTTTTAGTTTTCTTTCCTACTTGTGAAGCCAATTTTAATTTCTATTATAATTTTTATTTTGTAAATTCTTTTAGTTTTCTTTCCTACTTGTGAATATATATATATATATATATATATATATATATATATATATATATATATATACACATACTGTGCGTAATTTATTATTACTAATTCCATTCTTTAGTAAAGGTTTGGAAAAAGCCAGAAGATATGCCAATCAACATCGAGATTCACAGCACCAGAAGAAGGGTTTATGTAGGTTATACTGCTGGAGTATACGGTCATGGAATATAAATGAAAGGTTGTCTGTCATTACTGTATAGTTTCAACGAGCTATGAATATTAGGGAATGTTGCAATATATATCCAGCCACAAAATTCTCGCATTTCAGTTCTGGGAAATAATATTGTACACTGTATTCATTAGATCATTAGAGGCAGCATTAATGTGTGCGTTACTTGTGCGTTTTTGTGTACATGTAGTATGTATATTACTTTTTGATTGAATGTGTCTTCCATTAATTAACTTTTTTATTATACTTGCGTATTTCTAATTTAACTTTGAAATAGTAACTCATTTTACGCTACCTCATTATTGTATATTTTTTGTTCGAGTTTTTCCTGTATCCTCTTTTTTGTGTGATATAATAGATTCTGTTATCTCTAATTTATGATCACGTCTTTTTTTAAAGACGAGTTGAAATTAACCTGCTTCTTACTCGCAGTTTTTCTCAATGTAAAGCTCGTCATTCAACTGTGAGTCTTCATGAAAATCTCTTTGTATAGGAGAGTTTGTTCACGTAGACAAATTTACTACACTAGTGCGCTTGAAGCGTGATTGTTATTGAATGCCACCACGTCATTCACTACTCCGCAGAACACCTGCTGCGGAACGGCAGGTAAATAACCGATAGAACTCAAAACAATTGAATGAGTGGTGAGTGAAATAGCTGGCGGCTTTCCACTAATCGTGGTATTGTGGTAGGTTTCTTTTTGCTACAGCCATCATTTGGAACGGCGAGACTGCATTCGTTGAATGCGTTGCTGGTGTAGTATTATGAATTGTCAGATAAATGCGTATTTTTATAGTCTGAACACAAATGACAGTTTTAAATGATGAAATGTTCTTGAATTTAAACTCTCAAAGCATTTGGAGATAAATTTACATAAAATAACAGGTTGCAAAAGATAATAAATACAAATTTATGACATTTGCTCTCAAAAATCCGCAACTTCGTAAACTAATTGAGTTTTATGAATGGCCTATTACATTCTCTAAACATACTTCGCCCATGGTTCTTACAAGTTGTTATTCACGAATTTAAAGGAAAACTTCCCAACAATCGATCTCTCTGGGGTCATTTAAAAGGCATTCGATGCAGGAATATAAAATATGAACATAGTTGAAATTAATACTTCTCAGAAAATTGTGAAGTATTATGATAATAATAACAATTGTAATAATAATAATAGTAACAATAACAACAACAATCGTCTTTGTTATCACGAGAAGCGTCCTTCGTGATGGAGAGCAATAAGCAAATTCCGAAGTCAGTTAAAAGGCCGGGAACCAAGAGATTAAAAGGCTGGGAAAATCTTCCGTTGGCCACCGCGTCCAGCGCGAAATAAATATAGCGCTAATCAACACTCACATTATCGTTTTGTTTCTGTGTCATTGGCCACGTTGCCCGGCATCGGAAGGCAAAACGCATTACCACTGGTTTCCCCGCCGCCTCTCCGCCCCGCCACCCCGTTCCCGCTGTCCCGCCTCACCCACATTTATCCGGCTCCCCTGGTCGCCCAGCTCCGGCCCGTCCCACCCCTCCCAGCCTGCTGTCCCGCTCCGTCTTTCCTGTCCCACCTCTCCGGCCCCCCCCGTTGCATCCTCCCCCCACTGCCTTGCCCTTTTAACACCTCACCCGTTCCGCCCCTTTTTTTCCTCGCGCCCTCCCGTCCTTCCAGCCCGCACTGCTCTGCCCTGCCCTCCTCCGCCCTTTTCCCGCCCCGCCCCGTCTGTCCTACCGCCCTTCCGTGCCCCTTTTCCCACCCTGCCCTATCCTACCCATCCCGCTCCATCCTGCCCCATCCTGCCCCATCCTGCCCCCTCCTGCCCCATCCTGCCCCATCCTGCCCCATCCTGCCCCATCCTGCCCCATCCTGCCCCATCCTGCCCCATCCTGCCCCATCCTGCCCCATCCTGCCCCATCCTGGCTCCATCCTGCCCCATCTTGCCCCATCCGTGCCCCACCCTGTCCCATCCTGCCCCATCCCGATCTATTCCGCCGCATCCCGCTAAACCACACACCTCCCCACACCACCCCACGATGCACCCCCGCCCGCACGACCGGCAACCCCTCCAACTTGTCCGTCCTACCGAACCGTTCTACCCCGCTTCACCTCCGACGCTACACACCACTGAACCGTATTCCGTTTCGTCTTCTCCCGCGCGTTTCCCCTCCCCTCCACCCCGTTCAGCCCCCTTCTTCCTTCCTCCAACTGCCTCCACACCTCGACTTATCCCCGACCCTGAGGCGGAGGCAGGAGATGGTCCCTGCACGCGCGGGCGGTGGAGCCGATGAGGGGCGCGGGTGGCGAAGGCAGCCGCTCGTTTCCCCGCCCCCGCCCGCGCCACCGCCCCCGCCGCCGCCGGCACCCCGAATAAACGAGCGCCCGCGGGCCGCTTAGCCCGGTTAGCGAACGCCCGCGATTTCCAGAGCATTCGCTCGCTCGCCGGCGCGCGCCGTAAAAAGCGCTGCTGCTGCGCTGCTGCTTCTGTTTGGTCTCTCTGCGCCGCGCGGCCGCGCCGACGAACTGCGTCCACGGAGATAGAATTCAAACCGCGAGCAGCCCCCGAAAAACAAGCGACGAAGGGGAAAAGGATGGAGGGGTAGAGGGGGCCGTGTTATTGCGGCGGATGTGAGACAATCATCGCGCATTCCTTCGTTCTCCCTGCGGCGCTGTGAAAGCTCGTTCGCGATACTTTGTGTGTTTAAAATATCGACCTTTTTTTTTAATATATTGTTACCAACTTGTCATTGTCGATGAAATTGTATTTACGGTGTAGTATAATAAATGGAATGATCTTAAATATCTATTTTGTGATATTTTAGATCAAGATATTTATTAAAATCAATGTTTTTAAATACGAAATCTTTGCGTCTGGAGTTTGGTCTATTTTCGAGAACTGAATGGTTTTGGTCTTGTGTAGAACATTTAAAGAAGAGATGAGTTACAACTTTCTGAATAAACTGGAAAATGAGTAAAAACTTGTTGTTAATATATCAGGGAAATATGTAGAATTTGCCACTTATAAAAACGTTTGTTTATGTTGCATCCAGTAAGGAAAAGTGGTGTATTACTGGCAACAGCAGCTGGATGAAATGACTTTATTGCAAGGTGTTTATTTAGTCAACATAAACTTCGATAAAGACTTCAGTCTTTATTCTTAAATTGCTTTCTTGAAGCATTAATTTTTTATCACAATTAACTCGTAACACTCTAATAACAATATTTACTGAAAACTATTACTTTGTAATTAATACCAACAAATTGTATTTCTTTTTCAATTGTGACGTTCGGTATGAAGGAAAATAGTTTGTTGTTTTGTTTAATTTTAGAAGCATATTTTTATTTTGTCAGTACCAATATTGAGCATCACTCGAGTCCTAAAATTTACTAAATGTAATAAAGAGATCGATTTAACGCAAATTAGACTGAAAAGTAGTGAAAACGTTCTGTCGTACGGCCTACAAATGGTTTTTCCCCTGAAAATAGTATATAGATTTGATGTGTTAACTTTTTATTAGTCGTTCTTGTTTTGAGTGAATTGTTTCTGTGATTCTTGATCGGGTTGATCTTCAGCCTTTCACGTTTTTCTCCGCGACTGGCCACGAATGAGATGAAGAGTTGTGTGTGTATTGCGGTTAGATTACGGAGATAACGGAGTAAACCTGAAACAAACTGCTGAAAACATCGTCAGTTATACGCATACATCGTCACAAATGGTCAGAGCCAATTATGGACTTCCAGCGTCTTGTTTTCAGGCGTGTTTTTGGCTTTGAAGTAGTTAGTGTGCAGTAATTACCCCGCGTGAACTACCACTCCTCACCATTTCTTTTTCTATCAGGACGATTGTTCCCCTGCGATGGGCACATAATTTTTCTGCTTTTATTCGCACCATTGCCGGAGCACAAGTACACCGCCAGAAAGCAGTTATCCTTGTCGGGAACCTCCCCTATTAAGCCTGGGTCGCGCCACTCAGTCAGCTCAGAGCTACTAGCTTTTCAGGCGGGCACCGGAGTCAAATTAAGCGCCACTCACAAAGCGCCGGGACAAGACCCTCCTCTTTGCCCAGAGTATCAGGTTTCTGCCACGAACTAGCCAAGCGCACAACTGGGGGCCGCTCGGACTAAGCTCCCAAGGTGGATCGGAGCTACCAACCTCTCTACTCACTGCCTCCACCTCGAAGCTGTGGACGTGAGTACCGCCGTACTCTTGGCAACCTGTCAGGGCGTTCATTCTCCCCGTGGGACTTGTATATGGGGGATTGCGAGCACGTCCCTCGCTCAACCCTGCCCAAAGGTCGGTGGCGAACCACCTTCTCACTGCCTTAACTTTGAAGCAAATCGACGTGAGTACCGGGAGGGACAGAGCTAACGACGTAAGTCGGGATCAGGTAGACGTCTCCGCTCCTCCTGGAGCCTCAGATCTTGCGACCGTCTGATCCCCCCCCCCGAGGAAGTTAGTTTGCAAAGGGGTTAGTTTCAAGTAATTCTTCTGGTCAATATCAGACATATCACACAGTAGTACCTCACAAAACAGGCCGTGGACCGCACGCGTTTCTTTCATCACAGTCCCATTTTGAGGATTGTGGGCTTCTATTTCCAGCATCACATGAGCCATGCTTATGTCAAAACACGAAGAAGGTCACAGGATAAAACCCAAACATAATTGTAGCGCGATTGGAAAGATCAAGCGAATAAACAAGAGAGAGAGAGAGAGAGAGAGAGAATGAAAGGGGATTGAAAATATAAAAAGAGAGGAAACAGTGAAAAAGAAAGCGGGGAGAGAAGAAACAGAGAGAGCGCGATTGAAACGGAAGGAGAGAGAGAATGAGAAGATGCCAGAGAGGGAGAGGGAGACTAAGTCAGAGATACTGAGAATGTAGAATTGAGAGCGGGAGATTGAAGCACCGAATCCACATTCCCGAAGCCACGAATTCCCGAATCCACAAGAACCCATCTAAATACGAAGAAATAGCCATGAGCGCGTCAAACCTCTTACTTCTGCCAGGCAACCCCGAGAGGCTACTTGGAAACAGCGCGGGTTTGCGTCGTGTGTGCGTCTCCTCGTCGGCAGGGCAGCAGAAAAGCGTCTGTCCGCGCGCACGAAAGGCGTACATGCGCGTATCCCGCGCGTTCGCGCCCCAAGGCGAGGAGGGCGAGGAGGCGGGGCGGCGCCATCGTAACGCCACCTTCCCCACCCACCCACGCCCCGCCCCGCCACACCTCGATCTGCGCCGCCCCACCTGGTCTCGCCCCCGCCTTTCCCATCCCATCCCATCCCATTCCACCTCGCCCCGTCCCATGCCGCCCCGCCCCACCCCGATCTAACCTGCCCCACCTGGCCCCGCCCCCGTCCGTCCCACCCCACCTCGCCCTGCCCCACCCACCCCGTCCCCCGCCGGGCGCCGCGCGCCGCTCATAAAGCCCCGCGCGGTGCGGCGCGGCATTGCTCGGGGAGGGGTGGGAGTTGGGGTGGGGGGCGGGCCGGCTCGCTGTTTATGGGCGCCGCGCGCGCCTTTTACAGGGCGCGCCCTTCCGAAGGGCTCGTAATTTTAAGGAGTGCGGTGTAAACCCCTCCTCCTCCTCCTCCTCCTCCGCCTGCCCCGACGCCGCGCCGCTGCGCCACCGCCGCCTTGCGCGTGTACTGCCCGCTGCAGGCGCGGGGTGCGGTTCGCACGGAGAAGTGGGCGTGGCGTGGCAAGGTGAACGAAGCAGTGTATGTGTGTGTGTGTGTGTGTGTGTGTGTGTGTGTGTGTGGTTTATGCTGCGATGTGAATAGTGCGACATATGGGAGAGGAGATGTCCCGAATTGTGGGAAGCGGGTTGAGAATGGGTAGAGGGGTGCGGAATGAATGAATGATTTGATGATTTTGTGTGTCGGGATGTATCATTTTCTAATGGTGATTAGTCCCGTAAGTGAAGTGTATGATATGGCCGGGTGCAGTGTGTTCCTCTTCCGCTGGAACGTGAGATCCAAGGCAGGCCAACACGTCGGTTGGAGCTGATTTTCTCTTCATGTATCTCCGCCAACGGGGCATCACCGGCCGGGGGAGCTGTAAGGGGGTTCGGGACGCGGTGTGCATGGTGGGGAGTGGGGGCGTGAGTTGCAGGGCGTGGGAAGGGGAGCAAGGCGTACAGTAAGGAGCGGGACGTGGGGTGTGGTGCTTATGGAGGTGAGCGGAGCGTGAGGTGGGATGCAATGGGTAAGGCGCGGGAGATGGGATGAGTGGAGTGGGGGCATAAGGTGCGTGGTACAGGCCGTGGCATGGGATGGGGGCAGGGGGCGTGGGGTGAGGTTCGGGCCATTGGGTGTCGATTAGCGTTGGTGCGGTTGGACCGGATGCTGGCCGGGCGGGGGGGTGGGCCTGTGTGGCGTCTGGGGGTTGCGAGGGAAGGGGAAGCGGGATTCGGTGTCGGCGCCGCGGGCTAGTGAGCGTGCGGGGGCGCTCAAGTCGACTGTAGCGCCGCTGGCCTCGCGGGCAGCTCGGGATTCAACAGCAGCACGGCGGCGCCTCACGTGCCCTGTTCCTAGTGCTGGCAGGCGTAATGTATACCGTCCATGAACACCTCCTCACGACGGATTTCTCGTGAAGCAATTTCCGCATTCTAGGAAAGGTACAGTCCGTTGTTTCCAATAATCGTGAACTATCGTGAAGCTTTTTTTCCACAAACAATTGTACTATATTTGTTCAGCGATTTCTTGGTACATTCATGTAATTAAAAACCATAAGTTAACAGGTTTCAAAGAAAACTATTAATTACAGATAAATTTAATGTATGGATCGTACTTCTTTTACTGGAGGCTGGAGAGTGGGAGTCTGGAGAGTGGGAGTCTGGAGAGTGGGAGTCTGGAGAGTGGGAGTCTGGAGAGTGGGAGTCTGGAGAGTGGGAGTCTGGGGTGGAGAGTGGGAGTCTGGAGAGTGGGAGTCTGGAGAGTGGGAGTCTGGAGAGTGGGAGTCTGGAGAGTGGGAGTCTGGAGAGTGGGAGTCTGGAGAGTGGGAGTCTGGAGAGTGGGAGGGACGGGGGAGTGGAGAGGCGGGGGAGTAGAGAGGCGAGACGATGAAGTTGATAGGCAGGGGTGGAAAGGCGGGAGAGTAGAGAGAGACGATGGAATTGAGAAGCGGGTGAGTGGAGAGGCGAGGCGAACAGTGGAGAGGAGAGACGGTGGAATGGAGAGGTGGGGAAGTGGCGATACGAGAGTGGGGAGGAGAAGGGGGGTCGGGAAGACACCAGACGGGTGGCAGGCGGCGAAAGGAGGGAGGCGACGGCTCGCGAGGGAGACGACGCGCGACGGATGTGCAGAAAACGTGGGAGTGAAAGCGCGGGCGGTCGAGTGAACGATGGACGAACAGGTTCTGGCGATACACGGTAGACGAATTTGTGGGGAAGGGCGATCGGACTGTAGGGGAGGTCTGGTAGGGGGCGCGATCTGGGGGCATTGAATTGGGGGGGTAGGCGAGCTGGCGAAGCCGTTGAGGTGGGCGAGGGCAAAAATGACCGTGTGAGATGGAGAGAAAGATATCAGGGGCGGGTTGGGTAGGCGAGCAGGAGTGCGTTGGCGAGTGAGCGGGGATGATTGGGGATGAACGGAGGTGGGGTGTGATCGGAGAAGATGAGAGGTGATGGGAGAGGGAGCTGTGGGGCGACAGGGATCGTGCGTGGATCGGGCGTCGAGGGACAGCGACGGGTGGGCGTGTCGGGGCGCGTGCAAGGGCGCCGGCTGGCGCGGTGGGCGGGCCCGGACTGGCAGGGGCGGGCGCTGGGGGGGAGGGGAGGAGGAGGGGCGCATGTCGATGCCCGCAGCCCTGACAGTGCGCGCGCCGCCCTCCGATCTGCGGGGCGCGCTCGACGGAGCCACAGTGCAACGCATCGCGTGCAAACGCACAATGAGCGAGTTTTTAATAACGTGTGAATTGCGGTTCAAGCTTCGATCGTAAATTGGCATTATAATTGATTTCAACGACAATGCGAACATTTGAATGTTTATATTTACACACACATACAAAAGGAAATGTTTTGAAAGCTATTAAGGTTTTAGTGTAGTAGGAAGTGGCAACTCCCAAAAAATAATTTTCTGTTGGGACTTCAGTCGAAATATCTCATTTCACATAGGAGGGAAAAAACTTTAGAAATCCTTGTGAAAGATCTGTGCGTCTTTTCAACCAAGCAGCGTTGTTGCCCATGCTGTATGGAAATACTTAATATTCTAATATCACCCGAAAGACAAGAAACATCTAATTCACGTAGACCAATAGAATAAAATCTGAGATTTTTTATTCATGTCCTTTATATCGTCCTTCCCAGAATTAAAAACACACATTTTCAGTTATTTTTGTAATATTTATTGCTCAAAACTGATAAGTTTGGAGTATCATTGTTTCCCTTACTATCTTATAACAAGTACATTATGAAACGATGGGATATACAGAGTGATATATTACGATACGAGCGAGGAAAGAGCAAGTGTATTAATGCCCATTACATCAAGTTTCATTCCGTACTTTTGTAAGTTAAAATTTTACATTGAATCGTTTCGTGACAGTTGACTTGCAGGATTCAGCCAAGGCCACCTAGCGGACAGCCACCCTCGCATACTGCCGCAGGTGGCTGTGGTTACCAGTCCGCCTGCAAGGGAGTACTGCGCTAGTAAATAGGATCAATGTGAAATTTATTTTAAATAATATTACACGAAGTATACTACTAATAAAATAAATTAAAACTGACCAGTGTAATATAATATCAAATGTATTTTTAATGTACACAACCGAACAAAACATTTACTAGAACGATTTTCAATGATCAATTAAGTGTCAATACTTGGTTTGTAAGCTTCTCTGTGATTGGTCAAGAACCTGTATCATATTGAAATCTGTATTGTAATGACTATCATTACGCAAGAGCGATCAAATGACAGCATTATACAATGGGAGTAGAAGAGGAACTTGTAGATACACCAGAGTTTGAAGATAGCGAATTTTCCCCCTTGTTTTCCATCGCATCCACTGTGCAGCCCCTTCGGTGGGGCGCAGGTGGTGGGGGGTGAGTGGGGCGGGCGCGCTAACGAAGTCCCCGCCGCGCGCTCACCCGCGTTCAGCGGGCGTTCGCGCGCGGCGCGGGGAAGACGCGCTGCTGAATATACATGGGGGCGCGCGCGAGCGGTGAGCCGGGCGCTTGCCCCGTGTCTTTCCGGCCCGCCCCGCACAATCCCGCTTTGCCCCGCCCCGCCCCACCCCGCCCCGCCCCGCCCCGCCCCGCTCCGCCCCGCCCCGCCCCGCCCCGCTCCGCCCTGCCCCGCCCGCCCCGCCCGCCCTGCCCCGCCCCGCCCCGCCCGCCCCGCCCGACCCGACCCGACCCGACCGACCGGACCCGACCTGACCCGACCGACCGACCCGACCCGACCCGACTCCGACCGACCCGACCCGACCTGACCACGACCGACCCGACCGACCCGACCGACCGACCCGACCGACCGACCTGACCGACCCGACCCGACCCGCAATGGTCCACACCGCTCCGCCCCGCCACGGTGTACATCAAATCGCTATACCCGCACCGCTCTACCTCTCACTGCTCTACTCTTCACTTCTCTGTACCGCACCGCTCTACGAAGTACTATTATATACGGCACCGCTATATCTCACATCTCTCTACGCTCTACCCCGTACCTCTCTATGCCGCACCATTCTACTCCTGATAGCGCATCGCCCCCTACGCACCGCTCCGCTCTTCCTCTCACCCCTCTACTCCGCACATCTCTATCTCGCTCCATTCTACCTCACACTTCGCATGGCTCTATCCCAAACTACCGCGCATCGCTCCGCACCCGCACTGCCCCGCACTGCGCCACCCGGCACTGCTCGTCCTCACTCCACACCTCCTACCGCCCCTCGGCGTCTCATCACTATCCTTCCTCCACCCCGCTCCCACTCTCCCCCCCGCTCGCGACGCCGCAGCTCGCGCAAGGCAGCAGCCCCGCCCATATCCCCAGACCCCCCCCCCCCCCCTCCGCGCCACATCCCCGCTGCACTCCCACCTTGCCCCTCCCCACTTCCCCACCCCGCGCCTGACTCTCGCCTCCCGTCGTACCGCGTTGCTGCTCCTCGCACCGTGTGGTGCCGCGCCGTCGCACGTGGATTGCGTTAACGCCCCGCGACGCGCTCCGCTTCTGCAAGAACACTCCGCTGCCCGCACGCCTGCCCTCCCACGCCTCCACCGCCGTTGCACGAGGGGCGCCCAGAAAGGTTAGGTCCGAGCGGGCGCTGATCCAGTGAGAGGTTACGGCTAGTAATGGCAAATTTTACCAACACATCGATACATCGATGTTTCGATACATCGATGTTTCGATACATCGATGTTTAGATACATCGATGTTTCGATTCATCCATGTTTCGATACATCGATGTTTCGATACATCCATGTCTCGATACATCCATGTTTCGATACATCGATAAAGGGTTTTCGGTGTCCATGGATATATCGACGAGAAAACACTGATGTTTAAAACATTGATGTTTTAAATTTTAAACTAATAAACATGCGATATTCCTATCCATTTTTAATTGCAGTATGTAAAAGGGATATTCTTTATGGTTTGGTTACCAACATGTTAGTAGTATGTAAATATTATCTACATGAAGAATAAAATTAACAATAAGGAAAATCGTGTTTCGCTAACGATTTTTACTGTCGATTCAGGCAATGACACGCCTGCCAATAATACACATTAATAACAGGAGCAGCTCCCAAGCTTCCTCAGATTGCACAGGCGAAATGCGCAGCGAGATAAAGAGGATGACGCAAAACAACGATATTGCTGTGGATTGCTGCTACTACAACTTGCTTAAACCCCTTTATTAAAAAAAAAACAATATTTAAAAACATTAAAAATTAAAATATCTCGATATTTTTGCAACAAAATGTCGATGTGAAGAAAACAAAATATAGATGATAATATACCGATGTATCTGGTGGAAAACATTGATGTTTTTGCCATCCTTAGCTACGGTTACAGAGCCGTGAGCCCTGCTGTGAACATTCTGCATGATGCATAGTATCGTTCGATTTGTTGCTTGGCATTTCAACTGCTAAGGGTGTTAGTCCTGTAAGTGTAGTGCATGTTTTTATCGCGGGAGGCAGGGAAGGAGGATCTCCCACCGGATGATATGATCCGGCACCAACATAACCGTCGGCTTGTGGCGTTTTTCCCAACCAGGTATCTCTCACCAGTGGAGCACCACTTCAGCCGGGGCAAGCTCTAAGCTCCCGACTGGTCGCCCGAGATGATTGGCAGTGGTAGTGTTTGTTAGGTTACTGCTCCGGTATTATACCTGGTCGTGATAAGAGAAACCACGGAAAACTATCGATCGGAGCAGCCGGCCGATGGAATTCTCTTCCACACAGCGGCTGAATTCGTCTTATGTATGCCGAAAACCCTGCCACCGTCTGGACTCCAACCCTAGGACCTTCGGGTCAGAGGTACTGCAGGAACATCAATTGATGACCTGAGCCACCTAAGCTCTGAAAGACGATTTTGTGTAATGTGTGCTGAGGGCTGATTAGTGTACACTCATTGATGCTTTTAAATATGTAGCTCATTACAGGCCACGTTTTTCTTTAAAATAGTTGCGTGTTATTTAAACACTTGAATATAAGCACTAGTAGTGATCACAGTTTCGAAGATATTCGTAGTTTTCTCAAAATTGTTGGGCTATAGTGCCAAATTTGTTCCGTGATATTCTTTGGCTATTTAGTGTACCTCTTTGTGGTTAGATTCCTTGCCTAAAATGTCCAATTCGTTTTTTTATTTCTTCAACTTTTTATTAATTTATTTCCAAACCTCGCTTCGGTTTGAATAATGACCATTTAAAAACTGAAAAATTGTGGTAAGACTGAGACACTCGACTTGGTAATAATCAATCAATATACTATCGCCTCAATGGTTAGGAACACTTTTTCTAAAATAATACAGTTCATGTTTCATTATTACAATTTCAGTATTAATAAGGGGGTTTCATCCTATTCTTTAAATATGAACTAAAAGAATAGATACAAATTATCTACGCTTAATCCTCACCTTAAGAAGGTACAACGTCCACGTTTTTAAAAGGCCGAAGCGAGTGAAAAACCTCCAATTCTTGACTAATTTTGTAATTGAAACGGCCACTTCGTACTCATCGGCTACTACCAGCAGCTACTATTACCAGTGTTACTCTACTATTGTTATGAAGGCATTTAATATTTTTTTATTATTTTGTGTAATATTTAATACATTGTTGTATGTTATTGCAACTTTATATCTATATCGATAAAATCATTGATTTGTTCAAAAGATATGAGCATGTGAAGAAACGAGTAACCTAATTAAAAAACGTATTTTTTCTTCGTTTCCACAGAAGGGTAAACAATGAAGTATACGGCAGAAGTGATAGGCTTCATACTGGTATAATGCTTAACACTGGTATTAAGCAAATAGTAAGCAAATCATCAATCGAATGCGTGAGTGGAAAGCGAGAGCGCGGGTACATATAATGAAGTTACGGGCTTGTGAAGGCAATTATTTTAGTTAAATGCTTCAAAACTCACAGATTTCATTGATGTTAACTCCGTGTTTTAATGCAGACAATTATCTGCGATTAAGGTCAATAAATTTGGACAGTTACCCTATGTACTTGAATGGCGTGCTATTTACGCTCACAAGAAAGTGGAAAAATGAAAGTATAAAGTAAGTAAAATCTTATTTTATTATGTAATTAGATAAAAGTTACATAAAAGAACACATCTTTACTAACTGTTACTTACCTTTACTTATTCAGAACTATTCATTTTGGCAACAAGTTTTCATTTTATGAAGAAAGTGCTTTATTAAGGCAGAGTGGAAATGTGTTATTCCAACTGGGAAAGAGATAAAACTGTTTCATATTTCGGATGGAAAATTCTGTCGCTCAAAGATTAGAGAAACTTATGTCCCTACACGTGTTTCCGACTTTTCAGTGTTATTTTTAATAATTTGCTTTATATTACTGAGGATAGAACTTTCAGGTGATAAGTGTTTCTTACTAAACAATCATAGTAAGAATATGCAATTTTCATAAGGATAAAAATACTCGTACGTGCATGATATTTTTTAGGAAACCATTTTGTGCGATTTTGTTCATTCACATTTTTGGTGGTGTATGCCCTCTTTCATAGATCTTTTAATCCACTGAAGATTAAAAAAATGATTCATGATCAATTACGAAAGCTTCAATTTCGGTAAAATCATACAATATAGTTATTCCCATAAATAAAGTAAACTATCACATACATTTAGTCAAGGAACTGCTACAAAAAATATCTCTACTGGTTCCTAACACCTTGAGATACTTTCCACATCATTTTCTGTGTCATGATATTTTATCTTTAATAGAACTTCTTTCACGTGAGAAGGATTTAATGAATACATTTGTTACATAGTAGCTAAAATAATGTTTGTCCATTAAAATGAAATATTCAAGAAACGTTTTCTCTTCCACTATTCGAAAATGCGATGTGCAAGTATCGAATTCCTTCTTAATGGAAGGCTCTCCATCTTTACTCATTATTTATAAGAAGATTCTCTTTGATGTCTTTCGCAATCCTTTCCGTCCCTTTTTGTGATCACGTAATGGGCTATCAAAGGGTGAAAACAGAATAGTCTTTATTGATATTTCAATACCTTTTTGCTTTCTCCTAATTACACCACTGCTGTACTGACTGTTCTTAAGACCTTAAAGACCCTATTTCACTTCATTCCAGCTGTTTTATCATCCAGTCGTGCATTACTTCTTTGTATGTTTTCCTCATAATGCTAACGTGGTTAATTCACCTGGTGTTATTGAGCGGACCACTTTTCCTGTCAGCGATATATATCTTCAAATGACAGTTCGTGACAGCACAGCTCTATGATACAAAATGTCCTTTTCAAATACTGAGAATCCAGAGCGTTATGCTTTACCTCAATTTACGATCCATCAGCCTACACATTGGTTTTGTTAAAAATATGGTTTGATAGTGAATATGGTGGGGGGAAACAGTTCCGACCAGACTTCTGATTAAACCAGAAATTATTAGTATAAAACTCAACAATTATTTTTCTCCTGACAGATAAGAGAGAAATATCTTTAAAATATTATTCTTTTTATTATATTTGCTGAGAATATATATATATATATCAATATTTGGTTAGAAAATATTGATCCTTTTGGTCTAGGTTCTTTTGAATTAGCAACTAGTGCGAGACTAGTCAGAGCATTCAGAGTTTCTTGATAAAGTTGGTGCAGGAGAGGGCAGAGATGGCGGTGCAGGCATATCTTTGGCGCAATTTCCCTTCCCCGGGAGTGAACTTGAAGAGCCATTTATCCCACCCACTCTTCCCATGACGTATCTCAGGCACAGCTAGCCCTTCATCTCTCTCTTTTTTCTGCTCCAGTGCAGACGTCGGGCTTTTCCTTCGTCCAAGCCGACTCTTTCGGCCCAGTTCCGCCCCGCCCTTTTCTCCGCGCCACAATTTCTCTCCTCCTCCACACTACGTATCTGTACATCTACATTTCTAGACTGCATTTATTTCCTCGCGTCCCCTAACAATCCTGTTCCTTTATGTACACGCCCGACGCACCAAGCCTTGCCACCCACCTCGACTCCTATCTGTCTCCTCCCCCCCATCGCCCCTTCGTCCCACATCACTTTTCTTTCGCCCAAGCTGACTTTTACAGCCCATTTTCGACTCACCCTTTCGCTCCATTTCGTTTCCTTCCCATCTCCGGCCCTTTCAGGTTCCGGCATCTCCGGTCCCTTCAGGTTTGTCCATTTTCCCAACTCGTGTATCTACTTCTGCACCCATTCTCGCCTAATTTTTTCTTCTCATTACATCCCTGAATAATCTTATTCCATTACATCACCACCTGTCAGTCCCTTCCTCACTTCCTCCCGCGTCACCTTGTCGCCTCTCTTGCCTCGCCCCGTCTTCATCCGATTCCTCCGCCCAACACTACTTTCCCTTTACACCATCAGCCCACCTCGCTACCTCCCTCCCACGCCCCCCCCCCCCCCCCTCCCTATCCCGCGGTGGCTCGTCCACCCTGCTCCAACCTGCCGCGGGCGCGGTCGCTGCCGCTGTGAATTATTCACGCGTGCGGAGCCCGCTGCGACGCTGTCACGTTCGTTTCCCGCGTGTGCGCACGGGCGGTGGCGGCGCGGCGGGGCGGGGCGAGCGGGCGAGCGAGCTCCAGCCGGATGAGGCGACATCTAATTCTGCTTTCGCCGAGTGAGACGCGCCCCGTCCGTCGCGCCGCGCCGCGCTGCGGCCTCCGTTTCGACCCTCTTTGCCACACCCTCATGTTGCTCGGCCCCTTCCCAGCCGCTTTTCCCGCCCGCCCGCCTTGCCCCGCCTTATCCCATCTCACCTCGCCTCGCCCCCTCCCGCCCCGCTTCTTTTCCCCCCCCCCCCCCCCCCCCCCCCCCCCCCCTCCCGCCTCGCCTCTCCCTGCCTCGCCTCTCCCTCTGCCTCCTCCCCTGCCTCGCTCGCCTCTCCCGCCTCGCCCGCCCGCCTCGCCTCGCCCGCCTCGCCTCGCTCTCCCGCCTCGCCCGCCTCGCCTCTCCGCCTCGCCGCCTCGCCTCTCCGCCTCGCCTCTCTCCGCCTCTTCCCGCCTCGCCTCGTCTCGCCCGATTCGCTCTCCTCGTTCCCTCTTGGTCCCGACTCGCTCCGCCTCCACCCACCTCGTCTTGCTTCACTTCGCCCGTCCTGTCCCGTCTTGTCTTGTCCCACCTCGTCTCTCCCGTCTCCACGTCTCATCCAGCCTCCCTCCGACTTGACCCGACTCCCAAAATGTTGGCAAACTTATATTAAAAGTCCTGTTTCATGTTTTGGATTATTTCTACAAAATTCGCGAGTTATAATTACAACAATGTATTTTCGCATTCTATTTCATCCTCATCACCTAG
Source organism: Teleogryllus oceanicus (assembly GCA_964035755.1). Lineage (NCBI taxonomy): Eukaryota > Metazoa > Arthropoda > Insecta > Orthoptera > Gryllidae > Teleogryllus > Teleogryllus oceanicus. The sequence goes on along the minus strand of CAXIVR010000007.1, from coordinate 86,710,752 downwards.
GACTAACAATTGACACAAAATGAACCTGGAAAGCACATATCACAAACACAGGTAACAAAACATAGTATAAAACTCTAAATAACAAAAAGTATAAAACTCTATCCCTTATTAAATTATAAATCTTCACTTAGCATTCAATGCGGTAAAATAATCTATAAATCAGTAATCAGATCCTCACTAACCTTCGCAAGCCCCGTTTGCATGAGCATGAGCATAATGTGACCATGCTGTAATGTGCAGATCATGGCCACATTAACAAACTTCAAATTATACAAAATAAGTGCCTCAGAAAAATTACTACAACTCTAGGGTTTATTAGCAATGAACATAGAGAATTAAAAATAGAATCGATTCAGGACTATATTATCAAAATTTAAAAAAAAAAAGTTTATGATATGCTACCAGAACCCCAGCTACAGAAACTTACCATCTAGGTAAGAATTACAGACAACCGCAGATAATTCACTCACGCTATCCTAAGAAAATTTTCAAACCTCCTTAAATATCACAAAATATAATCTTTGTCTCTCTCCCTCTGTCACGCGCGCGCGCATGTACACACACACACACAAAACATAAATTTCCAGGCTCATTTTTTTTATTATATTGACCTTTATGCCTGAGGATGATTCATCCTGTAGTTACTAAAATCATGTATAAACGCCCTTGAAAGACAGAAATGCCGAATAAAAAGTAATAAAATTTAAAAAAAATCATCACCGATAAAAACAATAAATCACATATCCACAAATACTGGAATATATCTTTCAATATGTGAAAATAATATCTGAAATAAGAATCAATATTTTCCTCTCAGTGAGCTTTGAAATTTTATTGTATATTGAAACTTCTGTAAAGAAGCCGTACCATTCCAGCTTCATTTGTGGGGCTTCAAAATACGATAAAGGAAAGTGAAAATAGAGTCAACTGGAGTTTTCCTGAGGAAGAAGCCTATTTCCTTTCGCGTTTGTTTCCTTGAGCCGATTGTAACCCTTGGTTTATCACCTTTTCTTCCCCGTATTTACTCAAAAGAGTATTTCTTGAAGGCACGTTTTTATATTCGAATCAGTGTCTTCATGTTCATGTGAATGTAAAATAATGATAGACGAATAACAGACGGTAAGGTATAGCTATAATATTTAGATTATTATCTTATTAATGTGCATGTGAGTGTCAATTCTTCGTTAAAACGTTTGAAAAATACGTTAATAACCACTTGATTAAGACATATTGCAATGTGTAAAAGTGCCAATTAAAAATAAGTGATAATAATGTAAGATTTCATTGTGTCTGATTAGTGAAAATAACTGCATTGTCTGGTTTTATTAAAAAAGAGCATGCTGAATGTTACAATGTTTGTTAAACAATGCAAGTACCGTCTCGCTAGAAATAGCTGTTACTGTCTGCAAGAGTCCCTCAATGAATACTCGATTTCTAAAAAGGAAATATCAAACGAAAGAGCACCGAAATATTACTTTCATTCTAGAGTCTATTTTAAACTTGCAGCAGTATTTGTGTTCTACGTATCATCTCTTATGGAAGATATGATCGATGATAAGATATTTAGACACTTTAATCATCAACTTAGTATAGTAGAATTATTGTTATATAAATAAAATATATGTTCACTTTGGGTACTGAACAATAGCGGAGAATCCAAACAAAAATATAAGGAAAGCAATTTGTGGAAACCTCATAATATTACCAATCGATAAAGTCTGTAAGTTGGATAAGGTATAGAAATAGTAGACGCAGGTGCAAAGAACCGAGATATCCCTGGTATATTTTTGGACGAACAATCTTGTACGTGCAAGATTGTTAGTCTAAAAAATTACCAGGGTGCGAACGGCGAGATACACGGAAGAGTGGCGGCTGGTTTTCGACTCTAGTTAAATAGCTACGGGCCACGAACCGCACACGATCATATTTTCCTTATTCCTAATTCTTCCACTCCCTTTCACTTATGTACACACGCGTACACATACATTTTACATTCCAAACGCTACACTATCACCAATGTCGGAACACCAGTCGGTCGCTTAGAGATCGCCATTCGGGCGGTGCCGCGCTCGAGGATATACCAGATGGGGAAGCCCAAATGAAGGCAATTAGGTCTGCGTCGGATCTAACGTTTCTGCGGGAAAAGATCGTCAGCTACTCCGGATATATTACACTTTCAGGAATAATGACCATAGTAGTAGGTAGGGTAATAAAGGCAGAATAAATCGTTGCCTTACGGGTGAGGGGTGTTGGGTCGGATTTTAGGGTCTTGGGAATACTCTTAAACTATAAAAATGTCCTAAGTTCTTAAAATTTTCCAATTTGCTAGTTTGTAGAATATTTTAACTGTTATCACTTCCTAAAACTAAATTGATTATATCCACATTTTTAATTTTTTTAAAACTTTATTTAAGAACCAAATAGTTTTACGACATTTTATCATGTAATAATAATTATTGTTGTTAATATTAGGAAATATACGCAAAATCATTTACCATTATCTCTCAATGTTTTCAGTTTCTCTCAGGGCTTGAACTCTTGACTTGATGTGTCTTCGCTTGTATGCTGACGAGATTCCCTCCCTTTGTAGTTTTTGTAGGGGTAATACAAAAATACGTACGCAATTTTAGTTTCTTCAAAACCTCAATAAACCAGTAAACAGAACTTATTAACATTTCACTGATTCTTTTTCTTCTTTTCTTTCCTTTTTTCTTTCCCTTCTCTCTACCGTTCCATTCATCCCGATTCTTTCCCGATTTCCTATCAAACTCGTCCTCTCTCGCTTTCACTCCTGTCATCCATGTGCAAATCTTCATCCGAATTGCGTGCGTATTTTTCATTGAATGACTTCCTTTATTATGTACTATTGTAATATAAATTCTGAAAGTGGTCAGGCGGAAGAGCAGGCTAAATGGCCTGAGCCTCACCACTAATAAAGATATTTATTTATTTTATTTATTTATTTATTTAGTAGTTGACACGTCCGGAAATCAATGTATTTGTATTCTATTTGTGTTTATCACATGTATTATTCATAAAATATGTGTGTTCATCACATATATCACATATATTTGTGTTCTATTTGCGTGTATCATCACGAAACGGAAGCGTGTGAGAGCGAGGTAAAGGTGGTTAACAAAACGCCTACGAAGACAACAAAAATTAATGGGAAAGTATGAAAATGATCACACCTTATTACAAGAGGCGGCAATCGCTGGCGATACCAAATAGATAATCAAATCCCTTTATTTTTTGCGCACTCATTGTGAAAATTAACTCGTAATTTTACATTAACTCGTATAGATATCCAAAGTCCTGAAGAAACTTCGCAGTGCTCATTGTAAGGTAATGTCAGAAATTTTAAACAGCTGGATTGCGCTGAAGGAATTTCCCCCGTTTTAAGTTATTCTCGGGTGCTTCCTCGTAGAGTACGACTACGGCAAGGGATATATTTTTTGGTGCGGAATCTGCTCCTTGGAGATTTATGCTCCTGTGGGCGCCCTGCGCTCTGAGAGAGAAAAAAATATGCTAATTCTACCCGCTACATCCCAGGGAAAGAACGCGTGCCCTTAAATTCAGCGTTGTGCAACTACGTCTTGTAGCACCTATCTATGTTTCTTTGCTAAATCCTTTACACATTATTTTTCAATATCAGTATTTCGTACTAGTACATGAAAGGATTATAATTCCATAAAGTTTTTATGAATTCATCTCTTTGGATTATATCATGCGCAGATATATTCTCACAGGGTAAGTTTCTACAATCAAGTGCGGGTATTTTTTCATTCTGTAGTGGAAGTACAATTACTAATTTCCACACCACATTGTGAAAAGCACAATGTATTTAATTCAATATTTTGTTTAGGGGGTTCAAAGCAACTTTGTGCTTTCAAAAGTGTTTTAAATAGCTGAGTGTGTATATAAATTTATGTTTCATTTAATCTCGTTTGAAATTGTTTTTTATAAAGTAAATATTTTTGTTAGCATAGCAGACTAGTTTGAAAATAAACACACGCAGAAATGGTTTGAATAGATACCCGGCGAATGGATACCTGAAATTTCTTTCTCAAGTGTCTGTGAGAAAGCATTCCAAAAGTTTACCTACAGGTAATCTACGCGGGATGCACCTTTCAATTGTTGTGATATGTTCCCAGCGTAACAGTGATAAGTTTTCGTAAATCGTTTTGCCAACCATACGGGGGTTAAAGTATTGTACAACAATGCTAATGATGAGAACTTTTCAAAAATTTAAAAATAAATTAACTAATGGTATTTGTAAACTTTATTAATTTAGTAAATTGGATTATTATGTCAGTTATTATTTGATTATGATTGTTATTTTTATTGGTATTATTATTGTGTTAATTACTATTAAATGCGTTTCTGTATTAAATATATAATTATATTCAAAGTAGTATTGTGTTGAAGTGTGGTGACTTGTTGTGCAGTGTAGTGCAGTATAGAAGTAGAAAGAGAAGTGAATTTCAAATGTTGTGAAGTGAAGTGTAATTAAAAAGTCGTGTAGTCTTGTATTTAATAGTTTAATAGCTGTGCAGGTCAGCCATAAAATGTAGTTAATGCTATTATTAACATATTATTATTGTTATTATTATTATTATTATTATTATTATTATTATTATTATTATTATTATTATTATGTCTTTAAATAATTTAAAGTTACATTGTTAAGTAATTTAAAACTAACATTTGTAATATGTAAATTGTAGTGTTTTGCCACCAGGTTGTATATACCTACATGCAGAATAATAAATATCTATCTAACTTGATGAAGTGGATAAATTAAGAAATTATGAAAGACGATGAAACATGCCTAGAGCGGTGCCAGGAGGCATAATATTTTTTTCCTTCATAATATATTTTGGATATACACATTTTATGTAATTTCCGAAAGTTGCAGTCACCATGATATTTTGGAAATGCGATGGAGAGACTCAAGGATTTTAATCGCATGGATCGAAGACCGGAATACCATTGTGAAATTCAACGATGTGTCTCTACGCCTTACAAGTAATTTATGTAAATAAAGTGTGATTTGTGAATACGACGCATTTCCACTCGTGGGTATTAATTGTGCACGTTTAAAAAATACACTAGTTCTGTTATGTTGGCTAAATTAGTTCATACTTCACTTTTAAAATCTACGTGGTTAATTCTTTAATTAGAGGAGGAGCAAAAATGGCCTTGATTCCCTTTAAGTAAACTATATCTGAATGCGCTCTGATCCTATAAGGAACATTAAAAAGGAAACGAACCGAAGACCTAAAAAAACAGTACCTATGACTTGTTTCATCCAGTAATTAACGTGGAAGGTTATGTTACCTTTTATCCAGTCCAAATTTCCCTCCGTGCATTTACGCCATTTGTTGTCCTCTAAACAAAGGCCCTGAGGTGCAAAGGATTCACCTCGGATGATGACGACATCAAACAGTACGTGCGGAACTTGTTCACAATGCAGTTCCGGAAAATTTACGAGACAGTCATTCACCGCCTTGTGTCTCAACAGTCAGGACTACTATAAGACAAGTGTATCAACAGCCAAGACAAGTATAGGACTTATTGTATTGTCTCAACAGCCAGAGTCAGGCACCTCTGACCTTCAGGTGCTAGTTTTTGCTCCCAGGCCTCCGGCTCGTTTCTTTTTGAATGCTCCTTATACATTGGCAGAACTTTTGACCTCCGACCTCGGCAGACACCTCAACGACTTGTAGGCAGCTCAAACAGACAGCGTGTGAGGACAGGTTCCAATATGTGAGGTCAGATTTCGTTGGAGAATCGTCGATTAGTTTTCATTTTCTTGAAGCTTCTACGCCGCTTCCGAGCGAAAACCGATTTGCGACCAGAGTTTCTCAGAATGCGAATGGATTTACCGAAATAGAACGGGATGAAACGTCACAGGTAAATCGTAAAGCGGAAACCGCAGTCTTTGAGTTTAGAATGATTCCCGTGTAACAGCGAAATCACGAGTTCTTTGAAAGCAAGAAAAAAATCAAGAATAAATGTTTAATTTTCACGAGATGTGATATACATATATATTGCTGTACCTCAAATTTTCGTAAATGTAATTTAGCTTTTGATGTTTTGCGATAATTCGTGGAGTAAGCACTTTTAGTTGACATACTGAAATATTAGTATTGCTCGGCACAGTTCAAAGAAATGAAATTATCGGAAAGAGGTGGGAACACAAAAGAAGTTTGACCTCAATGCTTTTCCTATTTGACGAAATAATTGAATAATATTATACATGCTGAATGCAGACATCAGCGCCTTCATTCCTCGTGAATCAGCATTCTTGCTCAATCTTGTCTCTACATAGTGTGAAAATAACTTTTATGTTCCTCTCCTTTGCTAAATATTATATTCGATGTTTATTTTAATTTTGAATATAGATATCATAAATCGCACCAATTCTGGGGTAGAATATTTATCAACTAGGAGGGAGAGGAAGAACCAGAAAAATTAGCTCTTTCAAATTAGTTCTTTCAATTTTTCCATTATATATGTATTAGCTGGCTTAAAATATGATTTTTGCTGTTTTTTATGCGTTCTCAAGTTTTTCTTACTGAATGACGATGGCGATGATTCGCTGACTAGGCGATATATCGAGGAACACTCTCTAAAAATATTGGTTTTGATCAGAAGACGTGTCGCGAAGTATATTAGTTTAAATTTCTTCTGTGAAATATATGATATAACTTAATATGATTTTCTACAAAAAAGAAGTAAATGTGAACTAACAGAGAACTTCGATTGTATGAATTCATCTTCTTATGTAACAAAACTATAAATGATTTTTTAATTATAGTTATAAAAATCGTAAATTTGTTGGTTGTAAGAAAATCATTACGGGTTCTATAATTGTAAGAAAACCATCAAATGTGTATCATAGATTCAAATTACGTGTTTAAGAACAGAATTTCCTGCCCTCTGGAACTAGGTTAATATGCATTTTTGTTTTTATTATTATGCAAACAATGGCAAGATTATTGAGCGGTCCTCTAAATGTTTTTCACTGACCACCCGTTTTGGTGGGAGGAGCATTGGTTGAAAACCGCCTGTGTAAATCAGTTATTTCAGCATTGCCTACCAGTGGCAGACGCACGTAAGACGCTACCGTGATATGCCAAAATCAGCTCAGCTAGTATCATGCAAGGAAATGCTCCGTAAGCTAATTTTCCACATCAATGGCTCTGTCAAAATCTAGCTCCCAGGATGGTTAAAGTAAAGATATTATCTTAATTTTTTGAAAAAGAGAATGTGTACAAAAAGTTGGAGTAAAAATATTAATAATCATAGTACCAAACCTACTTCAATTGATTTTTCAAATCCCCACTTAATCGTATCTGAATTGTAAGTACTACCAATTTCGAAACTGCTCGCCCATGGCGAAGTTGCGAAGTACAAGGTGCGGATATTTGATTCTGCCTTCCAAGTCACTCGTGCTTGGTGTAAGAGAATAAATGTGTCAACTCGCGGCTTTTTTTGATTTCACTATTTTGTAAGATTTTTTTGTTTCTATAAGATTTTACAATTTACTAATAGTTAAAGAATAGTTTTTAGGATGACCTCTTGTTACATTTCTCATAACAATAATTTCTTTTCTGCTGATGTGTTTTTCGGAAACGTTGCTGTTTAATTTCCTCTTTTTACTGTGGTACAAGGAATATTTCTTTTTTCTAAGTGCTTTGGAATGGATAACATAGTTACTTGATAAGATTTACACGAATCATTACGGCTAACACGCATTGCAACAAAACACTTTTGACACCTTTCCCAAACTTTGCTATTTATTTTGCCCTTTTCAATCGTGATTTAAGAATGCCCCATATTTACAACAGAAAGACTCGACATCAGCTGCTCACATTGCCACTATCTTCCCCAAAAAATACCCGAGTCGTTCGTTGCATGCAAGAACTGTGAGAACGAGCCTCGAAAAGTTTCACTTTTAGACCAGGAGTTGTCCCACTCAGGGGCGGATTTACATATGGACTGTCCGGCGTGGCACGTTTCGAGGGGCAGCAAATTTTCCAAATACTGAAAATAACCCGAGGGGCAGCAAATACTGAAATTAACCCGTATCCTATCTTTTTATTTCGTAGACGTATCCCATCCCAATTATGAAAGAGTGAGAAATCAGTTTTGGTATAAGTTTTTGTTTCAAAAGAAACGGCATTGGTCACGATGTACATTTTTAATATTTAAAAAAATATGTATTCCCAATCAATACAGGGGTATCAGTATCACGCAAATTATAATATATTTTTTTAAAAATCGTATAAATTCTCAAAGTAGGGGACAATTAATGGAGCCCAGGGCAAATCCGCCCTGGGCACACCCATTGTCTTACATCGTGTCACCGAGTGTGTCACTGCCAGTGCCAGATTACCCAATAGGCTGTGTAGGCTGCAGCCTGGGATGCGCAATTTTTGAGGGCGGACGAATTTCGACGGATGCAAAATTTCATAAGGCGAACTTTTCAATGCTTTATATAGAAATATTTCTTTTCATGTTTGTAACAAAAGGAAGTGTTAATTATCCATTGATATATACAGATAAAATGAATACAAAATTATCGTATGTTTATTAAATCAATATCGAGGTGGAATTACTTATACGTACCGTATAATCAATTATTGATACGTGCACAATATTTGCATCGGTTACAAATATGTACATTTTTATTCAAAATATTAAAAATAGTTTAATGTTTTTAGAAAAGCAAATTAAAAGGGTGCTAAAACATTTGACAGCCTAGTGCGCACAAAAGTGAAAGTCAGGCACTGGTCATTGGTGTAGACATTTGTGGTAGGAGCGGTTGCCGTCGGTGGCCGTTGAGGGAGGAGTGGGGGGAGGGATCCCCGAGTCCCAGGCTTCGTCGCTTGGAAGGAATGCGGTCGCCACACTTGATTGGCGGAGGCGACGGCCAGGAAGCAATTGCTTGGGGCGCCGGGGAAACATGCTATTGCGCGCCATGGAGTGTGAGGATAGTTGAATGGAGAGGTGGGAATATTACGAATCTTCAAAACCTTACGTTCCCGCAACAGCGTATGCACATGAAGTGCCCGCAACAGTTTGTAACGCCAATAACTGAATAAACTTCATCTGTAGTACTGCAGTAAACTGTATCTACAACTGTAATCTGCACCACTGACCATACGTCACTGTCGGTTGGACTCTCCCTTGAGGTGGTTTAAAATTTCAACACTTTAAGTTCTAAACCCAAAAGAAGTATTTTGTCGACGATTTGTGGTAAATTGGAAATTTAACCTTCTCCGTTTTCTCTTGAGAATTTCTTATCGCGAGGTTTCGCTGGTATTAGTGGTTTATATGATAATATTTTTGGTCTTTGATTTTTTAAAGACAGAACATTTTTGATTTGAACATTTATTACATAACACATAGTGCAACGTTTAGGAAGTTATTTGTTACCATCATCAGGTAACAAATAACTTCTGGCTACATGAAATAAATACATATATTATTTAAACAATGGTTGTCAAGAGGCCATTCACTCAGGCATCCTTTCCTTAGCGAACTCAAACCCCTTCTCAAGAACCACGCATCGTAACCGATAATCCATTCTGGTTTTTCCCTTAACTTTTCTTTTTCACAAGCTACTCACAATGCCTACAAAATGTATACATTCATATTGTGGCAGAGAACGATACACATTTTTATTCTTCTCAAATATCTGTATTTTTCCTTCAGCGTACGGGCAAATTATTACTAAATATTTCTTTCTGAGTTTTTGTTGTGATATATTTCCTGCGCTCTTTAATCATGTTGATTGCTCACCCCGACATGGACTGTAGAGTGTTTTGAAAGTTAGCACACCATCAGTGTCTTGAAAGTTGGCACACCATCAGCGTCTTGAGCTAGGAACTGTTTCTTCGCTTCGATGTTTTCCTTCAAGAATCACTATAAAGTCTGAGTCATATGTGCCAATTCATTGTTTCTTTTCTTAGCTGAATAAATATGAGACTTGAATATCACAGGAACCGTTGAACACGAGTTCTTTCACATTCCACAAACACACGCTTAGGTGGCTCCGGGCATTAGCAGATGTCACTGCAGCGCCTCTCACCGAGAGATCCCAGGGTTCGAGTCCCGGAGGTGGCAGAAATTTTAACTCTAGCTAGACATGTAGGTCGAGTTCAGCTGCTGTCTGGATGAGAATTCTAGCGTCAGGCTGCTCTGGTCGGTAGTTTTGTGCCTTCTCTGATCAATACCAGGTGAAAGCAGGAGTAGTACACTAAGAAACGGGTCACGGGCCGCGCGCGATCTTTCCTTCCTCGCCCTTGTCCTATCATCACTTACACTCGTCAATTACACTTTCACGATCTACACTATCGCACATATTTGTAGCTTAGAACTTATTCCGGCTGGGAAGGCTCCCTGTTGGTGGGTGAAACCTGGTTGAGGAATACCTCGCAAGGGTACGTGCAGGTCGGCGCCGGATCTCACCATTCAGCCGGGAAGATCACTGTTACCTTCTGCGATAAGACATGCACTGTACTTCGGAACTAATGAGCTTAGCAGTTGACGCGCCCGCAAACACGAAGCAATCAATCCTACCAGAAACGTGGCATGGCGCACTAATGATTTTCAGTCCTTTGAAAATCCAACGCCTGTGCCGGATTTGCATTCGTATCTTTAGGAAACAACTTTTCTGAGGTTCACATTTCTTTAGTTTATTGGAATATAGTGAAACTTCTCTTTTTTTTCTGCAGCTTTTTTATTGGGTTTACCTTTTTTGTGTTTCTCTATAACGTGCATTCTCTGAAACGGTCGTGGCAAAGCTATACTATCACTTAGATTTTCATCAAAGTTTCAGATTTGTTCTTCCTGTAATCAACAACGCGGAGCTCACAAATCTTTTTCTACAAACTTCCCCACCACGCATCGCCGTGGAATACACTGAAACTGTTTTGGAGATCATTTTATTTGTGACAAACTCGTGGATTGGAAATTTTGAGATAAATTCGGAATTTATCGAACATTTCCAAAACCTTTGTGAGTATTATTACCGATGATAATGCACTAGTATGAATTACATATATATTTTTAAATAATTATAAAATTCAAATAGGTTTTTGAGATCTTGAGAAATATTCTTTCTTTCTTCTCAAACTTCTAATAAGAGGATACTTATTTGTAACTGACAAATTCTCGTTCCAGTTGCTGTTCATTAAAGAGAAGTTTCTCTTTATATCGAAATAATTTATGGGTTATTAAAGCGGAAATCATCTTGAGCTAGATCCTCCCTTCACAAACTAAAGTACACAGTGCACCAATCAAGGCTCTTAGGTTTTATACAACTTCAACAATGCAATATTTTGCACAAATTAAAATGTCGACCGGATGATTTTTTATCCGTTGAATAACAACCTTGTTTCGTTAAGAACAAGCCTGTGTATGTGTGTGTGGAGTGTTGATTTCCGGAGCAACTGGGAATACATTAAGCCGCGTTCCTTCTGGGTGAAGAGACCAGCCGGGGGCCGGGATAGTCGATGCGACTTGGGTGGCGCCGGCGCCGCGGCGTCTGAGGTGACGGAGCTGAAGGCGGAGGCGGTGGCAGGGGACGGCGAGCGGCGCGCTGCTGCGTCTGAGGTGACGGAGCTGAAGGCCGCCAGATTTAATTAACTAACTGAGCGCCGCACGCGCCTTCGTCGTCGTCGCCTCCGCCTCCGCTTCTGCCGCCGCCGCCACCGCCGCAACCTCCGCCACCGCCACCGCCACCGCCACCGCCACCGCCACCGCCACCGCCACCGCCACCGCCACCGCCACCGCCACCGCCACCGCCACCGCCACCGCCACCGCCACCGCCACCGCCGCCGCCACCGCCGCCACCGCCGCCACCGCCGCCACCGCCGCCACCGCCGCCACCGCCGCCCCGCCGCCACCGCCGCCACCGCCGCCACCGCCGCCGCCGCCACATCCGCCGCTTCCTCCGCTTCCGTCTCCGCCACGGCAGCCGCCGCCATCGCCACCGCCGCCTGCGCTCCCGAGAGGCGGACCGTCGGGAAGGGGCGCGGGGGCGGGGGTTGAGCAGCCCCCGACGAGCGAAGGGCGACTCGCCAAGTGCCGCCGCCTCCCCTCTTCGCCGCCACCGACGAGGCGGCGCCACCGGTGCTGCTGCAGCAGCAAGTGGACACATGGACGGCTTTGTGCTGCGGGAGGATGAGGCGAAGGTGTAGACGGGGGTAAAGGAGTGGATGGTGGTGGCGAAGAGCGGAGCGGTGGCAGAGATTGTTGCGTGTGGTGGTGGTGGCAGTGATTAGAAGTAGAAGTGGCGTGTGAGACGTTTGCAATGGGTGAGTTGGGTCTCTGTACGCAGCTTGCCTCAGGTACGTTTGTGTTTGTGGTCCTGAAACAGGAATTATACAATTTATGTAGAGACGTCGCTACCTATATTTCGATATTTAATGCTTTATTTCACCCGCATAGATCCCGTAAAGAATATGCCTCGTAAAAGTCTGGAAAATAGATTGAACTTTATACATAAAATTTGTGAAAAAACTCTCGTCTCAAATACCATTGTTGTGAAACGTGGTGAAAAACAGTAAAATTATTAATTAAAAAATAATTTCTTCAGATTTGAAAACAGTGTATTGTAATATTACCAAACAATTTTCAAACGATAAATGAATACTTTTGATTATCTGTGGTATAAAAGCACATCTATAATAATATGGTTATTTATTTAAAAAATATAATTAGCAAATATAACTAGTTTGTACTGGCTTCAGAAGCGCTAGGACTTTCTGTAAAAAGCTTTTAATCTAACAGTTATGCATGAAATATCCATCCATCCATTCACAAATACAAATAAATTTCTGGGCACATAATTGCATATGCGTTTCTCCACCTACATCAATCTTAACTATATTTGAACATCTTAATCCTGAAAACTCTAGAAAGCATGACAAAATACTGTTTGTACTGTTCATTTCACCAGCTGAAGACACGATGAAAAATAATAGTTTTATGACTGTGGTTGGATTGCTGGATGTCATTTGTTAACGCCTGTGTTATATCTTGAGCTTCACTGCGAGAATCTTGCTTGAATCTTCACTGCGAGCGATATTCTCAAAACCTATACAATGGTGAAGTGTATTCAATTTAAATTTCGCTGCAAAAAAATATCGATAGTTCACGGTATGAATTTGTGAATAATTCAATACTGCGCCGCTTCATCACGATCATCTCCATCAACTGTATCTTTTCTATCACCACTACAAATAACTGCTGATATCGTAAATAAATACACATTTGTCTAAAAAAAGACCGGAATCGTTTTACATATTTAAACTTCAGGAAAATCAAAAGGGCCAACGCCAGTAACAATTTTCCCACTAGTGTTATCGTCTACCAAATTATAAACTATGATCCATCACACCAGACACTCGGCATCACCATCACGACGATCATCATCATCACCAACAAACTCAGCAGAACCATCACAGTCATCGGATTCTGCATCACCACTGCCACTAGCAGTCGAGTCGGCAGCCCAACCACCACCCCCCCACCATCGACACACCATATAATCTCCACCACTATAAACGACTTCACCAGTTCCAGCCTCACCACAACAGCTACCACCCTAAATCTACTACCACCAGTGTCAGCATCATCACCACCAGTATATTAGCACATGTTTGCTCGACCACCGCCTCTTGCCGAGCAGAGGCGTCCGATGTGCGTGGACGAGCAGCATAGCGTCCAGGGCGAGGATCAGGGCGAGCACTAGCGGTTGAGACGTCTCTATCGCGGTGGCCGGTGATTTTAATACTGAGCGGCGCCGCCCCGCCCCGCCCCTTCTCCACCTCGCCCGCCCCGCCGCGCCCCGCGCGTAATGCCATTCATTTATGCAGGCCGTAACTTATCGGCAGCGCCTGCCCGCGCGGCGCGCCCAGGCGACGAAGTGGCGGGGATACTGCGGCGGCCGCGGTGGTGGCGGAGGTGGCAGCGTTGGTGGTGATGGTCACTGTTGCGGTGGAAGTGGCGGAGGTGTCCTCGGTGACGGTGTCGTTGACTGTGGCGACGTCGGTGATTGGTCGTCGAGCGTCGACGTCGGTGGCGGCCTTGGCTGTGATGACGATGAATGTGGCGGTGGTGTGGTAATGGCGGTGGAGTGGGGCGACGGGGGTGGGGCGTGGCGGTGGCAGTAGCGGTGACAGGGGGGCGGCTATGTGATGACGGTGGCTGTGGTAATGGCGGTGGATGGGTGGCGACGGGGGTGAGGGCAGGCGGGGCAGGGGCGGATGGGGGGGGCTGTGGTGGTGTCGGTGCCACTGACTGTGCCAATGGCTAAAGGGTGGAGTACTTGATACAGCCGAGAGGGCGGTGGTGGTGATGAGGCAGTGGCGAGTCGGAGTGGCCTAGGCTTGGCCGGGGGGCGTGGCATGGGGTGGCTGTGGCACCAGCAGCGCGGGGCGACGGTAGTGGAGATCGAGGGTGACACTGGGAGTGTTGGGGGGTGGAAGAGATGGAGGATTTGATGGAGACTAAGGGGCAGCGGTGTTGGTGAGGCAGGGGCAAGTCGAGGCGGGCGCGTGGACGTGGTGGGTTTGGTGGTTGCGGGGTGGGTGTGCGGGGGGCGACGGTAGTGGAGATTGAGGGAGAGTGTGAAGGTGACACAAGCGGTGGCGGAAGTGTTAGCGAAATTGTGTTGGTGGCCGGGGGCCGGAAAACCTTGGCGAATTGCAGAACGGCTGTAGCTTCGGAACGGCAACGGGCGATGCGGTACCTGTGGCAATGGCAGTGCGATGGGCGTAGGAGGAGGTGATGGCGCCGCGGGTGGTGCAGGGTGCTTGAGGGGGGAGCGTCGGCAGATGTAGTCCCTTCGCAGGGAACGCATTCGGTCGACATGGCGCTCTGACAAGGGCGCCACACGGTTCACGATTCGCCCTCTCCCTCTCTCACGGACGACGCAATGAATTTTGAGCGGCGGCCGCGGGAAATTCCTACACATTGGACGGACGCTTCGATAACAGGATGCCCACGTGTGTGCTGGCGGAGAAAAGGAGAGACAGGCTGCTTGTTTTATTTATTTTTTTTGTTGAAGTGGTTTGAGACACGGCGAGTGATATTATTGCGAAATAATAGAGTGAATGAAGCATTTTTGAAAATCGAGGTTGTTAGGAAAGGTCAGAATTTCTTACCGAGTCTAATTTTGATTTGTAAATAGTTTGAATAGAATATTTTATTAGGAGCAAGTATCTTGAAAATTTTTATTTTACTAATGTTTGTATTGATCCGCAGTTCAGTCTTGAAAATGTTACCAAGATGTTTTCATGAAGTGTTACGTTATTTTGTGCGTTCACAGCTTTGTTGGAATTCTTCTATATCATTAGGAACGCGATACCCTACTATCGCTCGCTCGTTCGCTCGTAAAGATGGAGCTACGGTAGGATGAGGAAGGGAGGATCGCGTGCTCTATCTGGCAAGTTACATAACATGCTAGTCCGTCATTACTCAAGTATTAATCGAGGAAAACCAATCAAAACAGCCATCGTGTTTTCAGAGAGTGACATCGTCGGATCCTGCAGCTTCTCAACTACCTGCAAAAACAGTAGCTTCAAACATATAGTCTTCGTTTTGGGAAGATTCAGTTCCGATCCCATTACGTGCCGCAATACTGCTATCTAGGATATTCACCTTCTGGTTATTAGACCATGTTGGTCAGTCCCAGCTACATGACTTCCCTCATGTCATTTCTTGCATCATTATCGTTCTTGAAAGACACGACCGGGAGTGGTAGCTCAGTGCATCAACTGATGGCACTGCAGCGCTTCTGACCGAGAGGCCCGACGGCGGGAGGATTTGCGACACTAGCTTTTCACCTAGGTCAAATTCAGTGGCAGTCTGGAGGAGAATTCTAGCGGCCGGTTGCTCTGATTGGTAGTTTTACGTCGTTTCTCCGCTCAACACCAGGCGAATGCCAGAACAGTACACTAACAAACGGGCCACGGACCGCGCGCGAACTTTCCTTCCTCTTCCTTGTCCTATCCTCTCCCCCTTACACACACACACTAACATGCACTACACTACCACACATTCTGGGATACCGGTCGGGAGCTTAGCCTGGTTGGGCTCTCCCCCGCTGGTGGAAGAGTTCTGGTTAGGGTGAAACCCTGCTAGAAGACGGTAGCACCATCTAGCGGGGCAAGATCACCGCCATCTCCCTAGGGAAAACTTGCACTACACTTACGGGACTAATGGAATAAGCTGTTGACGCGCCCGGAATCACCAACCAAATTCAAAGATACGTGAGCTGTTTACAGCAACGATGCACATTCTTTTCGCAAATTTGAAACAACTCAGAATACGTCGTCCCATATTCGCACTGCGAGTCATCCCAACACGACGCGCAGCGCCCGGCGGCGGCGGCGATGGCGGCGGAGGTGGCGGCGGCGGCGGGCGGCGGGGGGGCGGGGCGGCGGGGGCGGCGGCGGGGCGGGGGGCGGCGGGGCGGTGGCGGCGGTGGCGGCGGGGGGCGGGGCGGCGGGGCGGGGCGGCGGCGGGGCGGCGGCGGCGGCGGCGGTGGCGGCGGCGGTGGCGGGGCGGCGGCGGCGGCGTCTGCGCGCGACGAGCGTCAGCGTCGGTTCTTAATGAGCGGCCCCGCGCAGCCAGCGCAGCGCAGTCCGGGGTTCTGCGCGGCCGCAGCCGGCTCCGGCTCCAGTTAATGGAAACGTCAACGCAGTGATGCAGGAGGCCACTGTGGCGCGGGCGGGGGGGGGGAGAGCTGCGGTGGACGACGTTGGCGAAGGAGAGGGGGTGGATGGGAGAGGAGGGAGCTATGCGAGGAGAAGCGGGGGTTTAAAAGGGAATATTTGCGAACTCGGTGGGACACGTCGAAACATAAAGGTGGAAATGAAGGGGAGTGGTAATGAATTGAAGGTTCCGGAATGATAAAGGAGTGATGGAAGTGAAGAGAGTGGAGAGGACATTGTGAGAGAAATGTAGCTGTAGAAGAATAGGAAAAATAGAAGACGACAAACACTGAAGAAAAATCTGAAAAGTAAAAGAAGTAAAATAATGAGGAAAGGATAAGGGTGTTATAACGTTTAAGCGAATATGAATTATTAAATAGAAATAGATGAATAGCCAAAGCACTGGAGAGTAGAACACAGAGAGGGGAGAAGAGAGAAAGTAAGTGAGAGAGGGCGGACACAAATTGGTAGAAGATGAAGTTGTCAGTGAATAAAGTGGCGGGAGAAAGAGAACGTGTGAGAAAGAGACTGTGTGCTGGGGGGGGGGAAAAATAGTAGAAAGAGAAGTTAAATGAACGTAGCGCGAGCGTTGCAGAGAAGGTTGTGCACCAGCGGCGTCGCAGATGTGTCTGAGTGCCCGAGTGCACAGAGCCACCGCAAACCTCCGACACGACACCAGCGACTCTCGACAGACGGCGCTGCTCTCTGTAAAGACTTTGCCCGCACCAGCCGAGTACGCATCTAGGGCGTTCTCGATTCACGAGAGAAGAGAATTACAAGGAGTGATAACACACTTTGATTAATATGATCACATGCGTATGGATGTGAACTACTGTCGTGTGCGTTTAATACACACTTCACACTGCACTCAAGTGCAGCTAACAATTGTCATTTTCTACTCGTATAAACAAGTTTTTCCTACAAAATTTATTCATACAACCATGCCTGTCTCATTTATTGTAGTTTCGTTGTAGTAGTGTCTGCTGCTGGTGATATTCGTTTTTTCTTATGTATTTTTCATTTGTCTTTCCATTAACAATGTTCAGAATACGATTTATCTTTATTTCTTGTAAGTCATTTTATCAGCCATTGCACTCACGCAGAATATTCATGAACATAAAAATATTGCGTTGTGAGGCACAACTAAAAAAATAAAAATAATAGCTTTAACAATCAAAGTTATCAAAAATAAAAATTTGAAAATAAACAGCCATGAGGACATCTTTTGGATATATTAAATACTGCAACTAAAGAATATTATAAATGTAGTAAATGTCCTCTCCGTGCTTTTGAGCGTAATGTAAAAGCTTGTCTCAACAAGTGCATTTCCATCCAACACAACTAGTCTTCTCCGAAAGTGGGACTCGCATTTTCAAAGCCATTTATTACTCTTCCGTTGACTCTACTCCTTTGTGCCAACATCTTTAAATGTTAGTGCAAATACACGCCACTCTCAGACGACGCGACACAGCCATACATCGAATCGATAAAATCCTGACAGAGAGGCGGACGGAAAAACGGATTGCCGGGGGACCTGTATTTACACACAGTCGAGCGAGACACTGAAAGATGGGCCTGGTAGGATTCGCTGCGTACCTCGCCGCCTCCGCCTTCTCCCCCTCCGCCACCCACCAACCCGCCCCCAACCGACACACCCGCCGCCCCCACCGCTCCTCCGCCCTTCCGCCTTGCCACCTCCCCTCCCGCTGTCTCCACTCCCGCCACCCCCACTGCCCACGCCGCCCCCCAACGCTCCCTGCCGAACTCGCCACTGCCGCCAGGTTTCTTGCTTTCATGTTGAATGAATCTGATCCATATTACTTGAGGGGTTGCCCTATGCGACAATAGTGCTGCAACCCAGGTACATCATGTTAGAATTGCTGGGATCTTTTCTTCCTCATTCGTGTTCCCACGTCCCTCCCTATACACACACACATACACACACATGCACGCAGTACAGATTCACATATGAGTAGAGCCATATTAAATCACAGGCCCCAAGGGCCCGGACCCAGAGTCCCCAATAGTTCTTAAAAAGATGATTTAATACTAAATTTTTCAAAAAGTAAAATAAAAAAACGTGTAAAAGAGTGATGTATGATTAAACTACATACAAAAATTTGGCGTAACGGAGTGATGTGTTGCGAATGATTGGATAATATCTATAATGTGAAATGTTGCTGGTTGATGCGGCAATGTCACTCAGTGATGAGAAGTGTAGTTTTGTTTACTAACTTTTCTTTAAACTGAGGAGAGGGCGGGAGGAAATCGTTTAAAGTAAGAATAGGGGTACACCAAATTAACGTATGCTCCAGGAACCCTAAAACTGTTAAAACGGCCCTGCGTATGAGTATTAGAGCTTGTTCCGGAAAGGGCGATGCCCTGCTACCGGAGATAACGTGGAAGAGAGAAACCTCGTAAACAAGGTTGGGTAGGTGCAGTATGGATCTGACGTTCTAGAAGAGGATAACCGCTACCTACAGGGGTACAACATGCACTACACTAACGGAAATGGTGCTCATTCAATCTATCACGTGATCCTGCCAATCTATACCACGAATCTGGCAAAATGTTCGAAAGCGATTGAAAAACAATGTTCTTTTGTCTTTGAAACAATTGGGATACTGCTTCGAGATTTCGAAATCATTCGGTTATGGTATTGTCTTAGAAAGGTGTTTGCATTATTGTTGAGTACGATTAATGTAATTCCATGAATTTTACATCTACGGTTTTTCTTAGTTTAGAACATAGAGAATACATTGCCGATTTGTTTTCTGTCAAAGATTTGGTCATCCAACTCGATGGGTTCTTTGATATTGTCATTATTTCCAAACCGGAGTTCGAAACAATTCAATTTACAGTAAAATGAGTGCAGTAAACATAGTAACATATCAAGTAAGTCGTTTTTCATTTGAATAATTTGATTTTAATCTAACGGTTTTTTTCGGTGAGAAACGAAGTATTTTGCTCCATTTATCATCAGTGTTGTGAAAGATTTTGCAATTGTTTGTTGTAAAGAATACTAAATAAAAAATAGTGACACTTTTTTGTGCATCGGCGTTATGATGTAATACAAAAATTGAGACCTTTTTGATTGATGAAAAATTGAGGCGAAAGTTGACTGTAATAAATATACCTTTTTCTAGTGAAAGTAACATTTTAAAAATGCATGTGACAAAAGCGAAAACTATGTTCCAAACATGAATATTTTTTTACATCCTGCTTGCAGACTGCTTCGAAAATAACGTGCACATAATTGGAGATTCATTGTTTTAAACAAGGAGCTCAGAATGATGAATTAAATGGCAATGCTCCACGTGTTTGACCTCACTAATGACATTGGCTTTCCCAACGTAACTTTTTACCTAAAAAAATACTATTTTTTTTGTAAACTTGTTTCGTATGTCCTGGTATTACGTGCAAATAACTCTTTTTTCAACTCTTTTTAGATATTTTTTCCTGACATTTCGATAATTTGTAATAACATAGTAAAATGTGTGTGGGGAAACTCAGCTGTGCTTAGTGATAGATTTCCCTTCGCACCAAAATCATGCAAAACGCCTCAAGCAAGATCCACATGCGTTGAAGTTTAAATTGGTAGTTTACCCTGCGCAAGTATTAATCGCGGCGTGGGTGTGGGCGTGGGCGAGCGCGCGCGTGGCGAAGCCTCTGGCTCCGGGGATTACCTGCAGCCAGCGCCAGCGCCCCTGCTCGTTGCTAGCGAGCGGAGCCTTGCGGAACTCCTGTTTCGCCCATCGATGGCCCTACGCCTGGGCCTCCTGCTTTATCAAAGCAATACGCTTCAATCTGCGCGCGCTTTTTTTAAATTTCTAAATGTTTGTTTTTATATTAAGTGCGTGAAGTTATTGCTTTTTGCGTTTTCGAGATTGTCGTTGTTTTTTTTGCCGAGACCGATAGGTTGACGCAAAACCTTTCAATCGAGATCAAGCAAAAAATAAACGATAACTGCACCCAAGGAATATAATCATAATTTTTTTACGATCATACAAAAAGTCTTATACGTGTTTGAATTCTTCACCGTGTTCATTAATACTACGTAATTTTCTCGAGTTTCGGTCAGTAAAAGAGATTCTTTAAATTGCGAACGTTTCGGCTGTTATTAAACCTTCATCAGGGTTGCAACAAAGAGATTTTTCTTATTCATATGTACACTAAATTGATTATTCATCTAATACTATCCCTTAATACAATTTGATACAATTCAAACATTTCTATATAGTGTATATACAATTAGTTTTTTTTTCAATATGAAGCATATTATTACTGTTCAAGCAAAGTGAAAAATGTATTGTTTCATATTTATGGGTAACAGCGCCCTGTGCAATTGGAGAACTCTTAAGAAATGATGTAGTATGCATAGAAGTCTCATTGTCGTAATATTCTCGGTGCAATGCATTTTGAATGCAAAGAACTGCTGCCGAAACAATCCATTATGCATACGGAGATAACGTTTTCAGAGCTGTTCACCGCAGGAATAGGGACAAATGTATCAATCTTCCCTCCACCTGACAATAACCACATCCGTGAAAAATTAGAGTCATATCTCTTATACTCCAGCATCGTTGTATGAAGTAGCGTACAGCCGACACCGATAGAAAGTGCTTGCATGGTATAAAAGGAAATATACCGTAGGTATGTAAAACATCTCCTTCTTTGCGTCGCTAACGGGGGCCACGCCATTCGCCGGGAGACGGCCATAGGCCTTCAGGTGTTGGCTCCCCTAGCTACTCACCGCCTCGGTTCCGCCACACCCATATTTGTCTCAGCGCCTCCGCCAACCCCTTCTTCCATTCGCTTCCAACTCGCCTTCCCCAACGCCCCTCGCCCCCCCCCCCCCCAACGTCCCTTCCGCCTCCGCCACCTCACAACTCTCACCGAACCCGCCACCACTATTCCTACATACTAGACACATCTGGTTCCTCCCCCTCGCCATTAACTCCGACTATTCTGACCGGAAGCGGTGGCTCAGGTCATCAACTGATGTCACTGCAGTGCCTCTGACCGGGAGGTACTAGGGTCGAGTCCTGACGGCGACAGCTGTTTCGATACTAGCTTTTCAGCTAGGTCGAATTCAGTCGCTGTATGGAGAAGAATTCTAGCGGCCGGCTGCTCTGATTGGTAGTTTTCCGTGGTTTCTCCGATCAATACCAGCTCATTGGATAACAATGTTCCCCTTTCCTGCCACCTCGAAGTACAGCTACGTGTAAAATTGGAGTACAGCGTTCGCACGTAGGGAGGGTGGTCCTTTGGGGCAGAACAATGCAGTTGGTGGCACAAGGAGAAACTTATTTCGATTCAAAGCGTTCGATTTATTTAACGTGGCGCCTGCAGGTCACGAGCTGGATGAAGAGGGGGACACTGTCATCCAAACGGCGGCTCCGTTACGATTTAAATTTTTAATATTGGAGCTACCGATTGGATGACAATATCCCCGTCTCCTTCCAGGTCGTGACCTTGAGGCGCCGCATGAAATAAATCAAAGCATAGTTGCGCGTTGCACTGCAGTGTCTGTGCAAGCGGCAACATGCACTTCCGATATGAAAAATGGCGGAGTGTCAACAGAGCCGATATGCCTTAAACTTTCAAGGATATAGTGTGTACGCGGTACAGTACAGTTCATGGTAGAGTTTAGTGTACAGTTCCTTTTATTATTCCGTGTTCCCGGACGTGTCAACTGCTACGGTCATTTATCCAGTTAGCGTAGTGCATTAAGACGGCATGTGGCGGTACTCTTTCACCGCTGGATGGTGAGAAACGGCGCCGACCTCCACGCCTGCTTGCCGGGGGGCATTCCCCATCCAGGAATCTTCCACCAGTAGGATACCGCCCCAACCGGGAGACAAGGAAGAATAGAAGACAAGAGAATATGTCAACTTGGACATAATGATAAGGAAAAGGAAGAGAACGTCGCGGGCCCTTTTGTTGGGGTACTGCTCCGAGATTCGGCTGATATTAATTGGATAAACCACGGAAAACTGTTGATCAGAACAGTCACTGGCTAGGTCTCCAGAAAGTAGTTTAAGTCGACTTACCTACCTAGCTAGTGACGAAGTCCTACCAATGTGGAGAATGGAAACCTAGGACTTCCGTTCAATCTTTATTATATGTATTCGTGTACGTTCAGGCGAAATTGTTTTGTAAGGAATTTAGAATTCCTTAAACTCAAATTTACATATCATATTTTAAATTTGTTCATGAATTGCAATTTTTATAACAGTTTGGACGAAGTGTCACTTCACTTTTTCATACATGTACCGTCATTTATTTGTTTATTTTATTTATTCCACAGTTTTATATTGTTAATAAACAATTTTATGTTACCCAAATATTCCAATACTTCATGTAATATTAATTTTATTTTTCCACTTTTCCCGATCTACATAATCCTTCTCTGTTAAATTTTGTCTTTCAAAATTTTCCCAATTTCTTTCAACCAGTTATGTTTAGATATTCCTCTTTTCTTCCTTCCCAGTGGAAACCATTCTAAAATGTACCGAAATTAATATATTCAATTCGCCGATCTGTAGCAACAGACTCCGAGTTTACTCCAACAAGATTTCTCCTTGTGGAAGAAGATATCGTCAGATTACTTTCTGGACAATCCCATTCATGAAATTTATAGTCAAATTCGGGGATTGTGTAGAAACATCGCATTTCTCTGTAGCAACAGTCTACCGTAATGTTGCTTTTCTGTTCTTGCACCAACCCTCCCCTCTTATATACACGTTCAGAGTCTACTCGCATTTATACACGCAGTACTACCTCATAACTAGTGAAGGTTGTAACAGCGTTTCTTTTTTTGGATTATGTGTAAATGTTACGCAATGTTTTAACACTACTTGAAGACACATTGGTGAAATAAAAAAATTAAAGGTCTCATCAAAATAACTTTTACGTAATATTATTCTATTTTGAAGAATACATTTTAATTATAAGAAAAATATCTCTCAAGGCGCCGAAATAACTTTAAATGTTTACAATTTTCGAAAATTTGGAAAATCGAAGGAAATTTTTAAGCTCTTTGCGAATAAAAAAATTAATATTGGAAGCAATTTTTAAGAAAATTTTGAAAATTGTTTTGGAGTTCATGTAAAGTAATACTAAAATATGTTTCAAATCCAAGAAGCCACGACAACAGTCAGATTGATCAGTATCTGCCAATTTTGGTGAAAATCTTGCTCACGGTTTAGCCACGATTCTTGTTCACAGACGGACAGACTCTTCGTTATAAACTATTTTGTCGGTATCAACGACCCATAAAACGTGAATTATGATTAAACAAAGTGTCAGAGGAATTATTTTACTATACATATGGACGTTTTTCGTTGCAGCAATACAGAACTTCCTATATACTATGTAGATGGAATGGGAGATGTTAAACATCTTTATAAATAAAATTAATAAAACTTGACACTTTCATGTATTCTTAATGATGGAATAAAATAACTAAAGAAATGGGTTAGTGAGAGTGAATAATAAGCTACAAAATAGCTCTGAGAAATTAGACGACTAAAATAAAGGCATTTTTTGTGTACCTCATATTTCAATTAACCTCTTACCATATTCTGTATTTGGAAGGCAACTTCAAAGCACATTTCATATCTTGTGAATAAAAGGTTTCTTTTCAGTAAATATTAGTAGTGTTTTTTTTCTGTTAGATGTGATATTCATGAAACAAAGACAAGAAAATATATCTGAACCCAAAGTTGAAAAAGTATAGTTGTAAATTTCACCAACTTACCCATGATATCGCACAAGTACGTGAATATGTATGAGGGTATATATAGAATGGGTCATTACATTTTAAATCAACGAATAATAGAGCACATTCTTCCAATAAAGACGTTGAAAGGAAGCTTCTGAGTCATTTACAGGCTTTGAGTTGCAGTGCTATAAACTACCTGGGGATTACACACCCTTTTTGCTACTCGCGCAATGAATGTTCGCCTTTATTCAGGCCCTTCCATTAACTTCAAATGAACTCCAAGGGAATCATGTGTGCCTAGCACATTCTGGATGCTGAATATAGTTGATGCCCTTTTAAAAATGAAAGAGGAAACAGATTCGTTCACGATACCAATGTAACAAAAAGGCTCAAAATATTTTCGTAATACAGTGTAGAAATATATCATCCCCTACAGCGTAAAACTATGGAAAATATCGGTAAATTAAAACTTTATCCTTCACAAAAGCTGCGTTGGATGTCTTCTCATGATAAAGAGCTGAATTAATTCTTTAATACTTTGCCCTCTTCTCAAATACTTCATTGTGGCTCAAATGTGAAAGGACGTTCATCGGAATACGAATTCTATAAATTGAAAACTGAAAGACAGTACGATTGTATGTTGCAAATTGCATGAGTTTTTGAAATGAACATTTACAAACATGTGTTATATATTAATTTTAGCATTTTTATAAATATTGTATCGAAATTATGCTAAAAAATTGCTTCACTTCTTATATTAAAGTTATTCACTTATCAACAGAGTTACTTCATACATTTCCAAATATTTACCTTGCCACACTTGAAATCTGCGTCATCGTTTCTGCTCAATTTCGTGCCAGTGCTTGAAAACTCCCTTATTTGATATTCAAGTATTCTTGTTATCACAGAAAACAGATACTTAAAAAAATTCAATGCAGAACTTAATCCAGGCAAAGCTCTTTAGAATAAGAAAATTTAATAATCAAGTCAGGTCAGCATGAATTCGCAGGGACAAATAAGTTTTCATTTTGGCCTCTAAGGATCGTTGCCCAAAAATGAAAAAATGACAAATATGAAATAAGAAGGTAAATGTGAAGGTTAAAATATTGAAAGCAAGCAACAAGAATCTTACCCTTCAAAGGAATTCGAAGGTAAAATATGCGATGGAGTAGGTGAAGAAAACGCTAGATATTTTTGATTAAAAAAATCTGTTAAGTTTTTTTCAAAGCCACATTTTATTAACCATTTACTGTCTTCCAGCGAAGGAATCTTCCGTCCAATTAGTCATCATCCAACGTATCAGTCATTACCTTTTTCGGCCGGGGTTCGGCGCCGTTAGATCCCAGACGGTCACCCAGCCAGGAACCCGCGGTGTCTCGAATTGCTCAACGTCCGTGACTTCACAGAGCGAAGTTAAGCAATTCGGCTACCGACGCCGGCAGGTTCGTGTATCAGGACTCTCATTCGAAAGCAGGCTGCTCTGAGCTCTGTAACTAATGTGTGTGGCTACGCAGTCACCACACCGATGGCTGCGTTAGACTTCCAAATGGTACTCTAACGTCATTTATAATTTACCCGTCTGCAATGTCGGTTCCATTAACTCCTTTGAATAAATGCGCACGTGAAACGGAACATTTGATGAGCTTTAGTGATCCCCGTATTGTGCCATAATATATCCACCTAATGGATGAACGAGCTTTCTGCGGAATTAGGGAGAAAAGAAATTGGGCCTCAGCGGCTCCGCCAGATTTGTCAGTGTTTTTATAAAATGACAATTTAATATGTATATTATGAAACATATGTGTGTGTGTATATATGTGTGTGTGTGTGTGTGAGAGAGAGAGAGATAGAGAGAGAGAGAGAGAGAGAGAGAGAGGAGAGAGAGAGAGAGAGATGGCAGTTGGAGAGAGCTGTACTGTGCGTTAAAATTCAGGATTGTGATGGCAATTAATCATCACAGCGCTCAGGTCATGGATTTTATTGGTTACGAAAACGTAGAAAACATTTCTACTTTTGTATTTGATCAGCTTTGCTCTAGAAATAAAAACGTATAATCTTGTACGTACTTTTGAATAAAAATACAACTTAATTTCCACGAGCAATTTAATATCGAAAAATCGTATGTACCCTTCGATAAGAATACGAAATTTGTTTCCCGTCCATTTCACTTTTGTACTGTTAAACTCCCATCATGTGAATTCTCTTAAATAGCCAGTAATACATTTTTTAAAATCTCAAATCCTTTCGCTCTTAGGGTGTATTAGGTTCGATTCCAAAAAGCAGCGTATCGCAACGGCTTAATTTCTGGAATGTTTTGCTGTGGCTCCGTTCAGCGCGAGGGGCGTGGAGCGTGATGATGTGCGTGACAAGAGCCCGCGCGTGTGGCGACCGCAGACATTGTTCCGCTCACCGCGATCTCCCCTTGCATTCCGCACGGCGCGATGACGTCATGGCAACTGTTGCTGCGGCCGCGGAGCGGTCGTCAACTGGGATGAAGCGCGACGCCAGCTGGACACTTGCGCATGCGCGGGCCACGCCGGCGGAGGAGGAGGAGGAGACTGCACGCGAAGAACACTTCGATTAGCTCAAGAAGGCCTTTCAAGGTCACTAGCTGAAAGGAGAAGGGAACGTTGTCATCCAAATCAATTCAATTCAATGATCCCTCCCAATGATTTTCCGTGGCTTGATTGATTGATTTTTTCGTGTTTCCGGGCGCGTCAACTGCTTTGGTCATTATTCCCGTTAGTATAATGCATGTGTTTTTTCGCGAGAGATGGCGGTGATCTTCCCCCGCTTGATGGCGAGATCCGGCGCCGACCTACCGTCGGCTAGTGGGTTTTCCCCCTAACCAGGACTCTCCCACCAGGGGTCACCGCCCCAGCCGGGACCAGTTAAGCTCCCGACCGGTCTCCCGGAATATGTGGGTAGTGTATTGCATGCTATTGTAAGTGTATGTGTAAGGGGAAGGACAAATCGCGCGCGGTCCGTAGCCCGTTCGGTAGGGTACTTCTCCGGCATTCGCCTAGTGTTGATCGGAGAAACCACGGAAAACTACCGATCAGAGTAGCCGGTAGCTAGAATTCTCCTCCAGACAACGACTGAATTCGACCTAGCTGAAAAGCGAGTGTCGAAAATCCTGCCGCCGTCAGGACTCGAACCTAGGACCTCCCTGTCAGAGGCGCTGCAGTGACATCAGTTGATGCACCAAGCTACCGCTCCCGGTCCCAAAACAAAGAAAATACAATTTCACGGGAGGTTCGCGATTTTAAAAATACCTGGTGAGTGTAGTCACAATTCTGGCTTCAAATTCGGATTTAGCGCGTCGACATACGTAGAGAAACGTATGTCAAATCTCTGAGTCTAACAACCTCCCCCCCCCGAACACAAAAAAATACAGTGTCTCGGTGTTTTTTCGCAAAAAGGAATCTGGTGGGTGGTGACGCAATTCTGTCTTCATATTCGGATTCATCGTGTCGACATATATAGAGAGACATGTGTCAAGTCTTCGTGTCTGACAACTTATTTTTTTAAATTTCTTGTGCTTATGTTATTAATGCTTTTCATGACGCAGATGTGCGAGTCATTTTTCTTCTTTTCTGAGTAATTCCGTTTCTCACAATACATCCGCGCCACGTGCGTAAAAGGGGCAAAACAGCAGCAGGTTCCTCCTACCCACGTAGGTGAGCGTTGTTACTAGAGGTGTAAAAGGGGGAAACCGGCCGGTTCCTCTTACCCATGTAGGTGAGTATTCATACGCGGGGCGTACAAAGGGCAAGACAGCGCCAGGTCACTTCTACCCACGTAGGTGAGCGTTGGTGCGAGGGAACAAATGGGCGTTAATTTTGTGGCAGCTGTAACTAACTGTGTAACGGTGGAGAAGTAACTCGAGGTCGCCGCCCGGCGCGCTGGAGACGGTATCTCCTCCGCCACTCAGCGAGATGCTAATCGCGGTGGTCGTTAGCCATTAAGGCGGAAGGGCAGGCTCGCGGTCGATCGTGTCAGTCGATCAATCGATCTGCAGCTGTGGGTCGCTGTGACACCTGGCGTGTAAAGAGTCGTAACCGCCGTAACGGTCGTCCTACCTCTGCGGGTTTGCGCGTCTTGTGTTTAGCCGAACCCCAAGTCGCCCGCTTATTTTATCGAATGTTTTCGCTGTAGAAATTGGCATGACGTGTGCTTAATGGAACTACTTTCATCTCTTTTTTTTCCTATAAATGGACAGTATTAGCACAAGTACTTATCATTCTATAATAATAATAATAATAATAATAATAATAATAATAATAATAATTGTGTATGTCTTTGGTGTTATTGGGTGGGTAGTCAGTCTTCGCCGGACAGTTTCCGGTGTCCCCCATGCCTGGGCCTAGTTAAATTCACATGCTTGGGGGTAAGAGCGACATGAGGCGAACATGATGTATTCTCTTCATCGTAACTAGCAAGATCCGTCTGCTTGAGCTATTCTTCGTCACACAGCTACCGAAACTGGAACGTTTTTAAAGGAAACCTACAACTCTATTTTTGCCTCGACCGGGAATCGAACCTGGGACCACAACACGGGAAGCTAGTACGCTGCCCATGAGCCATCTCAGAGGCTGCTTATTATTATTATTATTATTATTATTATTATTATTATTATTATTATTATTATTATTATTATTATTATTATTATTATTATTATTATTACCCTCACCAAAAATTTACTTGATAAGTTTAACATATTGAGTTACCGACAAGTGTGGGAATTGAATTCGTGGCTCGACTGTTCATATCAATGCTCTCCATTCTTTCTTTGATTTTTGCCAGGCTACACCAGAGCAGTGCTCGTGTGTATGGGCCAAGGGCTTCTCACGATCCTTGCACCTATAACAATTCGTCAGTACCATACGGGACGGGTTTCGACTAAGTCGGATTCAGCTGCTGTCTGGAGAAGAATTGTAGCGGTCGGCTGCTCTCATCCGTTGCTTTCCTTGGTTTCTCCGATCAATACCACACCTATACCGGCGCAGTATTTGCCTACAAATTGGAGAGCAGACCGCGTGAGAACATTCATTCCGTTTCCTTCAGTTTAACACTCCGTCACTCGCGCTGTTGGATAGAGTCAAACAGAAGTTTCTTTTCTTGTTAAGAAAGGAATGTGAGCTTTCCACGGACAAAAACAATGCTTCTATTCCACGAATGGTATGGTGGATGGATGGAATGGTCTTGGAAGGATGTCGATAAACTTCTTATCTCTATTATGCGTAGTGTCGCCATACCCTGAAGTAAAATCTTAGTGCCTGTTTGATAGAATCCAACATGCGGGTACTGGCGTATAGAACGGCGTTTTTTTATAATTGATAAAATGATATTTTTCTGTACTATGAGAATGTCTAATATTTTAAATGTTGTATTTATGCATTTTTCGTCGTTAGTGTGCAAAAACATAAATGTTATAACTAAATAATGCGGCACAGATATATAAGATAAGCACAGATATATAAGAAAAATGTATAAATGGTGTTAATGAGAAAAATAAACTCCTTAATAGTTGTGTTGGACGGAATCCAACGCGCGAGTACTGGTGTTACGAATGGCCGCGCGAGTGACGGAATGTTAATGATGCTTTATTTTCCCAAGCGAGGATCAGGCCAACAGGTCTGTTCTTCTGCCTGACCATGCAAATTACGCTACGCTCCTTTCACCGCCTAGCGGAGAAGGGTGCAAGGGTGCAAGAACCATCACTCGGGCGACGAAACTGTCTTTTTTAATTTTATTCGGAGATTTTTAGGCTTTATCTTTAACATGCGGTAAGTCAACTACATGGGACAGCCTGCTTTACTTCCCCTTCAAAGGAAGGCGTACAAAGGATATTCTTGGACGTTAAGAACCCACGGCTTCGATCGCGTTTGAACCCGCGAACATGGGTATAACAGTCCGACACGCAAACTGTTTTACCATCGAACGGGTTCAGTCAGGATATCACTTCGAACATTTCATTAGATATGTACACACCAGTAATGACCTGTCTTTTTCTCATTCCTTACACACACTTATACATGCATACACTGCATCACAGACATGTCGGGAGATGGGGGTTATATTTTGTCCCAGCTGCGGTGACCTTCTGATGGGAAATACCTGGTTGGGAAAATCCCACTAGCCGACCTGTAGGTTGGCCCCCGATCTTGCCATTCCGCGGTGGGAGATCCCCGACACCTCCCACGAATAAAAGACTGCACTACACATACGGGACTAATTATTTTCGCAGCTGACACGCGCGATAATTAACAAATCAAATCAAATCAACTGTCGGAGGTAAGGAAAGCAGTGACAAGTTGCCAATTCCCCGAGGCAAAAATGTTACTCGTGGAAGAAAAAATTGAATAATAACTGTATTATTATTATTATTATTATTATTATTATTATTATTATTATTATTATTATTATTGTTATTGCCGTTAATAAAGATAGTTTGACTACTTCTACCGTTATATTCAGAATTTTATAGAATACGCGCAATATTCTAATTCTAATCTATTGTATTACAATTATGAAATTTTCATTGACGTTTTAAAATATTAATATCAAATATTTATGTGTATATATATCTTGAGTACGATGGTGTCATACTTGGTTGAAGAGAGAGAATGAGAAAGGCTTCATGTCTGTCCTCTCTTGGGTAGGTGAGTGTGTATGTGTGCGGGGGCGGGGGCAGAAAATCACTCCTGTCCTACGCGGAACTCGAATCCGTAAACCTTCGGATATTGCGTGTGACGCAGGAAATGACTTTTGTTCATATCTCTGTGGTACTCAAAGTAATGGGTGGGCGGGTGCGGGCGATCATGGCAGTCGATTAATCGATCCATTGCTTTGTTCCAGGTGAGGGGTCGATGGTTGCTGCTGCTGGTTGCTTCTGGCAGGGCCACATGTTGCCCAATGCTATTCCTTCCGTCTCTGAGGTCATGTGAGTGCGACATCCCTGCTGTTAACAAAGCCTTTGCTGCTCCTGAGTTCAAACATTCCTGAGACACTCCTGTTTGGCGCCTGAGGTGTGTGTAATCACCTGTCCAAACTCACCCTTCTTTGCGTTTGTTACTTGCATTTGCTGATCGAAGTGGGTGACACATTTATGAGCGATGCCAGATCAAACTGATGAAACAATATCTGAAACTATTTTTTTTCTAATCGTGCTTGTATTCCATCATCTTTTTTTCACATTCTTAATATTTAAATGTTTACGAATACTAAAATGTTAATTTTTTGTTCATTGAATTTTCTTTATATTTTGTGAACTTTCGTATAAAAGCTTTACCGGCTGGAATTAGCCTCAAGCTGCAACCACTGTTTTATTTTTTCTAGTTCCGTGTAGTATTGTCTTTCATATATTTACGGATTACTTGTGTTGTCCAGTGGGCAAGAATTGAAATAGGGAATTAACTGGAAAAAGTCACAATAACATTTTTTTTGTGTACATTCTATGTACGCAGGCACTTGTTACAACCGCATATTTTCGACCTCCCGGACACTGTGCTAACTACAGAAGTCTCAAAAACTACTTTTGTGACTTTTTTCGATTTTTTCTTTATAAATATTTAACCCTGAGCGCTGTAGAAAAGAGAGCTTAATTAATTTTAAACGGAATATAATTTCCTACACCTTTGTATAAACATTTCTTTCATTCCAAACCAATTACCAAACAAACTATAGATTTTAAAAAAGCATTTTTTTTCATTTCTCAAACGTTTGTGCAAAAATAAACATGTTTATATTATAATAAATTTACAGAAAATATAATAATTATTACGTGTAAAACTATTATTTATCGCACCATCGGTGTACAACATTTCGTCGCAATGTACACATTGCCAAAAATTTTAATAATATAAAAAAAAATTAAAATAATATAATAATATAATAATATATATATATATATATACACACGCATGTGTGTGTGTGTGTGTGTGTGTGTGTGTGTGTGTGTGCGTGTGATCTAACACACGGGAATAATTTCATTTCAAAGTCATAAAAAAATCATATTTCTTCACAACTTAAGATTAAAGAGTTACAGACAAGATCTGAAAGGAAGGACAATACCTTTTTCTCGGATCTTCTGCAGTTAGCACAGAGCCTGGGACATCAGATACTTGTGCTTTTCACGAGTGCTTGCTATACAACATACCCAAAGAAAAAGATTTTATATCATTTTCCAGGTAAAATGGACTTGCCAACTGAGCTGCATGATAATTTGTTTTGTGTTTTTTGGCCTTGATTGTCTACAGGCAGTGAACGCATTCTCAGGTACGTTCATATTTTGTGTGTTAACCAAGTCAAGACTATGGCAGTTGGATACATCAGAGAGATGTATATTAAGATTAGACTGTACATCCCAGTAAACCGTGTTGTATGAACAACTAGGTTTTAACCCTTCGATGCACGAAGTTCGGATTTTGCGACTTTCCACTTCGTGGGTCTCAGTGGTCCGGTCTTAATAAAACAGCAATTTTGGGTCTGAATGAAGTAAAGAATGCAATAATTTGTATTATTAAATTAACTTTTATTTTAAACTTTTGTCGCATAATAAAGAATTTTACACATTTTATTTGCAACTATAGCATAGAGTACTATTTTTTCGTACCGATAAAAGTTTGTTTTCGCAAAAAAAAGCACTGTCATTTTGTTGTTTTGTCTTTTTTGAAGATACCTAAATATCGCCTGTAAAGAAAGCAATCTCAATAGAAAGAATTTTACCATCACATTAACTGTTTTAAATATTCGCTTTACCTCTCTTATTTTCTTTGCAAATTATCTATAAGACTTCCAAACGTGTGTCCCTGTGCATCTCGAAGTCTTAAAGAGCATTTAGGGTTCTTTTGTGGATATTAGGGTTTCTCACTCATGTTTTCATATTAGCACGGAAACATTCTTCTGCCAGTTGCCTAAACCACTTTCCCACTGACATTAGTCATGAATCATTTTTGTGAAGATTACATACGCGTTCAAAGAAGCAACGTCAATCTTGTCATAAAATAACCTGATTGGCCACTGACGAGTACTTCATGATGTGTAATTGTCGACCATTTGATCCGTCATATTGTGTCATATCATGTCATATTGTGTTTAATGTGTACAAATTTACGTTCAAATTCGTTACGCTGATGTATCTGCAGGAATGGTTTTCTCTCTTCTAGATGCACTTGCCAATATTATATTTTCTTGTATTTCGTCATCTATATAGTTTATATTAATCACTTTTCTATTAAAAGATTTCAAAACAGCGATGGAATAAATATGCTAGTATAACATTTAAGAGATTCCATTTATATGAGTGGTTGAAGATACGACTTTCACTCCTCTGCAGAAATATGTTTTCTACACGTTTGACATTCATTTAATTTTTGATTGGTATTAAGAAAATGATTCTTATGAAAACAATTATATTTTGACTCTTCGTTAATTTTATTTCTCTTCTCTTATCTCTGCTGTTCTGGACTCTTATGTTCCTGTCAATTTCAAGAAAATGTAACCGCAATATTACATCAAGCTCTTACTAATCCGTTTTTTCACTATTCTGTTTGATTTATTTCTAAATATATATTTCAGAATATTTTTTCTGGCTGTTTCAGATATTTTTTCTTTTAGAAATGGGCAAATAATTAGAACAGCAAAAAAGCTACACAATTTTCCCCGAGGGTAATAAAATGTATCTCCATTAGTCAACTGAAATGCCCACAATTTTAAATTCGCAAAGCAAACATTTATTAACCAATTATTTAAAAACACACTTCATAAGTAATATTACGTTTCGTGGTGTCAAAATAGTCAATTTTTATTCAACGAGGCACATTTAAAACACCTGGGTTTGAATTATTTCTGTAGCAAATTACTCAATTTCCAATTAATTAATTTCTAAAACAAAAATATTCAAAACCTTTACATTCTACTCATCATCTGCTTTTATAATTTTGATATTTATATGAAAATGCCACCCTTCGTTAAAATACTAATGAAGTAACTAAAAAACAACTAAAAAATCAGGAAAATGAGTAGTGCAACAAGTGGTGATAAAAAGTAGTGCAAAATCGAGGGCTGAAAATATTTCATCAATAACTCATATATCACACGTAGAATATGGAATATCAACAGCCCCTGCAGAAATATGACTAAAATATGCAAATTGGTACTATCGATGTTAGTGATATTTGAATCATAAGTAATTGCATATTATGCATTACAAAATTACAAATTATAATTTACTAATATTCTACAACGAAAATTAAAACAAAATTCTCAAACCTTTAAGAATGAAATCCCGTGCATCATTTCAACCACATCCAGAATGAATATAAATCTTATAGTCTTCGTGAGCACTATATTCCGATAATATTTAGCATGTGAACATTTTAAAATGTTGTAATTTCTCTGTTAATGTTTTGTTAATTTTTAGTTTGTGGTTCAAAATGTTATATTAAAAATATTTCAGACAATTAATGTTTCCCGAAACAAAATTATAAGAGCGTAATTGAAGTAATTTTTGGGAGAGTTTATTTAATTATTTCTTCAAAGGGGCCTCTTTTTCTTCTAAGTTTCAATTTTAAGAATGTAAAATATCCTGAAATGGGAAAGGTATCTTTCAAAACCTATGAATTTCTATTTCTGTCAAGAAATATAATTTTAAGTATAGCCTATTAACTTAAATGTTGAATATTCTCGACATACTTTTAAAAAAGTGTGATTTTTATTGGTAGGATATCTCTTAAAGAGTAGGAGAGATCTGGATGTGAAAAGCTTTTGAACAAAAATCATTGGAAGGTATGATAAGTGTTTTGGAAAATATTCAACGAACCATACAGCAAATACAGGCAGGTGCACTAACGGTTTGTTTTAGTTATCTTCTAGCCATTCCCTATCATGCAAAATGGCTTACATTATTTGTGCAGGTAATGCAGGATCTGTTACTGAATTGTGTGTTACTAATACGGTTGCCAACAATGTTGAAAAAAAGATGTACAGTGCTAATTCTTTTTCATGATAAATTACCAACCGTTTGCTGATTTAAGTTTTTTTATGTACATATCTTTATCCCTCTCAGTGTCTTGTGGATTCCAACCA
This sequence comes from Teleogryllus oceanicus, assembly GCA_964035755.1. Lineage (NCBI taxonomy): Eukaryota > Metazoa > Arthropoda > Insecta > Orthoptera > Gryllidae > Teleogryllus > Teleogryllus oceanicus. The sequence continues at coordinate 86,675,199 of CAXIVR010000007.1, read as the reverse complement.
GATTCGCTTAAGACATCTTCACAAGTCTACTCAACTTCATCATATTTTCCATTCTACTCGTGCTATAGAGCGATTTTTATAAGAAAAGACCATTTTGATAGCTAGTGCTGTCAACATAATTGAAGATTCTGTGGTCGTTCGGTCCTTGAGCCCATTAGACTCTCCTTCCTCCATTTTTCGTTTGCAGTTAGCTAGCTTCTAAATGGCTTTGACGCTCCCTTTTGTGATGTCCTCGTCCGACGAAAATATAGAGCGTCACCAAAAATAATTGAAATTAGGAAGTGCAGTGCTTTGTGCTCTTCTGTAAACATTCTTTCTTATAAACATTACATTGAATTTACTTTTTGTGTGATAAGTATTATGTTTATTTTAAAACCGAGTCTTGAATATGAGATACGTACTTGTTCACGTGTTTCAGGCGCCTGTGCTGTAAGGTGGCGAGCAGTATTTACTCTGTGGCAGTTTTCTTTTACTGACTATGAGAGCATGTTAAGAGGTTTTTCGACATACGTAATTAAATTTCAATGTTTCTTGAACTCGCGTACGTGCATATACCTCAGCGAAACTCTTATAGCGTTTTCCATTCGCCGCACTAGTGCGCACCCAGTGCGCACTCAGGGCAGTTTCCGTGTTCCATTCGACCGCTAGGGCGCACCAGTGCAAAGAACTGCGTGTTCCATTCGCACATCGACACGGACCCGGGGCGCCCTAAACTGCACTGACGATCGCGTCAGTGCAGTCCAGTGCAACGGGCCATTGTGAGGTTAGGTGCGGAAGTTATCCATGCTGATTTAGAAATGTGATGGTGAAATTGTGAAGGCAATTGAGGATTTCTGTCAGCAGGGATACTTCGAATGATGGAGTATATTATGTTTTGCAAAAATGTCTTAAAATAATGTTTGTGATTTACACGAAGTTCTGAAAATCAGATTGTGTTTTCCGAAAATTTATCCTTGAATAACTTCATATTAACTAATCCAGTGCTATTTAGAAACTAAAGTGTTTTAGGTACCTACGTCTCAATTTCGAAACGCAAATAAAGTGATAATAAAAATAGTGACCCTGACAAAATCATTCAAAAAGTATATATGCCAAGAAATGTTTCTCGCACGCCCTTACATATACCAGCGTAAATGTTCATGTTAATATTTTTTATTGTTTTCAGTAATCAAACAATTCTACAGAAGCCTTTCGGTTCAAAATCTTGTGTACTATATCGATCACTGGCAAATCTCGAAAAATGAAATTACAACTCATACGCATTTCAAGTTTTCGTAGTTTTTATATAAAGAAATCGCACGTTAATAATTTATGAATTAAGAAGTAAGAATTACCAAAAGACTTCATAAAAATTATAACGACGATCATAATTCAAAAGTATTATTTTTCGAGTTCCATGAGTGTGACTGACCAAGAACCGCTGTGTATAATTTCACTGCGTAGCACACAAGCCCTGACTCAGTTCCGGAATCCGTTTCATTCGTAGCTGCCTTCACGCGTGTGGGGCAGCACTGTTGCGGAGCGATGACGTTTCTGCTCTGTACTAGGGTGGGTTTCAGAGCAACGAATGGAAAACGCTATTAGACTTCTGCTTAGTAATGTCTCACGGAAACCATAACCAAACACTTTAAAAAGAGGCGTGCCTGAAGAGCTCTCGCGGCGGTAGGATACTTCTCTGAAGTACATGCGACGTTCATTTGTTAGGCACACTGTCATTTTGGCTCATTCTTGGGCGGATTCTTCTATACATGAGGTCGTTTCCTACTGTACCGTTCATCCATGTTGTAGAGGTAAAAATGTTTGCGACTGAGCTGTCGCTGTCCATTGATTGATTAATCGATTAATTAGTGTCTCCCGCTGGGAGCGGTATCTCAGTGCATCAACTGATGTCACTGCAGCGCCTCTGACCGGGAGGTCCTAGGTTAGAGTCCTGACGGCGGCAGGATTTTCGACACTAGCTTTTATGCTAGGTCGAATTCAGTCACTGCCTGGAGGAGAATTCTAGCGGCCGGCTGCTCTGATCGGTTGTTTTCCATGGTTCGATCAACACCAAGCGAATACCGGAGCAGTACCCTACCGAACGGGCCATGGACCGCGCGTGATCTGTCCTTCCTGTTCCTTATCCTCTCCTCTCCTCTCTCCTCTACACTTACAATAACATTCACTACACTGCCACATATTCCGGGAGACCGGTCGGTAGCTTAGAGCTTGTTCCGGCTGGGGCGGTGCCCCGCTGGTGGGAGAGTCCTGGTTAGGGGTAAACCCGACTAGCCGACGATAGGTCGGCGCCGGATCTCGCCATCCAGCGGGGAAAGATCACCGCCATCTCCCGAGAAAAAACCTGCACTACACATATGGGACTTGTGACCAAAAACACGACAAAATCAATCAATCAATCAATCAGTCAATACTGTATGCCCCGTTCTGCCACCTGCTCTGTCGGGTGGCCTTGACGTTTTCCGAGTTTCGCGCGCTGGTTCCACGGAGCTCCCTAATTGGCCGGAGCGGTGGTGCGGAAGAGTGAGCACGAGGCGAAGCTGCTCCCTGAACGCACCCGTTGTAGGCGGGTCTCGTCTGTAGGTTCGACGAATCGTGGTGCCGGAGTCCCTTCGTGCAGAGGGTAGCGCGATATGGGTGGCTTCTGCGATTTAATGGGGAGTTTTTGGCACCATGCGCAACATAGCGACGTTATGCATTAAGTCACATGACAGACCTTGATATCACAACGTCTTACCTAAGGCCTAAGGCACGACGTTGTCATCGATAGTGCACGCCTTAAAAAGCCTCTATGGTAAATTTACAAGCGGCAGAGTGGTCGCATGAAAATGGGAAAGATGTCATTTTTCTAACTCTGATAAACTGATTCTTGTATGTGATGCAGTTACAATTAATCCTTATCAACATTCACACATCTTGTGTGAATTCTGATGTGGAGTTGTTGACGTTATTTCATGAAGAAAAAAAAGAAAGTCCTCTTCGTCAACTTCATATATTTATTTAGATAGCCGGCTTTCGACGTCTTTGCCGTCATTATCAGTCTAGCCGCATTTAGCAACAGTCGGGAGACTGTGTTTATTTCTTCATTCAATTCACAACTCTGGCAAGAATTGAGGGAAAGTTTTCGAAAGGTGACAAGTAAGAAACTTACAAAAGAGAAATTGAAAATATATTCGTGTTAGGTTATGTATCATGCTAATAACGAATACTATTATTTGATATTCCCTACATTCTCAAGAAAACCCAATTCAACATCCCAGACTACGTATTCATCGCGCAGAACCAGAAAATCTTAAATTCATTACATAATGCAGATTTGGTTATTCTTGACTCCTACCGTGGCTTATATATATATATATATATATATATATATATATATATATTGAGATATTCAAAATTTTCTCTACATTAATATCCGCCAAAGATCTGAGCGTCCGGCTTGCTGGGTCAATGGGTCACGATATATTATAATCCTTATTACCTTTATAATGGATTATAGGATCCGCCGACTATACAGCGCAGCTGGGAATCTGAAATAGAATGATTCTATTCCTAGTTCATTTCTGTTTGGATTGACTAAATGAAAGATCACTTTCTTTTCTAAAGAACAAAATTTAACAAAGTTTATTTTACCTTTTTAGCAAACAATTTAGTGGGTTTAATAAAATGATTTGATGTTAGGCCTTTGATCAAGATATCTTTGAATATAGAATTTTATACCGCGGTTAACTTATCTATTCTTCGTTGATGTCCCTCGTAGACTTCTCAGTCGAAATATCTTGTGAGCTTGCCGTAGTCCAAAGTTCCAAGAAATCCTCTTCTGATTCTTCGTTGATGTCCCTCGTAGACTTCTCAGTCGAAATATCTTGCGAGCTTGCCGTAGTCCAAAGTCCCAAGAACCCTTCTGCCCCTATCCAAGCTGGTCTCAAACTATCAAAATTATCAGTCCCGATTACGTCCTATGACATAGTCCCGAACTCGATTACCACACCCGCCAAAGTTCCAATTTATACATCAACATTACTTCCACATGAAAATATCTGCAATATCATTCACTGTCCTTAAAATTTCACTGATAACCCAATTCTGACTATCTAGATTATACTCGTTCCCTCTCACGAACCTACGATCAGTTCAGAAGCGCGATGCCGGTCAGGATGAAATCCTCCTGCATGATTCACCCCTCGAAGACTTCGTATTAAACTACCTTCCTTTTTTTTTCATAACATTTGACCGTCTTTCTCTCACCCAGCCAATCCATACGTTCGTTATATTTTGGTATAGCTGACCTTTTGATCGTCTAAACTTCTTCGCCCAATCCCAAATTTTCTACTTTCGGCATCCAGACAACTCTTAATGCATTTAGAAAAAACCAAAACTACATTGTTTATTCACGGTCGTTGCTAAGCTCTAGCTCTCGTGATATTTCGTAATGCATGTTCCACCATATTGTCTACAAATAAATGTTAGTTTATTTTAACGTGACATATCGGTATGTCACAATACAGATTACAAATTGCCTACACTCTCTAATTTATTATGCAACTACGTTGTTCAACGCTTGAAATGCTTTTTTTTATTATCATGCATAATGCAATATAACAATTGCTAAAGCATATCTAAACGTTGTTTCTTACGGCCATGTATCTAACGTGGTTAATCACGTGATCAATAGTGTACCGAGGCCTCATAACGTCTGGCACTAAGACCCCAAAAGCATCCTCACCTCTTCACGGGCTCTCTAGGCCGAATACAGAAGTTGACCAGCAAAGATAAGAATTGAGGCCATTTCAGATAAGTTTTTAGTATTTGAATAAATACGATACAAATTTATATTTAGTATTCATTTTTTATATTAATTGTTTCTTTTTTGTATACGTACGTATACGGAGTAATATACGTAGTATGGAGAAATTTATGTAATGCTGCGCGAAAAAAGTAGCGAATATATCCCAGTTTTGTGGGTCTTTTATACCGAAGAGTCAATTGACGTCAAATCGTCCGTCCGTCTTTTTGGTGTATGTGAACAAACCTAGCGCCTAAACCATTCATAGGTGTTTTTCGAAATTGATGAAACCCTGTCGTTTTTGTGGGAGTCAAAAGCGCTGCGATTTCAAAAGCATTCATTACTTTTTGGAGGGACTTTGCCCTAGGGGCATTTTTAAAAAAATTCTCAAATATGGCTCCAATTTTTTTCTTCAAATTGTAAGAATTCAATTGTAAGAATAGAGTTATATAGACTTATAAAGGTGGGATAGGTCCTATTTTCAGGGTTAACTCTAAATTTTCGGAAATTGTAAAAATACGAATTTTTTCGGTAACTTTTTACAACTACAATATTGAAGAAATAAAGTTTACCTTCAAATGAAATTTGTTCTCCATAATTAATTCTTTATGAAGATGATACACATTTTTTTAACCTTTTAGTGTTTCTGCGACATATTGTATGCAATATGTGTAATTTTAAAAAGAGACAAAAAGATTTTCTCAAAAATAGCTCCAATTGTTTTCTTTAAACTGTTGGTAGGGATAGTACTAAATGTAATCGATAAGATGCCATAAATGCAATATTGCTCTATTCTTTTCATGTTTTAAAAATTACAAAAATATATTATTTTTACTTGTCTCTATATATTACTTGTCTCTTATATCATTAATATTTACGTTAGCGACGATGCTTTTACACTATTGTATTTATGAAAACAAGTGCTTTAAATTATGTTAAATAAAGTTTCTCAAAACATCAACAGCTTTATGTGAAGATAAGCTCAAAATTCCACATTTTCAGAAACACTCAAACGCTAATTACTCAAAAATTGCTCCAAATTTTTCTTCAAACTCCTCCAACGGATAGTGCTAATTGTACCGTTGAATATGACGTGCTCATTTTTGTGTATTCTTTTGTTTTTTTCAGAAATTACACAAATGTACTTTTTAAAAGTATTTCTCACGCCGATAATATAGATATTATTACCGATTTGTAAACATTTTTGCATTTGCGAATTAAAATACCTCAAATTCCTTTAATTAAAATGTTTCGAAAACTCAAAAGATTCCTGTGGAAAAGAGCTTGAAATTTCGCATTTACAGTAAAGCTTAAACGTAATTTTCGTGCAAACCGCTCCAAATGTTTCAATGAAATTCCCATTTATGACGAGGTTTTACTCTTCTTTAATATTCTTAGTAATATTTCGATTCTCCTATTGGGAAACCGAAAAATTGAGAAAAAAATCAAAGAAATATTCTTTGGGCGGCGATACATGGCAGCTGCAAAAGAATGGGACAAGACCATGGAGCCAGTCCACACCAAGAATTTAGAAAACTTTAGCACGAGAAAGTCTGTGCCATTCTGTAGCACCACTAGTTTTATTTTAAATTATTTTTTGTAAAAATTCGTTTTAATTTTTTGGTGGATCCGAACAAACATACAAATGACGGAATCGGCTGCGTAAAGGAATGCGCTACTCTTCGAATCCAGGAATTCTATTGGTGGGCTCTGGTAGTGCCAGCTGAGTTTCTGGGGATGCGGCTGTTTGACAATACTGCTGTGGCTGCTACTGACGCGTTGTTTCAATCGCGCCGGCCACCGCATGTTACACTTTTTTGGACGCCCTTCAAACAAGCGTCGTGTTTGCCCGTCGCTTTCGACATCTTGCGCGCATGAGCAAGCAGGCGTTCGCGACGAGCAGGACAGAAACAGGAGGGATACGACAGGGATATTGAGTACGGGCAGGAACAGGAGCGGAGGCCGGGGATTTATTGATTAGTGATTCCAGGCGCTATATTTACTTAGGTCATTAGTTCCTTAAGTTTAGTGCATGTTTCTTTTGAGATGACGGTAATCTTCTCCCACTGGACGATGAAATCCGGCGACGACCTACCGTCGGCTAGCGAGGTTTTCCTCAACTAGGTATCTCCCACCAGCGGGGCGCCGCCCCAACCGTGACAAGCTCAAAGTTCCCGTCTGTTCTCCCGACATGTGTGGTAGTGTAGTGCATGTTAGTGTGTGTGTAAAGTGTGAGGGTAGGACAAAGAAAAGGAAAAAGACATCGCGCGCGTTTTGTGGCCCGTTTATTGGGGTACTGCTCTGGCATGTACAAAGTGTTGATCGAAGAAACCTTGAAAAACTACTGATCACAGCAGTCGGACGTTAGAATTCTCGTCCAGACAGCGACAGAACTGGACCTAGTTATTTAGCTATACTTCGGTTTTTCTAACGTGGCAGTTGTCGTAAATAAACTGTTGACAGTTTCGTCCAATCCGGAACTTATACGTCACTACAGTTGCGTCACCGTGACGACGATCTAGCTGTCGTTTGGATGACACCATAACAGCTGATTTACGTCAACTGCCTTAAAAACCCAAGTATACTGTCACAAAATCCTGCCACCGTCGTTGGAACTCGAACGGAGGACCTCCCGGTCAGAGGCCACTGTGCGGAGGTGAGGGCACGGGCAGGGACAGAGATAGGGGGCGAGGACAGGGGGCGGGGGAGGGGCACAGGAGGAGGCAGGGTTTCGCTTCCGAGAAGCGCGGGCGCGTGCTTCCCCGCGGCGATGCACGGCATTGATAAGCGCGCGCGCCGGAAGCGCGTTTTTCTGCCCTGCGGCGGCGAGAGGACAATGCGCGATGCATGTATTAATGATGATGTTGATGCGGAAGCGACGTCAGTTGCCTGTGGCAACCAGTAACGCGATAGCGGCGACTTTGGCTGCCTCTCCCCACTGCGGCCTTTCCTTCGCCATTCCTGCCCCCTTTCCCCTTTCTACACACTTCACCATCCTACTTCGTTTCCCTTCCTTCCCCTTTTCCCCTTTTTTTTCCCCCTCTACTTTTTTCCCTCTCCCTTGCTCTTCTACCCGACGCCCTCTCTACCATCTCGGCCTTCCACTCACTGCCTCCCTCTCCACCTTTCACCCATCGTACTCGCTTGCCTTTCCTGCTCACTTTTCCCATTTCTCACACTTTCTCCACCTCTCCTTCTTTTTACCTCTTCGCACTTCCCACTCCTTGTTCTTATTACTGCTCTTGCCCTTTTCACCTCTCCTCCCCCTTACCTTTCTTCCTTCTGTATCTCTTCCTTACCCTCTCTTCCAAACTCCTCTCTCCCTCGTCCTTATTGCCCTCCCCACTCTTTCTCTCCACCCTTTTCACCCTCCTCCTTCCTTTCTCCTCTCCTTTCCCACTCTCCCTCTCCTTCCCTTCCCATCCCATCGCCTGTCTTTTCCCTCTCGGCCTTCCACACGCTCCCTTACCATACACACCATTCTCCCTCTCGCAAGACATACCGAGCGTTCAAAAAGTCTCCTCAGTGGCTGTCTTGCGCTGATCGCATAAGAATACGATCACGTCTTTTTATTTCAACTACTGCACGCTTGCAGCGAGCGCGCTTCTGAGAAGGACATTCGAACACTGTCACGCAGATTAAGCCCGCGATGATGCCGTTTCCGCATACAGGATGTTGGATTGCGAAGGTGGCCACTGCGGAGAGACTTTTTGAACACTCAATCGTTGAACTCACAATACGAATATACACACTACATCACACATACCACAGCACGCACACCCAGCCACGCACAGATCCGACATAGAGACACGCTTATCCCCACTCAGTCAACATCATGATGCTCGCTGCGCTAGGGTCCATTTCGCTCACTACTAACCTGAACTTTTTTCCCAGCCACTAATTACTCTTTCCGAAAATCTTGTCTCATCATCTACATTAGGGTTGTCCAACTGACGTCCAATTGTTTTCTATTAAATTCAGAAACTCTAAATCACCCCACGTGTTCCCCTGCGTTATGCGAGGTCCGGCCTGATAGCATGCATGGTGTCCATTTCTCCTCCTCCTCCACCCCCACCTGTTTCAGAACCAATACCGATATCAACATTATGGGGACCGGGAACGGTAGCTCAGTGCATCAACTGATGTCATTGCAGCGCCTTACCTTGAGGTCTATGTTCGATCTTGACGGCGGCAGGATTTTTTAGCTTCTCAGCTAGGTCAATTCAGTGCTGTCTGAGGAGAATTCTAGTGGCCGGCTGCTCTGATTGGTAGTTTTGGGTGGTTTGTCCGATCAACACCCGGCGAATCCGGAGCAGTACCAACAAACGGGTCACGGACCGCGCGCGATATTTCCTTCCTCTTCCTTCTCCTATCCTCACCTCTTACACAAACACTCTAACATGCACTACACTATCACATATTCCGGGAGACTGGTCGGGAGCTTAGAGCTTGTCTCGGCTGGGGCGGTGCCCCGCTGGTGGAAGAGTTCTGGTTAGGGGGAAACCCCACTACCCAACGGTAGGTCGGCGCCGGATCTCGCCATCCAGCGGGGGAAGACCACCACCATCTCCTGAGGAAAAAATATGCACTACACTTAAGAGACTAATGACCTAAGCTGTTGACGCGCTCGGAATAGCTAACCAACCGACCAACAATATGGGAAATTCAGGTGTGAATCGATCGAGTACTGTAAAAATGTCCCACAACCATATTGGAGGTATTAATTGTAGCCCTTGAGTACTTTCAAGTTAGACAACTTCGATCTACATGATCGTAGGTGAAAAATGGTCCGGTGTGACTCAGCCGGCGGACCCAATCAGGACGTGAACTTCCCTCGGCGCCACGGGACGGAGGCGGCGGGACCGCAGCTCGGCACAGTCAGTCCATTGCGGTGGGCGCGTTTGATCTGCTTGCCACGCTCCCCCCACCCCGCCCCGCCCCGCTGCGCCCGGACCCTCGGCCCACCTGCCTGGGGCGGCCGGCGCTGAAAGGGCGGGACATGCGCGTGAGACCGGCCACCTGCCACACGCGCGCTCCGTACCGCACACGCCCATGCACCTGAGCACTCTGGGACATTTGCTACACTGTATGTCGATTATAGTCTGATATAAACGTAGTGGAACGTCAAAGTCACGACGGGGACGGAAATGGGGACATTGCCAACTAAACGGGAGCTTCGTTGCGACTTAAATTTTTGGTCCTGGAGCTCCCGATTGAATAACTATGTCCCCCACGTGGCATTGAAGTGTCACTATGTTTAAATGGGAGTATAACCAGGAAGTCTTTTCAAGGTCCCAAGCTGGCAGGAGAGGTGGACTCTGTTATCGAATAGCAAGCTTTATTACGACTTATATTTTTGGTATTGAAGTTCCCGATTGGATTAATTTCCCCTCTCTTTTCAGCCCGTGGCCTTGAAAGGACTTCCTGTTTTAATTGGAGTGTAATTTAGCGGAAGTCCAGAAAGCCTTCGAGTGTCGGAACTCCCGATTTACCCTCTTCTTTTGTATGAATGGCTTAGAAGTTTTAGAAAATATGCATGTATGCAATGATTTCAGGAAGCTTAGAAATGATTTACACGCTTACGCTAAACCGCCATAATCGTTCGTGAAAAGCATGGAGAGATGGTACTAGGCAATAAGGTAATATCACGAGACGTTCTGGATTTATCATAATTAATATCACAAGAAGTGCTGTGATAGCCGGTAAATTCATGACTCACGTAGCGAGGAACGACATGTTCGGATCTACATCATTGGTAATTCAGATAAATATACTTGGAAAGAAACAGTACTTTTTGGAATAGTCTAATTTCACGTGTTGTTACGTCAACTGCATTTTCATCTAACTACTTAATATTAATAATACAATTTATCGAGATTAATATTCTCCTAATGATTTCAAAGTAAAAATTTATTTATTATAAAATATAGTTTTGAAGAATTACATTATATGCGACATTTATGTGGTATGTGTGTGTGTATGTATGTATGTATGTATGTATGTATGTATGTATGTATGTATGTATGTGTGTGTGTGTGTGTGTGTGTGTGAGTGTGTGTTTGGCGTGCAAAAAGAGAGAAGGGAAAATCGCACGCCGCCAGTGGCCCCTTTGTTAGGGTTTTGCTACGGCATTCGTTGGGTATTGATCGGAGAAAACTAGTAAAATGATATATTAGAGTAGCAAGCCGCTTGAATTTTCCGCCGTCCAGTGGTTGAATTCAGCTGTCTTGTAGCTAATATGACGGTCGCCGCATATCGAAAATCCGTCACTGTCATATTATGAATCCTATCACTTTCCCAGTCAACAATGCTTCTGAGACAACGGATTGCCAGCAGTGGCGTCTGCTCCTTAAGGGCTCAAGGGTGGCGCCCTCCTCAGAAAAACTAACCTCGGAGAAAGTTGCAGAAAATATTAAACTTGCAATAAATCGACTCGTATAATTTATGGATACCACCAGCGCAATTTTTGAGGACGAATTTACTTTTAAGTGCCCGATTAAGCGAAAGATAAATGTTTTTGGTACGAATCGCATCGTGGACTATCGCGATTCCGTCCGTACCTGGTGTATGTAAGGCAATGGAAGTTTGAGAAAGAGTGGGGGTACTTAGGGTGGGTGAGAGCAGCGTGCTGCTATTAGGATTTTGTTCTGCCGAGTCCGCGGCCATTAACTAAGCTAAGAACACTGACCCTTTCATCTGATTTTATAATTTACTATTTTGATTGCTGGGAAAATTTTTGACTTCCTCGTATACGCAAGTATATACGGAGTAATGTAGTAGTATAGAGAAAGTTATGTGATGCTCTGCGAAAACTGGCGGATTTTCGTCAGAAAAAAATTCATTGCCGGGCCCTGACAAAGAAAAATTGGGTAAAACCAGTTACTAAATTAAGCAAATCTAGTGGTGGTACAGAATGGCACAGACTCTCTCGTTGTAAAATGTTCTAATTTCCTTGGTGTGGACTGGCTTTACGGTCTTGCCCCATTCTCTTGCGAGCAGCTGTCTATCGCCACCTGAAGTACTTGTTTTGATTTTTTTTTCAACTTTTCAGTTTCCTAATAGTAAAACTGAAATATTACTTACGAATATTAAAGAACAGTTCAACATTGTCCTAACTGGCAATGTTTATTGAAAAATTTACGGCCGTTTTTAAGAAAATGGCGTTTAATTACTACTGTAAATAACTTAGAGCTCGTTTTCACTGGAATCTATTGCGTTTTCGAAAATCTTCATTTGAAGTAATTTAAAGCACTTTCACTTACAAACGAAAAAATGTATAAAGTTGATGGAAATGAGCATATTAACGGCGTGAAAGGTATTTAAAAAATTACATTTTGTGTAATTTTTGATAAAAGAAATGGATCACTAAAATGAAGTTTACGTCATAGTAAACAGTGCAGTTAGCACTATTCGTTAGAAGTTTGAAGAACAATTCTGTAGTACTTCTAGTTTAGAATTTATTTCCATGAACCTAATTGTATTTCCGTTATCAACGTAAAAGCTGTCTTAGACAAGGATTAAAATGCTGAACTGCAAATTGGTTGACAACTATTATAAGCTCTAACTTACTTGTTCAAGAAATATTTTGAGGAGGTAAAATGTATATGATAGCTGGACGTACATGCTGCCCCTCCTAATTCGGACCCACCGGCCGCCACTGGTGCCAGAGAGCCATCACCAGCGGTTCCTTTCCCCTGTGCTGGAGGGGGTGCTGCTCTCAGCTGGCACGCGCTCTTTCCCGAGTGCGGCGACCGCTCGCAGCGTCGGCGTCGGCGTCTCCGCAAAGGCGCCGCCGAGGAGCGGCAAGGCCTTCTGCGGCCGTTGCAGTGCGCCCCGCCGCCGCCCCGCCCCGCCCCGCCCCCGTTTTTATCAGCCGCTTCGCTCCCGCGCCCATTATCTCTCTCGCCGCCCGCCGCCCCCCGCTCGTGCGCTGGCTGGCGCTTATCAGGAAATGCAAATCACGACCGCCGCCGCTCTCGGCCGCCCTTTCCCCCCTCCCCCTCCCACGGCCGCTCGTATTAAGTGGCCACCGCGTCTGCCGCCCGCGCCCGCCCCCGCGGCTGAGCACGCGGTCGCCGTCAAATATGTTATTAGGCAATAAATAGAGTGGCTGACACCAGATGGTATCTGCTGTTCAAACAGCGGCGCGCGATGGGGCTGCGATGGCGAACGGTGCGCCGGGGGCGGGCGGGGTGGGGATGGGTTGCGGAGCGCTGGGGGTTGCGGGGGTGGGTGAACCGAAAAATCGTGAGCAGGTCCCAGGCTGAAGTTGGAATCGGTGAAGGCGAAAATGGGGCGACGGTTAGTGCGGGTGCCGTGGAGGGGGCGGGGCCGGGAGGTGCCGTTGGAAAAGGAGTGGGGGCGTGGGAAGAACAGTTGGAGACTGCAGGTCGGGGGGGGGGGAAAGCAGAGGAAGGGCACGGGTGGGGAGGGGGCGCGGCCGCTTATCTGTGCTCCCACGCGATCGTCCGCGCCCGCGTTCTCCGGCCTCCCGCACGCCGCCCACGGCCAGTGCTAAATGGTCCCGCGGCAGCGGGGGCGGCCTGCGAATTAAAACGCGCTCGCCTGCGGACGTTGGCTGGCTTGCGGCCGGGGAGGGGGGTGCGGGGCAGAGCGGGGAGAAGGAGTGAGGGACGAGGGAGGATGGGGAGAGGAGGGTGGGACGAGGAGGGGAGGGACGAGAAGGGTGGGATGAGGAGGGGCAGGACGAGGAGGGGGCGAGGAGGAGTGGTGGAAGAAGGAGTGAGGGGACGAGGAATGAGGGGCGAAGGAGGATGGGGCGAGGAGGGGGAGGCGAGAAGGGGAGGGACGAGAAGGGTGGGAGAGGAGGGGCAAGACGAGGAGGGTGGGACGAGGAGGGGCGGGACGAGGAGGGGGCAGGAGGAGTGGGACGAGAAGGGGTGGAAGAAGGAGTGAGAGGACGAGGAATGAGGGGCGAGGAAGAATGTGAGGAGGAGGTGGGGGATGGGGGCGAGTGAGTGTGGGACAGGAGTTAAGGAGGTGGTGCGAGCAGGCGGGCGGGCAAGGTAAACGCTCCCCGGCCCGCATGCCTAGAGCGATGTGACTGCGAACGGCCCTGACCACGTTTTACGGGCGACGTATTTCTGTTTGTTCTCTCCTTTTTGACGTCCGGTTGTCAGGTGAGATACTCTGCAGCTTCGTTGTTTGCGTAGCTCACACAGTCGTAAATCCACCGAATTTCTGCCCAGAATAGTACGTTGTGTTGATAGAAGGCAAAATCGACAAGACAAATAGTTGTGTCGTTTATTTCGGAGCTTGAAATTTTAAACACTAGAAACCTTTTGAACAAGACTTCCAAACATATGTACTGTATTTTAACCTTGTTATACGAATGTTTCGGACGTCCGTTGAAGGCCCTGAGGGGTCCTGCAGCTATGTGGAAGAATAGACTACGTAGGTATGTATAGATTTTGTGATCACTATATGATCACTTTTCATTTTGTGATGTATAATGTGTGTGTGTGTGTGTGTCTGTGTGAGTACATACAGCTGAAAGCGAATATCACGCTTAGTTAACTACATCGATTTATTTGCGAAGTTATTTACACGTAAAGATGTGTAACAACATCAAAACGTGTTGCGGAAAATACAAGTACCAGCAAAGTTCCTCTGAAAACTCTGCTGGCTCCGCGAAGAAATTGAAATTTAATTTCATTTATTATTAGAACATCTACTACTATATACCACTCTTGTGAAAGAATATCCACATTTTAGCGTGTTGCAGTATTTCAGTTAGTAGAGGTTAAAATAAGAGTAGCTTAAAACATTTTGTGTGTACAAATAAGTTATAATACATAGAACTTTAAAATGTTTAACTAAGGAAATTCATGACAGTACCTCAAATATAATTTTTGTGTAATAATCATATTGTTTAAATCCAAAGAATTAAATTACTCTCGGATGTATCCAATCAATTGGGAACAAAAAAATTCGCATATCAGGGATACTTATCCCAATAGACTGGGCGAATATGTACTCGCAATAACACTTCGGAATCCTACATTTAAACTCTTTCCTGTGTTTTGTTTCAAATCGTATGCGCATTGATGCATTAAATAAAACTTACATTTCTTTTTGCGACTTCCGAAAGGAGAGGGTCTAGAACAAAATGATTAATTTCCTCCTGTAATGAAATAACCCTTCATTCTTTACGAGAACTTAGGATTTTTCTGAATTTTACAGATTTAATTACTAATTGCATATTCTATCTCTATTTTAACGCTAGTCCATGAATGTCAGAGAAATAATAATCTAAGTTCATTTTCTTATGAAATTGGAAGAGGGAGCTACTTGGTCCTGATCTCCCCTCGTCGTTTGAAATTGATCCGTTTTATACCCGTTTTTGATTCACCCTCGGGACAGGACGTTTGTCCCCATGGAAATAATAGAACTGTGGTCTGTAGGGCGTAGAATTGCAGATTTGGAGGGTTACCTTGTCTCTCAGGGACAGGTGATTACGAATGAACGACCATAAATTATCCACGAACGATTGTGAATCAATTATGATGGTCGCGGTGCACTGAATGGACGATGACAAACCCCCGTGAAAGTGTCGTTCACACTTCCATAATACAAATTCCGGTGCTTTTGTCGGCAAATAACTCCAAGCATAGTAGACGTTGCAGTTGGTAAATATATGACAGTGACGTAGAAGTTTATGAATTTGTAATTCTGTATGCGTCTACCGCAAGTACCTGAAACCTCACTTCTTGAATAAAAAAGCAACCTCTGTTGCGATCCACGCATATCCCATTCGCTCAACTTGCTCTCCAATCGTCAGAACTACTGAAAAGGAGCAGAAACTATAGCAACAGCAATAATAATAATAATAATAATAATAATAATAATAATAACAACAACAAGAACAACAACAACAACAACAAATCCTTCCAATAAACTATGGAAAAATGTACATTTTAGAGTATTACACTGTATAATGCGGAATATTGTCTGAATAGAAAAAATACTGCTTCTTTTATGGTTTGTTTTCCCCAAAGGAAATGTCACTTTCTCGATCCTTTATCTCCGGTCAGCCTACTGTTTGAAGATTTAGATAACATGCATTATAATACAAAATACTGCGTTTTTAGAGGCTTTGTTTGTTCTCTCCTATGTAAACGTGTGTATTTGATTTGCAGCGCTTCTGACCGGGAGGTCCTAGGTCCGAGTCCTGACGGCGGCAGGATTTTCAACACTAGCTTTTCAGTTAGGTCGAATTCAGTCGCTGTCTAGAGGAGAATTCTAGCGGCCGGCTGCTCTGGTCGGTAGTTTTCCGTGGTCCGATCAACACCAGGCGAATGCCGGAGCAGTACCCTACCAAACGGGCCACGGACCGCGCGCGATCTTTCCTTCCTCTTCCTTGTCCTCTCCTCTCCCATTACACACACACACACATACACACACACTTACACTAACATGCACTACACTACCACACATTCCGGGAGACCGGTCGGGAGCTTAGAGCTTGTCACGGCTGGGGCGGTGCCTCGCTGGTGGGAGAGTCCTGGTTAGGGGGAAACCCCACTAGCCGACGGTAGGTCGGTACCGGATCTCGCCATCCAGCAGGGGAAGATAGCCGCCATCTCCCGAGAAAAAACATGCACTACACTAACGGGACTAATGACCAAAGCAGTTGACGCGCCCGGAAACACGAAAAAAATCAAATCAAATCAAATGGACATTGCGCTTCTGTTCAACTTCTGTTCCTCCGCCAGGCTGCGGGTCACCCAATACCACAGATTTTCGTTCAGGTGCTCTGTGAAGACGGTGTGAGTGGTACCGTCACGTACGTACGCTTAACAAGAGCCGAATGTCTTCCATAGTTCACCGTCGGTCACTTCTAACGGCAGCACCCACTGCAGAAATTGCAGAATGGGTAATGATACGACGTGCCTGACCTGACCAACTGTTGTCTTACAATGACATCCGATCTTCTCAAAAACGTTTATTTCAGTCAATAACACTCGCCACTCACGTGAATTCTATGTTCACCACATGCATCAGTCATTCCGTAAAAACCTTTCCAGAGGGCCTTGGCAACGGAAGGTATAATCTGGGAAAGGTACATAGAAAGAAATCAGAACAAACTCAGACCCTAACCAGGGGTACTTGCAATACGAGGTAATAATGGACGTGTGGTTAATAGGGATTTTTAGCGCCACGCGTAAGGTAGCAACGTTACGAGTACGCACTTATGAGTACTCATTATGAGTCGCATTATGAGTACGCACTTATGAGTACGCACTTATGAGTACGCACTTATGAGTACGCACTTATGAGTACGCACTTATGAGTACGCACTTATGAGTCGCACTTATGAGTACGCACATATGCAACTTGAGGGATCTGAAATTGTAACGTCTTACCCTAGACCTAGTGCATGCCTGTAGGAGTGTCTGTACCGTAAAAACAACAGAATAACCCCCTGAAAACAGGAAAGAATGTATTTTTCCAACTCTTAACTGATTCTCGTATATAAAGCAGTTACAATTAATTCTCAACAATATACGTAGCTCCGACAACAATTGATGTAAAATGCTGGAAAAGTGAGAGATGAGAAGTTACGAAGAAGAAATCACATCTTCGGGGTAGATCATGCCTTAAGCTCATAGCGAACGCTGGCATTTCCGACGTACTCAATGAAGGCCGATTCAGAATCTCAAAGTGCAGACTCATCGCAGAGGGTCAGAAAATCTAAAACTTGGAGCGTAATCCAGATTTGTTTATTCTTGACTCGTTCTCTCACCAATTGGTTACGCTCTTTGATAAATTACGCAACTTCGCTGCTCAACGTTTGAAATGCTTATAAAGCATAAATACACAATTCAATGTCGTAATTGAACGTTGTCTCTTACGACCATATAACTAATATCGTTAGTCACCAGGTCAGTAGAGTTTAACGATGACTCATAAGGCCTGTCGCTAACACGTCCTAAAGAAGAGTAAATAAGTAAATCAAAGAAATTGCTAACATTCATTGTTTTCAAATAAACGAATAAAAACGCAAATTTATGAATTAATTAGTGTAGTATATATAGTATGAACATATCAATATGTGTATTATGAATAGTGTATTTGCCAACGTTCGTGTATATATGTTTTTGTTTGTTTATATGTGTCATTTCAGTCGTTCGTAAATAAAACTCTCTCCTTAACAAGACGCACGCTATTTCAAGAAATTGATATTTTCCGATCGATCCCGCTTAACGTGAAAAGCTGCTAGTTTGAAAAACTCTTTTAATAATGCAAACTACGTTCTTCGGGAGCTGTCACTCATTCTACCCTCCTGGCAAAAGAGGAAAAAAAAACACAATTGTTAACACCTTTAAAAAAATACGTTTTAATTGCAAAATATTGAAACTAGTTACACATGAGAATGTTTCAATCCATTTTTAGAGCATATGATTTATTCGCCACTTTGCAATGTTTTAATACGACTACATCCTCGCTTTGCGTGGCCCCTTGAGAACAGTGTTTTTCGATCAAAACGCCTCCGTTAAGCTGTGACAAGACCCATCATGCCATTACGGTGTGATTCTCGTTTATACCGCGCCTTGTTGGTGTTAATGGGTGTTGTACTGTTTTTTTAATGTAATAAGGAAGATGCAGATTTTCTAGTTTCAAAGAAATGGGTGAAAAGCGAATTACATGGGAACGTCACTCAAACAATTGCATTTAAGATACATAGGTATATTGTATACTGCATTTTCAGTTGTCAAGCTTATTTCTTAAAAATTAAATTTTGATCGCTTTATTCTGCAAATGTTAATTATCATTATTATTGAATGGTAAACTTTCTTAATAAGATTATAATTCAATCGTCTTCTCTTATATTTCAGTAGTATAGATACCCTTTGTAGCACTCACACGCTACCAAAATTTATATATATATATATATATATATATATATATATATATATATATATATATATATATATATATATATATAAGGTCTCTAAAAAAAGAGAATTTTACGCAGACGTGACGCAATGTTCTTTGACTTTTTTAATATGAAGGATTTGCAAAAAATGCATTTAAATATGGATGCCAAATCCAACCCGCAATACTTGGCCGCATTTCTCAGTGTATATTGTCGAATAACTCCTAAAGGAAGCTTTTTCAAGCCTTAAAAAAATTGAGACCAAAGGCCTCAAGAAACGTTCCTCACATCGTAATGTTCAAAATGACACCATTGAAGATTCTATTACATTTTGTTTTTCGATGCTTCTTGATTCTTCTCCACCTGTTCAGAGCCTGTAGAATCTGCCACTGTGTGTGAAATTAAATTAATTACTTCATATTCTACGCGATTGAATTAGAGGGGTGTACCTCTTTGATCGGTAATAACGTTAAATAAGAATAGTTTGCATTGAATAGGGTGTATTTCGTTGTTATCAATTACAAAGAGGCATAGAACAAGTAACGGAATATAAGATCTTGAGGAAAAATATATCTTAAGGCTTACTATGGAAATGGAAAAATAGAGAAGAGGGTGGGGTTTAACATGCGAGAGTTCTCGCACGGGTACGCCAGTATTCATTAATATGTAATAAATTTGAATGCATTAATCAATGTAACCTGCTGAGAAGTCATAGTGACAACTTTTCCCGCTTCAACATGTCTGACCGGAAAGTCTTAGGGTTTGAGAGGCGTACGCCTTTTGTACGCCTAGAAATAGAGCTAGGTCGAATTCAACCTGTGTCTCGAGGAGACTTGTAACGGCCGGCTGTTCTAAACGGTTGTTTTACATGGTTTCTCCGATCAATACCCGAGTCCTGACGGCGGCAGGATTTTTTTTGGTTCGTCTGGAGGAGAATTCAGGCCGCTGCTCTGAGGGTTTTCCAACACTAGGCGAATGCCGGAGCAGTACCCCAAAACGGGCCACGACCGCGCGCGATGTTTCCTTCCTCTTCCTTGTCCTATCCTCTCCTCTTGCACGCACACTTACACTAACCAGCACCACACTATCACATATTCCGGGAGACCGGTCGGGAGCTTAGAGCTTATCTTGGCTGGGGCGGTGCCCCGCTGGTGGGAGAGTCCTGGTTAGGGGGAAACCCCACTAGCCGACGGTAGGTCGGCGCCGGATCTCGCCATCAAGTGGGGGTGGATCACAGCCATCTCCTGAGAAAAAACATGAACTACACTAACGGGACCAATGACCGCAGCAGTTTACACGCCCGGGAACACGATAAAATCAATCAATCAATCCGATCAACAATAGGCGAATGCCGGAACAGTAGCCCAACAAACGGGCCACGGACCGCGCTTGATCTTCCTCATCCTTATCCCTTCCTCTCACCTTACGCACTACTATTGCAGCCCTGCAACGTACACGTATTTGCACTACCACACACAGTGCTTGAGTTTTAAAACTTTAGGTTCCGGCAAGCGCTTCAAATTATTTATTTAATTAATGATAATGGCTGTATATGTATAATATACTTTAATAATTATAAATCACATTTAATAACAACATAAATTAACACTGCTAGCACCGGCTCCGTAGTGAATATAATAATAGTAAATAACAATTTAGAGTTAATGAAATTCTATTGTTTTTACTGATATTTTTATTACTGTTATAGAAACGAAATAGTTGAATGGAAATTTATTTAATTTTGAAAGGACTAAAGTTCATCGAACTAAAAAATGAAGTTGTCAAGCGTTTGTTCTTTGTTTTGTGTGTGGTTCTTTTCTAATTTGATCCCGAGCTACCGTCGCGTTCCGCTAGACATCAAGCTCTGGCCACACAAAGGGATGACCAGTCGGGAGCTTAGAACTTTTCTGGCTGCTGTGGTTCTTTGCTAAGGGAGATACCTTGGTGAGGAAAACTTCGCAAGCCGTCGTTGAGGTTGGCGCAGCATTTCATGTTCCAGTGGGAAAGGAACACCGCCACCTGCCGACTTGAATATGCACTACACTCACACGAGTAATGACTGAAGGGTGCGTCCAGAATCACGAAGTATTCATTCATCAGTGAATTTCGCTAGTGAGATTGCCTGAGATTGTGTTGTGGGCTGTACTCTTGTTAATGGCGCAGTGTGTTCTATTATCTGTTCTAGTGTTCATGGCGCAGTGACCAGTATTTTTTTTAATCTTATATTTGCCTCGGGTTATTGTTCAAGTTTTAAAGCTGATCTGCATAAAGGCAGGATTTATATTAAAGAGATATTTCTTCCCAAAAAGTGATGTGTTCGCACCACGACGTGTTTTGGAATACTGCAATCGCCTTTATATGTGATAGTCTCTTCTTAATATTTCATTCCTTCCGAATCCCATCTATCCAATATTTTTTCTTTCCGATTTCGATAGATCGGATATTTGGCCTATTTGAATAAAGTTTTCTGTTCTCGTTAATTGGTCGTATTACTTGTGTTACTTTATTTGTATAGACATTGATGATGATCGAGTTATTGCCAAATCGAAATTCAAATGGGAATTTTCTAGAATTTGTTCATTATCTTCAAAATGGTTTCTTCTAATGCGAAGCCGCCCATAAAGGTAGACTTATTGAGTTGTTCTGTAAATAATTGCTCATGTGATTTGTATTGACCTATTGGTAATCAATAATACGGTTCTTCTGGTGTGGGTTATTTGAATTATCCTTCCGTCCTATCCTCTTGTCTTGCAGTACATTCTAACACTCTTCTGGTAAAGAAAATGTTTGAAATCTACGCAAGATAAATAAAACCAAATATTCTTTATGAAACTCTCGCCGCTTTGCCTTGGACAGCAAGCAATACTAATATATATGTGGGCGAACTTTCTCGAAAATATATAGACGCCCAATGTATCTGAATATTACTACTTTACTGATTATCTTACAATTATTCTAGCAAATGAAAAAAGTGCGTCATCATTAGAAGGATGTGGGAAAGGGCACAATCTTTCAACAATAATAGAAATGCTATTTACAGTACTTTTAATAAGATGAAAACCCGTAAACCTTAATTGGTTATGTGGTTTATACTTGCACAGCCACATTACTTTTGTTCCTGTAGTGACTCAAACCAAAAAAGGGCTTGTGTGTCTGTAACTTGCCCAATTGAAAATTTGTTAGTTCTTTTGTATTCTCATTGTTACACATGAACATTTCGCAACTTAGAACATTCAAGATATACTGTAGTAATCATACAAATAATGTAATACTCTAAATTTGAATGAATTATTTAAATACCTATTGTATTAAAAGGATCTCTTTCCAAGATGCCATCTTCAGTTTGTAACGTTAGGGGAAGCTAAATTTTCACTAAACGTTTAACACTTGTACGTTAATAATATGTTTTAGAAGTTTTAAAGATTTTAATACCACTAGTGTATTAACGAGAAATTGTTGGAATATTTCAAATGACAAAATCTCCAAGCATATTTAGGAGCAATGGTCGTAGGGATCATCACTAGTAAGCCCCCCTAAAGAATCCGTACTAAAACTCACTATCATTTCGCAAGAAAAAAAAATCCACGAATCAATTGATATTGGGTTATTGTACAAATAGCAATCCTTACACGGTACACGTATGCAGCAATCGATTAGCAAAGTTCTCCGATGAACAACACTCAAAACAGAGTTTCTCCTTTTCAGAAACTGATATTAATAGTTGAGCGTCCACCGGCTTAGGGGGCTCAGGGCATCAATTGATTTCTCAGCAGTGCCTCTGGCCGAGAGGTCCTACGGTTCGAGTCCCGACGGTGCCAGGATTTTAGACGCTAGCTAGATAGCTAGGTCGAATACAGCCGCTGTCTGGAGAAGAATTATTGTGGCGGGCTATCTTATCGATAGTTGTCAGTGGTTTCTTCAATTAATATGAAGTTAATGCTGGAGTAGTTGCAGTACTCTAACAAACGGGCCACGGACCGCGCGCGATTTTTTCTTCCTCTTTTTTGTCTTATCCTCATCCCTTATGATGCCCACACGCTTATTATTTCTTGTACTACAGTGCCACACGGGAGTTTAGAACTTGTCCCAGTGGGGGCTGGTGGGAGTTCTTGGTTAGGGAAAATCCCGACAGCCTCCGTATAGGCCGACGCTGTTCCCACTGTCCGTTGGAGGAAGATTACTGCCACCTTCCGCGATAAACTATGCGTTGTACTTACAAAACGAATGACCTCAGCCGTTTACGCGATTGGAAAAACTATCTATCAATCATCAAAAACTATAAATTAATCATCAACTTGAGCGTCCATTCAGTCTTATAACAAACTTATCTAATATTATTTATATTAAACAATAAGACGGCGATCAACACGTCATAATTAAGACTAGATCTGTCCCTGCTCGGGAGTGGCTGTGTATTTTCCGTGGTCCATGTGAGTTCTTATGTAGTGCGCTTGTGGTCGTGTCGTCCAGCACGCAGGGCTTTTCTCCCATGATGTCGAGGCGGTGCCGCTTGATTCATTTGATTCCGGGCGAGTGAAATGCTGAGGTCATCAGTCCCGTAAGTGTAGCGCATGTGTTTTCGTCAGAAGGTGGCGGTGATCTTCCTCCGAGGGATGGCGAGATCCGGCGCCGAATTACACGTCGCCTAGCGAGGTTTTCCCTAATCAAATATCTTCCACCAACGTGGATGCACTATAAGCTCCTGACTTGTATGGTAGTGTAGTGTATATGTATAATGGAGTGTACGTGAGGATGTGAGTCGAGGATAAAGAAAAAGAAGGAAAAATCGCACGCGGTCCGTAGCCCGTTTGTTATGATACTGCTTCGGCATTCGTCTGGTTAGAGCAGCTGACCGCTAGAATTCTATCACTGGCAGCAGCTAAATTTGACCCAGCTATTCAGGTGAATGGTATCCAGCTATCCAGGTATATGGTTGAAAATGCTGCCACCGACGAGACACGAGCCCTACAGTATCTCCGTGAGAGGCACTGCAGTGAAATCAGTTGATTTTCGGAGTGACTTAAGCTGGTTGGGGATGTTGCAATGGGGAAGGGTATTGGAGGGTTTGGGGTATAAACAGCTTCACTAGGACGGACTGTTCAACACGTGTATGGCTGAATTTTGTACCCAGTAAATTTATATAGCCTACTATTGTGGTTGATACCTCTTATATCCCGGATAATTTGTTCAATTCTTCTTCTTCCCCATCCCCCTCGTCGTCCCTCGTTCAAGCCTCTTCTTCCTTCTCCCATCCTGCTATCTTTCTCCTCTCACTCCCCCCACACCTTGCCAATCCGCCCTCCTTCTGCCCTTGTTCCACTCTTTTCTCCTCCCCCTTTGCCATACTACCTTCCCCTCCTCCACCTCGTTACTGCTCACGTCCTCTTCCCTCGTCTGGCCGTCCTCTCTCGCCTTTCTGCTTCACCCCTTCCCCCTCCCATCCCGACATAATCTTTGCACCAACCCACCTCTCCTTATCCCTTCATTCCGAACCCCGGCACATGCTACTTCCTGGTCACCCCACTCCTGAACAGCCCTTTTCCCCTCCCCATACCACCATTCTACTCCAACCACCCTACCTCTCCCCCTCTCCGATACCTAACCTCCTATCAGGGGCGGATCTAGCCAATCACTGGGGGGAGGGCATCATAGTTATTTGTTAAATAATGAACATTTGTTATATTCTATTGTTTTTGTAGTGTATGTATGATAAACACAATAATATTTTTTTAAAGAATTACATAATTATAACATAAATAAATATTGCCAAAGAAAGGAAGTAAACAAACGAAAACTGTAGGCCTTTTGGGGGGAGGCTTGGTTCCCATGCCCTCCCCTCCCCCCGGATCCGCCTCTGCCTCCAATCCACTCCCCATATTTCCCTCTCCCCCTTCTCTAGTCTCCCGTTCTCCTGTTGCTCCCGCGGCTCCTCCTTCCGCTCCACCATCTCGCTCTCCTACTTACCCCCCTCCCCCGTACCCCGACCACCATCTCCACCACCCATCTCGCCTGCCCTGGCCTCCGCCGCCGAATGAATACTTCTGAATTGAATTTGACTTTACATATGCTGTATTATTACGCTCCAGGCTCCTTTATTCCGCCTTGCCGAGTCTTCTTCAGGGCGACACGCCGCGTCGTGCCGCGCGCTTCTCTCCGGCCTTTCCTTTCTTTTCAGTTTCTTTGCTTGCTTCTCCGGGCGCGCTTTCTCTCGCTTCCGTTTGTCGTTCTTCCGCACCCTTGAATCCAATTGCCAGGGCCACCGCCGCGTCTCGCCGCAGTACAGTGGGTCCTGCAGACACCAGTATGCACTTCGGCTGCTTCCCTCGTAGCATTGTCGCTGTATCCGCGGCGTCGGCGGTGGATTTTGGACACTAGCTAGATCGTTCCGTCGAATTCAGCCGCGGTCTGGAGTATTCTAGCGTTCGTATGCTCTGATCGGTAGGTTTCCGTGGTTTCTGCGATCGATTCAAGTAGAATGCTGGAGTAGTAAGTACTCTAAGAAACGGCCACGGACCGCGCACGATCTTTCCTTCCATTTCCTTGTCCTATCCTCTCCCCTTTACTTACATACTCAGTTGGAATGATTGAATAAATTCTATTGTTGACAATGACAACGCCTTCAATCATTCCAATTATGTAAATGTCAACTACACCTCACCACTGAATCAATCAATTTACATACTCAGACTTATAAGCACTACAGTGCTACATATGTAGGAAGACCAATAACGAGCGTAGAGCTTGTTTCGTGTTGGGGAGATGCCTAAAAAGTACAACAGCCTCCGCTGACGGGTAGTTTGGTACCGTATATCATCTAGCGAGAAACACACACCGCCACATCCAGTTCACTTCACTTACAGGATTAATGCCCACAGCTATACACGTGCACGGAAACATCAATAAATTAATCAACCAATATGCACATTACATTTTTGTAAATTACTACTTGCATGGCCAAGGTAATTCAAACGAATACCGAAAACTCGCTTCACTGGAGCGTGGATTCTTATCTCATCGTTTTTAAGGACGTCTGTCCGTTTTCTTTCGTGTTTGTGGAGTGACAAAAGTCCGGGCATTTTGCTGGCTCCCTCTCCCGTGGAGTGTTAAGGTCTAGGGTATAGTTAGATGCCTACGGGGCAACTGCCACGGACTGAAAATATTACTGAAAAGCTATTTTAAAAAACGAATTTTAAAAAATAATTAAATTGAATTCTTAATTTTCTTTAAAAAATGTTATTTACCTTTTCCAATATTCTGTTTGTTTTCAGTGTTTATTTTCATGAGATACATATATCCAAAACAATGTCAATATTTTCCTCATTCCTACGGTGTAACACGCTCAAGATTGTTTGTACGTTTTGCAATATCTTTCTGTTATACCATGATGATCAAAAGCAAAATTTCTTTCATGTATTTACTATTGATTTTAAAATTAAGTTCATTCGGTTGATGATTCATTCATATTATTTTGCACGTTTTGATAACGTTTACAAGATGAAAATGCCGTAATTTTATCACTCGCAACTAACGACTCTGTTTTGCTCATTATTATATCTCAGTTTACACAAAAATATTTAGATGTTAAGGAATTCTTTCATTGATTTCTTTTATTTTTTAATGAAAGTTACCTAAGTCAAAAAATTTCGCTAGGTGTAGTGAAGAAATTTATAAAAATAAATCATTAGAATGAATTATATTAAAATGTATTGATAATAGAGATAAGTTCAAGCATCTACGAACAATAGCAGGGGAAACGAGAAAACCCTGAGAGATCCAACCAAGCAACGTTTTGGTCGCCCGGAATTTCATGTGAAATTGTCGTATTAAATCCTGGTATCCAGTTGGAAAAAAGACATCTCATATACCGCTTTGATAACAATAGCCGTATGTATATTTTTAGTTTCTCAAACGTAACATTAATAATTAAAGAAACTGGAATAAAACAAGAAATATGTTCCAATAATATTGATCATTGCGATTACGATCTGTGCAACGAAAATGTAATGTTTTATTTCGTTTCCTTTCAATATTAAAAACATTTTAGGAAACAAATAACAGCGTTTCCTATCTCTTCATGACAAATATAACTCTGTATTTTTCAATTTTTAGGAATAAAACCATAATATTTTAGCAGGAGAGAGTGAGACTGTTGAGGCAACTTGCTTCAGACCCCCCACGTAATTGGCGCAAGTTAGACAAAATGCATTTTCTTTAATACATTTTTTTTAAAAATTTAACTGTACTTTGAATATGATTCGCTTTAAAAATATATTAATAATTAATGATAATAACTAAGGGGAACTTTTGTTGGAAATAATGAAACCCATTGATTTTACTACCCCAGGTCCCTTGCTTCCTCGAAGCACCCCTGTATTTTAGTAGCCTTACATTTTACATCTTCGGTGTTTTCGTGCTACACGAATTGTTTTGCCTTGTTTCCTTTGACGTGCTAGCCGCCATTTTGTGTCGTTTCGGCCCAGTGTGCACCGGTCGCCGCAGTGGCGCTCCCAGGCGGCTGCCTGAGTCGCCACGCTCTGTCGCCCTCTTCCCCCCCCGCGCCCCCACCCCCGCCCCCACCCCGCCCCCGCCCCCAGCCATTCGCTCTCGCGCGCGATGAGTCGGAAGAACGGAGCTCGTCTGTTCCCTTCCGGACTCCCCTCCCCCTCCCCCTCCCTCTCCCCCACCCGCACATTCGCTCGCTCCTGCGACTGCTATTGTGCCACAAATTTTTGCGGCTCGCGAGCGAGTAGTTTGGACGTGTTTCTTGAATATCGATGAAATATGCGGTGCGATTCCTGGAGAGAATCTGGACAGGAAATTTCCGCACGGAAAAATAACACACTTATCTTATTTAAGTTTTTTTTCGATAAGAGAAGGAAGAAATAAGAGGGGAAGACGAGAGGAAACGAATCAGAATAAGTTCTGGTTGGTTTGGAATTGGAATGGTTCGGGTAAAGTGATGCTGGAGGAAAACGTAAGGTATGATGATACAAATTCTGGAGAATCGGTATTAGGAAGATAAAGAAATGTAATATGTGTGTGTGTGTGTGTGTGTGTGTCCGAAAGTACACCTGGGAGATATAGATACACGATTTTACTGTCTTTGTTGTCGTTTTTTGTAAATCGAAAATTTGATTTTCTGGAACGCTAATACATGATACCGTGGAAAAGAGAAAAACTTTAGGAGCGATCAGAAGTCTTCATAGGAACCAGTTGTATGTTGATTTACCCTGCATTTTATTACAGTGCTCACCTGAAGGATCTCTCACAGGCCCCTTTATGGCGTTCCTGACTCGCATAACTTAACGATGAACCTGCCTTTACGAATAATATGCCTACAACAAGTATTGATAATTTTCTGAGTCAACGATCCCATCTCTCCATCCATTTTCCAAATACTGAAATGACTCCTTGTTTTGCTTCAGAATGTAAATTTAGTTCAACAATATGCAAGTTTTGTTGAGCTTCCCTTTACTTTCTCGCTACGGAGTAGAGATAAAGTTATGAAATGCTGTGCGAAAAAGCGGCGAATTTTCGGAAGAAAAATTCTTATTTCAGGAGCCTGGTAAGAAATCAGTGGATAAATCCGGTTGCTAAATTTTGAAAAACAATTCTGTAATACGATGTAGACACAACCCACGTTTAATGAGCCCTTGTTGCTATCGAAAAATCGAATAACGGCAAAACGTCTGTCATCCGTAACGGCAAAACATCAGTCCGTCTGTGAACAACGCTAGCGGCTAAACCGTTCAGCCGATTTTCTCCAAAACGGATATTCCCTAATCGATTTGGCAAATGTCGCGACCCCTTGAATTTGAAGCCGATATTTTGATTTTGAGGGATACTTTACATGAAGACCCTAAATTTTTTTTCAAAAGAATGACTTTTTTGATTAAGTTATTTTGTTGGATAGTATGAATGACGTTTAAGAGAGTGGTGAAGGCTCATGTTCGTTGGAAATCCTGAAGTTCAAACTTTTTTTGGACAACTAAAATATTTAAGATAGAGGTTTTTCCCTAAATGAAATCTGTTCCTTAAAGATAGATTTGGAAGTAAGGTCATGTAAAATTTTTGGAAAATTTGAGTACTGTTGACGTAATTTGGCGTGAAAATACGGGCGAGTAAATACATTTATTTATTTTTATTTTACGTAAAAAAAAAAAACAGTTAAAAACTGCGTATGACGTGGTATTGTAGCACCATTAGTTGCTAGATGTGGTGGATGAGAGCCAAATGTGAGGATTACTAATTTGTTAGAAATACTATACAATCAAATCTGTAGTTGACTTAGCAACAAAAATGAGTTTCAATAACCCTAGAGAGAAATTTTCTAGTTTTCAAATCTTCGCTAACCTCGCCTTTTGGGTTCGTTTATTCGTCATTCAACTATGTTTAGTAAATGATGGAGAAGGTATTCAGGAGGTCAAAAACATGTGCAAAGATCTGTACTTCTCCCTTGGACGTCACACATGTGTTTTACTGTTTTAACCGAAAATAAATCAAATGAAATCAGAAAACTTGATAGTTTTCAGAACGCTTTATTAGATCCTTAAAAATCATGGAATGTTTTTCTGGACTTTCTTACCTACGAGTTGTTAGGTATTTGCACATAAATCACTACATGTACTTACACACGATTGTAACCTTAGAGAATTGCTCGAATCCCGTATTTGAGCTGTGGTTTCATCATACAATTGCGTATCTGGTAAAATGGTGTCCGTTCTGAATATAAGACGAAACTGAGAGGCAGAAAGGGCCTGTCTCTGCTTCCCGACACAGCGAGCAGAGCTCGCTAAATCACATACATTCCGGGAAAGCAAAATGAATTATGTGTCTCTAATGCGGACAGCAACTCGCGTTAAAAAAAGAGGAAGCGAATTCCCGCGGGCACTTCAGGCCGCATCAGAGAACAACGGAAGCTCGGCGGCCGCCACGCGACGCCGCGCCGGCGAGGGCAGCCTGAATATTGGATTGAAAGCCGACAAGCGGCGCTGGAAAACAACGTCGACATCAAACACGCGCCAAATGGAGAAACAAGGCCCCGACCCCCATCACATACACATGCACGCAGCCCGACCGCCCACCACACGCTCCCCACGCACATATCTACAGATGACCTCCCGATCGCCCGTCCGAACGCCCGCGGTCTCTATGTCAGAACGTCGGTCAGAACGTCGTCGATCGGAACGCCACCGGTCGGAACGCCGCCGGTCGGAACGCCACCGGTCGGATGGCCGCCGGTCGGATGGCCGCCGGTCGGAACGCCGCCGCACACTGGTTGAATCGGGCCTAAAACTTGGTCATAATTGCAAATGTCACTGGTTTTGCGTAAAAATTGGTATCAAGGGGTTTTTGAGGTCGCTGAATTAGAATATCATTACGAAATTTCAAAATTCAAAATGGCACCTTCAAAATGGCGGATCGACTCATTTAAAAACAAAGAAAAATGCATATAAAAATATACATATGGAGCTCTGAAGGTCATTGCTTTCAAATGTCATAATGAGATTTCAAAATTCAAAATGGCGGCTTCAGAATGGCTAACTGATTCATAAAAGTGAGCCCAATGTGCGTAGAAAAGTAAAATGGTTCTCAAGATCGCTGATTTCGATTATCGGAATGAAATATCAAAATTCAGAATTGAAGCTTGAAAATGAAGCAAATTTGTTGATTCATTAAGATTTATTTAACATATATATATATATATATATATATATATATATATATATATATATATATATGTATTCAAACAAATGTCACCCATCTGCTGGGAACCCAATATCTATGTATACAGATCTAATTTGGTCGGCACTTATTGAATAAACAATATTTTATTTAATATTTAATTATGAATAATTGAATCAAAAATTAGTCAACAATACTTTGAGGTGACTACATTGAATTCACTCTTACACCTTAGTTACCCATAGTTTTGTTTGTTGCGTCAAGAAAAGAAGAATCCTTAAAATACACCAAAAATCTGAAAGTGCTCGGTGGCTTGGGTTATTATTGTTTAATCCCTCCAAAAGTTTATATTATTAATTTTACTACTAAAAGTAATTATCTGAAGGAGAAGTAAAAAAAAATATTCCAAGAAATCAATTCCCTGTGGCATCGAAGAAACCATCGGGGGCGATCTAGTGTTACATCTTACTACGTAGCATTGTAGTATAGTCGCTTTAAAACAAAAAGATGCAGATATGTGCAGCTAAATTTGTGTTATTCTGATTAAGGACATTCTACTTGATAAATAAAAATAATAATTGAGGCAGGACCTCGCAGGACAAAAATATAATCTACAATATAAACGACTAACTTTGTTACGCTACATGGTTTAGAATTCAACCGCATCATATATAAAAATATTATACACTTTTTCTTAAAAATATACTTAACTTACAGCCATAAGTGTCTTATATTCGGATATACAAAAAGAATTCTAAAAGAAAAATTTTAAACCCTTTTTTTAATTTCACGAATATCGTTGGCAAGAATCAACGAATTCGAGCCATTCGAGCAACGGTAACTTTACGACCCCGTGTGGAAGACAAAAATGATTGAAATAAATTTCTGAAGCTGAAGTAGTATGCTCCAATGTCTTCCGAACGAGATTTGATAAGTCAGAATTCCAAACGCGCACTTTGAATTTTGCAATTATGGCCAGGTTTTTGCCGCGATAAAACCAGTGTGCGCCGGTCAGAACGCCAGCGGTCGGAAAGTCGCCGGTCGGAACGCCGCCGGTCGGAACGCCATCCGTCGGAACGCCGCCGTTCGGAACGCCTCCCGTCTTAATGCCGCCGTTCGGAACGCCACAGATCGGAAAGTCGTCGGTTGGAACGCCACCGATCGGACGCCACCGGTCGGAACGCCACAGGTGGGAATGCCGCCGGTCGGAAGCCGTCGGTCGGAAAAACGCCCCGCTCGAAACGCCGCCGGTCGGAACGCCGCAGTCGGAACGTCGCCGATCGGAACGTCGCCGACCGGAACGCTGTTGATCGGAACGCCGCTGTTCGGAACGCCGTCAGTAGGAACGCCGCCGGTCGGAACGTCCCGTTTCGGGACGCTATCATTCGGAACGCCGCCGTTCGGAACGCCGTCGGTCGGAACGGGTCGGGCACGAACCAGCCCGACGCCCCCACGTTTCCCACCCTACCCGTCATGCCGCAAGCGGTAACTACCATTCGGCTGCCCACCGCCCGGGCAACGCGCGAGCGGGCGGGAATGTGAGCGGGAGGGCACACAGGCAGACATTTGGGCGGGCCGTGTTGGGGCCGTAGGCGCGGGCCTCCGGCGACGCGGGCGGTCGGGCGAGCGGACGAGCGGGCGGCAACGCGCGCTGCGGTTCGTTAGTAATTTGTTTTTCATTTCCGGCTGCGGCGCGGGAGACATCGTTAATCCTAGCTGCTGCTCGGGCGCTCGTAATTGCGTTAACGACCACTTATTAATGGGCATCGACCGACGCTACCGCGCGCCGTGTCACTCGTTAAGCGAGATTCCACCCGTTCCCCC
Organism: Teleogryllus oceanicus; assembly: GCA_964035755.1. Taxonomy (NCBI): domain Eukaryota; kingdom Metazoa; phylum Arthropoda; class Insecta; order Orthoptera; family Gryllidae; genus Teleogryllus; species Teleogryllus oceanicus. The sequence goes on along the minus strand of CAXIVR010000007.1, from coordinate 86,643,007 downwards.
CACCCCACCCCAGGCCTTACCCGCTCGGCCCCGCTACGCAACTCGCTGCGCCACACCAACCGCCGGTCTGCAGTGTCCGAAAACGCGCGGTTCTAAACTGCAGAGCGGTGCGTTACTTTGCTGCCGGACGGCATCCGCAACATCTGCTGTCCTTTCCATTTCGGACGTAACGTACGTGTGATTCTGAAATCCATCGTAGGGGTGTGGATTCTGGCTCCAGGAGGCGAGAATGCATACCACAAAAATGATCCTGTGAAGTATGACTCTCCGTCATTGGGTTAGCGTGTGTTTCGTTTTCAAGGTTTTATGGGAGGCAGTATCTGGAAATCTAATTGATGTTTTCAGTATTCTTCTCTCTTTCCTAGTCCCCGCGCCTTTATATATAAAAATATTATGATTCACCTCTGTACAGTAAAAAAATAATTTTATGCATATGATTTCAGTTCTCTGCTAATAGAAAAAAATTGTTTTACTTTTCTCACTTATGTGATCGATTTTCGTTGGTTGAAAAGAGCTAATTTATGAATAAAATTATTATTAAATTTTAAAAATTTAAAAGTACTTTATAATTAAAGTACAATTTCGTATGCATATTTTTTCTGCACGCAATCTTACAAAACCGCGCGTAAATAATAATATTAATAACAACAACAATTCATACTCCCAAGGTTTAAGAGTCCTCTTGCTCTTTGTTGAACCCTTTACAAATTAACTTGATGAGAAAATCAGTACGGCTTGTGTGAAACACAAGTCTGGAGAGTAGCTTCCCCTCTTGGAAATTTCGGGGGTGAAATTATTCGGAGAAAACCGGATAGACCCGACGACAACCGCAGTAGGATGATTTGGCAGAGGAAATCCTTCGTTGTACCGTTATCTTTTTTTCTAGAGCTTTTATCCAGCCAACAGCCGGTTACCCTTTCTGTCCCAATGGGACACATATTCGACCATACACTAGACCGAAGAAGATGGTGCCGACCTGGATGGCCGAGGTGGCTAAGAGCGAGTACCGACTCAGCGCTTCGGTCCGAAGGGTCGCGGGTTCGAGTTCCGCTTTGGACATGGTTGTTTGTCCCTTGACTTTGTATGTGTTGTCGCGGAGGGGATCCTCTGCTTTGGGGTCAGCAGAACGAGAGGCCCTCCGCGACAACACATACAAAGTCAAGGGACAAACAACCATGCCCAAAGCGGAACTCGAACCCGCGACCCTTCGGACCGAAGCGCTGAGTCGGTACTCGCTCTTAGCCACCTCGGCCATCCAGGTCGGCACCATCTTCTTGTAATGCTTACTGTGCCGAGAAAGATAACACAAATACCCGGATGTTACATCTGCCCGACCTTTAATGGAAGTTCGCACTCTCCAAACCGTTACTGATGTTTTTTTCTGTCGAAAAAATTCACTGAATATTTCTTGAATTCGGTATCACATAGATGATCTTTAAGAAATATTTCCTTAATAAATTAAAAACAGAAGTCTTTCAAATTATAAACACGATTTATGGACACTGAATTCTCTGTAGAGGATCGTTTTATATTCTTTCTCGTGGTCGTTGGGGTTCAATCTATCAATATTTCTACCTGCGCTCATTAATCGCGAGCGTAAATAATGATACTCTCTCTTGGCATCCCAATTACAAGATTTCTCCAACTTCTAATAACTCACACAAGTTGTGAATTGAATAAAGACGCCTCATCCATGGCCATCCCTCAGCTTAGCGGAATCGAAGACAACCCAATTAACAACTTTCAATTTTCTTCCGCATCTCCAGAAACCATGGAACTTTTAGAATGCATCAGCAACCACAAAAGAATGTTTCACCATTAATTATAGAATTCGTCAACATTTGAGCACTTGTCATTTTAAAAATATTGAATAGAACAAGAGATTGTGATAGAGTACAATGAAATTCTTGATGCATTACTCAGAACTGCTTCGTGAAATAACCTTTGCTGTACGATTCATCGTCTCTTATATTATTTTAGTAAAATAGTACATTAATTAATTAGACTGTTGGTGATGTAGATACCTTATTAATTCAAAGTAAATCAAACAGATGTTGTCTGGTATCAATTTTTATATTTCTGCTTAAGATCTTTTCGATCGCGTAGCGATCATCGTCAGAGCTTGTAGCTGTTGGGCATCGCTACGCGATCTTAACAAATGAGATCTCTAAAGAAAGAGAATTTCATGATTTATGCTTTCTGTGTACACCGTGATTTACGCAGATTAACGAGGTTTATTTTCATAATTATTAATTCAAGATTCGCTTTTGCAGAAAGAAACTAGAAGTACTATTAATAGTTACTTGATACCGATGAAGATTGTTTCTAATGCGCATAGTGCAACCATTCATTTAACATTTTGCCATGGTATACCTAATTGTGGAGGGAACTACGATGGAAACGGACTACATGTTCATATGTTTCAGTTTCACTATACCCTTAGGAAACATTAGGGTGAGGTTTAACATGCGAGAGTTCTCGCATGGGTATGCTAGTTTACCTTCATTTTCAGTTCTATTCACTGTTTGGCCTCGAGGGTTCTAGGAGGAGTCGAAGAACCGAGGTACAGAACACCGGATATCCGTTCTAGTACGACTATCAAAATTAGTCTCGCATACCTCCTACGCACATTTCTGAAATGTCTGTGCAATCAGAAATGGCTTTCACATACAATCTTGAGTATTCATGTGACCACCCGCATATGAATTATTTTCCAAATTCTACAACCGTTTTCTGCTAGTGATAACTCATTGCTCAATCGACGCAATACTGAATACATAGCTGCCACTCGCTGGAGATTTTTTTCCAGGGCATTTGAATTCTCCGTCAAAATCGGAGACAAAGCTGGAGGGTGCGTCTTACTACTAGTGTCACCGGGAATAGGTGCAGGTCAGGAGCGGCAACTTCTGCACATAAAAATTGGATAATTTATGAAAAACACGAAAAATGCTTCTAAATGTTCAATTTTTGGTACTAGATACATATAAGAAACCACTGAAAAAAGCAGTTCTTATCTGAGTTCCTGTAAGAGAGTGATAGAGGAGAGCGCGCCATTACACTGGTCACCAGCACATTATATGTCAGTTGAAATGCCCTGTTTTTTCCTACCACATTTAACGTACGAGGAGTGCGGTGGACTCGTAAACGTCCGCTTTGACCCTAAATCTCGCTCTAGGAACACGTATTTCTCGGTGTTTCACGTCGCGATGATTCATCATTTTACGTCACTCACATGATTGATTGATTGATTATTAGTGATTTATGACACGTCAACAGCTAAGGTCATTATTCCCGTAAGTGTAGTACATATTTTCCCATCGGGAGGTGGCAGTAGTATTCCCCCGCTGAATGGCGAGATCCGGCGCCGACCTACCGTCGGATAGCGGGGATTTCCTCAACCAGGTATCTCCCACCAGCGGGGCATGGCCCCAGCCACAATAGCTCTAAGCTCCCAACCAGTCTCCCGACAAATGTGGAAGTGTAATGCATGGGAGTGTAAGTGTGTGTAGGTAAGGGGTGAGGATAGGACTAGGAAGAGTAAGGAAAGATCTCGTGCGGCCCGTTTGTTAGGGTACTGTTCCGGCATTCGCCTGGTGTTGATCGGAGAAACCACGGAAAACTACCGATTAGAGTATCCGGCCGCTAGAATTTTCCTCCAGACAGGGACTGTATTTGACCGAGCTGACAAGCTAGAGTCGAAAACCCTGTCACGGTCGGGACTCGAACCTAGGACCTTCCGGTCAGAGGCAGTGCAATGCCATCCATCAGCTGCCATCCTTAACCCACCTCTCTCGGTACGTCGCTCAGTTGTACACGCGTTTCCCGTACTTGAAATTGGGCAAACTTGCCCCGGAGAGACGTCGCTTATTGCTCCATCGGTCCTTCGTCTTCACGAGTATGTACGCAGCAATTTCGTGTGTTTGCCCCCACGCTCCCTCCACCCCCTCATCGCCCCCGCCCAATGGCAGATTAAGCGGCCTTGTGGCACACCCAGTGAGCCGCGCGCGCCTACCGCCCAAGTTCTCGGCCAAATGTTATTGTGAGAAACAGAAAGCGCGCGAGAGAAGTTCGGCCCCCGCCCGCTGGGAGCGGAATTCCGGCTCAACTTCCCCTCAAGAGGCGCGTTTCTCTTCGTCGCTGTTGTTTGACAGTTTCGAGTAACTGCTCTCTCTGTATAATATTCCTTTCTCTGCTGGCGCTCCCTACCCTTCTCCGCGTCTTGTCGCGCTGCTACTGCTGCTGCTGCTGCTGCTCAAGTGCTTTATTTTGTCGAAAGTCTCGTGGACTTAGGGTTCCGTTTCCGCCGACTTGCTGGCTGGCTGGCTGGCTTCGGTCAGCGTTGTAAATAAAAAAGTGATGTGGTGGAATATTGTGTTTGACATTCCGAGACTGCATGCGTTGGGGCGGGTGCATTTGTGGGGAGATGAAATGGACAGCAAGGTTGTTTCCAATAGATGAAGTGTTTTTGATATTGCTTACCGTTTTGCCTTAAATTCTCTGTGAGATGTGATGTAAATTGATTGAAACTTTACACGAGAACAGAAACGCACCCGTACAATTTAGCACTGTTTGCGAAATCGTTATTTTAACTCTGTCTTTCCACGCTCTCGTTTTTAATTTCTACGTTAACACCAATTTCTCCATTGAAGCATTCATTTTTGCTTTACGTTTCAAAACTATAATCTCAGTTCATTGAACCGACATAATCTCTTAATGTATTAATAATTTTTATAATTTATCGATCTGTAGGTAGGTCTTCATTAATTGTCAGACAGTTATTTGGTATGTTACGTCGTCAAAAAGCTAATATAGCGGTAACTCAGGTCTTTTTTTATCATTTGTTAGCAATAAATCTTCATATTCCATGCAACCTCCTAAAACGTTTTGCTCATTTTCATGTTTTAATTGCGTTGGACATCAGTTGATTACACCTTGTGTGATGGATAGTGATCACTTCAGATTCATTTTATTCAATACAATGCCCTATGTTATTCGTTTCCGATGACGATATTTTATTGTTCAAATACGAATCAGAAAATCTATGTAAACACTCATAAGATTACAGGCATGCTTATGTTTAAGAATAGAAATGATTGATGATTTTTGCGTTGTTACTTTGATTTAAATTCATCATAGAAGAAGGAACTACAATAATAAGTAAGGAAATTATGTTACATACTAATTTAAAAGAGCATTTGGAGGGATTTTACACATTCTCATGAGTGTACTCACCCTAGAGAAACCAGTGAAGGCATGTTTATTGCTGGAGGTGGCAGTGATGTTCTCTCGCTGAATGGCGAGATCCGGCGCTGATCTACATCGGCAAGCGCGGATTTTCCTCAACCAGATATCTCCCACCACCTCCCTAACTGGGAGAAGCTCTAAAGCCCAATTGTCCTCCCGACATGTGTGGTTATGTCCTTCTGCGTGTACGTAAGGGGTGATGATAGGCAAGCAAAGATTGTGAGTGGTCTGTGGCCCGTTTGTGAGGATACTCCGGCATTCGCGTGGTATTGATCGGAGAAACCACAGAAAACTACCGGTCAGAGCAGCCAATTGCTAGAATTTTCTCCTGAGAGCAGCTGCATTCTATGCATATCTCTAGTTAGTGTAGAATCTTCTATCATTGTCGGTATTCGAACCCTACGACCTTCCGGTCAGAGCCGATGCGTTCATGCCAGATCAGCGGCAATGCTGGGTCTGAGCTAAGCTCGGAAAAGGCAATAGGGCTTCATTTCTGGCGGAACGCAACGGAACGGCGTTCCGGCACCTCAGAAAAGAAATAAACTAAAGGAGAGGACAAACACTTGGCTACGTCGATTATTAGTTAAACCAACTTTCCTAAACGCAAAATTGAATAATTTTACATTTAACGGTATCAAATCTACGATTCTAATAAAATTATAAGTAAAAAACGATAAATTATATTATTAACTCTAATTATGTAATTACTTTGTTTATTTTTGTTATTATTATATTTACATAGAGCCAGTGCTACAATTGTTACTAATTCTTAATAAGAATGATTAATACTTTTTAAATTGTCTTATAATATTTACTTTTTCTATTAAATTAATAAATAATTTGGTGCGCGTTCCGGGAACTAACATTTTATAAATCAAGGACTGAGAGTTGCAACTACTACGTCTGAAATGACTCGCCTAGTACAGCTGTCAGTTTTTTTTTCGTTGGTTGAAAAGTCGCTGGATAATCGTGTTCCAGCGGCTCGTTCTCTAAATGCGCGCCGCTTCACTTGCATCGGAGCGAGGCGACACGTCGCGTCGGCGAGGAAGTGGCGCCCTCTCGGAGCGGCCTAATGACGCGGCCGCGAGCCCGGCGACGGCCGATGGATCACCCGCGGCGCGAGAGAATCGCTCCGCTCTGCCGCTGGGCGATGCGCCCGGCGCCCATCCGTCTGTCTGTCCGCCCGCGCCGTCCGTCCGTCTGAGCATCGCGCCGCCTCGCCGCGCCGCACAGTGGTCTCGTTTGCTCATTTACGGGGAAGCTTTCCTGCCAGTGGCGTAGCGTGGGTGTCAGCCGTCCGGGGCGGAGGAAAATTTCTTAATCTTCTTGTTCTTTCTCTTTTTCTTTCTCTCTTCTTCTTCTTCTTCTTTCCCGTCTTCTTCTTACCCTTCTTCTTCTTTATCTTCCTCTTTCTCTTCTTCTTCTTTCTCTTCTTCTTCTTTCTCTTCTTCTTCTTTCTTTCTTCTTCTTTCTCTTCTTCTGATTTCTCTTCTTCTGCTTTATCTTCTTCTTCTTTCTCTTCTTCTTCTTTCTCTTCTTCTTCTTTCTCTTCTTCTTCTTTCTCTTCTTCTTCTTTCTCTTCTTCTTCTTTCTCTTCTTCTGCTTTCTCTTGTTCTGCTTTCTCTTGTTCTGCTTTCTCTTCTTCTGCTTTCTCTTCTTCTGCTTTCTCTTCTTCTGCTTCTTCTTCTTCTTCTTCTTCTTCTTTTTCTTTCTTCTCTTTCCCGCTTCTCTTTCTCCTCGTCTTCTCTTTCTCCTCGTCTTCTCTCCCTCGGGTTTCATGTGACCTGTTCCGGCCCTTTTTCTTCTCGGCCCTTTTTTATTTTTCATCGCTGTGAATGGAAGTCGGTTCGTTGGCATTTTCGATACATGATTGTATCATTTTAACTTATTTTCGAGAATGATTTCCTATAATTCTTTGACTTTTAAAACAGCTCTTATTATTTCGCCGCCCCTTATTTCGGAGTTTCAGTTTAAAACACGAAAATGTACTGTAATTCTAAAGAACTTTTTGAACCATCATTATTGAGTATTGTATTATGTATTGGGATTTATTGGGTCGGTAGTCCGACATTACCGGGCAGCTACCGCAAGCCTGAGTCTAGTTAAATTCCAATGATTGAAGGTAAGAGTGATATGAGGCGAAAATGAAGTATTCTCCTCACCGTAACTAGCAAAATTCGCCTGCTTAAACTTTACTTCGTCACACGGCTACAGAAACTGGGACGATTTTAAAGGAAAGCTCAAATATTTTTGCCTCAACCGGGAATTGAACTCGGGCCCACAACACGGGAAGCTAGTTTGCTGCTCATGAGCCATTCCAGAGGTTTGAGTATTGTCCAGATTACTAATAAAAATCATGTATTTCTTTTACTGTATAATAATAAAATGTTTTACAATATAATAATCATTATACATTCATTTAAAGAAGTCCGAGAATAAGAAATGAAAGATTCCGTTGTTCATTTTGATCGGTCCGAATCGTAAGTGCCTTAAAAATATGAAATGATTTAGTTCAAATTTTTACAAGATATTATTGTTTATTGTGAAATGTTGCCGCCTCCTAAATGTGCCGCCCGGGGCGGGCCGCCCCTGCCATCCTCCCCTGCCCCAATATGCTAGGTCACTGTTGCCTACAAACCGACATTTTTGAATCCTGATATACAATACTGATACAATATTCTAAGCAGAAACTTGTCTTGTTCGGTGCAGAAAGAATTGAATATATTGGAATTAAATTTATTTAAATAAATATATTTTTTGTATACCATCATTATAAACGACTCTTTTCGATACCCCGAATCGTGCATAATCCAGTATTTTATCGCACGCTACATGACGTCATCGCCATTATTAAACGCGACATGACGTCATCACACATTCAGCCAATAGTAGCGAGAGAATCGTGGGGAGGTAGAAGAAGACGGAACAGCCGACCACCGTTTTCTCGCAGGGATGTCAACAATGCCATCTTGAATTTGATTTCCAGAGGGCGTTGGATGTCAAGCACCCGAGACGTCAGAAGAAAGTTGTTTCGCGAAATTAAGTTTGATTCTCTTATAAATTTATAATGCTGTTATACAAAAAAATAGCGTATGCAACTCGTTTATAATGTTGCTTTATTGCATTCGTACAAATTCGAAAACTCGCTCCTAACGTCGCTCGTTTTCAAAACATGTACTCATGCAATAAAGCTTAACATTATAAACTAATTGCATAAACTACTATTATCTTCTCCTGTGAGTGGAACTACACCATGCGGCGTCTCTCGCACTTAAGTTTTCATCTTCTTCTATCTTGCCAATAGTCTTCTTTGATGTGACGATTTCTCATTGTCTGTCGCACAAAGTATTTATCTTATATAAAAAAATGATTAGAATTAAAATACTACTCTGTGAAATCTTACGTTTTTTATACTATGTAGGGTTCTTCTCTACCTTCAGAAGGACACTAAGTTTAATGTGCAGATACTTACTGTGTTATATTAGTTTCCCGTTGCGCTACTGGGAATTATGCATGTTATTGTTTGAATTTCTTTCTGATGAAGGACGCCTTTCTCGAAAAAAATATGAAACATGCAAGAAAACTCAGCACTGAGCGCATTTATGACTACAGGGCAGACCTCGAGAGGCTTCTGATTGCTGTTTTTTGGTGGTGTTTCGGATCACTAATAGACAAAAGCCAGAACAATGCCTTACCAAACTGGTCACGGACCGCGCGTTACCTCTTTTTCGTCCACGAATTTTCTTCCCTTAGAGACACCCAATTTTTGGATTGGTTGGTTGGTCGGTTAGTGATTCCGGGCTCGTCAACAGCTTAGGTCATTAGTCCCGTTAGTGTAGTACATGTCTCCTCTCGGGAGATGGCGGTGATACTCTCCCGCTGCATGGCGAAATAAGCGCCGACCTACCGTCGGCTAGCGGGGTTTTCCCCAACCAGGACTCCCCCACCAGCGGGGCGCCGCCTTGCAGCTCCCAACCGGTCTACCGGAATATGTGGTAGTGTAGTGCATGTTAGTGTAAATGTGTGTGTAAGGGATAGGACGAGGAAGAGGAAGGAAGGATTTCGCGCGGTCAGTGGCCCATTTCTTAGGGTACTGCTCCGGCATTCGCCAGGTGTTGATCGAAGAAACCACGGAAAACTACTGATCAGTGCAGCCGGCCGCTAGAATTCTCCTCCAGACAGCGACTGAATTCGACTTAGGTGGAAAGCTAGTGTCAAAAATCCTGCCGCCGTCAGGACTGGAACCTAGGACCTCCCGGCCAGAGGCGCTGCAGTGACATCAGTTGATGCACTGAGCTACCGCTGCCGGTAAGACACTCAAATGAACAAGCACTCCACTACCACACATGTCGGGGCAGAAGTGAAGAGTTTAGAGCTTGTGACTGTTGCGGTGCCCCTCTGTGGGACATCATGTGGAAAACTCTCAAGCATTGATATAGATCGCCACCGGATCTGATATACCTGTGTGGTTGGAAGACGAGATGTAATATGCATTACACCTACCCGACCTAAGTTGGTGGCGCCCCTGGAAGCACTAAAGTCTCACTGAAGCCAGTGCAAAACACGTGAAGCAGGTCAGAGCCGTCGCTAGTCATGAACAGACCGGGCGATCGCCCGGGGCCCGCAAGTCAAGGGGCCTGATGTTAGGAAAAACAAATTTAAAAAATGAAAAAGAAATTAGAACTCGAGAAAAATGTTATCGTAATTTTATAAGTCGCAGTACAGTGGTTCGATATTTCATAAAATTTTCAATAAATTTTTTACCTTAAATAGTTAGTTATAGTCCTCTAGAAACGAGAAGAACAAGGGCGAGGTTTTGCGCTCTTTATAAATCGTACGTAGGTCAACCACCTTGGAAGGAAATTCAGGTTAGTCTAGAAAAAAATACTTATGCGGTAGGGCTCTATGAAATGAAAAATATCAGACAATCCTAAAAATTTTACAAAACGAAGCGTTAATTGAAAACTTTTTAAGCAGTCACATTTTCTCGTCTTAACATCCTGTATATAATATATGCACGTAAATATTGGCCATGTATTTTCAGAATTTAAACTTTTGAGTCAGCATTGACTCAAAAGTCAATAATATATATTTCAGAATTGTTATATATATATATATATATATATATATATATATATATATATATAGTTGTGAATAATTATAATTCAGAATTGAAATATTTAGTTCGGGGGTGGGAGGGCTACGTTTTAGCATTGCCCCGGGCTCAAAATTGTATAGCTCCGGCCCTGAAGCAGACCACTGTGCGGCGCGTGGTCGCTGCCCACCGTGCGGAAAGACACCGACCGCCCGGTGACGCCGCCGCCGGGCCGGCGTTGCCCCCGGGCACGCGGCGTGCGGCGCGTGGAGTGCCTTCCGCTGTCGCCCTTTCGCACTCATCCGCACGCCCTGTCGCCCGCCCCCCGCCGCCCCGCGCACGTCGCAATGACGGTGCGTGGGCGGGCAGGGGGCGTGGCAGGGCGGTGGTGGATGCGATAGTCGTTGCGTGGGAGGCGGAGCGGAGTGGTCCCGAGTCCGCGGTGGCCGGCGGAGCGAAGCTGCGTCCAGCGCGGACAGCCGATTCGCTCGCGGATGCGACTCCATCGGATTGATTACTTCATTGGGGACCGCGGTGGTGAGGTGGGCGAGTGTAGGGGGCGTGGCTCCCCTGAATGTTTTGAAAGGGCCCCTGAATCCCTGCGTATTAAAACATTTTATTATCGTAAATCCGGCCTTCTCGGTTTCTCTCTCTCTCTCTCTCTCTCTCTCTCTCTCTCTCTATATATATATATATATATATATATATATATATATATATATATATATATTGGATATTAAACTAATAAAAGTGAATTCAGCGACGTGTAACCGACATCAATACCACAAAAACTAGCGTATAAATAGACATGAAATTTTGTTTTGAGACAACTGTAGTGTTTATGAACTATACTAGTAATTACACTAATTGACATGTAGAATAATGGTTTCTGTGTCCCATTATTTTAGCACCTGATGATGTAACAAAACTAGTTACGAAACGTTGTGCAATTACTGAAATAAATGATTGTCATTAAAAACTTTGGATACTTTTATTTGCAAACATTAAATTTTTGCAGGATCTTCTTGAGGATTGTTGTAGTGTCCTTGCAACTTTTGGTAAAGACCAACACAACCCAAATGCGGAAAACAAATAATTTAAATAATATGTTTGTAGATGCACCGCGACCATTTTTCGCTTCTCGCTTAGAGCACGGGAATCCTAATATATTCCGCCAGAAGCTGCAGCAAAACTGGTACGTAATTTATTCGCTAGAGGTCAGTAGCGGTGCATAAGATTAGAAAAATTTCATCTAATAGCAATGTGTTGTAAAATAAAATGAAAGAAAATTATAGTATTTTATTAAAATTTGAACCAATTACGTTAAAAATAATATATTAAACACCGTGGTTTATATAAAATTGATCTTTTCTCTCATTCGCAAGGATTGAATATGAAGAAAGCCCGGGCAACGCCGGGTATGTTGCTAGAGGAATATATTCCTGATCTTCCACCTTTTTAAGTTGAGACTGAGAGTAATTGATACTCAACATTTAGAGAAGCTCTCCAAACCATTAGGCAATCCTGTAAATGGTTCAACATAAAATCGAATGGATTTATTATTTGTTCCGTTTAAGCTTTAATTTTTCCCCTCCTTCTAGTAATATTTATTTATTTACTTGTAAAACGTCAATAAAAAGGACCAGGGGAACGGGACAGATATCATGTTGCCTCCATCCCACCTGTTGTTTCAGACTGTGAACAACTTTGCTGGCGAGCAACATTCCTTTCGACATAGTAACAAACCATGCTCTTTTAACTTTATTTGTCAAAAGCTTGGAGGTTATGTCTTTCGTGAATAAATATTTGATGTCGAAGGCTTGTGGTGAGGAAGTCTTTTGCGAATGTCATGCGAATGATTCTATCTGATCGGGTGAAGCCGCGTCGAAGGCTGCGATGTCCGTGTTTCGACTGTCTTATCATGGTCTTCGTCAGGGCTGAAGTGCCCCACATCTGAGGAAACACAGTTGGCACTGCAACCCTGAAGAAGGGTAGGAAACGGACGATACGTTGGCATCGTAGCCTTCTATGTGGTGTTACACGGAGAGCCATTCATCGAAGCGAAATGTCAACAGAGCAACTTTGTTAAATATAACTTCATTAGATCAAATACCTTGAGTTTTCCTCTCCAGTATTCTAAAAATCATTTATTCGAACTTTGAAAAGGCGAAATGTTCTATAACTGGAACCTCCATTTCTATTCCAGATCCAGATATCGAGCTTGCAATACAGTTACTTGTTTTACGATTATGAATGAATCGCGAATCATCTTACAGTTACTTACGGAATCCTTTCTCATATACAGTGAGATTAAAAATCTTTTCCGTTGTTTACATTTCGTGAACTTACATTATTAGTAAAACAAAAACAAAACTGTTCGTCTTATCTGAGCACAATTGCAGCTGGAAAAATATCACACTCGTTTTGTTTCTGCAAGATAAATTACCTGTATGCAACAATAAGGAATCTCATTTTTAAACTTTGAAGTTCGTTATCACAGGGTTCTTACAAGAAGAATAATTTCTTTATCTACATCTAAAACATTCTCGTAAAGCGTGTAGAGGAAAGTTACTCAAGAGAAAGGAAGATCATCTTAAAATCCCTCAATGGCTGAAGTGAAACGTGACCAAAAATATGGTATAAGTCCATGACTCTTGATAACTGCATAGTTTCCCGCACTCCAATAGTTTTAAGAAAAACTGTATTAAAATATTCCTACATTACAATATTCCTTACGATATTATTGCATCACTTCCATTATGTTTGTCAATGTCCTCGGCCTTCAGAGACCATTCATATTGAGATTTTCTGGGTTTACTGCCGGGATGGTCGCTTCTTTGTTCTCCCAGGAGTAAAACTGAAGTTCCTGCCCTCCGCGATCTTCTTCATAGTATATGAAATAATGTCAAAATTTAACGTGGTTAAGCAAAAGAGCGGGCCTAATAGCCTTAGCCTCACAACTAATGAAGACCATTTTATTATTTATTTCTCTTTCAGTCGCCAATTGACCATCTCGGGGCCACGCGAACATGCAACCCACCGGGGCTCAGTCATGATTCTCGAGGATAGGAGCACGTATTTACAATGCGATTTCTAGTATAAGAGCAAAGAATACAGAGATCGTTTCTTTGTAACCTAGGGCGATGTTTGTAGAGGCCCGTGTTCCCAACAAGAGCTTCCACCCCGCCGTGGCAAGCCGTTCCCTAGGGCGATGCGGGAGCGGGCATTGGCGGGCGAGAGCGAGCAGGCACGGGGCGCCGGGAGACGCGACGTGGGCGGGAACAGAAGGCAGCGCTCCGCGATGTCAGTCAGACTATGTGGGCCGCTGTCAAACAGTCCGACGAACAAGAGGTTCCCCATGGCTGTTCTCGGGATCCTCCAGAAACCTCGAGGGACGCTATCGGCTTCAGCGGAGGCATTGTACATGCTATCGGAAACAACAGCTATGCTGTTTTGTGTGTAGGAGTCCATGAGTATTCCCATGTAAGGATGCGACATCGCTGTCGATATGTTTATAAAAACATTGATGTTTTCAGCTTCGATATATTAAAGCCGATGGTTTTTAACTTGGATGTTTTGTGCTCGATGTTTTTACGTTTCCGATATCTTATTAGAGTGAATAATTCCTATAACCACAATTTTGTAAGGGTTAAAATACGAATAATAACTTATGGTACCACTGAGTATTTCGTGTTCGAACCATACCAACCGTGTTTGTACTCGTAAGACCTTCATCATGCAGACAATCGCTCATCCAAGATGATCCCGATGACGTGGTATTTCCGACGTCCTTTCTTTTTCCTTTGTGGATAATTAAAATTAATAATCAAGGCCATTGTTAAATAAAAAATTTGTTGCGCAATAATTGAATGTTATAGGTTACTAAAACAGCGTTTCAACATCGCCGATAAGAATCATCGATGGCTTTTGGTTAATGTATTCCTAACATCGATGTTTTAATTGTGAACTTCGATTAGTAACATCGATATTTTGTTAACGATGTCACCCGGAGCGGTGGCTCAGTGCATCTGATGTCACTGCAGCGCCTCTCACCGGGAGGTCGTAGGTTCGAGTCCCGACGGCGGCAGGATTTTCGACACTAGTTTATCGACACTAGCTGGCCGGGCACTTACAACTTGTCCCGGTTGGAGATAGCAGGTTGGGGAAAACTCCGTTAGCCGACGGTAGGTCGGCGCCGGATCTGGCCACCCAGGGGGAGGGGAAGACCACCGCCCCCTCCCAAGCAAAACAGGCACTACAGTTAGGGACTAATGACCATAGAAGTTGACGCGCCCGGCATCACTAACAATCAATCACACATGTTAACGATATCGCATCATGTTAATATCATGTTGATGTCATGATGCATGCTCGATATCATGTTAACGAGGTGCATGCATGTGTGTGTTTAAACACGATGTGAAGAAATTTGCTCTAGTGAACTCCTTAGATGTTTTAATTATCGAGTTTGATGAAGAAAACGGTTAGCCGACTGCTCGGGTAGCCACACATCCGAACCTCCTCTCAAATGCCAATTTGTAATAACAATTACGTGCCAAGAAATTCCAATTCGTTTCATAAGATATGAGAAACGCCAATCCGCTGATCCCAAAACCAGCTGTTAAGCGTCTAGGACGTATTATTTATTAGTTACTAGCAAAATTCCCGACACTACACGGGATTTGTTCGTATCTAATATTGTGAACGTAGAAAATATATTTTTTATAAACTGCCATGTTGATTATTATTTTTAATTAATTGTTTCAAATTTTAATAAATTACTATAATTTTATTTTATTTTATTATACAGTAGTAGATTATATCAAACATTTTTATCTTACGCACTTCTTCTGGCCTCTAGCGAAAGTATTAGGTTCTAATTCTGCTGCACCGCTACTGGCCTTGGTGGAATATATTAGGAACCAATCTGATCTTAACGACAGGACAAAAGTAATAATCGTGGTGCTTCTGCCAACATATTATTTAAATTATGTATTTTCCGCATTTGTGTTGTATTCATCTGTACCGAACTTTTCAAGGATACTGTCACAATCCTGAAGAAGGGCTTGTAAAAATTTTGTATCTATTCATTAAGTACTTTTTGTGGTATCAATGGAGGTTACATGTCGTTGAATTCACTTTTATTACTGTAGATTCAAGATGAAAACGTGTTGTACCACGTAACGTGTGTTTAGCTTTGCAGTATTCTTTTTATCGCAACCTTCGAACTTCAAACTAGTTCGTCTTACATAGGTTTGATGCAGATCTGGGGGATAATAATATATCTAGCAGAAATACAGTTTCGTGAGTTTGTGTCAATGATAACTTCTAAATGGTAAATGTGCAAAATTATAATTTTTGCTTACAAGTTAAACTATAAATAGAGGATAGTTATATATTCAGTATATTGCATTATTACTTTTAACTCTACCTGTACTTTAATTCACAATGAAACATGTATTTTAAACCGTCCCAAATTTAATTTTAATAAATCGTAATCTAATATATACTTTTTTAAATTTTTTTTTTTTTTAATTAAATTTTAATTAAAAATTTTTTAATGTCACAAAATTTTAAATTGACCTCGTGTATCGATTTTAAAAAAAATTTTCATTAACTAGGACGTCTAAATGAGTCAGATTTATGTGTATGACAATAAATTACAGAAGTATGTTTGGCCAAAAAAACATAAAGTTAGTCATCCCTTTTGTTTGCCATTCCACAAATGGTATTCGTCTTATCGGGGTCGCATATTAAAGCCATTTTTAATAAATATTAACCCGAATTTGGTAGATAAATGGGTTGCAAGTATTGAAAATACATTTATCTTCAATAAAATAAATATTGGTTATGGATACATTTCTAACTTTATATAGCCTACTTTTCTAAATGAGAATTGTGTTATTAAGCGAGCATTGCATCATTTTATTCAACCACAGTGCAATTGATTAATACTTGATTCCTATATTGTCGAGAGAAATCGAAGTCAATACTACCTCAATTGACTGTAGTGGCGTTCGTGAGATCAAACAGAAAATAATTACATCCCGATTTGTATCGTACTGAGATATTGAAAATGTATTTATTTTTGTAGAAAATTAATGTTGAAAAATCATTCCCCTTTATTACTTTAGAAATGAAATTCCTTTGTTTAATTAGGACACTTGACACTTCATTAGGTTTCATTTTCCATATTTGTTCATAATTTGGTATCATTATTGAATAGTTGTATGAAGTACAATATGCTTTATTGTTTCATAAAGAATTGAGAATCATAAATATAATTCTTGTAAAAAAAACAAGGAGAAACAAAAAATATGTGATTTCACCAGTTCATTTGTGGTATGTTATGTAATGAATGTTTGAGGACAGATATGATAATAGTCGGCTGAATGTCCATTATGAAATGATTGTAGCCGGAATGAGCTAGAGGGAATCTGCGTTAATACGTAATAAACACCGGGAGTGGTAGCTCAGTGCATCAACTGATGTCACTGCAGCGCCTCTGACCGGAAGGTCCTAGGTTCGAGTCCTGACGGCGGCAGGATTTTCGATACTAGCTTTTCAGCTAGGTCGAATTCAGTCGCTGTCTGGAGGAGAATTCTAACGGCCGGCTGCTCTGATCGGTAGTTTTCCGTGGTTTCTCCGATCAACACCAGACGAATGCCGGAGCAGTACCCTACCAAACGGGCCACGGACCGCGCGCGAACTTTCCTTCCCCTTCCTTGTCCTATCCTCTCCCCCTTACACATACACTTACACTAACATGCGTTACACTACCACATATTCCGTGAGACCGGTCGGGAGCTTACAGCTTGTCCCGGCTGGGGCGGTGCCCCGCTGGTGGGAGAGTCCTGGTTAGGGGGAAACCCCACTAGCCGACGGTAGGTTGGCGCCGGATCTAATCATCCAGCGGGGGAAGATCACTGCCATCTCCAGAGGAAAACATACATTACACTAACGGGACTAATGACCAAAGCAGTTGACGCGCCCGGAAACACGAAAAAAACAAACCAAACGTAATAAACTAGCGGAGCTGAAACAGCACGTACTTTTTTGCCTGTAATTTCATGCAGAATTACATAAAAAGTACACAAATTTTCGAAAAATTGTACATGACCTTATTTCAAAATCTATCTTTAAAGAACAGAAAAATATCTCAATCTTTAACATTTGAGTTGTAGAAAGACTCCGAAAACATTTTGATCTTTTGCAATTTTTGAAAACTCTGGGATTTCAACGAACATGAGACCTGCTCAATTCTTTTGAACATCCTTCACAATTTCCAACAACAAAATTTAATCAAAAACGACAGAGCCACTTTTTGTGGAAATTTTGAAAATGTCTCAGTGGCTTCATGTAAATTAACTCCCAAAGTAAAGTACTGGTTTCAAAAAGAGGTCATCGGCATCGATTGGGGAATACCAGTTTTGGAGAAAGTCTGCTGAACGGTTTATCCGCTAACATTTTTCACAGACGGCCAGAAAGACAGCCGGACAGACAGCCGGACAGACAGCCGGACAGACTGCCGGACAGACTGCCGGACAGACTGCCGGACAGACTGCCGGACAGACTGCCGGACAGACTGCCGGACAGACTGCCGGACAGACTGCCGGACAGACTGCCGGACAGACTGCCGGACAGACTGCCGGACAGACTGCCGGACAGACTGCCGGACAGACTGCCGGACAGACTGCCGGACAGACTGCCGGACAGACTGCCGGACAGACTGCCGGACAGACTGCCGGACAGACTGCCGACAGACTGCCGGACAGACTGCCGGACAGACTGCCGGACAGACTGCCGGACAGACTGCCGGACAGACTGCCGGACAGACTGCCGGACAGACTGCCGGACAGACTGCCGGACAGACTGCCGGACAGACTGCCGGACAGACTGCCGGACAGACTGCCGGACAGACTGCCGGACAACTGGACTGCCGGACAGACTGCCGGACAGACTGCCGGACAGACGCCGGACAGACTGCCGGACGACTGCCGGACAGACTGCGAGACGAACTGCCGGACAGACTGCCGGACAGACTGCCGACAGACTGCCACAGACGACGCCCGGACAGACTGCCGGACAGACTGCCGGACAGACTGCCGGACAGACTGCCGGACAGAATGCCGGACAGAATGCCGGACAGAATGCCGGACAGACTGCCGGACAGACTGCCGGACAGAATGCCGGACAGAATGCCGGACAGAATGCCGGACAGACGGCCAGACAGACGGCCAGACAGACGGCTGGACAGACGGACGGACGGAAGGACGGACAGACGGAAAGACGGTCGGACGGACACACATACATGCAGACAGACGTTTTGTGTCATTCGATTTTTCTGTATCAAGGACCCACAAAACGTGGATTCTGGTACACACGTGATATAGGAATTTTTTCTTAAATAGCAACTCTATTTATTCAAAGACCCACCAGGGTCCTGTAAAAGGTTTTTCTATTTTAAATACGTCGTTTTTTCGACTTTTAAATACGTCGGTTTTTAAACAATGACTTTTAAATTCCCGTGTCAGTTAATCTATATCACATGGCTTTTGAAAGTGTGAAGTCAACTCATCTCACATGTATAGTCTAAAATGAGCTCTAATGAAATATTATTAAAGTACTTAAAGTCATCTTCTTCAGGTAAAAATAAGACAACACTTTATGATGTATTGTCAGTAATGTTCCGTAAAATGGTGTCCGTCATTTTAATATTGACTTGATGCTTTCGCAGTGGCAAAACCCTTTACTCCTTTCATTATTGACCGAGATGTCCTGGATTTGTTCCAATGGTGACAAATTCTTGACTGTAGCGACATAGCTGGAGGAGAATTCTAGCGGCCGGCTGCTCTGATTGTTGTTCTTTTTGCCGTGATTTCTGTGGTCTGTACCAGGTGAATGCCGGATTAGTACCCCCAACAAATGGGTTACAAACTGCACGCGATTAGTACCCCCAACAAATGGGTTACAAACTGCACGCGATCTTTCCTTCCTGTTCCGCTCCTCTCGCAAACACGCACGCACCCCGTCTCCTCCCACACACACACTTGTATGCTGAACCACATGTCGAGAGATCAGTCAATTGTTTTAGATGTGCTGAGGTGGTACCGGTTGGGATGATTCCTGGAGGGGGAAACCCGCAAGCTGCCGTATCTCACGTTCCAGGAGGCGATGAACGACGCCACCTCCCGACATATGACATGCACTTCACTTAAGAGACTTTGACCTAATTAATTGACCTGCCTGGAATCAATACTCTTTTATTCACTAAACATTTCTTCCTTCTCTGTTTGTTGATGGCTGCAAACCCGTTGCTTAATGATACTCATTACGATATAGATTTTATTATGACACATAGATTTTATTATATGATTTAATGCAGTAAAACTTTCTAAACCGAGCGGTAACAAACACCAAAACGTGCAAAAACATGCAATTAAAAGATCAATAGCTTTCAAAATGGTGGTATGTAGCCTAAATACGCCAGTTAATCCACTTATCAACTTCATTTTATATTTTAAATGTGTTATTTAAGGTGAATTAAATATTACAACCTTTGTGTTTTTATTGTCATTCAGTTTGTAGAAATTGTTTAAACCATATTTGACCTTTTAAATATTATTCTCACACAAAATTAAAAAGCAATTACAAAAAGTAAATACAAAAATAGAAAAATACAAATATACCTTCAGAAATAAAAAAAATAGAGTTACAGAAGAAATATTCTTAATTGTTTTCATTATAATTTATAATTATATATATTTCCAAATTATTTTATGAGAAATTATATCTTCTTTCAACTAATATATGTTTCAGACAGAAACAACTCGTTCCACATTTATGCTTGTCTGTGTACCTAGCCTCACTCTGACGTACGTGTTCACGGTGCTAAAAGAGGTCAAAAACTGCGTTCATTCTGTCTTGTGCCTCGCAGAACAACATCTGTTCCGAGAAATTCCATGAATTTGAAATGCAGTGCAACGTGTCGCTAAGCTTCGCGCCCGGACGTAAGTGTAGAGTGATCCGTGAACGTGAAAGTGACCCGCATGCCGTTTGGTGTTTAAGTTCGGCGACCACGGACAAAACGGATATGCCATCCGTAAAACATATGAATCCGATATAGACAACGAACTTAGCGTTGCTGAGCGGCTGCAACCAAGATCCGCGGACCTATCCCAGCTACAATAACTCAGAAATTTTAATTAGAAAATAACATCACGAATGGTATGTCTGAGTTCACAGGGCAACAAAATGCAGAATTGATACATATTAAACGGCACTCGGGTTTCACAGACAACACGAATAAACTACTGGTTTAAAATTGTAAAAAAATGTGTCTTAAATGAAACCTGTAAAAAATCTATTAAAACAACTTCATAATATACAAAATATATTTTAAGCAAATAGACCTATGAACCTTGCAAATTTGTTGAGCACAGCCCCAAAATTTCCAATTTTCAGTCACATTGCCTAAAACATGCAATATCGTGTAGTAACATGCCAAAGGTGTAATTTCTTGCAAAATAAAACAAGTACTAAAATAACGCCTGTTTCTTGATTGAAATTTCTGTCAAAGTTTCATTCAATTTCAAGTTAACAAAGAATAGATGCAGTAATACTGGAATCCGAACTTTAATTATTAGTATTTTTTACCTGGAATATTATCTATAAATAAAAATGAATCGCCGAAATGTATATAAGCGCATACCTTTCGAACGATCGCACCAAATTGGATAATTCTTTTTTTTTCGTGTGTTCCTTATTGTCAGGACAAGGTTTGTATAAAAGAAAATTTTTAAAAATCGAACATAAAATTTTAAAAAAATCTCATAATATGAAAAGTGAAGGAGTGAAGAACTGTGAGAAAGTATTAAAAGGGGAAAAGAAAAGAAAGAGAAGAAAAGAGATGGCTAAAAAGAAAAAGGAGAAAAGTGAAAAAGGAAATAGAGAAGCACAGAGAAAAAGAATGAGAGAAAATGAAAGAGAGAGAGGGAAAAAGAGAGAACGAAAGGAAGAGATAGGATCATAATGTCACTTCGATCCTATTTAAATAGAACAGTGCTAAAACTGAGCCACCTGCGGCGGGCAAGGCAGGGTAGGGGCTGTCCGATAGGTGGCCTTGAAACGATTGAATGCAAAACTTTAACTTATAAAAGTTATCAAAAGACATAGAAAAAGTACCGAATGAAACTCGAAGTAATGGGCATTTATACACTCATGAAATTTACGATACTAGCTAGTTCATCGCACGTATAGTAATATCACACACGTGTATTAATACGCATCATTACATCATCGTTTCATAACGAACTATTGACCTTCAATGTCCCATTATCAAATGTTGGTTTTTGCAGCTCCCTTACGCGGATGATCAGGAGCATAGGTTTTTTTGCGGGCATCACAGTCGCCTACCGGCGCGGCGCGGCGGGATATCGTGCGCTACGGCGGCGCCCGGCGGGCGGCGGTGGGCGGGGCGGAGTGGGCGGAGGGGCGGAGCCGTTCGCGACTGTGGGCGGTTGGCGCGGAGTGGCGTGGGACGCTCTCTGGCCCGGCGCCTCGGTGACCCGCGCGGGTCGTGACCTCCGACCCCCGCGCTCCCGCCACGCGTTATGCCATATCGCCCACTCCCGCTCGCTCCCACGCCCTGTTTCGCTGCGGCCCCGCCCCTACGCACGCTTCCCCACCGGCTCGGGGCATCTCGCGCAGTGGTGGGATGTTATTTAAATTTTAAACTTCTGTTCGCCACCTAATTGGCGAAGAACATCGGGAGAATGTACTAAAATCTTTGTGGAATAATTTGGGAAGAAAAACTAAAAATTACCCGGAGAGGTGGCTCAGTGCATCAACTCATGTCACTGGAGTGCCTCTGACCGGGAAGTCCTAGGTTCGAGTCCCGACCCTTACAAACACTTACACTTTCATGCACTACACTCTTGCACATACAGTGTGCCACTCCCCTGTGCACCCACTGTTTCAATCCTTTCCTATTTCGTTTTCATGCTACACCTCTCCCCTTCATCGCCCCCAATTCTTCAGCACCCACCTCTTCTCCGCCCCACTTCTTCCCGCTTCTCTTCTTCTCCGCCCCTCTTCTTCCCCACTTTACTTCTTCCCTGCCCCCCCCCCGCCCCACTTCTTCCCCTACACTCCGCAGTCCACATCCTCGCTTCGCTCCCCCTCACACCACGTCCCCAACCCACCCTCCGCACCTGCCATCGACCTCGCCAGCCCCCGCCTTTCCCAGCCCCTCGCCCCGTCCTGCTCAGCCCCTGCCGCCGCAGCACGCCGGTGGGCGTGTCCCTCGCGGTGGCAGATACGAAATTCACGACGCGTTTACCCGAACGCTCTTTCTGCGCAAATGTCTGCTTACAGGCATTTTGCTGCTTACAGGCTGCGGCATTTTGCATTCGAACCTGCCCACGGGAATTCTACGCACACAGTGCGGCCACAGGTTATTTGTTGCGAGGTTGACCGCCTCGTGAATAGAAATAAAAATGTACTAACGTGACGAAATTTGTGATTTGATATTGAAAAAACTCGTGTCAAATGAAAACAAACCTATGTACAAGATAAATTTAGTCCTTAATTGAAACGCGGAATTTTTATTCACCAAACGTTTCGAATGAGCTATACCCAGCAATATACACTAACTAATACCTTTCCTCTCAAATGTTTATGTTTTTCCTTTGAGTTTAAGTTGATTTTCTCAGTTTGAATTTTTGATATTTTGTTGATATATAAATAGTCAACAAAATAGAAAATAATATTTTATCTTTTAACATCATTAAGAATTACGGCCTTGTGTTATGTTTAACAAAGTTTCTTTTCGTTTATGTATTTCGCTCAAATTTGGTGACGAAAAAAGAAGTGAATAGAGAAAACAAAAGATACTATAAATAAAATGAAAATGTAAAGTTAAAATGTGTTAACAAAGAGTATTAGAATCGCTCAGATTACTGAAGGATATCAAAGTGAACATATGTCAAAGTGAAGGAAATGTATTTTATTTTTTATTGACACGTTATTGTTTCTTATTGCCTTCGATACGGAGATCGATATTCACTGCAGAACTTACATGGATCGAAAGGATCCTGGTGACTAGCGAAATATGAACATTTGAATGTTGCTAAATGTTATCTTACGTAGAGGATTATGAATGAGAATTATGGAAGAAATATGAAATAAAACACCGAGTCAAGTTAATAACTAGTTAATTAGTAAATAAGTAGGTATAAATAATTAAAATTAGGTAAAACATAAAATCATGTGTGTAAATTTCTTTATTCCGAAAAAAAAATTATAGACGTGCAAGGGCTTCAAATTCATATTCCTGGGATTGTTTCACTTAGATACATTGTTTAATATAAAATCCGACGAAAATGCAAGGATATACCGCTTGTGATTAGAGATGTAATAATAATTTGTGGGCCATTTAGAATTAGCATCAAAATCTTTAAATGTATTTATCGCAATTCTGAGAAACAAAATATTAGTGGGAATCATCTTGCAACGATTTAAAAAGTGCTAGTTTACTCTGACAGTTTTGATTTGAAATTAATCTTGAGGGAAATTGATACATTGGATTTACGTTTACAATCTAGAGACCACAAATTATGCAGCCGGATAAATTGGAACTGTTTGTTAAATAAAGCTTCTGAATTGAAATGGGGTTATGAAAATGTCATAAAGGGTCATTCATTATGTAGATTTGCAAAAATGGCTCTTAATTCGATGCTCTCCCATAATGGCAACGTATTGAAATTAATGTTTCCCTTACAACTTTCGTCTGCTCCCGTTTTTACCGCAATCGAATTGATCAAATATAAAAGATATGATTGTGATTACGAAAAATGGAATATAGTTTTAACATTGAGTAATACATTTCTAATATAATTATCTTATAAGATCAGATAGAATAAGTTATCTTACAAGATAATTGTATGATAATTAATAATCATTATTATAAATATTCATTTTCTAGATATCTTATCTTGAATTCTTGAGGCCTTGCCATTTTAGAAAATTTTTTTTTTTTAACTCAAAATTTACAGCCAAAATATTAGATTACTCAATGTTTCTTCGAAACTATAAACCTCTCTTTACAATCGTTTTCGGAATGTTGTGAAACATTCATTACCAATAATAATTTTTACATTGCATTTTTAACGTTATTCACACCTCTTTGACAAGTGTACGCATTTCATCAACTCCGCATTTCCAATATTTGTCGTATACTTTACAAATGTTTTGAGACAAACTTTCTGATCTTATTTTTGTCGAAGTGTAAAGCCTGAGTCAACTGAAGATATGAAGCAACGAGACGAACTCATCAAACAGATCATAAGCAGGTCATGAGCAAACCTTGGAAATTTCGTAATACTACAAATGCAATAAAGTAATACTATAGAAGTATACTGCCTTTTCTAGTCATGTATTTTTTACTACAACCTAATATTCTCTTTAAAAGAATCCTTAATATGCCAAAACTATTCATAACTTTAGAATATTAGACGAGGTTGTGAAAAGGTGACATGAATGTGATACATTAAATAATTAGATTAATAATGAAATTAACTTGTATAATATGTTATCTGAAACTTACACTCTTCGTGTTATTCAGAACTTCTAAGAAGTAGGATTGTAGGAGTTTGGAAACTTACGGTGTAGACTTACGATTTTGTAGTTTTAAGACTTCTAAGGTTCTACTTTAAAGAGATGGGATTTCAAATTAGATTATAAACAACTATACTTGTAATGAAAAGGACGAATAATTATCAACAAAATTATCCAGCAGACCAGGGTTAAAACCCAATGTAATATATTAAGTGATCTTTTAATAAAAACTTAGCTATCTAAGAAATCTACGGGGAAAAATGGGTGGCAATAATCCAGGGAAAAAATAATGGGTTAGATGAAGAAGAACAAGAAGAAGAAGAAGAAAACGAGAAGAGAAGCATTCTTAATTAATTTAATGGATAAATTATCATTTCACCTTTTTAAATGTCTTTTGTTCGCCTAATCTGACTTGTTCTTACAAGCAAAGAATATACATTCATTTTGAAGTAGTAGCTAACTGGGATGCCTAATAAAAAGCCTAACAAATTTATATTTACGCGAACAGAAACGATTGCAACTCGATGTATTTATATATTAAAATTATGATTTTGTTTGAGATTTTATTGAAAAATCAACAATTTACATCTAAGAAATATTCAAACAATGAAATGAAAGTAAAAATGAGATGAACAATAACGCAAGATTGCATCACATGTATGAAACGAAATAAAACGAAATGAAAACTAAATATTGTAAAATGTATAAGTCAAAAGCATCTTATTCAGTTAAATTGTAAAATAGAGATGAACAGTTCTTCGTCTTCTCTGACCGTTCAGTAAAGCAACAAGTGTGTATTTTCCATGAACTGTAATTTATAAAATATCTATAATATTGTAGGAAAATTGTTGTTTTTGTATTGACGGAGACTGAAGTAAATGGGATTAATGGCAAAACCCAATTGTTGTGATTGTTCCTGATGTTTCCAAAGTTCCAACGGGAGGCATACTATCATCCAACGGGAGATATTCACTAACATTGTATGTTGACAGTAAATCATAAGAATATCTGCGTAACATGTTGCTGAATTATTCCACAGGAAAAAAGTCTAATTTTTTGTGATGAGTGCAATTTTGGTTTCTTAGAATGCTTTTTGGTTTCGAAATTAGAAACGTATTTACACTGCAAATAGAGTGAGTAAGGTTAAGATTTTCGCATAACATTTCTGTCCTGGTATAATATTCCTTGAAATATATGGGTATGCAAAATTGTATCGACTCAGAAATCCAATTATTTAAAGAAGGATCACTTTGATGACTTTTGTATTTTACAAAAACAGTATTATGAACAGCCATGACTGTCAACATCACACGTGAAAACCACAAAAGAAAAAAAAAAACGTTACAGGATGATCTAACTTTGAGACTACCTTCGAGAGATTTAGCCGTACAATATGTTCACTACGCAAAGAGAAATTTCGAGTACAACCCACGCAAACTTGACCCTCGGCTCTACTAGCCCCGTGCAAGGAGTGATATGATTGATACATTCTCTCTGGCAACATCCTGAGAGAATATAT
Source organism: Teleogryllus oceanicus (assembly GCA_964035755.1). Lineage (NCBI taxonomy): Eukaryota > Metazoa > Arthropoda > Insecta > Orthoptera > Gryllidae > Teleogryllus > Teleogryllus oceanicus. Next base: position 86,616,533 of record CAXIVR010000007.1, on the reverse strand, counting down.
CGATCATCTGCCGCTGTTAGAATTTGGTAGCTTTGTGATACCTCAATTAATGTATCGCCATTTGACCGTCTATTGCTGTATCTTATGCAATAGAACTGAATGTGGGGACGTTCACATTCAACACGTATTCGTATTTTATTGGTAGTTTGCTTACAAAAAATCATGTCATACCAGCAGTACAATCAACTGATGTCACTGCAGCGCCTCTGACCGGGAGGTCCTAGGTTCGAGTCCTGACGGTGGCAGGATTTTCGACACTAGCTTCTCAGCTAGGTCGAATTCAGTCGCTGCCTGGAGGAGAATTCTACCGGCCGGCTGCTCTGATCGGTAGTTTTCCGTGGATTCTCCGATCTACACCAGGCGAATGCCGGAGCAGTACCCTACGAAACGGGCCACGGACCGCGCGCGATCTACCCTTCCTTTTCCTATCCTTTCCCCTTACACACACACTTACACTATCATGCACGACACTAGGACATATTCTGGGAGACCGGTCGGGAGCTTAGAGCTTGTCCCGACTGTGGTGGTGCCCCGCTGGTGGGAGAGTCCTGGTTAGGGGGAAACCCCACTAGCCGACGGTAGGTCGGCGCCGGATCTCGCCATCCAGCGGGGGAAGACTACCGCCATCTCCCGAGAAAAAATCATGCACTACACTAACGGGACTGATGACCAAAGCCGTTGACGCGCCCGGAAACTCGAAAAAAACAAACCAAACCAGCAGTACAGTTTTTAGAATACTCTTAAATTAATTAACTTTCAACAGCTCAAAAACATTGACTCAATAAACGGCAAACTCACAGTTCACAGTCTTTCGCGTATTCGCCACCAAATGATAGTGAGGTCTCCCTTAAAGCGTTTACTTCCCACGCGCTTGGTTTCATGTGCGCAATGAGACATGTCGAGCGGAGACCTCTGCACTCTTGAGACCCCCACATACACCCCCCCACGCGTTGCACCATTTGTTGGGTGCTACAACTGCATATCTAAAGCAGAATTGCCGAAAAGCTACTCCAACCCGTCGGTAGGAACTGCGCCATGCGCCCCTACCTCCCTGCGCCGTTATCCCTCGAAAATGGAACGCGAAAGGGCGCCCGGGTCTGGGTGCTATACCATTCCAGCTTATCGCTGCGGAACACAGAGCAGACGACTAAGTGTCGTTACACAATGTTCACAAGATGTCTGAAGAAACATTGTCCCGCTTCACGCCAAGCTCCACAAACCGCCGCCGTGCAGTCTTCGCGAGGCGAGGGCGCGGCAACATTATATTTCATGGGCTTGCCGCGGAAACGTGGCCCTCGATTGCCTTAAACAGCGCAGAGGCCCCGTCAACTTGTCGACCGTTTTGCGAAAGGGTGTTCCTTGTAAGTGCTATTAACGTCAGTGTTGCCTGTACGTTAAATGCTACATGACTAATCGACTGAACAACGAGTGCGTGGACAATAAAAATCATTAGATTGGTTTTTAAAATATCTACACGTCGTTAAAGTTTACAGTATTATTCAAAAGACGGTAGATGGTCTACAAAATAAGATGAAAGATATATTGATAACGTACCTGCTGAAATATCTTAGACCTGGTTTATGGTCCTGAAAATCTTATATGAGGAAAATATGTCACATGTGTTAGAAACTCTGTAAATGCATAGTGATCGACAAAATAATGTAAATAATGTCTTCTCAACATTAAATTTTACACACAAAAATATAATTTTGAAGTTACTGCTCGCTTTTCATCATATCTGAAAGATTTGCCTGAGATTGGATTCTGAGATCCACGTCACTACGCAAGGTGCGTTAACGTAGGTTCGAGTTTTCATAGATTGCGAGGTGCTAGTTTTAATTCCAGACGGAAACATATTTTCCGACAAATCTAAGTACTTGGCTAGATCGTTTGCTCGATATTTCTGACACAGTCCAGACAACAGATCAGCACAGCAGGCAATTGGCCACGGAGCGTCCTCAATCCTTTCTTCCACACTCTGCATAAACTGTCATCCATACGGCTGGGCTGTGGGCTTAACTCTACAAGGACCACATTCCATGATCTCAAAAGACTCCTTCAGCATGTGAATGCTAGACAAGATCTCCCTCCGGGCTGAGTGTTGCCCTATTGTCCTTGTCCTCGATTTTACAAACAGTACATTCTGTCGGGCTTGCAGTTGCGTGTTGCTTCTTCGGCGCAGTTTCCGCCAGTCTATGCTCCTCCTCCCTCCACATCTCCGTTACCAGCTTTGCCTGCGACCCTCTTCTCCCCTTTTCCCCGCCCCTCCGTCCCCGCCTCCGTCCCCGCCTCCGTCCCCACCTCCGTCCCCGCCTCCGTCCCCGCCTCCGTGCCAGCTTCCGTCCCCGTTTCCGTCCCCGCCTCCGTCCCCGCCTCCGTCCCCGCCTCCGTCCCCGCCTCGGTACCCGCCTCCGTCCCCGCCTCCGTTCCCGCCTCTGTCCGCCGCCTCTTCCCTCACCCGTCCCCGCCTCCGTCCCCGCCTCCGTCCCCGCCTCCGTCCTCGCACCTCCGTCCCCGCCTCCGTCCCCGCCTCCGTCCCCGCCTCCGTCCCCGCCTCCGTCCCCGCCTCCGTCCCCGCCTCCGTCCCCGCCTCCGTCCCGCTCTCCGTCCGTCCCGCCTCCGTCCCGCCTCCGTCCCCGCCTCCGTCCCCGCCTCCTCCGTCCTCCCGCCTCCGTCCCCGCCTCCGTCCCCGCCTCCGTCCCCGCCTCCGTCCCCGCCTCCGTCCCCGCCTCCGTCCCCGCCTCCGTCCCACTCCCTTTTTGCCATCCCCTACTTTCCAACCACATCCACCCTCGCCCCTGCCTCCCCCGCCTGTCCCCGCTGTTGACCCGCCCCGGGCCTCTGCCATCCCATCCGCCTCGCCCCCGCTCCCACCCCCACACTATCCGCTTCCGCCGGCGCGTGCGGAGCGGGCGGCGTTTTAGGCGAGCGCGGCGCCAGCGAGCGGGAATATTGCACGCGGCGCGGTTATTCGGCGCCTCGTGCGCGCAATTTGAAATGGAAATAGGGCGCGCGACTCGTAATGGCAGCCTCCGGTGCCCGCGGGGGCGGGGCCGGGCGGGATGGGGCGGGGCGAAAGGAAGCGGCGAGTGCGCGGGCGACGGCGCACGACGCGCGATGGATGGCGCGTGCAACGTAACGCGACGCGGCGCGGCGCGGACGCCTCACACGCGAGCTGCGTTGAGCAGAGGCACAGTGGCGAGGCCGTGTGTGAGGTGTAGTCTTTGCTGTGTGGGGTGAGAGGTGTGGTGTGTGATGTGAGATGTGTAGTGTGAACAGGAGTGGGGGCTGGAGGTTGGACTTCGAATGACCATCGTATGACGAAAATGTAATTTCCATAATTCAAAATACGAATATATACTAAAAACGTAAGCCATTCAAATCAATTGAAACTAAGTTGAAAGTCTATAGTGTAACACTACTTACATGATTTTATGCGTCGTGTCCGCGCAAGGAATATACACCTCCCGCGCACGTGGTTCTGGCTTTGATTTCCACTGAGCACTTAAATTCGACTCCAGCATATTGCGACAAGCACCATTGCTTCGATACGTTGCATACAAATAAAATTATTTTATTTCCAAAACTTCACTACCCTGGTATATTTGGCAATAATGAAATATTTTAGACACACATTCGTATTCACACGAACGTTCGCAAACCGCTGGCCAGCAGCAGCCACACTGGCTTCCGCGAGACACTAATGGACTTCCATCCAGAACAGTCACCTTTTCACCCAAGAACTCATCAAATGTACGTTTTGAATCAACAATCGCGAAATTCATAAAACTAGGAGTCAGACGAAGACAGAATATGGGTATTTCCCTGAGATTCTCTCCGCCGCCGTGCAGAGCTAGAGATGTAGAGTGGTATGAGGACTGGTGTGAAGTATGCTGTAAAATGTAATGTGCTCTGAGTTGCGATCTGTAGTGGAAGTGCAGTGTACGATATGTGTTGTGTTATGTTCGTAATTGTAATGTTGTTCATAAATGTAAGCTTGTGTAATATGATCTGATGTGTGTGAAGTTAATGCATTTTTGAAACTATATTTTAACCAAACCACAAATTAAACAACTTGTTGCTCTCAAAGGCAAATGATTTCATTTCTAGGTTGGAAACCATTCATTTAAGTTGCTAAAAATTTACTAAATTTAAATAGAAGACTTTAATTAGAAAATTCAAAGATTTTGTTGTTTTTCATTTATGGAAGAATGGTTTCATGTTTATGCGTTAAACAGAGAATACAGTATTATTAATAACACTGTAGTGCAGTAAATAATACCGTACTTTGTATTCAGCACAACAATAATACTTACCAAGAACTGCATAAGTATTCATGAGACATTTTCAACAGTAAAAGCGTTCTCTTCCGTCTCTAGCCTTCATATGCAGATCCCAAGAACAAAGTTTTTTTCCTGCCTTCGCGTGAAATTGCAATAGCTTTGCATCGACAAACGTGGACATATTCAATATCGCGCGCGTTTGTTTGAGCCAGGGCGAGTGGCGGTGGTGCGGGGAGGGCCTTGCTAATCGTCGCGACGCAATAGAAGGCCGTGGTCTGGGATGAACAGGGGCGTCGACAAAGGCGACCTCGCGGCCAGGCGCACAGTGGGACAAATATCGAATCAAAACGGACACAAATACTGCATGCTTCTGTTTCTCTTACGCTGTCTTCTTCTTCTTCTTCTTCTTCTTCTTCTTCTTCTTCCTCTTCTTTTTCTTCTTCTTCTTCTTCTTCTTATTATTATTATTATTATTATTATTATTATTATTATTATTATTTATTATTATTATTATTACTTATCGCGTATCGACATTCCTCACCATGCATGATTGACGTGTGAAAATATGGAGATCAGCTTTTCAGCTGCAGCCCTCGGTAAGACGAGTTAGTTATGCCTCGAATTGTGAATTATGAGGAGATAAGATGACGGATGAAGGGACAATCACAAATACGACCATACTTTCGCAGGACGACGCCTAATGCAACCGTCTCCGCCACGGGTCTGTCTGTCTTCTTCTTCTTCTTCTTCTTCTTTTTATTATTATTATTATTATTATTATTATTATTATTATTAATACTAATAATAGTAATATTATACTACTACGACTACTACTACTACTACTAACAATAATAATAATAATAATAATAATAATAATAATAATAATAATAATAATAATAATAATATTACTTTTGACTTTGTTTCTCAGTTAAACTGGGCAAAAGGAATCGGCTTTCATGTGTTTTAGAACCAGACTCTGCTCTTATGGAAAGGGAATTCATCCTATCTCACTGGAGCTTTCTGTAAACACCTTCGAACAATGTGACAAGTATGACTTCTTGAACAATGAACAATGTGACAAGTATGATGTAAGACTGCCTTTTGTCCAACAGTTTGCAATATTTTTGATGGTTCCAAATTTTTCAAATTCTTTTTAAATGCTTTTGACATTACTACTTCCGAAGAGATCATGACGGCATATATGAGAACTTCCTCCAACCACCATATCTGTTTCAATTGCATTGCCAGCTCCACACACTTCCTGATCTTTTATTATTATTATTATTATTATTATTATTATTATTATTATTATTACTATTGAAATATTCGAGCCTACTAGCGGCTCTGCGGAACCCGTGATAAACCCGCGGGGATATGCGCATGCAGCCAATGGCGCGGTCCTGGTGTGGGAGTAGAGGAAGAAGGGGAATGGAGGATTAAGCGGAGAGCGTGACCCCATGTTTCCAAAACGGCTCTGGCATCTGTCCGGCATTAATCGACGGGAACACTTTACATACCACTAGTCTACGATGCTTCAGTTGCACACTCGCAATGACATACTAAAGCACATGTGTTCTGTTTAATGGGAAGGTGTCCAAAGTACCGCTACTAAATAGGCGTGCAATGTAATAAACAATAATAATTTAAAAAGGGATTCTGGTTATTTAAGGTTTCGGTATTAAAAGGAAAGAATGTAATAGAGGTGGAAATATGTGACACTGCACTGAATATTAAGAAATATAAAGTGAATCTAGTTTTTCTTTGTCTTTTTTCCTGAATCATTGAACAATTGCGAATATCTAAAGATGTTGTCAGTCTCTTGAAGCGAAAGTCATATATGTATTCGAAATTTGATGAAAATGGCACTAATACGATGTGTACATACACTTTCGTGTACATGAAGAGCTATTTCAATATGTTAAAGCCACGATATTATTTTCGTAATTTATTTCTTTTCATTTATTCTGTTCATCGAATTTATAAAACAGTATTTCAAATGATTGAATTATGGACTTCTATCTATTCTTAGAAACCTCCTTGCAAAGAATTCCCCCAAGTTTTCTGCACCTCCTGCATCTTTGGCAATCCTATCAATTTTTATAATTTTCAATTTAATAAAAAAATTGATTGCATAACATTGCAAAATATTTCAATTGAGTCATTGCAGATAGCATTCTAAAGGAGATATATGTTCACAAATAATGTTTTTCTGGAACAATTTTAAAAAGAGTAGAGGGAAGGTGACCGAGCTGAACTTCGCCCCACAACTTCAGGACTGTGTCAAACGAGCAGACTAACTGTGGTTAAGTCAGAAGATAAGAGAAATTTGACGGACGGACGGACGGACGGACGAACGAACGGACGGTCGAACAAAAAGAGAAACTAACGAACGAAAATTGACGAAAGGACGAATGAACGAATGGAGCTGACGTTTGGACCGACATTAATAAAATTCCCTTTCTTGCACGCTGTAAGTACCTTCCAAAACACATTTTTCCTCCAAATCGTTACATCTGCTTAGACAAGAAGACATAACCTTTGTCCATTACGTACACGGGAAAGCAACAAAGCGTAACATTCGACGGCTCTCGATAGATGGATTAATGCATTCCGCGTATGTCAACTGCTAATGTTATTAGTACCGTAAGTGTAGTGCATGTTTTTTATCGACTGTGATCTTCCCTGGCAACATGGCGAGAACCGGTGAGAGCCGACTTACACGGCGGTTAGCGGGGTTCTCCGCAAACATTTTTCTCTAGCTGGACACCGCCCCAGTCTTAACTAACTCAAATCTCCCCCCCCCTGGTCTTCCGACGTATGTGGAAGTTTAGGGCATGTAAGAGAGTGTAAGTAAGGGGTAAGGAAAGGACAAGGAACAGGAAGGAAAGATTGCGTTCAATCCAAGGCTGCAGCGCCTCTGACCGGGAGGTCCTAGGTTCGAGTCCTGACGGCGGCAGGATTTTAGACACTAGCTTTTCAGCTAGGTCCAATTCAGTTGCTGTCTGGAGGAGAATTCTAGTGACCGGCTGCTCTGATCGTTAGTTTTCCGTGGTTTCTTCTATTAACACCAGGCGAATGCCGGAGCAGTACCCTACCAAACGGGCCACGGACCGCGCGCGATCTTTCCTTACTCTTCCTTGTCCTATCCTCTCCCCTTTACACACACTTACACTAACACGCATTACACTACCACATATTCCTGGAGACCGGTGGGAAGCTTAGAGCTTGTCCCGACTGGGGCGGTGACCCGCTGGTGGGAGAGTCCTGGTTAGAGGAAAATCCCAGTAGCCGACGGTAGGATGGTGCCGGATCTCATCCTTCAGCGAGGGAAGATCACCGCCATCCCCCGAGAAAAAACATGCACTACACTAACGGGACTAATGCCCAAAGCAGTTGACGTGCCCGGAAACACGGAAAAAACAAGCCAAACCAATCAATCCAAGGCCTGTTTTTTAGGGTAATATTCCAGCATTCGCCAGATGTTGATCGGAGAAACCATAGAAAAACGCCCATGAGAGCAGCTGGCTGCTAGAATTCTCCTCCTCACAGAAGCTGAATTCGACCTAGCCATCTAGCTAGTATCGAAAATCGTGTCTCCCTCGCGACTGCAACACTAGGACCTCCGTGTCAGAGGCACTGCAGTGACATCAATTGCCGCCCTGACCGGTCGACGGCTTGGAAGCCCGTCCTTTTGCCCCCGTCGATTGCTCGGTCGCCCCACCGTGGGCGCGGAGCGGGGCCGCGGGGCGCGCGGCGCGTGTTTATTTTTCATCTGCGCCGGCAGGGGCGGGGCGGGGGCGGGGCGGGGCCGCCAATGCATTTGCAATTCCCATCGTCGCCCGGGGGCGTCGCGCCGGGGCGCCGGGCGTCGGGGCGTCGGGCGTTTACTGCCACGCAGAGGTCGCGTGACCCAAGCGCCGCGCCGTCTCCCGCCGCTACGCCTCCGCAGAGGAAGGCGGCCAGTGGTCACTTCGGAAGCGAACGCCCGAAATAATATGGACTGAGTGAAGGAGAGTGCGTTGGCGTGGTAACGCATGGTGAGGGCCCGTAGCGTCCATTAATCTTGTTGTCGGTTCATCAGCCAGTTTCTCCAGGATTAGTGCTTATTCGACAAGTCCAAGGACTATTTTCAACACCTTCAAGAACTGCTGTCATTTCCTGCAAGTACTGCTGACAACACCTCCAACTCCTGCTGTCAGTACTTCCACCTACTGCTGGCAAGACCTTCAAGTACTGTTTTAAATTCTTCCAACAACTGCTTTCAACTCGTCTAACTACTGCTTTCAGCTCGTCCAACTACTGCTTTCAGCTCGTCCAACTACTGCTTTCAGCACGTCCAACTACTGCTTTCAGCTCGCCCAACACTGCTTTCCCGTGCCTGAAGGAGAATTCTAGCGGGGCTGGGTTTCCGGTTTCGGAATCCGGGCCCTGGGCACCACGTGCTTTTCCATCCTCTGATCGGTAGTTTTCCGTGGTTTCTCTGACCACCAGGCGAATGCCGGAGCAGTACCCTACTAAACGGACCACGGACCGCGCGCGATCTGTCCTTCCTCTTCCTTGTCCTATCCTCTCCTCTTACACACACACTTACACTAACATGCACTACACTACCACATATTCTGGGAGATCAGTCGGGAGCTTAGAGCTTGTCCCGGCTGGGGCGGTGCCCTGCTGGTGGGAGAGTCCGGTTAAGGGGAACACAACTAGCCGACGGTAGGTCGGCGCCGGATCTCGCCATCCAGCGGGGGAAGATCACCGCCATCTCGAAAAATCATGCACTACCCTAACGGGACTAATGACCGAAGCAGTTGACGCGCACGGAAACTCGAAAAAATCAACAATCAAACCAACTGCACTCCACACCCACCCCGGGAGAGGTGGCTCAGGTCATCAACTGAGTGTCCCTGGCCGGAAGGTCGTAGGTTCCAGTCCCGAAGATGGCAGGAGTTTCGAGACTACTTACAGAGCTAATTCCAATAGCGCCGCTGTCAGGAGGAGGATTGTAGCAATCGGGTGCTGTGATTAGTAGTTTTCCGTGGTGTCTCCGATCAACACTAGGCGAATGCCGGAACAGTACCCTAACAAACGGGCCCCGGACCGCGCGCCATTTTTCCTACATCTTCCTTGTTCTATCCGCACCCCTTACAGACATCTACATTAACATGCACTACACTACCACACACGCTCGGAGACTGGCCGACGGCTCTCGCCATACTGCGATGCGGGAGACGACCGCCACCTCCCGAGCAAAAGCAAGCAGTACACGCACGGGACTTGATAATTAAAGTTGACGCGCCCGGAATTACTATCAATCAATTAATCAATCCAACACCCATGCGCGACCCCTCTCGTGATTTTTCCAGAATATGTCGCTTCCGCTCTTCATCCCTCTGTAGTCCGGGAGGCAGTGACACAAAATTTGAAGTGATCGTATGTATTGTTCGACGTATGTAGTGTACAACGAATGTATTGTTCTTAGCTAGTTTGAAACCAATTAAGGTCAGAATGAGCGTCAGTTGACTTATCTCCGGGGATAGCCCTTATCAGAAGGGAGTGAATATGTGAAAAGAAACTTGTAACCTACTCATCACACCTTAAAAGAACGTGTAAGAGTGGACTCTTTCCGGTATTCAAATATTTTGAAAAGGGTGAGAAAAAAATTACATTTATCAAGCTTATACAATTTTCTACTAAAATAAAAAATAAATAAAATAATATAATAATAATAATAAATCTGTAATTTAATTCATGGCTTTTAATAAATGCAGATGAAAATTGTTTCTGGACGTTTACTCGGAATATGCAACAATGCATTGGTTTACAGCTGCCTTAGCAACGATGGTGGCAGCACAGATGATCGTAGATGGTACGCATGGTAGGTGAACGTAATAATAGTTTTCTTTTCACATATTCAGCCCCTTTTGACAAGGATAATAGGGCAACTGACTTAATTATTATTAAGGCCAAAATGAAAGTAAGTAGATACAATTTCGTGGATCACTTCAAATTCAGTGTCGCTGCCTCCCGCACTATTCCACACCACTGGCCGCCTACGCCCCCGCTCGCTCTGGTGGTCGACAGCGGCGACCCACCCCGAGCGCCATGAAAAATGAAGGCGACGGCTCCGCGCGCGCCAACGCCGTTGCGACGTCCGTAGATAGCGGGCGCTGCATCCCACGACTTACAAATTCCTGCCTGAACGCCATTAAGGCTAGTAGCAAAATAGAGAGTTTGTGCACCGTGGAACGTTTAAGCACTATCGATCTTCTGCTTCAGACACCAGTTTACGTCTAGCGGGTATTTTATATGCAGCCAGATACCAAATTTAACTCATCGTTGAAAGGTATTGAAACACGTTTATCAAGCACTTCTTTTGAATATTGCATCTTGTACACCTTGTCGCGTTATTTTGATGGTTACCGTTGAAAATTTGACTTTGACATTTTAAAATGGTTTCAACACTTTTGTCTCCTGCATCATGGCAGCCAGTGTCTGGACTGGCTTTTAAACGAATGCCTACCCGGTCACGTGGTTCGTGAGGAAACTGGTGGTGCGCAGAAAGAGCAAAAATTGGTGCCCCGATGGAACTCACCCATGTATTTCCACCATGGTGCGCACAAACTCTTTAATCTCGGCCGCCGCCGTCCCGTCAGCGGCGCCTTACCCTAGTCGCAAAATGAGACGCAGTGACGTGACGCAGGGTGACTCTTGGTGAGTTTCTGCGAACGCACTCGTGTACTCGTGCGCGGGTCTAATAGGCACAGTGGTTCGCAGAAGCTTACCTTGCGTCACACTGCGTCACGTCACGGACCTGCGTCTCATTTTGCGACTAGGGTAAGGCGCTGCTGACGGGACGGCGGCGGCGGTCGAGGCAGCGGTGCCACTGTATCTTGGCCCGAACGGGCATTACGCAGGCGTGGGCCGAGACGTTCACTAATAGACGTCGAGCTGGGAATGTGCACCGGCGTCATTACACCTTCTGGTTTGTTGGGAGGTAAATGATATGAGCCCCGCTTATTTCGGGGCCGTATTACGATCCCGGTCCTTAGGCCTGCTGTTTATCGCAGACATGGATGAATTCGGAAAGAACTTGTAATATCCAGGAGTTGACGGAGTATTAAATATAAGGACCAGTAAAGTACGCAGAACGTTTAAATAAAATACGTATCTATATCTATACTAATATATAAAGGGAGAAGTGTGTTGTTTTACAGCGCGGTAATCTCTGAATCTATTGAACCAATGCCGATAAAACATTTGTGCTAGCTTCCTGTAATGGTCTGGAGTACTATAGGCTACGTTTTACAACCATAAACCGTAATATATTTGCAAAGTAATGACCTAATATTTATGCTACCTGATATTTATGAATAATCTACAACAAATCTGGACTCTTGTTTTTGAAAAAGGACCCAACTTTTTTCGATACTTCAAAGAAATAAATTATTTATATCATATTATTGTCCGCTTCAATACTACTAGCAAACTATTAAATTTAATTATTCTTTTGTTCAGCTGGAATGCATTCGAAAAAATTATTTCGTTTATAAGATATTGCAAGTAATAGAAATTGTAAAATATCATGATCAAGTCATACAAATTTTCCAGAGACGAAGTAAGCTCTAATATCTACATCATCAATACTAGATGCGAAAACATAATCATTTTGAGCATTCGCATATCCTTACCAAAATATATAGATCTAAAAATACATGATCACTTCACTCAGTTCCATGGAATGAAGTGAAATAGAGCTTTTGATCTTCCAGAGGAGTTTCTGCGAATGGCATTCTGATACAAGAGCAAATGATCCAGCTTCATTTATTTCCCCAACTCCTTTGTGGGTTGTTTTTTGCTCAGTGTAGTGCACTATTTGAAATACATTTTTGAGTTCATTTTCGGCGAGTATTTTACCCCATATATTATATTGTCAAATTTATAATTCCCGTTTTTGTAATAAAAGATTACTTGTTTAACTTCCGTATTGAGAGCACCAAAAACATGCGAACGGACAAGGAAAAGTATGGAACCCTTATATTCGAAGAAAACCACGGCCTGTTATATGAACGTAATGGTTGCATCACAGTGTTGCTTGATTTTCAAGACGTATTTCTGTTCTAGGAAATACAATTTGCTCTGAATTTGATGACTTACGTCTAGGTCAACACTTAAAATTAAAGAACGAAAAATAGAAAACAAATGAGTAACAGCGGTAGGTAGTGTATGTGGAAAATAATCAGGCAAAGCAGGAGTGTGTATTTGGACAAAATAAATGGAAAAATGGAAAGTTGGATGGTATTGTTGGAGGTATGAAATATCTCGAATTAATTTCTATTAACATTCTTTGCATATTTGATTTCAACATTCTAAGAACTTTCTTACAAAATGAGAAATGTTAGCCATTGAATGCCTCGCAGTCGGCCCGGTGGCCGAGATCGCTAAGGCAGTAGTGTCGTAGTGATCTCGGACCGAAGGTTCGCTGGTTCGAGTCCCGTCCCGTCCCGTCATGGTTGTACTTGTGTTCGTCCTTTCATCCCCCCCTATCATCACCATTTCATTTCATCTTCATAGTTATCATAACGTTAACTCCAATAGTGGTTGATAATGACCTAGATATTGATGAAATCTTAAATAACAAATAATAGCGTTGACGGAGATTCGACAGAGGAGGGCATGGAGGTTTAAACACTAGCGAAGGAAGCAAAGAGACCAAGTCGTGGCGAGGAGAGGCCTATTCGAAGGCTGAGGAGAACGGAGGTTAAAGAGAAGACGAAGTAGCAGACGAAGGTGAAGATGGGAATAACGGCTTGGTGACGGTGGAGGTAAAAGGCAGATTGGAAGCAGAGGTGAGAGTGCAGAAGAAGAACATAGGAGCGGTGACGGCAGAAGCGATGGTGTAGGCGATGGCAGAGGCGACAGTGGAATTGATGGTTTGGGTGACGACAGGAGGAATAGATAAATTGATATTTATTATTTCTGCAGGTAGGTTTTTACAAACTGGTGGCTGACCTCTACAATTCACACATTACAATAAGAATGAATTGGACACAGTATAGATATATGGTGGAATGGGAAACAATAGGGGTGGAGACGTACGTGAAAAAGAAAGTGATGACGATGACAAAGCAAAAAAAAAAAGGAGAGGGTATATAAAGACGTCAGGGAATAACATGATATGCCACTACGAAGATTTGAGAAAAAGGAAAGTAAAGGTTTAACATCTCCATAAATAAGTATGATAAAGCCCAGCGTATGCTATTTATTTTTTACAATCTATGAACATTCACAAGATGAAATATTGCATTATATGCCTTTTAGATTACAACCCAGACTTTTAGATTACAAAACGAATTGTACGAATAATAACCAAATCCCACCCACGTGATTCATAAGCCTCTCTTCATTAATCTAGGAATTTTACCATTACCGTGTCTTTTATTTACGAATCAGTGGTTTTGTAAAAATGACTTGTAAGGGCGGGAATATATTTTCAGAAAATGCCGAAGTCTATTACTATAACACTCGACGTAGAAATCATATTCATCAGGTGACAGTATCAACAGCTCATTACAAAAATTCACATACAATACATGTACATTATTTTACAACACTTTGCCAGATGACATTAAACGATTAAATTCAATAGAAAAGTTTAAATCCCAAGTGAAATCGTTTCTGCGGCATAACTGTTTCTATACAATTAGAGACTATACTGAGCATCACAAGAAAAGGAACATTAATTTAACAATGATACATAATGCATTATTTACCATTTGGACTGTATAAATAGTATAAACAACCTGTAACAACTGTTGTACTACAGCTTCCGGGTCAATGACCCCCATCTCGATCAGGTTTTCGTCCAGTTTCCCTGATCCATTGAGCAAATGCTGAGATGGCCCTTTGATTGCTTCTGGACATAAATGTAACTTCATTTCTGTGACGTCTTCTAAATTCAGTGGGAAATACAATTATTCAATTTATCGTTTCCATGTTGTCGCGGCAGGAAGTAATAGAGCTAAAATTTATTGCTTATTTTCTTTGAAAATAGATTTTTGTATACCATCATTATAAACGACCCTTTTCGATACCCGAATCGTGCATAATCCAGTATTTTATCGCACGCTACATGACGTCATCACCATTATTAAACGCGACATGACGTCATCACACATTCAGCCAATAGTAGCGAGAGAATCGTGGGAGGTAGAAGAAGACGGAACAGCCGACCACCGTTTTCTCGCACGGATGTCAACAATGCCATCTTGAATTTGATTTCCAGAGGGCGTTGGATGTCAACACCGAGACGTCAGAAGAAAGTTGTTTTGCGAAATTAAGTTTGATTCTCTTGTAAATTTATAATGCTGTTATACAAAAATAGCGTATGCAACTCGTTTATAATGTTGCTTTATTGCATTCGTACAAATTTGAAAACTCGCTCCTAACGTCGCTCGTTTTCAAAACATGTACTCATGCAATAAAGCTAACATATAAACTAATTACATAAACTACTATTATTACATGGGAGTTTTTGTTGTTTTTTCTCCTTTCAAAATTCAAAATTTATTGCTTATTTATCCTTGAAAATGGATTTTATTACATGGGAGTTTTTGTTTGTTTTTTCTCCTTTCAAAATTCAACATTTATTGCTTGTTTATCCTGAAAATAGGTTTTATTACATGGGAGTTTTTGTTTTTTCTCCCTTTCAAAATTCAAAATTTAAGTAATATATGACTTGGTGTAGGGATCAGAATTTTGAAAATGTGCACACAATTCACTTTTCCCCATAGCACGTCATACACAGTTTTTAACTGTTTTTGACGTAAAATAAATAAATAAATAAATATGCAAGGAAATGTAAACATCTATGGTACACGGAAATACTCTAGTATCTGAATTTCATGACAAATGTGGCCTAGCATGTTATTGCTCCAAGGCCTTCATCAATAGGCGAAGACGAGGCGTGGGCGCGGAGGTCGAGGCGTACACGCAGCGGCGGCGGCGGCGAGCGCGCGGGCGAAGGCGCTGGCGAGCGCAGTGTGGGGGCGGGGCCGCGCGGAAGAAGCCGAAGGCGGCAGCGCAGCAGTCTCGGAGGACGCGCGCAGTCAGACGAGAGGACTGTAAACACCGGATGCAGCGAGTAGTGAACGCGCGCGCCGGCAGAGGGGGGGGGGGGGGGGGGGCCCCCTTAATTCCCCCCTTTAAAAGGCCCCCCCCCGATGCGCGCCCTCCCGACGCGCGCCCGCCCCGCCCTCGCCGCCCCACTACTGCCTCCGCCTTCTCCACCTCCGCTCGCCTCCGCCTCCTCCACCTCCCCGCCGCCCCACCGTCCCCGCCCCCACCGTCCCCGCCGCCCCACCGTCCCCGCCCCCCGCCCCACCGTCCCGCCGCCCCACCGTCGCGCCCTCACCGTCCCCGCCGCCCCACCGTCCCCGCCGCCCCACCGTCCCCGCCGCCCCACCGTCCCGCCGCCCCCACCGTCCCGCCGCCCCGCCGCCCCCACCGTCCGCCGCCCCACCGTCCCCGCCGCCCCACCGTCCCGCCGCCCCCACCGTCCCGCCGCCCCACCGTCCGCCGCCCCCACCGTCCCCGCCGCCCCACCGTCCCCGCCGCCCCACCGTCCCCGCCCCCCCGTCCCGCCGCCCCGCCGCCCCCTCCCCCGCCCGCCCCACCGTCCCCCGCCGCCCCACCGTCCCGCCGCCCCACCGTCCGCCGCCCCATCCGCCCGCCCCACCGTCCCCGCCCCACTGTCCCCCGCCGCCCCACCGCCCCACCGTCCCCGCCGCCCCACCGTCCCCGCCGCCCCACCGTCCCCGCCCCACCGTCCCCGCCGCCCCACCGTCCGCCGCCCCACCTCCGCCGCCCCGCCCGTCCCCGCCGCCCCCACCGTCCCCCCCCAGTCCCGCCACCGTCCCCTCCCCCACCGTCCCCTCAGCCCCTCCGCCCCCACCCCGGCACCAGCGCGAAAGCAGCGTTGCTCCTAGTGGTGGTGCTGGTGCTGCTGCAGCGCGTATTCGTGCTTCCGAATGCATTACACGCCCCGCGACTAATAGCTTTCAATGATCTCCCTCCGCGGAGACGCACGTTCGTCATGGGGACGACACGACTGCTCTCGCAGCCCACCTCCCTCTTGCCCTGTCACGCGCGCGAGTGATCCGAACTAGGGGCAACGACGGTCTTAAATTCACGGTGAATTCACGGAGCCACGGTAATTACATCTTGCAACTCGTGATCATGAAGATGAGGAAATGATGTAATTGGGATGATGCAGCTGAACGTGAAGAGGAACAAGATGTTGTGACAGACGATGAGAAATATGAAGATGGGGAAAAGGATAAATACGGATAAAAATAATAAAGGTGGTGATAATCATTAAGAAAAAGGTGAAAATGATGGTAATCATCTCAACCCCAAGGTGAATTGCGAATTGCAGGAGAGGATGGAACATTGGGATTTGTCCTCACTCGCTAAAGCAGGAGTTGGTTTGCTACATTGAGACAGTGGCACAACGGTAGTTTGCAGTTGTCTTCCACTGGATCAATGAAGGTAGTGGTATCCATGAGAGGTGAAAGGTGGTGAGAGAATAATCATTATGAATGAGTTGGCGGTTCAGATAAGATAATGCCGTAAAGTGGTGTGACACGCATCACGACCTGTAAATACACATGTCGCTCATAGGATTCACCCTCGCAGTAAAGACGGCTCTTCTCCCTTGAATGAACGTGCTCCAAACTTGTATGCGAAGGCAAGCGACAATGCGAAATAAGGATATGTGTGTGTGTGTGTGTGTGTGTGTGTGTGTGTATGTGTGAGGGAAAGAATTCTACTTCGATTTTTTAACGTGGCGTGGAAATCGGATCTGTGGCATTTTTATAAGTGTATTTTACTCTGTTCTTACAAGAAATTTAAAGAAAAAATGTGGAGCCGTTTTTGAGAAAATTTGGAAAATGTCCGAGGGGTTTCATGTAAAATATCCCCAAATTTTAAACAATGTTTTTGAACATTTCAAAGCTGAAACTAGAGCCAGATGGACAGGGGTTTCTTCAATTCCGAAAATATCGTACGCGTGGTTTAGGGGCTAGCTTTTGTTCACATACAACGGACGGATGGACGGTCGTTGTGAAAAAAAGCAACACTTTTTCGGTGTCAGGGGACCCCAAAACGTGTATTTCCGTTGAAATCTCGGACTCGATTTTTCGCAGCGTTACCTAACTTTCTCTAGACTTCGTATACCACTCCCGTATATACGTATGAATACGAGAAACTAAAAAGCTGGTTCATATTTTCAGAACAAGCTCGAAAAATGATTTCTCGCACACAGCGTTTTAAAAATTAACATTAGATTCAACGTTACATGTCGAAATAGAATATGAAAAAGCCACAATTTCATTTCACTTAAGTTAACTTTTGTTTAAAATTTGTTTTCGTTGAAATAGCGCTTTGTTTGATTTTTAGTTTCCATTAATCCGACTTTTGCTAGGTAGCGGAGCTCCCTGATCTGGACTTTTTTTTATTTATTATTCACACCTGCGATAAGGAAGTTATGTGGGGAGCTTGATGCATTTCCATGGCAGTGCCTAGCTTAACTGGCCTGTTTGAGCTTTTTTTGTCACACAGCTATAGAAAAATGGGATTTGTATTAGAATGTTACAACTTTATTTTGGCTGCGGTCGGGAATCGAACCCAGCACTGTCTAACATAAAGATAGTATGCTGACCATGAGGGACACACACACACACACACACACACACACAACACACACACATACATACATGCACACACATACATACATACATACATACACAACGGAAAATGTTTGCGGCCGAGGTTTTAATACCCAATCAATTTCCGGAATTGTAATTATTGAGAATTTTGTACATAAATGATCACGTCTCCGAAAATTCACTAAGTAAAATTAAATTCAAATTTGAAAACGTTCAACATTATGTTTTATTCATGAATGCATTCTCTCCTATTTAATGGTTTTGTAATTTTCAAAATGGTTTCTTTATTTATTCGTTCATATTCATCAACCACTCATATACACATTACTTCTCATATACATTGATCTATTCAGAATATTCGTGATTTCATGTTGTAGATACCCTAATTTATGTTTGTGATTTGTTACGACTGGGACATACATCGCTTGTGACTACCATTAACACTTACCAAATCGAAAGTTGTTAAGTCTCCTACATTGAACACCCAGGGATAAAATGAGTGAGATTTCGATCATAGACCGGACTTAGTGGCTGTTAAGTCTTTCCAAAACGGTGTTAAGTTTTCCTGCATTTGATGGATTATTCATTTACCTTTTCCACTAATACATACATCGGTTCGAACTGAAGTTATTGCTTTGGTGACCGATAATTTCGACTTTACTGAATGCAGACGAAGCTTTTGAAATGATTCCTAGAGCCTACAACCAATTAACGACTCAGCTTGCCTTGTTGAAAAACTATTCTAAGATTTGAGACTATAGAACGCCCCATAATACAGCGCTCTTAACTGAGCCTACGCTCTACTTTCCAAAACGGTGTTTAAGAGATTTTTTCCCCTGCATTTGATGGATCATATTCATTTACCCTTGTTTGCCACTAAATTATACATCAAACATCGGTTCGGAACTGAAGTGTAATTGCTTTGGTGACTCGATAATTTCGACTTTACTGAATGAGACGTGAATGCCAAATTATTGAGAAATGACTCTTCGCTGTGAGATGCCTTTACAAACCTTCAATTAACGACTTCGCTTGCCTTTGTTAGAAAAAACTTATTCTAAAGATTTGTAAGACTATAGAACTTCACGTCCTCCATAATTACAGCGCTCTTAACTGAGTACACGAAGTGAATTACTAAAAATTCCGAGAGCGTTTTATTTTAGAATTTTGTCGGAAACAATGAGTGTAATTTAATCTCCCAATGGAAACCAAAATGTTGCTATATTGAGAATTTCTGTATTCCAGCTAGCAAGAAAAGCAATTGCCTTTCTAATTTCAGGGATGAGGTTAGAAAAACTAAAAAAAATTACATTCGTTATTCATGGAATACAATATTTTTTAAATTGTATCCCTTTCTCATTTACGTGATGTGAGTTACAATTTGAAACAATTAGTTATCTTTCTGTATTAATCAAAAACCTTAGGTCGTGTTACCCAATTTTTTATTTCTCGGATCTCTCTCCGCTTGTTGACAAAAAAAATTGCTCAGTTTTGAGATTATGTTTTTGTGTTATTTGATTTAATGGACGATTACAGAATGTATCTTTGTCTAGTGTCACTAAGAACGTTACTGTGCGTCTCAGCAACAATAGTGTCCTAATATTTACATGTGCAGAGGAGAAGGACCACATTCGAATGTTAAAGCATGTGCAATCATTAAAGATAATTTGTGTTCTGTTCAGTGTTAAATACTTGCTTGATGTGCTACAGTGGAACTTCCATTATACGGGGTTTGATTAATTATCAGGAAATCCAATTATCGTGAGTAAAACATGCAAACAAATTTCTTCTGAAAATAAAAATTGTGAAATATATTCGTGTGTATTGAATGTAGGTAAATTATACAATACATGTTTGTACTATAGTGTTATATTGTAAATTGATATGCGTATTATTTGTATGTAAATTATTTTTATAAATTTCTTCTTAGTTAAGCTTTTTATGAAAACTTTAAATAAATAACAAATGCCCATCAAAATGTGTTTATAATCCGAGATATTGTTTCTCCATAGAACCCTTTCCCTATAACTCCTCTGGATAATGAAAGATTCATTATACATTTTATTATTATTATTATTATTATTATTATTATTATTATTATTATTATTATTGCTTTGAAATATTGAAATTGATTATTTTACGTTGTAATCCAAAAATTAACTCTCAATTCCGTAACTTTTTGGAATTTTATGTTTCATGATACGAGAAATAATGTGTAATGTGGCTTTTCGCGCAAGAAACGGACCTTGCTCAGATTGTTTCTTTTGAAAGAAAATATGTTGCAACGCAAATGCATTTATTGTACAATTTATTGTACACCGTTTATTGTATGACAAAGAACTCCTTTTTTAATTAATATGAATTTTGTTTCTTTTTTCAGGTGAGGACTGCCTTTCTTCTCCTGAAAAATATATTTTTAACACATGCAAATAAAAGTGAGTTAAAGCGAATATTGGTAAGTGAATTTTCTCCTACACAGTTCGTCACTAGTAATATACTAGTGTTATATGTTAAATACTCTTGGTGAAAACGTATGTCGATATTTTGAGGGAAATTCATTATGACGAAACAGTTTTTTTTTAATGCGTGTTGACATATGAAAGGGTGCACAGATAAAATACTAGTTGGATAAAACCTGCAGTGTTATATTTTCTGTTTCAAATTATATAAGTTTCGCTTTGAACTAACTTCTCGTAATACTAACAGCAGTTTCATTATGTCAATTTCAAAATATGTCAATATGTTTACGTGTTCCGTGAACAAGTCTGTTGTGGCAATTCTTCTTGATTTTACCTTAGGTGTTGGACGTTTAAGAATGAAGAGTGCAATATATATTTACGTTCCAAGTAGTGTTTGGCAAATTAATAAACTCAGCAGGGACTTGTGGACTATTTCATTCTAGTGTCATGATGTGTTTCCGAGCGTACGTACGTTCGGACCTTTCTTCGCATACTTTCAAACTTTCTTTAATAACATAACATTTAGCTACAAAAGATGTAGTAAAGGCAATCTGCGTATCGTTTTTAATAACTCATCACCTTTGCCTTTTTATTTTCTTTGTTCTTACAATTTTACCTAGGTTTCGTATCAAACGATTGTGAGTTGTTTGCTGTCATTCCATTATTTACCAAAATTCATTTTTTTCATTATTGTGAAATTAAGAGCGTTCTTTACAACCATATGAAGGATTATAGACATATCCAGCTTACTCTCTCCTAATATGTGTGGAGAACATATTTAGTTTATATCAAACTGCATGTGGACGCGAGATTTGTGACTTTTTCTGTAAAATAGTCGCAAATGTAATGAACTGATATTGACACCAAAAACCTCCTTTATGATCTATTTTCGTAGTTTTCTCTATATAATCGTTTTTCAGTGAAAACTCGATTGCTAGGAAATTGATATTTGGAATTCATGGATATCTCCTACTCCTTGACGTGTCAGATTACTGGTTTGTAAGTTTTATTCATTCTCACCCACCCGTTTCCTATATGCGGATAATATTTCGACTTACCGAGAGTTAATACTGTTTCAAACAGAAATATTCACTCTCGGTAAGTCGCAATATTCGGTTACTCACAATGAGTAGTTTCCTTTGTAAATACCGCGTACCTGTTGCCATGCGCCAGCAGGTTCGTTCACATCCTCCCCGTGCTCATCAAGAGGAAGGAAGAACGCCATTTCCCCACTTTGAGGCCCAATGCCTCATGCTGGCCGAGGAAATGTTGATTCATCTGCACGCGAAACTACTGCATTGAAGGGTCTTGGGGTTAGTGGAGGGCGGCGCGGGGCGGGGCAGGCGCGGGGAGAGGTACGCGGCCGCTGCTTCGTTACGCGCTAATTTCCCGCCTAATGACGTCATATCCTGTGAGCGCGCGCCCGCACTCTGCTCTCGGGGGCGCTGGCAACTCGGAGGAGGAGCCCCTCCCCTGCTTTCGCTTTCCTCCAATGCCCACCGGGAGTGGTGGCTCAGTGCATCAACTGGTGCAACTGCAGTGCCTCTGACCGGGAGGTTCGACTCCCGACAGAGGCAGGATTTTCGACGCAAACTTGTGAGCTCGGTCGAATTCTATTGCTGTCTGGAGTAGAATTCTAGCGACCGGCTGCTAGGATCGGTAGTTTTCCGTGGTTTCTCCGATCAACACCTTGAAAATGCCGAGCAGTATCCTAACAAACGGGCCACGGATCACGCGCGATCTTTCCTTCCTCTTCTTTGTCCTATCCTCACCCCCTTACAGATACAGCTACACTAACATGCACTACTCTACCACGCATGACGGGAGACAGGTCGGGGAGTTAGAACTTGCCCCGGATGTGGCAGTGGTAAACCCCGTTAGTCGACGGTAGGTCGGCACCGGATCTCACCATCCAGAGGGGAAAGAACACCGCCATCTCTCGGTGAAAAACCTGCACTACACCTACGGGACTAATGACCTCGTTAGTTGACGCGTCCGGAATCAGTAATGAATCAATCAATCCAATATCTCTCACGCGCTCTTGTCTCCCCCCTCCGTTGCTTCAGGTTTATGTGGGTACATGCTCCCTACGCGTCTTTCCATTTCTATACTTCTTTTTTTTAACGTAACATATCAAGGTCACGCGCGAAAGTGTAAGGGGGAAGACTGACTCTAATGGGGAGCTGCAATGCCACTGCAGCTCCGACTTTTACGGCTCCCTATTGGAGTTTGCCTTCCCTCTCCCTTTTTCGGGCGTGACTTTGAGATGCTACCGTAAAAAAATCCAAGTGCAGTTCATTTTCCACCGGGAGAGGTGGCTCAGGACATCAACTGTCTCTGTAGGACTTCTGATCGGGAAGTCTTATGGATCCGACGAGGGCAGGAGTTTGGACTCTAGCTTGTCAGCTAGGTCGAATTTAGTCGCTGTCTGGAGAAGAATTGTAGCGACCGGTTGCTGTGATCAGGAGTTTTTCTTGTTTATTCCAATGAACACCAGACGAAAGTTAGAGCAATATCCTAACAAAGGGCCTGGGACCGCGTGCGATCTTTCTTTCACCTTCCTTACCTTATCTTCACTCATACTTAACGTACTTACATGCACTACACTACCACTCATGCCGAGAGATTGCTTGAGAGGTGAGTTTATGATATTCCAACCCGTGTGTTTCACGCAACTCGCCGTATTCGCACCGGGAGCGGTAGCTCAGTGCATCAACTGATGTCACTGCAGCGCCTCTGACCGGGAGGTCCTAGGTTCTCACTCCCCACGGCGGCAGAATTTTCGGCACTAGCTTTTCAACTAGGTCGAATTCAGTCGCTGTCTGGAGGAGAATTCTAGTGGCCGGCTGCTCTCATCGGTAGTTTTCTGTGGTTTCTCCGATCAACACCCGGCGAATGCCGGAGCAGTACCCTAACAAACGGGCCACGGACCGCGCGCGATCTTTCCTCTCTCTTTCTGGTCCTATCCTCTCCTCTTACACACACCCACTTACACGCACTACACTAACATGCACTACACTACCACATATTCCGGGAGACCGGTCGGGAGCTTAGAGCTTGTCCCGGCTGGGGCGGTGTCTCGCTGGTGGGAGAGTCCTGGTTAGGGGGACACCCCAGTAGCCGACGGTAGGTTGGCGCCGGATCCTGTCATCCAGCGGGGGAAGATAACCGCCATCTCTCGAGATAAAACATACACTACACTAACGGGACTAATGACCAAAGCAGTTGACGGGCCCGGAAACACGAAAAAAGCAAACCAATCGCCGTATTCGCGCAATGTTTTCTCACCCCTGCTTCTCGCCTGTGACACGAGTGACTTCGGCTAGCCGATATAGCCTCCTGCCTCAAACCGTTGCGAAGCTACATGCTGTTCATGCTCGTTCGTCTGACGACCCTGTTTTAGCGCTTGTCCCGGCTGGGGCGGTGCCCCGCTGGTGGGAGATACCTGTTTGGGAGAAACCCCGCTGGCCGACTGGTGGGTCGTCGCCGGATCCCGCCATCCACCGGGAGATGATCACTCCCATCTCCGCAATAAAGCACGCACTTATGGGACTTATGTTAACGTCGACGCGCTGGGAATCCCTAATCAATCAAGTTTATTTCCTCTTTCAATCAAAGTCTCCCCTTTAATCTTACATTGGCTTATTGCTGATGTATTGGTTGCATTTCAAACATTTGATGAAAAATGTGATCATTACCAACGTTTTACTTTCTCGTTAACTTACTATATAAGGAGAAGTGTACGTAATATAGATAAAGTTATGTAAACGGCTCAAAATATGTTAAGACAGTATGACAACTTGCCAGTGATGATGCTTTTGGGCGCGGCTGGGGCTAGGATCACACAGCTTCTTCTGTTATGACCCAGCAATGTCGTAATGTCAGAGGTGAGGAAAGGAGGCCGTATCATAGAAATCCTTACCAACATATTTAATAACTGTTTTACTGAAATGAATAATTTCCTCCGATAATTTATTCAACTAAGAATTGCTGTGCTCCATTGAAATAATTGTACGCTGTCCATTTAATTTAGAAAGAAGTTTCAGAAACATTCTACTTTGCGCCCGAGCTACAAAAATTGCCCCCCATCCACCAGTGATACACCTGAAACCATTTACAGAAGGGTATTTCGTCAAACAACTTATTCTCTAAATGGACAAATATTCCTTTTTAAGTAATGTTTTTAATTTGCTTTTCATTAACCCTAGAGTTAATGGCGCGCATATTTCACGTACGTTATCGGGTGCATTATAAATTCCATTCACTACTCTGTTATTATAAATATTCGTTTCATAAATAGAACAAATAAAAGGTTCGGGTATAAAATATGGTGGTAATCCGCATGGAAACTTTTGCGAGATGTAAACAAGTGAACATTTTTTCTGAAAGGAGTTTGAATGGGAAACACAAAGATGACAACGTCGGCCCAGTGGCCGAAATCGCTAAGGCAGTAGTGTCGTAGTGATCTCGGACCGAAGGGTCGCGGGTTCGAGTCCCGCCTCGGGTATGGTTGTATTTGTGTTCGTCCTTTCACCCTTTATCATCGCCATTTTGTTTCAGCTTCATAGTTACCACAACGTTAACTCCGATACTGGTCGCTAATGACCTAGATGTTGATGCGACCTTAAATAATCAATATAAAAAAAGATAACTACAAATGGGGGACAAATATGCGCCATAATGTAGACTATTTGAGGATTACAATGCATGGGAAGCAGATGGAAGCGTACGAAATTTTTAATTGTACAAAAACTATAACTTTTTGGGGTTACTATATTGTACTCCCGAGCCCTTCAAATAACGTTAAAATAGGCTTGCATTTATTATCTAATAAGTATTGTTAAATTTAATAGAAACAAAAAGCGTAATTTACTTGTGAAAAACAAAAAAAAATGTAATGTAAGACATATTTTGTGCAAAAAATCATAAATCGATGGTTCACATGAAACGATTCTAGAAAATCACAATTTTCTTCTGAATTGGTTATATCATTTTAATAATTTATACATTTGAAGCTGAAGTACCTTCATTGCCCGGGTATTTATTAATTTGAATCGTCTATTAGACTGGAAAAAGAATGAATTCTATGGTGTACCACCGCCCTAACCTGCTCACCATCCGCCCACCTGCACTAACCCACATGCCCTAACCCTTCTGCCCTAACCCATCTGCCTTAATCCATCTGCCCTAACCCATCTTCTCTAACCCATCTGCCCTAACCCATTTGCCCTAACCCATCTGCCCTAACCCACATGTCCTAACCCACCTGCCTTAAACCCATCTGTTCTAACTTACTCCTTTACGTCTCCTCCTACCTCCAACCTACCGCGTGCCGCTCGCTCCACTTTCTCCCTTCCTACGTTTGCCCCACCCCGCTTCTCCCTGCATATCCCCGCCCTTTTTATTCTGAAAGTAAACACATAAATAGTTACTTTACATACGTAATTTGTATTTCTTACACACTAATTCTAAAATTACATATATTAGAGAGGTTTCCCTCTATGGGTCCTCTAATCAGGTTCTTCCTTAGCGAATGTGATTTGAAAGATATGGAATGGGTATTTATTTGGATTGCTGGTTCTGTAGATTGGAGTTTTGTGTCTCTGAATTCGACTATTGCTGGATACGATATGTGTTACAATAGAAGTTTGTAGCAAGGTATGTGATGTGATGATGTAATGATATACTGTTGAATTCCTTATGAAGCCCATTATTGGAAATGATCCATGGGGCATTGGTTGTGGATATCAGGAATTGGTTTTGGCTTACTTGGAGTTTGCGAATATTTGTATCGGCGGCATTCATTTATATGGGACAGGCGTGAGCGATTGTAGGTCTTATTATGGTTTTTTATATTGCTATGGCGGTATTGTATTTTAGTGAACTGTGTTTATTAGCGATTTTAATTGATGAAGTTTTGCTTTAGTTTACATTACCTTTGTTTCATTATGATCATGCCAATTTAATTTTTAATCGAGATTTAGTCCTAGGTATTTAACTGGTTTGTTACGAAGGTACCATTCTACTGAGATGTTGTTAATTGTTAACGGGTGAGGAGTATATGATCTAAGTGAGATCGTATACTCCTCACCCGCCCCGTGGTGGGGTTTAACTGAATTTTGTATTTTGTGGCCTAGCTATCAAGTGTGTGTAGGAATAATTTGATTTTTCTTCTTAAGTCCGCTGTGAGTAAACTCCAGCCCTGACAAACGTTTACTACGAACATAATTTTTACTATCATCGTTGCTATAAGTAGTTGTCAACAGATTTGTTGTCGCATAACTTCCAGTAAGATCCGTATTTCTTTTTTATTTAATAGATAATTATTACACATACAACCTTGATTCTATGTGGTTATGCCGGAGACCTTTAAGTCATTGCAATACCTACATCCTACCGCGTTCTAACCTTCTGGTATCCACCCTAAATGGTCTCTCCATCGCATCAAAGCCGCGGGAAAAGATCATAATATACTGCTGAGGGAAAAAACCCTAAAGGGGGAAAAACCTGCCGTCAGAAGCCGAGAACATGCGAATTTATCATACTTTTTTAAACTATTTATTTATTTCCTGACGAGGACATTACACATTCTCCATTGATCCTTATATACTCTGAGTCTATTTGCGTTATAAATAAAATATTGTTTAGTAATAAATTGTGAGGGCTTTTAGACACTTTCACTTTCTTTCACTTTGGTATATTTACTCAGTTTACGAGGTTTTTGTGAAACATGGAGACATCACACTTATTTTGTTCGAAGGGATAGGAAAAGCGATGTAATTTATACAATATTTCACAGAAACAGTAACTTTTATTTTGTTTCGAAGATCACGTGTACACATTTTTCGTTAAGTTCCGAATAAAACTGTAGATATTTATGAAAAAATGAACAATATTGTTATTTATAAGATAGAAATTTATAAGATAAAATAATTTGAAAAAAGTAGCCTAAGTTATTTCCGACAAATACACTACCTCACAGTGAAAACCGCATCAAAATCGAGTCACCCGGTCCAGAGATTACCCCGGCTGGGGAGGAATTCTGCCAGGAGGAGTGTACTTAGAGAGTGACCGAAGATGCAGGTTGAGGAGCAAAAGCATTGTTGCATTGGAGAATGATGAATTTGCTGCACGGCCCTTGGACAATCTCTCTGACAACTGGGAATGAACTGTAGAATCTCGATGTGTTTGCAAAGCAGCAATATTTGAAAAACCACTTTTAACTTTTAAATTACTTAAATTAACTTTTTGACGACCATAACCCGTTGCAGACCTACACAACTTCCATTTGGCTAAACACGGATTCACGAATGAAGCAATACAAGATGAAGACGTCATTATATCGCTTGCGCAAGGCGTCGTGAGATTGAAAAACACATTGTCCATTTTGTTATCATAAATCCAAGGCACTCAAAATGTATGATGTTCATAAAATTCACATAATATGGCAATCATTATTAATGTAAGATATAAATGAAAAAACTTTCTAAAATGTTTATATTTGACAAATCTTTCCTCACACTTCACAATTACCACTTGTCACAAGCAAGCTCCAATTAGAATCCAGGATTTGAAAATCATACAACTTCATTTTCGAGGTCATACGCTCCGCTACTGCCCACTGGCCTAGCGGAATAAATTAGGAACCATCCTGCTCTAAACGATAGGGAAAAATAATGATAGTGTTGCATCTACCAACTTGTTATTTAAACTATTTTTTCCACATTGTGTTGCATTAAGCTTCACTATATTTTTGCAAGGCCAATGCGACAATTCTGAAGAACTTATAAAAATTTCGTATGTATTCATACATTCCTTTTTGTGGTATCGATGTCGTTTACATGTCACTGAATTCACTTTTATTAGTATGGACTTAGAAAACTATCCTCTCAAAATATCGTATAGTAAACAGAGATGAAATACTGCTTTCCGATTACAGAATATAAAAATAGCATTTCTGATAAAATAACCCCGATTCAAGTGATTAACCTTTGAAAACTCTCAATAGTTTTTTTTACGAATTTCAACCCTCCATTGAAAGGTTGAGAGGGGGAATGAGAAATTTAAAATAAAGTTCTTGCATTGACGTTAAAGTGCTAAAAAGTTTATTTGGGAAGAAACTTTCGAAAGTCTGAATATTGCTACTTCGCTAAAATACTAGTTAATTAATGTCCGCACAGACACAGCTCCGGGAAACACTTGCTTTAAATCTTGTGCTTTAAATTTAATGAACCCAGTGTGCCTATGAATATAGCCTGATGTCAGCCAACTTTAAGAGAAGACTCGGAATGGATTCATTTCCTTCGGCCATCGTTTTCGGCTGTATACTCTCCTGTAATCGCTCAGTCGAAGCTCCTTGTTGCCTCCGCCGACATCTTCTTGGACTCCTTTCAGCGCCTTCCGAATAAAGGAATAAAACGTCGCTCTCCATCCACACAAGGGACGGGCGCGGCGGCGATGCGACATTTATGCGCTAAACCCTGCGAAGCTCCTCTCGGCCATTCAGAGGATTCAGCCCACAGAGGAACAACGCGCTGCGGTGCCTGGCCGTCTCCCTGATCCCCTTTCGCCCGGCACCCTCTTTGCCCTCCCGCCGCCATCCTCCCAGGCCTGCACTGCCCCGGCGCGCCTCGACTCGCTTTCTCTTCTCCCCGTCGCGCCCCATTCCGCCTCACCTCCCTTCGCCTCTCTCCGCCCCACCCCACCCCACCTCACCTCTACACGCCCCACGTAGCCTCGCCCCAACCCAACTCGCACCGCCCCCGCCGCCCCGCCCCTCCCACCTCTTCCCGTTCATCTTCTTCCGCTCCCGCCTCTCCCCTCCTCTTCCCCGCCCGTCCCGCCCCCCTCGTCCCGTCTCGCCCCGCCTCGCCACGCGTCGTTCCGCCTCTCCACGTCTCGTCCCATCCCTCTTTCTACCTTTCGCCCACGTCACGCCCCCTCCCGCCGCTCCCTGTCGAGCCACTCGCCTCAAGTCCTCGTCGCATCTCACACCAAGCCCCATTCTCACTCGCCTCGAATCATGCAGTCTCTCTTCTTCCCGGTGTTCCGTCGTTCCACCTCATTTTACCTCGACACCCCTCTCCCACTTCGCCATGCCTTTCCCACCTCGCCTCACCACATCCCTCACATTCCTTCTCTACCACCCGCTTCCGCCAGCCCCGTCTGGTTCCGACTTTCTCGCCTCGACCCGTTTCGTCATGTTTCGACTTGCCTCGTGGGCATGGAAGGCTAGAGAGCATTGCAGAGCGGCAAACGATGCGCGCAACAGAAAGGGCCGAGCAGATCAGGGCAAGCGACACGCGGAGCAGGACTGGAGCAACACGGGAAGAGCAGAGCAAGGGGTGGAAATGGGCCGGGTGAGTGGGTTGATTGGTTGATTGAATAATGATTCCTGCACATGCATATTTTTCATCGGGAGACGGCGGCGATCTTCCCCCACTAGATGGTGAGATTCGGCGCCAACCTACCGTCGACTAGTGTGGTTTCCCCCAACCAGGAATCTCCCACTAGTGAGGTACCACCCCAGCCGCGATGAGTTCTAAGTCCCCGACCGGTCTCCCGGAATATGTGGTAGTGTAGTGAGTGTTAGTGTAAGTGTGTGTGTAAGGGGTGAGGATAGGACAAGGAAGAGTAAGGACAGATCGGGCGCGGTCCGTGACCCGTTTGTTAGGGTACTGCTCCGACATTCGCCTGGTGTTGATCGGAGAAACTACAGAAAACTATCATTAAAGAAGCCGGCCGAAAGAATTCTCCTCCAGACAGCAACTGAACTCGTTCTAGCTCACAAGCTAGTGTATTGATTCAGTGGTGAGGTGTGGTTGACATTTACATAGCTAAGCCATCGAAAGCTGCTATTTGTGAAATAAACACTATTGTTGACAATGACAACGCCTTCAATCATTCCAATTCACAAGCTAGTGTCTAAATTCCTGCCATCTCGATCCCTAGGACCTCCCGGTCAGAGGCACAGCAGTGAAATCAGTTGTTGCACTGAGCCACCGCTCCCAGTCCGAGTGAGTGTGCTTCATTGATTGATTTTTTCATGTTTGCGGGCGCGTCAACTGCTCCAGTCATTAGTCCCGTTAGTGTAGTGCATGTTTTTCTCGCGAGATGGCGTTGATCTTCCCCTAGATGGGGAGATCCGGCGCCGACCAGTCGGCTAGTGGGCTTCCTAACCAGATCTCCCACTGCGGGCACCGCTAGCAGGACAAAGCTCTAAGCTCCCGACTGGTCTCCCGGAATATGTGGTAGTGTAGTGCGTGTTGTGTAAGTGTGTGTGTGTGTGTGTGTTTTAGGGGAGAGGAAGGACAGGAAGGAAGGACAGATCGCGCGCGGTCCCTGGCCCGTTTGGTAGGGTACAGCTCCGACATTCGCCTGGTGTTGATCGGTGAAACTACAGAAAACTACCGATCAGAGCAGCCGACCGCTAGAATTCTCCTCCTGGCGACTCGATTCGACCTGGCTGAAAAGCTGGTGTCGAAAATCCTCCGCCGTGGGAGTGTAACCTAGGACCTCCCGGTCAGAGGCGCTGCAGTGACATCAGTTGCTGCACTGGGCCACCACCCCCAGTCCGAGTGGGTGGGGTTGGTAAGGAGGAGCGCGAGATGGCGGAGCTGCAGTTGGAGCGCGGGAGCTCGACGCGGGAGTCCGCGCGGCAGGGGGAAGCCAAGACACCGCGGGCCGTTGTTCGCCCGCCCGCCCGGAAGGGAATGGTGGGCGGGGGGGGGGGGGGGGCGGGCAGCCGCGCCCACGGGCCCCGCGAACGGCGTCGGAGGACGAGAGGAGCGCACGGTGCCGCCGCACCGCCCGGTGAGTGAGGCCTATGGAGTCTCTTGATATATTAAAATCTTTTCCTGTCTGTATTTCTTTAATGTACTATAATATAGTCTATAATGTACTTGAAAATTTTTTTTTTTTTTAATTAAAAAATTCCTTAAAAAATAAAAATATTAAAACATTATATACAATACTCTGTTTTAAGCATAGTGC
Organism: Teleogryllus oceanicus; assembly: GCA_964035755.1. Classification (NCBI taxonomy): domain Eukaryota; kingdom Metazoa; phylum Arthropoda; class Insecta; order Orthoptera; family Gryllidae; genus Teleogryllus; species Teleogryllus oceanicus. Next base: position 86,585,075 of record CAXIVR010000007.1, on the reverse strand, counting down.
CATTTCAAGGTCAGGGAGGAAATGAGGACGGTGTCATCCCATTAGGAGCTCCAATACCAAAAAATGAAATCGTAACGAAGGTCTCGATTGGAATACAGTGTCCCTTCTCCGTCCAGCTCGTTTAAGTGTCACTCTGTTTAAATCGGAGTATGGAGGCTAATGCGTTCCTTTGCGTTGCCGATTACGCCATTTTATATTCAGTTGAGCTCTGAGGTATTGTGTGTGTTTTTCGAACCAACAATGTATCAAAAATCAAGTGTAATATATTGGACTCTAATAATGCATTGGATTGTTCTTGTTTCTCCGAAAGTGGCGTGTCTATTGGGTGAAAGGAAATTACGAGATGTAATAATAAAATAGTATAAGTAATTTTTGTTACAAAGTAATAAGCTTTCATACAATTTGAATTAATCTCTTTCAACGTACTATTATAGGCTAGGGATGTGCTTGCCCCAAAGTCGAATTCATGACTGTAAGCATTTTTGTAGAGTTTCTTTTGAAAGGGCTTTCAGGTAGTGTGTCGTGGCCCTCTCAATGTCGGTAATACCGTCAAAACATTTTCCTTTTAACACGCTTTTTACTTTTTCCGTAAGGAGAAGAGAGAAATTTTGGTAATGCTGCACGAAAAACAGCGATTTTTTTCAGAAAAATTTTATAACAGATCCTGGGTAACGAAAAAGGAGACAAATCTTGTTGTAGCAAATGTAACACATTAGGAGGTGCCGCGCTGCGAGTGCGACTATTTACTAATTACATCAGGTTTCAGGGGATTGTTTGTCTTTAGGGTGAATGAATGTGAATATGCAATGGTAAATGAATTGAAATATAATATTTGCTATGTACAAGTAAATAGGTTTTTCAATGAGATTGTACGTGAGATTGTACGATTGTAGGATTGTTGGACGACCAATAAAAGTTTATGAATGTTCTTCTTTCTTGAAGTTCATTTTCTTAGTTTGGTGCACTGCAAGCACCAACCCCAATGCTGGGAATTTGGCGGTGCCAACTAGATGGCGGGCACGGTCTCAGTTGACTGGAACTGCCCGGTTGCGTGGTTTGCCGTAAATTCGGTCAGGTGTCGGCTGATGCACGTGCGTGACCCGAATTAGAGCTAGCGGCCTGTGGATCGCGCTGTTGATTGCTGGGACCTGCAATGCTGGGAACCGGGCGTACTGATTTCTGGGAAATGTTTGTGTACATTTGGTGGTAGGTGGCAGGTAGTAAGGGTGTGTAAATACCAACCGCGCGCCGGGGTGGACCCAGTCCTTTGCTAATGACGTCTCGCCCGCAGCCGGGGCGGCACGGCTCGCGGCGAACAGAGCCGCGCAGAACAAGTTTTTGAAAACCTTTCGTTAGCTTTCTTATCTTCGAGTATTAGGTGCGTTTTCTACATGCTTCGGCGGAGGTGATGGAGCCGTGAGAAAGAGGCCCGCGCGAAGGTACTCTACATAAATGATCTCTATATTTATTCCCCATTCGTATTTTCTTCTTTCAATACGGGCTAAGTGCTAGAGTGCCATGGGTTTCAGCCCTTGGAGTGGCGGCGAAAGCATGTCTGAAGGTGGGTGGCCGCGCGTGTGGAAAGCAATTAGAAGCTGTGCTCTGGTAGTGAACTTCATCGCGAGATTGAACACCAGTTGATAAATTTAGAAAATAAATTCTATCACGTGACAGCCAGAATCCATGTTTTGTGGGTCCTTGATACCGAAAAATCGAATGACGGCAAAACTGCTCGTCTGTCTGTCTGTCTGTCTGTCCATCCGTCCGTCCGTCCGTCCGTCCGTCCGTCCGTCCGTCTATCTGTCTGTCTGTCTGTCTGTGAGCTAAACAGTTCAGCAGATTTTGTCCAAAATTGATATTCCCCAATCTATCTGACTATGTCGCGGCCCCTTAAATTTGAAACCGATATTTCAATTTTGGGAACTTTACATGGACCTCCTGGAACATTTTACATATTTTTAAAAAAATGGCACCATCGTATTTGATTAAATTTTGTTGTGGATAGTGTGAAGGACGTTTAAGAGAATGATGCAGGTCTCATGTTCGTTGAAAGTCTGATTTGTCGAAAATAGCTAAAGTTCAGCATTGTTTTGGAATCTTCCTACAATTAAAATATTAAAGATAGAGATTTTTTTCTCAATTAACCTCTTCCTTAAAGATAGATTTTGAAATAAGGTCATATACAATTTTTCGAAAATTTGAGTAGCCTACTTTTGGGATAATTTTGCGTGAAAATACGCGGGAGAAAATATGTGCTGTTTTTGCACCACTAGTTGTATTGTGGAAGAGTGCCAAATTGCATGGTGCTCAGTCTAGTGAATAAGGCGAATGTGAACAGATAGGAACAATTATTTTGGTCAAAACCTCATGAATCAAATGCAACGTGTGGCACGACGCGTTGTCGTGATTAAAGAAAGCCATTGGCTCATTTTTCTGATTGTCTCATGTAAAATTGTCGGTTAATATGCTCGGACGGACCAGTACGAAATTTTAAGCAATTCGAAAACTCTCGAATTCGTCTGTTTCGACGAACAAGTTTTACCACTTTTTGCACTTTTGATCTGTGTTTTTGACATCGAAAGACATCCTGACGGTGTCTCGTCTTTAATCGATATTTTTCCTCTTTAAATTCGCTAACCAGTCGTAGTCATCTGAGTTACCTCATTATTGCCGTACACTCATTATAACATTTCAGGAGTCTCTTTGACATTTTTTTGCAACTTGGAACAAATCTTAATTGTAATGCGTTGTTTGAAATTCATGATGCGCGACACACGATTAATAGACCCCACTCTAGCTGCTCTGGTAGGTGACTGACGAGATAGACGTGTTCAAACGTGGTCCGTCTCAACAGATCACAGTCAGACATTTTAGATCAAAAGAATGTAGCATCAGCGGTTGATGCTATAAAACTTCATTCATCGTATTTCTGAACAATCCCCGTAAATGGCGACGGACGTTCAGGTCACTGTATCCAGGAATTCTGCAGCATATAGGAAACTGCTCGCTCTGGCGGTGGCCGGGTTTCACGCAAACGCTGGTGTGTGTGTGTGGTGTGTGTGTGTGTGTGTGCGCGCGTGCGTGCGTGCGTGCGTGTGTGCGCGTGCGTGTGTGCGCGCGTGTTTGTGCGTGTGTGTGCGCGTGTGTGTGCATGTGTATTCAGTTGCGGATCTGCAGCCGCAGATTCCTTTACCGGGAAATTCCGACATAGGCGGATTTTCGGCGAAAGCCATGCAGATGGGTCGCATTGCTTGAATGAGAATTCGTGGCCTCGGAGTAACAAGATTCTGTTTGAATGTGAGCAAATTCTGCTTGGGTGGATTTTGTTATTTTTGATGTAACTAATAAGCACGCGAGAAAAGCAAAGGAATTTGAATTTTTTTGAGGTCTGATTAGATAGCTGTTTTAAAGTGTAGTAGAGTTGACAGCAGATTTCGAACATGCCATTATATAATTTTAGCATGAAGTCGAAACTTTTCATTCGGTGATTTGTAGAGCCCTGCTACCCTAGTCGGTCTTTTAAGTGGGTTTCATCGACCACCTTTATACGGTATCGGAACAGCAACAGAAATAATATATCGCACGTGATGCGTTCTTCCGAGTCCTTGAAGTTGGTTGATGATGTGCTCAGTATTCTTAATATAGCATATATCTCATGATCTTGAAACTCTCTATTAGATTGGGAGGTCAGAATGTCAAAAATATAACAAATTGTTCTTTATGACAGCATGATAATTATGTCGTTCTTCATAGCCAGCCACCGCCACATACTCAAACTTCTTATTTACGTGATGCAGTAGGGAACAATTTTTTTTATGTTCTTGGTAAAAAGGGAACTGTTGTTCTTTGCAAATGTATGTACCCTCGCTTGCACAAAAAATGGGCGATGTCCTGAGCCGAACTTTACCAGAGTTTTCTGACCCCTGCCCCGCCCTGCGGGATCGAGCTGACCAATCCGCTTTAGCTTCATTTCAGGGAGGCGGGACTATTCATCTTGAACATTACAAAATGGCGGTGATGGCGAGTTATATTATAGTAAATATTTGAATATAAATATTAAATCAACCAACAGTTTTACATAAATTTTTGTATATACATGTAATTACATAAATAAAGGCATGCAATTTCCCAGTAAAAACATATTTTAAAACTGTTATAAAACGGGTTTTTTGCAAAAAATAACACTGGACAACGACTATTAAGCTCCATGTCTACATTTCGTCGTTTATTATTGTAATATTTAATATAAAATGCAAATAATTTGCATTGTATGCATTGTCTAACCTAGTTATTTTATTAGAAAAATTAATAACTTAAAGAAATACTGTTTAGAGTCAGTTTCACAAACACTCTCGAGATAGCAACTTTCAGTTGTGAAATACTTCATCATCAATTTCTCAGATGACCTAATTAAAAATACTATATGGTCGCGGACATTAATATTGTAATAAAATAGTTTTGATATATAAAATACTAAATAAACTTAAAGTATTTAAAGTTCATTTCGTCACAATGAAGTTTTCTGCAGACATTATGATTGGTAAGTGCAGCTGTAAGCAAATGAATGATTATTGATCTTTTGTTTTGGGATCACAATTAATTACCTCTTCAATCTAACGTTAGGGTGATTGCATTTTACATGGAGTTCTTTACGCAAATATTAAAAATCATATGTGATACCTAGTCTTTGAGGATTTTGCGTGAGAATCAAAACGACATATGACTCTTATATAACATTTAATATCTTAATGTTTGCAAAGGTAGAAACACCAGCTGTCTATTGCGTGAACATTGGAGAACACACACACACACACACACACACACACACACACACACACACATACACACTACACACACACCTATATCAATATCTTACTTACATGTAATTTATGTATGATTTCCAATCCAACCAATAAATTAATATATTTATATTATTATAGCAAGTATATTTTACATTACGATATTTTATTTTCGAGAGACGAGCAATGCACACAAAGTTTTTACACGTCATCGGAATGTTACACCATTCTTCTAGATAAGCAGACCTATGCAAACACTGTTTTTGCTAATCCATTAAGAATCACTAGAGATTCTCCTGTCATAAATTATTTCAAAATTGTAATTGTTAATAATGTTTCAAAATTTTGTCAAACTTCGGAAATCTGTGTCATGATAATCGTTAGAAAATGAATAGGATCCTCTTCTGTAAAATATTGTTGCAAAATAAAATTTTTCTATTTTCATACATTTTTACATTTCATACAAATTGCAATTTATTGGATATGTGTTCACTAACGCATCTTCAGTAATATTGACTGCATATTCATAATTTTAATGAATTGTTATAAATATTGTAAACAAAATAAGCAATTAATTTTTTTATTTGGGAAAAATTTCATTTAAGTTATCAATATTTATAAAGTAATTTAATTAAAGTACTATAATATGAATTAAGGTTGAATTTTAAAACTATAACTACAATATTTATTATTGTTGAAACGCATTGCTACTATATTACAATGTAACGTTTTAAAATGTACTGCCCATTGATTGATAGTTTGTGTTCGTATATAGTATATCTCACGCAGAGACGATTTTACAAAGAAAATCTAAATAATAACGAAATAAACTCAAATTTATAATTCATTGGCATTTGGTCGCACACTTCAGCGACCACTTTTCTGAGTCGGGAAGAAGGAGAAATCAGGGCTATCGCTGTTGGGTTCGTAACCAAATCTTCAGGGTCACCATTGCGTTCCTTTTACTTAAGTCTTAGGATTCCGAAAGTGATACTAGATATTTCAACATTAACTTGAGAATACATGTTGCATACCATGAGAGAAATGATGAACAAATGTCTGGAGTTTTAAAAAAAATCTGCCTTTGGAATTGCATCGAAGTCCTACTGGCTATTGTAATTACATTTTGTCATTCGTCGATAAACTGCCGAAGACTTTCCGGTGAATTATGTTATCGCCGCTAAAGCGAAAAATTTCCAGGTTAAAGAGACCCACATATGTTATTGGTGGATCGAAAATAGATTTTAATTGTGGAATTGACATTATTCATTGTTGCAACATACAAGAAATGTGAATTTACTATTTGTGCTAGTTTTCTCTTTTCACTTCAGTCCCGTCAATTTTTCGAAAACATAATTCAATCATTTTTTTTTACCTAAATACAATATTTACTTTCCGACCTGTCAATTCGGAAGAATAGTTGTTCCCATTGAAATAGCGATCATGCCGAGAAATGGACAAAGTTTACAAATATCATAAATACCAAATAGAGTAATATCTGATATTTGTTATCTAAGGCGCTCCTCTAGAAAATAATCAAAATTTTCTTTGTTTTTATTTAATCTTTTCAAATAAGAACGTAACTTTTGTTTTGGTTTGTATTCCGGCAAGATCTTAACAGATCTTGCCCCGCTTACTTGTGCCACCACATAATAACAAGGCTTCTTCATCCGGTATCTTCCACTTCGGGTTTAAGGTAATTATTATTAATTCTTAAGCGAGTAGTTTACAGTTCTAATGACCGTTTTTCGCAATCTACACCAATGTTTTTTATTCCGTTAGGCATCTTCCTCTATTCTTCTGCCCTTCATTGTCAAATCGATGACGAATTTACAAGATTTCCTTGGCCTTCCTCGTTTTCTTCTTTCGAAAGGGATTCATCCAAAGATAATTTTTGATATTCTGTCAGCATGCATTCTGCAGCATACCATTGGAGTTGTTTAGATTCTACATTTTCAATCACTTGCCTCTCAATCATTATTATCTGTCTAATCTCTTCGTTTAGTATTCTATCAAACAGTATACTGACAACATCGTCTCCAAAAATTCATTTTCATGCAGTTCTCTCAATCATTTACTGACGAAAATTTTTGTTTTATAAAATATTATGAATCTACTAATAATTGGCCTTCCTAGCTTTTTTTAATAAAGTCAATGTTATTAGATCCCCCTGCTCTAATAATCACTCCGATATATTTAAATTCCTTTCCTACTGGAAATATACCTATTTCTGTTCTAGATCATATCGAGATTTCCCTACAACCATGTGTCTTGACTTTACATTATTTATTTTGAGTCTCCATTTTTTATGTTTTTATTAATTTCTGGATTAAATGTTACAGATAAAAAAAAAATTATTTCTCTACCTATTTTTCAAATGATACGCTGACTCCAAAAAGCGGGAAATCGCTTATGTATGAATTCAAAAGGTTTTGCAGCCGTTCTCGAAGTCTTAAACGATATCCACCAACATTTTTTAGTTATTTGGATTATGCACTAATCAAACCTTTCAACATTTTGTTTTACCAGTCTTGCATAACTTATTGGGTGTCTCCTAAAATAATGTAACAAGTATTTCAACGTCAAGTTAAGGGTTAAAGAGCTGTTTCTGATGAAATAATATTATATAAATAAAAGATCTTCATCTTCATCTTCATTACTAGTTTACCACTAGTTCATTATGAGAGAGAAATGAATATTTTCTAGGATGAAGAGAGGGCACGTGACCCTGAGTATTTTATTTTGGACAACTAATAATCGAATATTTATTATATAAATACATGGTTTTAAAAACCAAGAATTATTTTTTTCAACTTCAACACTAACTTATTCCTTAAAATTTATCTGCGTGACGCATGTTAACAAACACTTCACATATTACATTCTCGTATACTTACGTATATACAGAGTAATATACGTAGTATAGAGAATGTTATATATCTGCGCTGAAAAACTGCGCATTTTCTGCGAAAAAATCATTGCAGCGCTCTGGTGACGAAAAACCGAATAAAAAAATTGCTAAATTAAGAGAAAAAAGATCTCTAAGCGGTGTAGCCATAATTCCAGTTTTGTTGATCCGTGATTGATGTTTGTTGATCCGTGAACCAATTGGAAGCAAAACGTCCGTCTGAACCAAACCTTTTTTCCAAATTAATCCGTCTGATACAACTCTAGCGCCTAAACCATGTATATTTTGAAAAACATTCATTAATTTTGGGGACTATTTGTAGCCTTCCGGACATTTTAAATGTTTTCAAAAAGCTCCAAATTTTTCTGTAAATTTCTTGTAAGGACTGTTTACTCATAGTAAAATACGCTTATAAAGGTAGAATATGTCCAATTTTCACGGTTAACTGAATTTTGAAAATCGCTAAAATTTGAATATTTTGCGGCGTCTTACTACAACTAAAATTAAAGATAGAATTTTGCTTCAAATGAAATGTGTTGCTTATAATTAGATCTTTAATAAGGCCATGCAATTTTTTTAAAAGTTTTAGTTGATTTCGCACATATGTGCAATATTTGCAATTTTAAAAAATTTACATAAACAAGATTTTCTCAAAAACGGCTCCAAATTTTTTCTTTAAATTTTTGGTTGGGGTAATGCCAAATGCAGCATATCCGATGACGAGATATTGCTCTATTCTATTGTTTTTTTAAAAATTACACAAGTGTAATTTTTTGAAATACCTCTCGGGCTGTTAATATGAGCATTTGAATAGATTTGTATAGATTATTTAACTTGTGAGTAGAAGAGCTTCAAATGACTTAAGAGGAAGTTTTTCAAAAACTCAATAGATTCCTGTGAAAGAGCTATTTTGAACCGAAAAGTTGAAAAATTGTAAAAAATGTATTTTGTGCGGCGATAGATGTCAGCTGGCAAGAGAACGGCAAGAACCTTATGTGAGCTGGCAAGAACCTTAAAACCAGTCCACACAAAGGAAATTATAAACATTTGCTACGAGAAAGTCTGTCCCATTCTGTAGCACCTCTAGTTCTTCATATTTTGGTAGCAGCGAAGTGTAAGCATTTCTTAATTTTTAAAAGCAAAGAAAAAATTTCAGCTAGAAAACTTGACAAAAGAACAGTGAGACACAAATAAATAAAGTTAATAACAAAGGACGTAATACTCGTATTAGGGATTGGCAAGAAACGAACGTACCAATGTAAAAACCAAAACGGCCTTGAACAGGAAAATATGGTTAGTGAATGATCTGTTTCGACCAGTAATCGAAAGTACATCAAATTCTTTCCGCAGTTTTGTAATGGTATCTTCTTGCAAAGAAAGGAATGTTTAGAACATTCTCGACATCTGTTATTAGGAATTTATTTTCATTGCTCGTCAAGTAAAACCGCTGATATCGTACGGATTTGAACAGCTTCCTCTATTGTGACCACGCACCCAAGCGATTGCGCTACCAACACAGACGTACGTAAGCATTTCCGTGAACTTACTCAATTAAGAATCTTACGAATTTTGTCTTCAAACTCATTGCTTTTCCGCACTTCTGCAATTTAAAATATTAAATAAATTACCTCTAAGAGACAATAAGAAAGCAAAGAAATCTACGCGGCACTATAAAATATTTAATTCTACTTAAGAATGTTTCAGTTCAGTACTATGTAATTTTTGCGCTTCGGTTCTAGCCTGACGCTCAACCCTTATCGCCTCTGCCCAAGGTGAGATTATTAGACGTGATAACGTTGGGCTAGCGGACAAGTTTCGACACGGCCCGACATTCAGAATCCATTTGCTGCAAGTAATTACTAGAATCTAAGAAACATTTATTGACTTCAAGAAAAATCACCTATCATTCCGCAGTTATTATCTTTTTGTTCATCTACTCACATTTATATAAAAATAAACTCTTATTTTCTCGTGTTATTGGTAATGTTTTCTTAATATACTTAGTATAACAAATGTTACACTATTAACACTTCATTCGTTTTTGAAAACTCTCAAACGACAACCGTAAATGCATACCTTAAATTATTGAAAAGGAAAAGTATTAATTAAAATCTCACACATAGTCAAAAATAAAAAGTTGCATGAACAGGCCAGGACGTGAACTCGAGTCTTCCAGTTCTTCAAACAAGCACCTGAACTACATGACGTCACTCCCCGCAGTCACTTATAACATGCTTTACATATTAGGATGTGTTGACGAGTGATACTTGTTGAGTTTTTCTAGCTGAAGACAGGAATGTTGCTGCAAGAAAGAAACAGTAAAAAGTACGATTTCGCAAAATCGGTTTTGAAACGTTTTAATAGTAAGAAAAGAAAAACGGTTTCATTGCAGTTTTGCATTTCAAACCATTCTTTAAAATTGTAAATATTGCTTGCACTTTTGCACGAAAAATGCCATAATTTCAAGAAAGCCTACATGATTGTTATGCAAGAACGAATTATGGACAACAAATTTCATTTGAAAGACAAATCTGTTTTCAATTTTGTAGTTGTAGGAAGACGCCCCAAAATGTTCAAACTTTTAAAATTTTCAAAAATTCATAGTTAACCATGAAAATTCGAACTATGTCATCCTTCTAAGTGTATTTTACTCTATTCTTACCAGAAAATTAGGAGCCGTTTTTGAGAAAATATTGAAAATGTCCGAAAGGCTTCATGTAAAGTACCCCCAAATTTCAAAGATTTTTAAAAATTTCCATGCGTCAACTACAGCCAGAAAAACAGGGGTTTCTTCAATTTGGAAAGGATTGTACGTGTGGTTTAGGCGCTAGTAGTGATCACAGACGGATGGACGGACGGTTTGGATAAAACCACTTTCTCGACTCCAAAACGTGTATTACCGTTTAATCGCGAAATCGATTTTCCGCTGTATTACATAACTTTCTGTATACTACGTATACGCACGAATATACTACGTATATACGTCACATACGAATATACTACTTATACTACGTATATTCGTGCGTATACGAGAAAGTAAAAACGAGAAGTACAAGTTTTGTTTTGTGCTGAGATAACGAATTATCATAGTTCAAAATCCATCTAAACGTATTACAGCAGTTCCAAAAGGTGAGATACATAAAACAGTACTGAGAATTTTCTGCATTACTGATTTTCATTTCAAGGTGAGTTTATTTTTTACATAAATGATTCATATTGCAAAATATGAATGTATTTATCTAATCAAGAAAAAAACGAGTAATTTGTCACAATCTGGGCACGACGTTGTGTAAAAGTCACAATTTTGATATCAATTACTTAAAGGTCCAAACCTTCCCTCATATTGACTTACGTAAATGATGACAGCGGTGACAAATATCAAATGCGTGGGGAATACACGAGCCCAAGAACCCAACTGTAAAACGCATTTTTCGAGCTCAGTGGTCAGAGCAACTGGTCGAAATCGAACGATGCGGGTTTGATTCCTGTCCGAAGGAATTACATCTTTAGTACTCAATTAATACGGTTATCAGGTCACAATATGGATATCACTAACGAACGGATAAACATTTCCCTCATTTCATTTCCAAAAAGTGACAGAGTTGTGACAAACTTTTTTGGAAGTGAATGCAAAATGTATGTCAAAACGTTCACTATCTTAATTCCAAGCGAGGTTAGGTTAAATTCTTACTAACTAAATTTAAAAAAAAAAAAAAAAAAATATAAATAAATACACATTTGTATAAATATTTGTAATAATATTGGTCTTTCAGTAATCTGCAAGCCTTAATATATCTACGAATACGAAATATTTGTTCTGTAATTTCTCCATTTTCTCTGAGAGTAACATTTAAGACGTAATAGAAATCATATTTCTAAACATATTCGTTCTCAAGCAGTACAATTTCTGGAAAATGCAATAATAGGGCAACTGATGTTTTTAACAATACATGATAATATATTTATTTATCTAACTCCGTTATCATATTTATGAATTTTATAATAAATTTATTATTTAGATTTAAAAGAACGACTTTATCCCAGACATTTTGGGATCCGAAATTCGCACCTCCTTGTTTTTTCCTATATTGAGACTAAATGACAGGTGATTTGTGCATTGGATCACCTACACAAGCATGGCAAATAATCATTGGATATAACTAAATAATTAAAATTCCTTATTTTCTTTGTGAAAATTGGGACTCACCACTTAGTCTCAGTTTACCCCGCACTAAAGATAAGCCGTATCAAAACATTGTTTATTTAAAAATGGAGATAATAATAAAAAAAATATTGATTTCTTTCACATGACCACGACAAATCGTACTTTATTATGTTTTGGAGTTAATACATTTTGAAATGTGGCTCCACCTACCGAAGACTTACATTAAAAATTTTAAGAAGACCATAAAAGAAATAAAATTATCAATTGTTAGAAACAATTAAGGGATGCGTTCTGTTAGCATTTATCACAAAGGCACAAACACAAAATGGTAATTTTAATGAGTTCGTAATAGTCTCTACGGAACTTTGTTAAACGTGTAAAAAAGACATATTCCTTTCTCAATTAATAAAAGTACGAAGAAATTACCTTTATTGCAAAATTTTATAATAAACCCACAGACTTGTTAAGGATTCTGATTATCTCTAGAACTGTTAAATATGTAAATTACTAGTGATTATACAACTTGGTACAGACTTTTTCATATTATTTCTAACGATTACATAAAAATATGATAATGATATTGCAATTGAGACACTGTTAATATTTGAGCTATCTCTTCAAATTTCGTTTCGTCACATTGCTTGGAATACAAGATACCAGCACACAATCTTAATATAATCACATTATCGTTTACAAAAACAAGTTTGTTCCTCCTTGCAAGAATTTTGGAATGTCTCTCTCGTGATGATAGTGATTAATGTGTTCCAGGCATCAGGTAAAAAAAATACATATTCGGCAGGATTTGATCTGGCGTCCATTCCTCTATCTACTACGCGTTTAATCCACGGAGCTATCACAGAGGTACCTTACAGCACCGATGAGGGGTGTTGTAGAATGAATTCTATCTTGAAATTTATTGTTCTTATGATATACAACATTTACTTCAGGTTACAGCAAACTCACATTATTGATAAGAATGTGGAATCATCAGCGCGATACTATTCTATAGTTGATTCTAGTTAGAAATATTTCGATTCCAATGTCTTTTGTGTAGGGCTCGCGAAGAAGCTTCTATCCTGCGAACTGCTATCTTGCCCCCCTTCCATATCTTCAAGGTGATCTCCACATTACGCGATAAGACTGAACTGTAACTCGTCGTGAAACACCAGTCTGAAATACAGAACCGCGTAGTATTAAGCAAGTAACTATGTGATTTTTAAAACCAATTAACATCAACTAAGAAATTTCCGGACAAATTTGCATTCGTTATTCATGAAACTTGTAACCTAAACTTGAATGATATAATGCTAACAATATTTTAATTATCTGCAAATAGTTGATTGATTGCTTCTTAAAGAAATTATAATGCTTATAATGTAAACAACGAAGTAGTTGTACTACAACAGCACATACTTTCTTCTCTAATGTCACTGCTCCGCAATATTATACTATTACATGAATTGGGAAAGAGTTTTCAACCAGTAAGATCTCTATTTCCAATTTTGTAGTTTTGAAAAGTTAACTTTTTTCCATTTTCAAAAATATATAGAGTTCCTCGAAAATAGGACGACCAGCGCCTCGGTCAGATAGTACAGAACGGAGGCTTCTGGTCGTCGTACTGATGGACGACAAAACTGGCCCTTTTTACGGCCCCTAAGTCTTTTCAAAAATTAATATTAATTACAAAATATTGGACATATTACTACTGAAATCACATCATAACAGAAGAAAAAAATCACCTTCTGGATTCGAACTCTCAACGTTAGCAAGCTGACAGCGTACCTAAGACGTTAACCATTCGCTAAAGCGGTTTCTGTTTCAGTTGCCACTAGAAAAGTAGTTAAATATAATAAAACCTATGCTAAATAGAACATAATCGTTTCAATATATTTTTTTCGTTTTCAGAGGTCAATCCTTTTTAAGTTTAAATATACTGTGATATATAATATAATATAAAAATGTATAATATAGGGAATATTAAATATATTAATATAATATAATTATATTTTAATAGAATGCGAACGTTTCTCTATAGAAAGAAAGTACAATATTTTTACTTTTCCTCATGCGTACTTCAGTACCACATTGTCATAATAAAACTGGAAAGGGACTTGCAATTATTCGAGAAGAGCCTAATGTAGGACAGTAGCCTAATGTAGGAAGAGCCTAATGTAGGAAGTAGGACAGTTTTAAAGAATACTAGTGATGCTAAAACAGCGCGTACTTCCTCACCCGTATTTTCACGGAAACTTATGCTGAAAATACTAAAAGGATCGAAAAATTGCACATGATCTTATTTAAAAATCTTATCTTTAAGTAAAAAGTTTCATGAAGGGAAAAATCTCAGATTTCAATATTTTACTTGTAGGAATACTTACGAAAAATCTGTTTTCAACGAACATGAGACCAGCAATATTCTCTTAAATGCACTTCCCACTATCCAACAATTATTACATTTACATTTTCATTACATTTGTAATAAAAAATTATGGAGCCATTTGTTTGAACATTTGAAAAATGTCCCAGGGTCTTCATGTAAAGTACCCTCCCCCCTAATTGAATATCGGTTTCAAATTCAAGGCGCTACGACATCAGCCAGATCGATTGGGAGTATCAATTTTGGTGAAAATCGGCTGAACGGTTTAGCCGCTAGCGTTGTTCAGGGACGGACGGACAGACATTTTACCGTCAGTCGAGTTTTCGCTATCAACCACCCACAAAACATGAATTCTGGCTACACCACGATTTGGAGGATTTTTTTTCTAAATTTAGCAAGTGGATTTATCCATTTTTTCGTCACAAGGGCCGTGTAATATGCGTTTCTCTGCAGACAATTCGCCGTTTTTTCGCGTAGCATTACGTAAATTTCTCTACTCCTTAAGAAGAAAGTGCAGTCAATATATGAGAAAATTTAGATTATGCGTTCACGGAAAATTTTTATGCTTTCACTGCAAAGCAATTTTCTAAATTTGGGAAACACTTATACAATTTTTTATATCTTCATTTGTAGAATTAGTTATACCGAGAAGAAGAGTAAAGAGTTCATGAGAAATTTGAAACAGATTAGTAATTGTAATGTTGAAAAATTCCAGAGATATTAATAAAAGGTGACATTTACTACAGTATTTGTAATAACGGTATAGTGTATTCGAATGAAGAGTGTAAAGTAAAAAAGAAAGAGTTATTTTTCAGAAAGTTTCAATAATGCAATATGAGCATAATGTAACATACCCTCCAGAAATATTGGAATATCATTGGATTCAGAATCCAATGAACTTGCTAGTATAATATCAATTTTGAAAAAGAATACATTGATTTAGAAGTCAGTAATGTTTTAATTTTTTGCGGTACCATGCGTACACAGGTCCTTTTCCTACAACGAGTCTAAAAATAAATACATGTTCGCAGAGCCTTTTTGGAAATATTTTTTTGGAGTTCGTGATTCTAATACCATTTTTACTTGATATCATTGTTTCTGTAGTGTGCTGCATTCGAGAATGTAAAATATAGTAAAATATTTAATGAAGTCTTAATTCAATATTAGGCCAATTATTTTCCGTCACTGTTCCTCAGCTTAAAAAACTATGGAAATATTTTAATGAAAGAATATTATTAAATTCAGTGGTACTCAGTTTAATAAATATGTTTATTTTACCAACGAAATAGAGAAAGTGTGAATAAAATATGTATTGGCTAAATGAATATCATTGCAATATTGTAGGAAATCTCAGAGAGTTGAATATTAAGTTATATAATAATAATCGAATTAGCTGACCATATATGAAAATTTCATTTTTGATTAAATAAATTTCCGTTTTATAATACTATTTTACCCAGGGAAATAAAGTCCTTAGGTTTTATTAGGCAACGATTATTGAAAGTCCAAATTCAAATATGTGAAATTTTCTTTGACAATTGGAAGTTGTTGTTTTTTGTATATATTTTTAATGTCTCTTTTTAACTACTAGGTCATATAACGACCACTGTGATTTTTTATGTTTGGGGTTTTCTGTAGGGAGAATACGTAAGGACATCACGACACACATCTATGTCCGAGGCGGAACCCGCGGCCCTTCGAACCCAGGAAGCTACGGCCTTGTCGTCCATTTCCTCTTTCTCTCCTAGTAAACCTTTGACATTATATATCCAACATCAAATACATCGAAGATATCGCTTAATTCTTCATCATTTGAAATACGTTTTTTCCTGTGTCCTTGGCCACGTGGGGATAAGTGGAAATGAAACCTCTGACTAGGTAGTAAAGTTGGCCTCGAGGAAGCCAGAAAGACATCTTTATGGTAATACTTTACTACCAAGATTTTATCCAACGATGCATTTTGAGTGCAAACAGAGTGGCAGAACTCTTTTCAAACTCACAAGGATCATAAGACCCTTGTCGTGGTCATCCCGTGGCTCTGAGCCCGAGGCAAGAATTGTTATTCACCTTCGGATCGGGCACTGCCACTTCTCGCACGGACATCTCGTGCAGTTACCCACCCCCTATCCCCCAGAAATGAAGAGCAGACCTTACTTAAAGCATGCTCCGTGCACTGGATAATGAAAGAGCCGAAGAGAGGAACATCGACTATAAACGAGATGCTGTTACTGTCCTCCGCAAACTCTTTAAACTTTCTTAGCTATGGATTTATAAATCTAATACGCGTGAAGGGGATGATTTTTAACATGCCTTTTATAACTAATTTTGCGTTTTTGCTGTATCACTGTCTTTGTCATTTATTTCATTTAAAATTAGTCATTTTTTACTGTTTTTACTCTTTTAATCTTGTAATTAATAAAAAATATTTTAACTGACTTTTATACTAATTTTCAGAAAAATTTGCGAATAATATTGCACTATGTAATTGACAAGATATTTGAGCACAATACGCAGTTCTTTTATATTATTAAAGAAGGTATGAAGTTTCATTTCGTGAAAATAATAAAGACTGTAGTTTAGTTTTCCAGATTTGAGAACTTGTGATCTCATTGAATCTCTTGTGTTTTCCGTGTTGATCTAAAACAAATGTATTTTCAGGTTCGATATGCATTCAAGTATTGGGATCTTATGAGCACAAATTATTTGTCATGCGTATATCTTACAATGGCTAAAATTATTTCACAATTAATCGTTAGAAAACAAGGACGGTGTGTTTCCTGTGAATAAAAACCGTTTCTTACTTCAATATCGATAATCGTGTCAAGGTTTCCGGATGTTTGAATTGCGGGAGAGCTTCTTGAATCGAACTAAACACTCCAGAAACTGTTTCTGGGGGTCATACAAAAACCTAACATAAATTGGAAAGATAATACGATTCGAATTTAATTGGAAAATTGTCCCGGAATTGAAATTTTTTAACTAAATATTCAATCTCTTTAAAGTTCATTCAAACAAGTTTTTGTTTCTTTCTTAACAGCTCGTTTTAAGAAAATTACATTGATTCGTAACATTTTAAGGTTTTCAAATTTATTCTTTTTTTACTACGTGGTTATTCAAAAATATTTAAGAAAATATTTAACTTCAGTGTAGATTTCCACAAATTAAAATAATTAAAAATTTGCTGTTTATATTATTAGCTATTTATTAAAGATATCAATTATTACAATTTCTTATAATATATGCAATGTGATATGTTGAAAATAATTATGTTAGCGCCTATTCAGGCCTTATCAGATTTGTACTGTTGCCTGTATATTACCTTAAATAAATAAATAAATAAATAAATAAATAAATAAATAAATAAAAATATCACTGGGAAGGGATAGATATAATCTTCTCAGCAGTGTAACAGAAAAATTGCAACTTTTGAAAAATATATGAAGAATAAGACAATTATATTTTCGAAATATTTCTAATGAGAGGTTCCCTAGTTCCTTTTCACCGATTATCACTATAAAATTGCATCAATTTTACAAATAGTCTAAACAATATTAACAATAGCAATTTTGCAATGATAATCTACTTGGGACACCCGGCAGTGATTTTTAATTGATTAACGAAATCACTGTTTGCATCACCTGCTCATATAGAAAAAATGGGCGATTACATTTTCATAATGCGTAATAAAATGTGTGTATTGCTTGCATTTCCTTAATAAAGGCGTAATAATGTCAAAATACAGGTTTTTAAATACGTGAACATGAATTTCAATTTGCTTGATAGGAAATTGTATATTATGTAAATGCATTATATTGTGTTTCCGAAAATTATTATGTAATAGTTAGTGTTCTTGCTTTAGAACCATTAGCATTTTAAAATAGTTGTAGAAACAAAACTTTCAATACTATTAATTTAATCTGACACAAATTTCTCACATTATTATATACCATCCATTAGACTTCATTTTCATGGTAATGAACTCGATAACAATTGTCACATCCCTTCCGCCTGACTCGCTGCCCTCTTTGTTCGTCAGCGTCCACGGGGTTCAGGCCAACGTCCAGTGCAATTGGCGGAGTGATCCTGCGCGCCCGCGCACCAATCCGTTTCGTTTCTGTGCCCTCTCCTGTTACCTCCTCTTACCCTCTCACCCTCCCTCTCCTGTTACCCCCTGCTCACGTTAGCGAGGCAGCGTCACTGACCTCAGAAATTGCTCCGCCCCTTTGAGATAACTAGGAGGAAAATCTTCGAGGGGAGGAAGGGGGACGTGTCTGAAACTTGGCAAACTGGAGCAAAAGCCAATGATAAGAGCGGATACGCCTCGACGCCAGGATTGGTCAAGTGTCAAGCGATGGTTGTCCAAGCTGTGGAAAAGCCAGATTTGGCCGCACAGGGCATCACCCATATTCTGTGAGAGCGGGTATACTTATTTCAGTATTCTGGAAGGCTGTTTCATAAATATTTAAGATTGTTATTATTAAAGTATCACAATAATTGTTTTCCCAAGAGTTAATTATGAGAGTGTTTTCTGTTTTAAATTGCTCAATTCCCCATTTCGTACTTTTTTGAGCAATTGAACAAAAGAAAAGAACATTTTCATAATTAACTATCAGAAAAAGTATTGAGATTATTTAATAATAAAATTATTTGACAGATACAACTAAAAACTCAATTTAGTTGCAGTTTCTTCTGAAAGTATTTTATTTGTTGAACGTGAACAGTATTCTTGCTACATTTAGGGGTTTTGCCGTGTTCTCTTGAATTTTTGTTGTTGCAGGAAACTTTATATGATTTTGAGATGTTTTATAAGATTGAACTCAATTAATTATCGGATGAGTTTGTTTTTATACTGCAATACTATATCGTTTGGGGTTATATTACATATATTGATATTGAGAACTTATCTCGCAGGCATGACGAATTTGGCTCTTGTTTTTTGTGGGACATGATTCTTACATACCACTTACTACTTGAGAAGGCGTGTTGTAGCACCGCAACCAAACAAAACAGAAGATCGCGAGGTGTTTAAATTGCTGCCGAACGCGTAGTTCCGGCCCGACGCGGAGGCGTGGTGCAGCTTCATCTGTTTGCGGAGAGTGAGTCAGCGGCGCCTGCCCCACCCACGCCCCCTCCACGGATGCTGTTCGTACTAGACTGGTGTTTGGCGACGTCCCTCGCTACAGCTTCCTTCACGTCTCCCACCAAATTCACCGCTACCGCCTCCTCAGCGGCCTTCGCGGCTCCCGCTGCTACCACCGCCTTAGCCGTAACCGTCTTCACCTCCTCTTCCACCTGCAACTTCACCTCTCCCTGATAACTTCACCTCCGCATCTAATCTCGCCTTCACCTCTAATTTCATCTCCATTTCCAAATTCTCCTCCACCTCTAACTTCACCTCCACCTCTAATTTTACCTCCACCTCTAACTTCCCTCCATCTCTATCTTCTCCACCTCTAACTTCCCTCCATCTATCTTCTCCACCTCTAACTTCACCTCCAACAATCCTAACCTTCCCGGCCAGCGTCAGCTCTATGGTAACCGCACGATCACCGCCGTGGCCACCATCAGCCCAGCCCGCCGTTGCCACTCTCCATCCATCTCCCCCAACACCTTTCTTCGCCGCACGCGCCGAGTAGGTTCGACCGCGCCGAGAACAAACAGCTCTTTGCCCAGTGGGTAGACGCGGAGCTTACATAATGCCTGAGAGTGCTCTAGATGCTGCTCAACGAGGTACAGCATGAGCCCTCGTGAATGACTTGCTACCCGGGACTTTCGTTAGAGCTGTTTACAGATCATCTAATTTCTTCCGGCGACGTTACACCCCAATTGAAACCTTGGTCTGGCAGTGAAGCAGGATGGCGCTGCGATTGGGAACCTTGGCCCGGAAACGCGAGGGCCCTCGACCACTGAAAGTGCAGCAAATGGAAGCCGAGTTTTGCATTAGAGTGCGTTGGTTTGCGACGAGCAGGTTCAGAATAATTGTAAGGCAATGGAATGACACAAAAATAGAATTATTTGAATGCTACTTAAGTTCACTGAAACTACAATATTAATATAAAAAAATTAAAAACAAATAAATGAAGTAAATTGAAAGGGAATGAAGACACAAAGCACACAAAAACTAACTCGAGGAATGCAACTCAACGTAATAAAGAGGTAAATAAATGGCGTGCCAAAGGGTGTCCAGGAAAGGGTAAAAAGAAAGCATTGGTTTCGACAACAATATCCTGGAGTTCTCTGTTTTGTCGCTACTGTTTCATACCGCCATTTCTATTCCCGTTGGCGTTTATTAGGAAAGGAACGAATCTTACTTTCCCATTCGCATCCGTTCCTAATCGTAGGTAACTGTGAAGGATGGTAACTGTTAAGAATAGAAGAGACGGCAAAGAATGAATTGTGCATAGTTTTTGACTAAGTGTTTAAGTCACTTGTCCCTTCATCCGTCTCGAATCGATCAGAGACACGAAAACGACCATTCAGAGCACCTACTGGAGATCTTATGAAAGTAGCTTTGTCATCTTTTGTAGAAAGTAATCCGATGTTGAGAATCCACCTCAACCTTTTATTTAATTAGTGAAACAATGAATTATATTCTAAATGGAAAAAGTATAATTATTAAGAGACATTTTTTAATTATATTGAGGATTTCAGTTTTCCTGCATACTCGTTTATACAAGAAATGCTCGTTTCTGAGGAAATCCATTAAAAATAGCGGTGTTCTGAAAAGAAATCAACGGGTTATTGGAATGGCTTCTTGAATCAACGGGACAAAGGTAGTCATACTGTAAATATCGAAAGGTATTTCCAAGTTTAAGATTGTTTCCGGTGGTGCTTTATTTCTTTAGTCTTCGAAGTTTTTTTATTTCATTGTGGCGATCGTTTTGACCATTTATGATATTTTTATAATACCTACCTGACAGAGTATGTGCGTCAGTGTTCAGTTAATCATCGAACCGCATGGAAGTTATAGTAATTGACACTATTTCGATTATCATTAACTTTATGGAATATTAACGATATCCCTGCGCAACTCTTCGAAGGGAATCAGTTCCTGTCAGGTGAACGAATCAACGAGTGACAACAAAAATCAGAATATCAACCTAAATGTTTAGGAGAAAAATATCAAATAGAAGAAGTATGTAACGGTTGTATTCATGACTTAGATGGTCATGAAAATGACTTAGATCGAAATTTACGTTAGTTTACTTTGAGAACTGAAGTTGACTTTCGAATAGACGGGATTCATAGACAAAACTTCCACCAAGAAAGCTCTGGGGTAAGTAGACTTAGATATGTTACAGTTCAAACTTTGCATTTCACAGCTGACAGAATTGTGTCTGCCAACTTTTCATTGTTTTTCATAATCTCAGTTGTTTTTTGAGCAGAAAGCAGGCAGAAGTACGTGTGATTTCGTGACTGCTGTGTAATTATTTATAAAAACTTTAAAAAATCCATTTGCTTTAAATATGACTATGATTTTTACTTATTCACTTAATAATTAAACGTTAGCTATGAGGTTAATTCATGTCATGTCTTTCCAAGAAAGTTGGATTTTCAACATTGTCTTCCAATTTTTTTTTGTAAATTATTGTTATAATACTAGTAAAAGGCAAGTTACATGGTAATATGCAGTTTTTTATTTCTCTGACTAGAATTGGGAAATATGAATATGGGTCTTTTCTTACTTCAAGCTTCGATAACTCAAAAATAATTAAAAAAATAATTAAAACAAATGTCCCCAGGTTGAGGGCGTGGTTGATTTCACGTGGAATGAATCTGAAATTCAGTACAAAATTCAAAATGTTAGCATCTGCAGTGCCAATATACAGTAAGTTCCTTTTTCCATTTTCTCTTCTTACTTCAATATGTTTCCTCATTAACATTAATGTTCACATTACTGGTTATTCTGCATATTGTTGGCTGACTTACTCTGCGGATTGTCAGAATTAACTTGGAAGTTACCAGAAAACCCAAAAACAGCATCAGCCATTGCCATTGAGAAAATAACAGTTAATATGAATCAGCAATTTTACGTAAGCTAACAAAATAGTGGGAGGCCAATGTTAATGATTTTTGTAAAATTGTTATTTCACAAGTTTCACAATATCTTAGAGAAATTAAAAAATTGGATAATGGGAGTAATAGGTAGTCCTCTTGTATTGTCCTTGTGCAGGTCATTTATAAATTTATCAAAGATGTCTATCAAATCTGAAGCGTTTCTTGAACTAGCATTCCGTGTAATATTCAACAGGATTTTGTGTATCATGGATAATGTGCTTAGGATTAGGAACTCAAGAATTTCCTCGATGTCTTCAATATCTTCTACAAAATGAAGTGGTATATCCATAATATCAGCCATTCTGAGAATCTTCTGATCTCAAAGTTTACTTTCCAACTCTAAGTACAGAAAATTGGTAACTTGGAAATGAAAGTCGCTTTCTAAGATGACTTTCTTTAAAGTAACGACTACGAAATGTAAATAGTTACTTAGAAGCTTGAAAGTCTAAGTCAGCGTCTTAAGTTTTGTTCATGAGTACGATACTAAGAATCACTGACGTGCGTTCGTAATTGTGTCTTGATCTCTGAAAAACGGAGATCTTCTTTTCGTCAAGACGCCACTCCTACGCAATCACGCGACGAGGAAGGAAAAACGTTTGTATCACTTAAGGAATGCGCGTATTGATATTCGTATGTCTCCATAGTCCCTTTATGAAGAGTTCTTTTTATTCTCTTGATGTTAGATATTTTACGACTTTTAGAAAATTCGACTTACATGAAACTATTTGTTACGTCTGTGGGTGCTGTAACTGCTGCTCAGCTCCTAAGCCATTATGATGCCTGAAAACCTAAGTTTATAATCCATCCCTTAGTATTGTCTGCTTCATGGTCTTCCGTCGCAGTCCGAGCTTTGGCGTAGCGACAGTACCTTAATCGATAAAGGTTTACTGAGATGTGGTTATTGCTGGTTGAAAACTTGGCCCATTGAGGCACTATTTACCATCCAGTGTTCCTAGCTTGTAAGTTAAACTGCAATTCAGTTGCAGACCTCTCTTAATCAAGTGTTGCTCCAAACTGCCAGTCGTTGTTGCGTCGTCGTTGCAACTTGCAAACTTTCTTGCTTGATTTCACGCCGAGTGAACCTATCGCAACCAATCACCGCAAATCGGAGGTTTGTAGTTGAAACTGCTGCTCAGCTCGGGGAGAACGGAGAAAGGGGAGGATGGAGCTCTACTGGGACTCGCGGAATTAGAGCTGGCCGTGATTGGGTGAAGAGCGAATTGATGAGCAGTCGATGCGCAGGAGAGTTGGTGATGTATACTAAAATAGATCCGGCAGAAGCAGGATGATCTAATGACTCTTTTTTTGAAATCGACTGATAAAATGTAATGGTTATTCTCAGAACTTCTTTTAATACTCCGTCTACTGCTTTTTCTACTTCCTCTACATTTACTTCTTTTACGTCTTCTGTTTCTTCTGCTCTTTTCTTCTTTAATTACTTTTGCTACTTATTATTATTTCTTCTTATACTTCTTCTCCTATTCGTGTTATTTTCTTCTTCCTCTTCTTCTAATTCCTCTTGAGGTGAGTCGTGAGGTGGGTCAGGAGGGCGGGGTGGTCCTGTCGGCATTGACGATGGCCTTGCGGTCGCCCGTAGGCGTGGGCGATTGCGGGCGCGTCCGTGATCGCCGGCTACGCCTCAGACAAAACCGCACTCGTCACCTAATAATAATCACGAAAGTAAACCCTATGAAAAGTTTTACTATCTCGTGTTCATGTATTCACAGTCGATTTTGGATGTTTTCGTTTTACCGACTGAGGTTGGAAAGGCAACTGATGTCGATATCACTGTAGTTCCTCAGTCTCGAAAGTCCTTGAGTTCGAGTTCCGACGGTGACAGGATTTGCGGCACTAGATACCTAGCTATATCGAATTCAGCCCTTGTTTGAAAGAGAATTCTAGTGGCAGGTTGCTCTGATCGGTAATTTTCCCGTAGTTTCTCCAATCAATATCAAGTGAATGCCGGAGGAGAACCTATCAAACGGGCCACGGACCGCGCGCGCTGTTTCCTTCCTCTTTCTTTTCTTATACTCGCCCTTAACTTACACACACATTACATGCACTACACTACCAGGTATGCTGGGAGAACATTGGAGCGCTTAGAACTCATCCCGACTGGGTGTGTCGTGGGAGATACGTGGTTGGAGGAAACCCTTCAAGCCGACGATTAGGTCGGGGGCGGATCTTACCATTCAATGGGACAAGAGCACCACTTCTCCCGCAAAAAAATCCAACAACAACAAAATCTACTATTCTCTTACATCAGCAGTTGACGCACGCGGAATCCCTAATCAATCGATGCTTTCGCTTTGTGATGTCAAACGTCATTGGACAGTATTCCCAGAATTATCCGATTAACACTGAAAAAATAGAAAGCAGTGTACGTTGATTATAGTGGTCGTTAGCACATTGCTTCTAGTGACGTGCAATATCCTCCATAATTTTATGTTTTTATTTATTTTCGTTATTGTGCATAGTCGTGTAGTGCTTTTCTCATTGTGGGTGCTTAGTTTATTTCAAGCTATTATTAGTTGAGCTAGTCTGTTTAGTACGAATTTACTTTATGTTGTTGTATTGTGCTATTCTGTCTGTGACTGTACGTTTTAGTACGTTGTATTAAATAGTCTCTCTTTCGAGGGAGCGGAAGAATAATGAATTTCCAGATTATAACGTGTTTCTTTGACGCTATATCATTGTAGATTTTAAAGCTATTTTGCGAAAGAATAACGTTAATAAATGTGCGTTCAAATTAATAATCTATCTACTGATGGTTTTCACATGCGTTTTATTGCTGCATTAAAATGTATTATAACGACCTTCATTATAACAGACTAAGAAGTTACAATTACAGCAACATATACGGTTTATCATGGAAAAGAAGATAGGTATAACTTATGAGCAATATTGCCCCGACCTCGTGGGACTCTGCCGGTAGAAAACATCCCCACGCCGTGTTCCGGTGTTCTCAATCTGAGAAGATTTCTCGTCTTCACACAGCAACATATTGGGACATTGCAAGGAAAATGCTAATTATAATCTTACCCGAAATATAAATATAAAAATGGAGACAGTTGCCCTACTGATAATTATTAGAGGGTGGATTTTAATGAAATGTATTTTTTATTTCCATTTTGGACCAACACCATTTGGCGTAATTGATATAAACGTTAATTTTACTTTATGATAAAATGAAGTGGTCAATTTTCATATGACTTCTTTTGCATTTTTTGACGATTTCGACTAATTAATCTTTTTTTACCTTTTTCCGATCTGTTTTTAAGTATTCTTAGCTGATTTCAAGGATTTTAATATCATTCTAATGGTATTTACTTCAAATAATGTTTAAAAGATGCAAGAAATATTCTCCACAGAATTCCTGAGTAGCCTATTTGATTTCTTCGCTCAGATATTGTAATGTCAGATGTTATTTGTATGTAATCTAAAGCTCCTGTGAAGTCTATCACCACCATTGTCAGTTTGGTCGATTTCGGGATAACTAAAGACAAAGTTTTCCAGAACAACCAAACCAAAAGTTTGAAAGCTGAGTTCACTTGATCGAAAGGAAGAAGACTTCATGATACTGCGATTTTTCTATAGCTGCCTGTGACATTTTATCAGCTGTTACAGTGCCATCCAATCCGGACCTTAAACGTCACTACAATGACGTCACTACAATGACGTCACTATGATGGCGTTCAACCTTCCGGTTGGATGACACCGTAACAGCTGATTTACGTCACAAGCTGCTACGAATAAATTCAAATATACATAACTAATTTATCTTAGAGTTTGAGTTGTTGATTTGAACTGGTTTTGATCAATTTTTACGTCATTTTTCCTTTCTTTTAGGGAATTTTAAAAGCATTTGAAGAGAATTTTATTTATCACTTGCAAAATACCCGACATTGCCAAGGCCTTTCTTCATATTCAGTCCTTGCGAATGAGGAAAAAGATCAATTTTTATATAAACCACGGTGTTTAAAATTATTATTTTTAAGGTAATTGCTTATAATTTTAATAAAATACTTTACTTTTTTATTTTATCTTACAACACATTGCTATTAGATGAAAGGTTTCTTAATCTTATGCACCGCTACAGACCTGAAGCGAATAAATTGGGTACCACTTTTGCTGTAGAACTACTGGGCTCTGGCGGAATATATTAGGAACCACGTGCTTGAAGCGAGAGGCGGAAAATGGTCGCGCTGCATCTACAAAAATATCATTTAAATTATTTATTTTCCGCATTTGTGTTGTGTTAGTCTTTACCAAACTTTGCAAGGACATTGCGACAATTCTGAAGAAGAGCCTGTAAAAATGTCATATCTATTGACACTCTACTTATTGTGGTATTGATGCCGGTTACACGTCGTTGAATTTACTTTTATTAGTATTTTTGGCGATGTTTTATATCATCAAAATCCGCCCTGTTACTAACTACAGTCAACTCTGGTTATAGTGAACATCTAGGGACCAACATTCTTGGTTCACCATATCGGAGGTTCATTATATCCGATTATGTCAAAATTATATAGAATTTCTCCATAACGATTAATTTTATTAATATAGAGATACAGAAAAATACATTAACAGCACAAACTAAAAATTTCAATATTTTTATTTGTCCATAAAAAATTATTTTCAATTGTTTGCTTCGTACTTTTTCATTACTAATTTCTCTATATCCTTTTCCAGAGTTCATGCTCTCTCCGTACTGGATTCTGCATTGTCCTCTGTGTCTAAGTATAGTAATGCAGTCTTGAACACCCTTCAATGGCACACAGGCGATATATTCGTTTCCAGGGCGTATTTCCTATGTTCACTATAGGCGGGGTTCAGGTTCACTATAGCCGAATCTTCTTATGCTGATTTGTTATGTAAGTGAAACGGGACCAGTGACTCAAGTTGACTGTCACCGAAGGTTCACTATATCCGTGTTCACTATAACCGGAGTCGACTGTAAAGGAAAATAGCGGTTTAAAAAAAACTAGATTTCTGCAACGTATTTTCTGAATGGCTCTTTCTTTAGCACGTGTTTCGCACAGCGCCCGCTCGGCGCGCTGCTCTTCCGAGTAGGCGGACCGCCCGCTCCGTGAGTGCACATCCCGCCGCGCCCACCTCCTGCGCCTCGAAGGCCGTGCACAGGCATGCATCCCGCGGCCTTTTACGGCGCTACGGCAAACAGGAGGTTGGCAAAGCTCTGGGCCAGACCTCTCCCTCTTCCCTTCTCCTCCTCCCTCTCTCCTCCTATTTCTCTCCTCTCTGCAATACTCTGGGACACACGCACCGCAGAGCAGCTCCAGGCATTTTGGTGGCGGCTGTGGAGGAGAAAAAAACTCGTTAGCACGAGCGATGACGTAATACAAGTGTGCTGACCTAATACGTTTGTTAATACTCCGCTCAAAAGAGAAAAGTACTCATTCCATTAAATCTGCAAACATTTCGGATTCGTAGAAAATGAAAATTGCAGTTGAGATAATCGTTAAAAATTAACGATATAATATTATTCCGTCCTTCTGTTTATCAGGAAGTAATTCGTATTCGTTTTTGTGAAAAATCAAAATTGAAATTGAGATAATAATTAAAAATTAACAATAGTCTATTAGTCCGTCCTTCCGTCCGTTCATTCCCAATGAATTTTGTATTGGTATTTGTGGAAACTCACAATTGAAGTTGAGATAATAATTAAAAATTAACAATAGTATATAGGTGCACTCTTTTGTTCGTCTGCCCGCCGAGCACTGACGTACACAAGTGCTAACACGTGCTCAGAATTTTCCACAAAATTGAGTATTCCCAGAGTGATCTGCCTTAGATGAAGGGCCAGAGAATTTTAAACCAATGTTTTGATTTGGGCAGCATTTTAAATCAATCTCCTAGGACATGTTCAACGTTTCTTTAACAAGGCACAAACTGTTTCTCTACATTTTTATTCAAATAGAGAAAGTGTATGTATTAATATGACAGAAGATTTGAAAATTGACAATTTCTCGGATTTACAAAATCAAATCTCCTGTGCATGTTTTGAAGAGTCTTTCAAGCAATCAAAGAAAAATTAGGATAAAAGTTGTAATATAATATTATGTTATCAATACATAAAATACGAGCGCAAATAATTGAAACAGAAGAGCCAAGTTTCCATATTCTGATTTAATTTATCACTGAACATTTTAAAATACTTAATTCGGCTGAAACGGCCTTGCGATCGTTTAATCACGAATAAATGAACGATGATTTAAACAATGAATATATTAATGGGAATTCTACATATTTGATAATCAAAATCTCACATTTCGCTTTATGGCAACAATAAGCATTAGAGAATTATACAGCTCTCAATAACATTGTGTACGATTAACGAGACGTATCAGCAATGTGAATTCATTCGGGAGGTAGACATACCTCTTGCTATGAGTAATAGAATTTATTTATACAACCTTGTAAATTTAGACAAGTTGGATTCCCTTAATACATATACAAAACAAGCTGTATGCAATATAATACAAGTAGTGGGAACTTATAATGCAGTTTCCTATATCTCTCTTCCATGCTAATCTTTTCACGTTTGTCCTCTGATATTCTCCTCACCTTATCCTAAACATTACACCATTCCCACATTCTTCCTTCCTCAAAAACCCGACATCTCTCCCTTATATGTTCCCAGTCTTCCTCTTCGATCTCATGGATCCTATATTTTCCCCCTCACTATTTAGCCATGGTTGTGATTCTTGCTGTGAGTGTGTTTTATATGTGAATGTGTCGCCTCGTTGTGGCGCCCCTGCCCTTGAGGCAAATACCCCGCCCCGCCCCCCGCCCCCTCGCTCCGCTCCGCGCCGCGCGGCTCCGGAATGCAGATCCGCCGCTGCTGCCGTCACCTCCGCCGCCATTGCCCATCACCCTGCGTGCAGCGGCCGTCGGCGATGCTGTCGTCGCCACCCCTTCTGCCAGGACCTCCATCTCAGCCACCGCCCACTCCTCTGCGTTTACTATCCTCTTCTGCCACCACCATCACCTTCTCCTGAACTACCGAATACTCATCTACCGCCATTTCCGATGCCTCCAATTCCTTCATCCCACCGTCGACTTTATTTCCTCCGACATCGCCGCGATCTACGCCTCCATTATCGCCTCCACCTCCGCCTCCATTTCCTCCTCCATTTCCTCCTCCACTTCCGCCTCCACTTTCTCCTCCCCTCCGCCTTCACCTAAGCCTCCACCTCCGCCTCCCCCTCCCCTTCTCTCCGTCTCTGCTTCCATCTCCGCCTCCACCCCCCACCTCCAACTCCACCTCCATCTCTGCCTCCTGGTGTCCGACTTTGATCCCCGTCCAATCCACGTGAAATGTGTGATGAACAAAGGAAGGTCTAGGCAGTTTTTTTGGAAACTCTCCCGTCCCATTTGCTTCTTATTTTACTATTTCTCCATCATCAACTTCCTCATTAGCATTTCACTCTATCGTCTATTATCTTAGCCGCCTTTGTCATTCCATGATCTTAGCCGCTTAAGAATCGTTAATCCTCTTTAAATAAATAAACTGAATGTCTAACAACTGTCACTTCTTCCGCCAAACTTCTCAAATCTTCATCGTCCTCCATTCCTCTATTCGTCCTTTTTCTTCACCCACACCACTGCCCAAATTTCATCCACCACCTCCCATCTCCGCCACCGCTGCATCACTTCTACAGCCAACACTATTTACTATCCCGTTTGTTTCCCTAATTCCTGATCTTCTGTCTCCACCACCTCCTCCACCTGCTCAACACCCGCTATATCTCTCTCCTCTGCCCCCCTAATTGTATTGCCTTCACCTCCGCAATTACTTCCACCGCCAGCGACGTTACTGCCTCCGCTACCGTCACAGCCTTTCGACACTAGCTTTTCAGCTAGGTCGAATCCAGTCGCTGTCTGCAGGAGAATTCCAGAGGCCAGCTGCTCTGATCGGTATTTTTCCGTGGTTTCTCCGATTAACACCAGGCGAATGTCGGAGCAGTACCCTAATAAACGGGCCGCGGATCGCGAGCCATCTTTCCTTCCTCGTCCTAGTCTTATCCTCTCCCCTGACACACACATACTTACACTATCGTGCACTACACAACCACGTATTCCGGGAGACCGGTAGAGCTTGTCCCGGCTGGGGCGGTGGGCCCCGCTGGTGGGAGAGTGCTGTTAGGGGGAAAGCCCGCTTGCCGACGGTATGTCGGCGTGGGATTTCGCCATGCAGCGGGGGATTTCGCCATGCAGCGGGGGAAGATCATATCCCGAGGGAAAAGCATGCACTGCACTTACGGGACTAATGACGTAAGCTGTTGATGCGACCGGAATCACTAACCATCCAACTAAAAAAACCTACTACAATCTCTTTCTCCTCGCCCTCGTGCTTTAAATTCCTCCTTTTTCCCACGTCCGCCGCCGCGGGGGCGCTGGACCGGTTGCGGGCGGCGCGGCGTCACCGCGAGGAGGTGCGGCGCCTCGCGGCCGGACGACCGACCGGACCGACGGACCGACCGGCCGGCCAGTCGGCCGTCGTCGCGTCGCCGCCGCCGCCGCTGCTCGTCGGTGAGGACAAGGGGGGGGGGGCGCCCGCTGAATCTCCTCAAACATTTGCTGTGGCAACACGGCGCCGCGCGTGCAAACCGCCGCTGTTCGTTACGGTGCGAGGAGAGAGGAGGAAGAGGGAGGATTCAGATGCAGCATAGCGCATGCGCAATGGCCATTTCGTCCACTGTTATGTTGATGGATTATTTAATGTCGGGGCGCGTACCGGGAGCGGTAGCTCGGTGCATCGACTGATGTCACTGCAGCGCCTCTGACCGGGAGGTCCTAGGTTCGAGTCCTGACGGCGACAGGATTTTCGACACTAGCTTTTCAGCTAGGTCGAATTCAGTCGCTGTCTGGAGGAGAATTCTAGCGGCCGGCTGCTCTGATCGGTAGTTTTCCGTGGTTTCTCCGATCAACACTAGGCGAATGCCGGAGCAGTACCCTACCAAACGGACCGCGCGCGATCTTTCCTTCCTCTTCCTTGTTTTATTCTCTCCCCTTACACACACACACAGTTACACTAACATGCACTACACTAATATTCGGGAGGCCGGTCGGGAGCTTAGAGCTTGTCGCGACTGGGGCGGTGCCCCGCTGATGGGAGAGTCCTGGTTAGGGGGAAACCCCACTAGCCGACGGTAGGTCGGTGCCGGATCTCGCAATCCAGCGGGAGATCACCGCCATATCACGATAAAAAACATGCACTACACTAACGGGTCTAATGACCAAAGCAGTTGACGTGCCCGGAAACTCGAAAAACTCGAATCAAATCGGAGCGCGTCAACTGCTAAGGTCATTAGTACCGTAAGTATACTGCACTTTGTTTTTCGGGAGGTGGTGATGGTGAGACTCGGCACCGACCTACCCGTCCGCTTACGGAGCTTTCCTCCATCAGGTATCTTCCACCTGCTGGGCGCCTTCGCAGCCAGGATCAGATTTAAGCTCCCGGCTTCTCTCTCGCCATGTGTGGTAGTGTAGTGCACGTAAGTGGGCGGCGTAACTATGCGGTGGTTGTAGGAGAAGGTAGAAGATGGAAAGATCGCATGCAGTCCGCGGTCTGTTTATTAGATTCGCCTGGTTGATCGGAGAAACGACGGAAATCACCAATCAAAGGAACCTACCCCTAGAATTGTCCCCCAGACAGCGGAATAAGAGCTCGTGTCGAAAATGCGGCCACCACTGGGACTCAAACCCTAAGACAGACCGTTTAGAGTGACTACAATGACATCAGTGACATCAGTTGATGCCCTGACCCATGATGCTCTCGGATAGCCATATTGCCTTAGTTCTGGTTTCCTTCCCGGACACACACACACATTATCTCATCTTCAGTTTGGGCGAAATAATACTGGTTAGAAGCAAGTAGAGTGCAGGCTACACCTGTTAGTAAATAAATGAGCACATAATGAGATAAATGTGTATATGTTTGGGAAGTAAGGTTAGAGTCTGGGTTGCCGACAATTTTCTTTGGCGCTGTTTCATTTCAGATTCCAAGGATACAGAGATTGGGAAAGATAAAACGTCATGTCCACGACTTGTAATAAGTAGCGTAGAAAAAAATTGTCAGATTGGCGTGCATTCGTCGTCTGATGACAGAATTTTCTCCTTCCCGGGATTTTTACCATACGGTATCTTTTCCGCATCTTCCATTCAATACAGATCCCGCCTAAAATTAATACCAGAATTGGTAGATTAGTATATCGTTTTATAATGGTTCAAAGATATACGTCCCAGTCATATCAGATAATGTAGTTTATATTTGAAATAAATTATGTATTACTAAAGAAAATCTTCAAAATCTCTCAAAACAAAATGATTTTCAATGTCATCAGTATATGAAATAATCTGTCTAATCCAAATCTGTATTATAACATTGAGATAATAACTTTTATTTTTTAATTATTTTTATTGTTCGAATGATGAGTGCCTGGTTCAATAACTTTTACTTTTTCAGGTGTATTTGTAATGACTTATAGTTAAACTTAATTATCTAAAACAAAATATGTTTCTTTTGATTTATTTGTTTGATTTATTCAGGATATATTTGAACAGATAATGGGGTGTGTCCGCTTTTTCATCTGCAAAGGACATGATTGAAGAAACAATCTAGTGCGTTGACAGCCAGTCCAGTTGAGAGTGAATGCTGCAGGGCCTTTGGACGCTCTCCGGCGCCCGCCGACGCAGCGTGCAGGAGCCTGCGAGGGCAGAAGCGGCGCCGGGCGGCTGCCGGAAGGACACGGATCTTCCGAAATCCTGGCCCTCGCCGCTTCGATCCTCTTTAGGCCCCTCGAACAGAAAGGAGCCGCAATGCGCCGCCAGAGGACCCTTCGTCCTCGCTGCCCCGCCCCCTCGCGACTCCGCCGACCCCTCCATTCCCGACGAGCCCGCCCTCGACCACGATCCCGCCACCCCCATCGGTTCCACTGCCCTGGACTCCGCCGCCCCCTCCGCTCCTAGGCCTCAACCCTCAACCCCACGGACCCGGCCTTCTCACGATTTCGCCGCTCCCATTGCCCCTGTACCAGCCCGAACCCCACCCCCCCCAGCCCCACCGCCCCGACCCCTGCCGCCCCGGCCCCACTGACCCCGCCCCCGCTGCCCCGATCCCGGCGCCCGCCCCCGCAACCCCGCCGCCCCCGCTCACCGCTGACCCCGTCCCACGCCGTCCCTGCCTCTCCGCCCTCCCGCCGTCCCGCCCTCCGCCGGCCCAGCCCTCCGCTGCCCCCGACCCCGCTAACCCCGCCCCCGCCCACAGCGCCACCGCCGTCCCCACCACACAATCCCGAATCTTCCATTCCCCGACGTTCTCGCTGCCCTCCCCCGCCGCCGATCCTCGCCAACCCTTCTCCCGGCCCCCACCCCCCCTGCCCCCCCCGCTCCAGACGACCCCGCCCGCAATTCTGCTCTCTTCAGCCTCGTCGATGCAGCTGCCCACGCTACTACGAACCCATGACGAATCCCTCTTCCCCCCCGTGCCTCAATCTCGTCTCCATCTCATCTTCCTCCGCCTCGCTCTCACTGCTACCTGCTCAATCTCCCCTTCCTCTTCTTCGCTTTACCTTTGCCTGTCCCAGAGGTCCCTGCCATCCAGCCACTCAAGCGCCATTCGTCGTTTTGTGAGTATTCTCTTCCTTTTTTATCTTTTCCTTCGCCTCCTACGCCTCCTCTTCTGCAGACTCCAATTCGTCCGCCCTTTGTTGTTTATTTTCCTCGAACTGTGCTTCCTCATTCCTCTCCTCCAACTCTTCCTCCGCCGACATCTCATTTTCTTCCACCTCTCCTCCACTACTACCTGCTCCTTCCCTCTGCCACTCCCTTTTTTCTTCCTTTATTTTTTCCTTTGCCTCCTGTGTCTCCCATTCTTCCCAATTCTCTTCGTCTGCTGTTTCTTGTTACTCCTCGAAATCCTCCTCCTCATCCTTCTCTTCCGACTCTTCCTTCGCCTCCATCTCATCTTTGTCTGCCCCTCCTCCACTGTCATATCCACCTGCCCTTCTTCACCTTTGCCTCTGCAACTACCAGAGGTCCCCTTTACTTCCACCAACCCGCCCCTTAATATTGCCAGCGAGTCTACTGGTGCATTTGAGATACCCACTAGTCAGGGATAACATATAGTAGACCAGGAAACTAATAAGATGGCAAGGACAGGGATGCAAACGATCGTTCGCCAGATATTATCAACGGGACGTCTTTGCGCAAAATATCCTGTTTGTAATCTTTATTTTTTTCATTTTCTTAAAAAACCAAAAAATCATTAGTACCACAGGATCGTAGCATTGGTGAGGATGGGTAGATAGCGCAACGTGTGCGCTGACGTACTATCGGCAATCACCAGGAGAAAACAGCGATGCCTGATGTGCTCGCCATGTTTTCTCTTCACCACCTGGGTCTACACAAGGAAAGCCTCCTCCCATTTTAATGGGAGTTCGTTTGTCGGGGCGGACGAGGTGTATCGACCGGTCACTCGGGCACCCTGAGCAGGAAGTTGTTGCAGGGACTTCCGCCCTCTTCGTCGGTGGACACTCGGGGCTAAAGAGCTACTGCGGCGCTCCTCAGGCGCCCCGCGCGGAGGGATGGTCACCCCACCCCCCCGCGGAGGAGGGTTGCGAGGGGTGGCACTGGAGGCGCAGGCGGAGCGGAAGGAAAGGTCGCGAAGGTTGAGTGGGGGGGGGGCGGGACAGGGTGGCAAGGAGAGGGTAGGGATAGTTGGGTCAGAGTAGTGACGGGAATGGTGGAGTCGGCGCGATAGATAGTGAGGCGACGGGTGGAGGTCGGTAGAAAAGAGGGAGTCGCGTGTAGAGTGATGAAGCGGTGTGCTGGTGTAATGATGATAGCGTGGCATCGTGCGATATCGAGGTAGCAATATCGTAGATCCATGCGGCGGAGGGAGAATTTGGTGGACAGTTTGGTGGCTGAAATTGTGAGGGAGCAGTGTGTGGCGAGGATGGATGGGATGGTGGCGGCGGATGGGGCGGCGGGGGTGGTGAGGTTGTGGGGGCGGATGGGGTTGCGGGGCGGATGGAATGGGGTCGGATGGGGTTGCGGGGTTGGATGGGGTGGCGGGGGCGGATTGGGTGGCGGGGGCGAATGGGGTGGATGGGGTGACGGGGACGGATGGGGTGGCGGGGGCGGTATGATACTGAAATCGACGTCGGGGAATGGCCGGTGTGGCTGAGGGCACGGTACGGAGGCAGACGAGGACGATAAAGTGACGGGGGTGTGCTTGCCGGACAGTGTGGTGGTGTGAACGATGTCGCGCCGTGGTAGCTGTGATGGTAAGCATTGTGTAGTGGCGAGGAGAGAGTGATCGTAAGAATTATGTGGTGGTGGGAATGATGAGGTGGTGGGGACGATGTGGTGGTGGGGATGATGTGGTGGCGGGGGTTGTGGTGACGGAGAATGTGAGGTGGTGGGTTTGGTGTTGGAAACGGTGCAGTGGTGGCAACTTGGGGCGGACAGGGGAAAGTGTCGGGAAGGTAGGGATAGCACGGTCGCTAGGTCGGCGGAGGGAGGTGCCGAGACGTGCTTAGCGCGGGCCAAGAAACCTGGGCGTGGCGATGTGGCGACTTCTTCGGTGAGCGCGTCGTGATGGCGACGGCAGAGGGGGACGAGTTCGCTTGCGAGCGGTCGGCGACGGCAGGGTGGCCGGGGCGGACCCCACCCAAATATTTGAGCAGCGAAAGAAGCGAAGACGCGCGCCCGCGAGCGCTTGGGGCGGAATTGCGTTCTCCTTGCTGCCTCCCCACCCCGGCACCCCCGTCAACGCCCCGCCCCCGCTCCGGGACAGTCCCTGCCCATCCCCGGCGCAGAGGGACCGGCGTCGACTGACGTTTGAGATCTCATCTTACACGGGGCACGCTTCGCTGCAAGCACACGTGGCGAACATACCGTATGAGGAGAATATAATAGCATAAAATATCTCTCCTTGTAAGCGTTCGTAGCCCACGGACGTAGCGCAGTCGACTAGGCGACCGCTGTGCAGGGAACAGATCGCTATGGGTTCGTATGCAACGTTGTCGTGTATAAAGGTGGCTAGTATGTTTGTCTCGGCATTCTTTTGAAGAAAACTTCTCCACAAGTTTTTTTTCTTGCTCTTTCCTAGTGAATCAGTCATGGCTATCCTGTTTTCACCCCATAGTCTGACATAATTTTCCGTTTCCTGCAGGAAATTGTCTGCTGGAAACGAGAGTTTCGAAATCTGTAATAATCAGCAAATAAATAGATGAAAATATTGTAATCTCAGTATTATATATTATTATATACATTTTATTTTCAAGGATTCTTCGACCAAGGCTCTTTCACTAGTGTTTGTCCGATCAAACCCAGTCCCTATGTTGGCGCCCCTATTCTGGCACTATTTATCAGTTCCTGTGGGAAACGTTCTGCGGTGAAGGGAAGGCGATAGTTTCGAGTTCTGCTTTGTAATATTACTATTGCAAATAATTTTTCAGCGTTATTCTTATTAGTCCTTCGCTCGTGAACTTCCTCTCTTCTCCTGGCCAACGTAATAATCGTGGGGCTTCTGGGTTGGCCTCTCCTTTTGTATGATTTACCAGTTTCTGCAGGGAACGGAATCCGAGTCCCGGATTTTCATTTTACAATTGCAAATATTTGCGTCTCAAACAGCATTATTCTTATGAGTTCTTCCCACAAAGCTTCTTTTCTAGTCCCGGCCAGCGAATCAATCATAGCGCATTTGTTAGGAACAGATTTGTCTGGCATCATTTGCGTGTTGCTACTGCAAACGCATTGAAGGAAACGAAAAGCTGTGGTTCATATTCCACGTTTTCATTTCACAGTTGCAAACATTTTAGATAGCAATTTACGTTTGATTGATTAGTGATGCCGGGCGCGTCAACGGCAAAGGTCCCTAGTCCCGTACGTGTAGTGCATGCTTCTTCTTCGGGAGGTGGCGTAATCTTCCCCTACTGGAAGGCGATGAGGCCAACCTAGGCCGGCTTGCGGGATTGTCCCCAACCAGGTATCTCCCAACAGCGAGACTTCGGCCCAGTCGGGACTTCGCCCCAGTCAGGACTCAAAGCTCCCTCCTGAACATCTAGCATATGCGGTAGTACATAAAAGTAGTTAGTGATTATAAGTAAGGCATGAGGATAGTACAAGGAACAGAAAGGAATGATCGCGCGCGGTCCGTGGCCCGTTTGTTTCCATGGCATTCGCCTGGCGTTGATCGGATTATATACCGATCAGAGCAGCCAGCTGCTCCCCAAGCCAGTAACTAAATTCGACGTACGTATCTAGCTAGCTTCCAAAATACTGCATCCACCGGGACTAAAACCCAAGGACCACCCAGTCAGAGGCACAACAGTGACATGAATTGATGTCCCGAGCTATTTAAGCCAGTAGCAATAATGATACGAGTTCTTTACCGCGCGTCTCCCTCCGTAATGGTAGCGAATCATTCGTGGGGCGTCTGTGAGACACGATTCGCCGGTTCCCTGCGAGTGTGCGCGATGGCCGGGTGCCTGTGCCCCGCGCACTTCGCCGCCGCGGGCACCATCTATTATGCACGGCAGTGGGGAGGTGGGGGCGGCGGGGACGGCGTCGGGGACAGGACGGCATAAAAAGCTGCGTCTAATGGGCCGCTAGGTGCAGGCGAGACGCGAGCCCAGAACGGTTGCTCGCCAGAGGTTGCGCCGCCGCCCGCCGCGCATACGAGATTTTCAATTCGGGCGCATGCGCAGACGCGCGGTCCATGGGCAGTGGAGATTGTATCCATGAACGGGATCTCACGCCATCGCGTTGTTGCTGAGATTCTGCAGCTTCACTTCGCTCTTTCGGCTAACATTGATTGAGTGATTGGTTGACTAGCGATTCCGGGCGAGTCAACTACTGTGGTATTTATTCCCGTAGGTGTAGTGCATGTTTTTTCATCGGGAGGTGGCGGTGACCCTCCCCCATTGGATGGAGAGATCCGGCGCCGACCTACCGTCGACTAGCTTCCACCAGCGGGGCACCGCCCCAGCCGGGACATGTTCAAAGTCCCCGACCGGTCTTTCGCCATGTGTGGTAGTGTAGTGAAGGTTAGTGTAAGTGTGTGTGTAAAGGGTGAGAATAGGACAAGGAAGAGGAAGGAAATATCGAATCTTCCCTTCCTCTTCCTTGTTGCATTCTTATTCCAAACGCTTTTACCAACAATTTAATAGCATTTGTGCTTAGACTTCACACATACTTCTATCCGTACAAACTTCGCTAATTTCGTGGTCAAAATTGCTTGTATGTCCTGACCACCCGTATTAATTGTAACCATCATTGGATGAGCATTAATACACCTTAAATGTGACGTGTTTGGAACGATACAGTTCAAAAGATTTCAACAAGAATTTTACGACCAAAAAATCTATATCGTAATGTTGAAGTGATCCAAAACTTTTCTTTCCTGCAGGTAAAGTATAAAAGAAGTACGCTTCAATGTGTTTACACAGTGAGAGCGGAGAATATAATGTCACGAAGGCAGTAACACGGTACTTATTGCCATTAGGATGGTGATGATGAAGTACAGCGTAAAAAAATATTCAAAAATATCTGTATTGCACTCTCAGTTACTAACTCTCCCCCACGATTTCCTCCTTTTCAATTTAAATTTCTCTCGCCCTCTTTCTCTTCCCGCGCAGTCAGTCCTTTTCCTCCCACTGTCCCTTCTTGCGTTTTCTTTGCGCGCCGCGCCTCCTTGTCGTCGTGCTGCGTGCTCGTTCTCCCGGCGGCGGCGCGGGCGGATCATGAAAAATACATGCGGCCTGCGCTCGTCCCCACTGCGACCCGTCGCGACGCGACGCGAGCGGGATCCGCTGATGTTTACGAGGGCGCTCGACGCAGCCTCCGCCCCCACACGCGGCGCTCTGTGCTGCTGCTGCTGCTCCACCGCGCTGCCTCAGTCTCTAGGAGCGCGCTAGTCCCTCCCGCGTCAGTCTTCCGCTTTCCAGTCCCTCGTCACCCCTCCCCCGCGTTGCTCTCTCCCTCTTCACCCGTCCCTAGTCACTCACTCGCTTTGCCCTCCTCGCGTCGCCCACCTCAGCGTCACCCTTCGCCACGGCGCCCCTTCTTGGTTTGGTTTGATTTGATTTGTTTTTTCGTTTTCCGGGCGCGTCACTGCTTTGATCATTAGTCCCGTTAGTGTAGTGCATGTTTTTTTTCTCGGGAGGTGGCGGTGGTCTCCTCCGCTTGATGGCGAGATCCGGCGCCGACCTACCGTCGGCTAGTGGGGTTTCCTCCTAACCAGGACACTCCCACCAGCGGTGCACCGTCCCAGCCGGGACAATATCTAAGCTCCCGACCGGTCTCCCGGAATGTGTGGTAGTGTAGTGCATGTTAGTGTGTGTGTGTGTGTGTGTGTGTGTGTGTGTGTAAGGTGGATAGGACAAGGAAGAGGAAGGAAAGATCGCGCGCGGCCCGTGGCCCGTTTGGTAGGGTACTGCTCCGGCATTCGCCTGGTGTTCATCGGAGAAACCACGGAAAACTACCGATCATAGCAGCCGGCCGTTAGAATTCTCCTCCAGACAGCGACTGAATTCGACATAGCTGAAAAGATAGTGTCGAAAATCCTGCCGCCGTCAGGACTCTAACCTAGGACCTCCCGGTCAGAGGCGCTGCAGTGACATCAGTTGATGCACTGAGCTACCGCTCCCGGTACGATTAGTGGGGATTATATGGCGCCCAAAGTATATTGATCCGACAACGTAACTAGTCTAATTAAGACGCGTTTCGAAAAGAAATGTCAAAACAGATCTTATCCAGCAATAAATATTTAGATTGAACTTTCAGAAAATCAATATGTATACAAATGAAAAAGTACTGCAGTCCAGGAAATAAAATAGACCTGCCCGCGCAGTGCAAAGTTTTCACGAACCTTTTTACAACAGTGGAGCGCAATTATACAGATGTAAGAGGAGGATAAATGAGAGCATGTGTGGCCCTTCATAAATTGCCCGCTGTTTTCGGACGTTTGCCAGATGGCTCCGCGACAAGAGAGCGCGTCCCTGGTGGTCGATTCCTTTGTCAGCACGTCATCGTCGGCGATCGGAACGGCGCAGTTGAAAAGCATTCCAGGGACACTCGGAGTAGCGGGAAGAGTTTGCAGCGAGAAACTCTACTTTCGTGGACACGACCTGGATCGCTGCCACATCGAATTTCAACAATCGATTTTTGTTTGCCAAGCATCACACTACTTTGTACGGTTGTAATCCAATGTATTGATCTGGGAGCACATTTTTGCTACGTAGGCTTTTTAAGTGTGATGACCGCTCCTTAAGTGAATGTCGATAAATGCCTGGCAACCTGATGGATAGGTTCTTATTTTTAGCATGCGTGAATATTTTTTCAGTGATGAGTGGTAAATAGTGCTTAGAGAAATGGTTATATTTTACTACATTTTATTGAAGGGGATTCAAAAGTAGTCAACGGACACTCGGCGAGACATGTAGTGAAACTGAGGGGTGGAATTC
The DNA here is from genome assembly GCA_964035755.1 of Teleogryllus oceanicus. Lineage (NCBI taxonomy): Eukaryota > Metazoa > Arthropoda > Insecta > Orthoptera > Gryllidae > Teleogryllus > Teleogryllus oceanicus. The sequence goes on along the minus strand of CAXIVR010000007.1, from coordinate 86,544,271 downwards.
GACTGGTTTAAATGTTTAATTTCTAAAGTGAAAATATAGTACTTCGCGTCACATGTATAACATAATTTGGCGAAAGAAATTTGGACATTTGGCTGCTGCCCTATCGTTATACAGTCTGCCGTCTGTTGTACCTGGGTCTTACAAGAGCCACACTTCCCCTTTTGAGATAATCTAATACTGGAAAATTCTCATAAGGAACGCGTAAAAGAGTAATTAATAAATTGTTTGTTAGTGCATTAGAGAGTAAATAGGATAAGTTATGGAAGATAAGCTTCCATATCTCGAACAATACATACAATTTTTTTTATCAATACGTCATTTTATTTCTTTAGCCTTAAGAATCACAGTAAATTTTATTTAGATTATTACTTTCGATTGTTTCATATTACACACGCGTACAGAGGTCTTGAAGGAAAGGATTTTAATTTATATAATCCTGTTTTTCAATTATGCATTATGGAAAATAAGTTCTCCCGATATATAAAAAAATTAATTATTTCGGTATTTCAAGTAGGATGGAAAAGCATTTCTACTTGTAATGAATTAACGTTCTGAATGCAGTGTGTTTATAAAATGCATAATAATCTGTTTTTGTAACCTTAAGCTGATCATGTTTACCTTCCACACATACGATCTCTTTTGTTATTCATTGCCACTTAATATTCTTTTCTAATACTTTTTATCTAATTCGAGCATTTTGTGTGATAGTCAATATATGATAGTCAATAATTGATTTTAAAAAAGTTAAAATTCCTTTAAAATTGCATATTCTTGGTACCCTACTGTTTCCTCGTTCCACGATCTATACGTGATTTTATGAGAAACTTTAATATCGATATTGTGTACATTAAGATAAAAAACTTTTGCGGCCATTTTTTCCTACCCCTCCAAACCTTAATTTTCCTGCATATCAGTTGACTGATAATACTTATTCAGTTTTTAATTTATGAGAATCCGGAACGTCCTTCGAGTTGGTAGCTTTTGTTTGTGTTCTCGTGAGCTCACCGCATTAAGCTTGGCTCGAGTAAATAAAACGTTGTTTATCATTTCATTATATTGTTTGCAAAAGGTCATTAGACAGCCACTGTTTCTATTTTTCTGTTTCGTAAGTACTTTCCTTAATACAGAAGCCAAATTTCCCATGAACTTTATTTAGTGTTATATGGTGAAAGGAAGTACGGTGTATTTTTTTCATCATACATTCCGTCAAGGAATAGAGAAACTTGTATGTGAGAAGATTAGTTAGAATTTCTATATTATAAAAAAAGGAAATAGATACAGTGATGTTGCGCCTCTCTCTTTCTCTCTCTCTTTCTCTCATTTTCTCTCTCTCTCTTTCTCTTTCCCTCTCTCTCTCTTTCTCTTTCCCTCTTTCTCTCTCTCCCCCTCCCTCTTTCTTTCTCTCCATTTTCTGTTTTGTTTGATAGACCATATTTTTATTGTTGATTCTGGCCCAAAGTTTACGAAATACGGAAATAGCAACAAATTCTATACCGCCAGAAAGACAAGAAACTTTCCTGGTTTTAATTACTGCGTTTAATTTTTTATTTTGCCGTTACATTAATATCAATTTGTGGAGTTGCGTATTGTCATCTCATTTTTTCCTGTAAGGCAAGTCGCGGTCAAGGTAACAACCTTACTAGAGCTTGCGGCTACTACATCCCGAGGAATTGGTGCTAGATTTAAAAGTAAGAGTTGTACAAATCGCTACGAAGTGGTGGTAAGTCACTACATACGTGCCTCATGACAGTCTTTAGGAGATGTTTCTTGACAGTTATTGTTCCAAATTTAGTTATATCAATTCACATTTTCTCTTTATAGCAAAGAAATGATCCATTCAAATAAAATACTTCAGTCAGATTTCAAATTCTCAATTGAGACTTATATTTAAAAATATGAATAAAAAATCTTGATTTTGTAATCCTGTTTATTTAAGAGTGATATAAAAGCATTAACTTTCTACGTTCAGATTGGAAGGTTTATCAGACAAATATTCGTATCTGTTAAAAGCTTTGACCGCCCGTACGCGAGAATTGTTAACTTACAAAGACTTGTTAATTTATTTAATATTAATGCTAAACACAGTAAATAACTGAATGATTTAATAACACACAACAAAACAAAGCAAGGAAAGAATTTGCCATCCAAAGATATTCGTGTCACTTCGCAAGTATGTTTACATAAGGGAGAATTTCGTAATAAAAATAAAACGAAATATTAATAAGTAGTGAAGAAATAAACAAACATTCTCGTTTATTTGAAGAAAAAATACAGAATATATTTTACATACAAAAACCTATATATATATATATATATATATATATATATATATATATATAAAAAATACCGCCCGTGCCGCTTAGCTTGCGTGTGTACACCCTTTTGGGTTTTAAGGGAAATGAGTGCAGAGTCAGGGGAAGTTCCCCGTGCCCGCAGGAGCGCCGGGCTCCCCAGGCGGGCAAGCAGCTCGTACGGGCGCTATTTGACTTGCCTGCTGTAGGGTCATCCGGTCCGTTGCCTATTCGAAAATTTTGTGCAGTGGCCTGAAGCGAATTCGTGCCTTTCAACGGGCGATAGTTTAAACTTGAAGTAACCAACCAACGTCCTCTAAAACAATACAAACTATAATAAAACAGTAAAATTTTCCCCTTTTTTCTTCGAATCTTTTATATGTTAAGGGATATATCAAAGTACATTCTCCTTGTGGGAAACATGTTGTCTTGCCTTTTTCTTTCTAATCTTATATTAGTTAAGGAATGTAATGTACAAAAGTACATTTCTCAAAGAAAGATTTTGTCAAGTTCTTCTTGGCGAAATATGTTATATTGCCTTTTTTCTTTCTAATCTTATATTCGTTAAGAGATGTATGTACAAAGTAAATAGTATATAGAAGTAGAGAAGTATATCGTATATAGAAGTATAGAAGTATGTGTGAAGTATAAAGAAGTATATAGAAGTAGAAGTACATAGAAACATTTTGTTGAGTTCCTCTTATGCTAAACATGTTATCTTGCCTTTTTTCCTTTCTAATCTTATATTCGTTAAGGGATATAACGTCATAAGTATGTTTCTCATAGAAACATTTTGTTGAGTTCCCTTGTGCGAAACATGTTATATTTCCTTTTTTTAATTTCTAATATTATATTCGTTAAGGGATATACTGTACGAAAGTACCCTACGGGAGGTACCTCCGTGGCCTTGACCTGTGGGCGGGGAGGGGGAGGGGGAGGGGTTGCGGGTGGTAGGCGCGTCTATTTGTGGGCAGCCGCAGATCCCGCGCGCGCTTATCAGCGGCGACAGCGCGTCACGCCACCGCCCTCAGCCGCTGCCCAATCGGCGCGCCGCCCCTCGCTCCTCGCCGGCACGACCTCCTCGAGGTGAGACCAAGCTTAATAGTAGTTTATAATGTTACGCTTTATTGCATGAGTACAGGTTTCAGATTTGCACGAATGCAATAAAGCAACATTACAAACGAGATGCATACTTTTTTTTGTGTGTAACTGCGTTAGAAATTTATAGGAGAATGAAAGTTAATTTTGAGAAATAATATTGTGACGACGCGGGTGTTTGACATCTGTGCGAGTAACGGTAGTCGGCTGTTCCGTTTATCGCTAACTCAACACGATTGTCTCGCTGCGATGGAATTAAATGATTCGTGCCATAAATGGCAAACACAACAAAATTTGTGTCGTAAGATGCCCTGATAAGGAAGATTTCTTGTTACGAAAAGGGTCGTTTATAATGTTGAAATACGAAAAAGTTGTAGTATATAAGAGTCAGTTGCTCGTGTTTTGATGATTTGTATATTGGACCTGTTGCTAGATTGAAGTGTTCTTTTTTTAATAAATATGCTTGTCTGAGTTTGACAGTTAAAGATTCGTTTGTCAATAAGGTCTCTCAAATACTCTACAAACGTCTTTCAAAAAATTAAAACATTTGTTGGAGAAACATGAGTTGTAAAACGAATCATGATTGTAACTTGGGTTAAGAACAGATTTAACAAGAAAACTATCAAACGATGAAACAGTAACTCCGTGCCTTAACAAAATAGAAGGAAAATCAATGCTGCGATTCGTCGTTGACCTCTCTGTTGATATGAGAATGTTAAAATCCTAATTTCGAATATGATGTAAACCAGAGATCATGTAACTTTGTGTTAAAAATTCCATTTGAATAATCATGAATTTCTCTTACAGCTATTTTCCGTAATTCTTCAACATATTTCGATAATAGTTATAAATAGTTTTCTTTCTGTTTTTAATAGTTGGGAATTCTAAGAATTGAGTTTAGTGTATTAATAACACGTTTTCCTTATAAATGAAATTTAAATATAATTAAAATATTCAATGACAACAGTTATGTTAAGTTTTAGAACTTTTTTTGCGACGGAGATCAGGTCAGGAACATAGTACGTTTTGAACTAGGAAGGTCAAGTTACTCAGAAGATCTGATGTAAATGATCTCAAACCTTTTGTTTGAGAGGACGCTGACTAGGAAATGTTTTACCCATCCAATTTTTACACCAAAGCTCCACGCAGCTAGTATCTGCACTGTAGTGGTTTCTGGCAAATTCTTTGGGCCTCCTTTTGTGGGAAAAGTGGAAAGGGATTCGAGTGAAATACGGGGTTGCAGCTCAGTAGGGAGAGAAGGACGGAGGGTGTGTTTGGCCTGAGATAAGACGTAGGCCCTTGGCCTTGCTCCTGTTTTCTTGCTTCGTATCTTTCCCCTTCTATCTACTTTTCCTTTCTTCTTTCACGTATGTAACCATTCTTATGTGGGAAATGCTACGTTGAGTGGAAATTTTACTATCCACAAACCAATATATAGAGCATTGTGAGGTAATAATATTTAAACCAGATTTTCATGGTTGTTTGAGAATTTGTTACGTTTGCTAAATTAAAATCTGATCACTAGGGGAGGATTTTGATGATCTGAAACATCGCTGAAAATGATCAATAAAATGATCTTAAAATGTTTTAAAATACACTAAAACCAAAGAAAAATGACGTAAAAATTTCGATCAAAATCAGTGTGAATGAACAACTCAAGCCGTTGGATGCGTTACTGATGTATGTAACCCAGACTTCTTCTGGAAGTTCAAGTTATCTCAGCTTGCAAACTTTTGGTCTGTTCTTCATAAGGAAAGTAAAGTTATCTCAAAATAGGCAGGACCGAAAAACGCTGATTTCCGTTACAGGGGCCATAGATTACATAGCTACTCACAATCGTTGTCTTTACAATTTCTGAGCGAAGAAATTAAAGAAGCTACCCAGGAACTCTGTGGAGAACATTTGTAGCATCTCGTAATTATTATTTGAATCAAGTACAATTAAAACGATATTAAAGTCGTTGAAATCAGTAAATCTGCATTAAAATGACGGAAAGGGTAAAAATTACTTATTGATCGAAATCATCAAAAATGAAAAAAAGTATAAAAATGGGTCATAATTTTTGTCATAATATAAAATTAAATTCTAAAGGCATTGTTCTAAAGTGAAAAGGAAAAGATGAATCTTAATGAAAAAATCATCCAAATCCGCCCCCTACTGAAAACCGTTTTAAACACAGTAAAATAGACTATAGGCTCTGTTTAAAATTGATTTTAAGGTTTAACCTTCATTAGATGTGAAAATTATTTCTTAAAAACGTTATAACCTTATTAGAGGCTATCATAAAGTAAATAGTGCTAAATACAATTCATAATTTCCCTCAAATCCCTTTACTTTATTTTGATCAGTCTACTCCATATTGTTAGTTATTGTCATTTAGTCGCTTGTATGGTAATGTGTGTAACAAGAATGGGAAGTTTTTCATTACGAATTCAGATCTGAGGTAACGGAGGAACCGGGTCTTCACTTTCGAAACTTGTAATATTTAGTGTACTTTTTATTTCTTGCAATATGTAGTATTTCATAAAATATGTTTTTGTCTAATTATATTTTGCAACTTGTTTTCAGAATGTGTGAATGCCATTAAAATTATCTGGCCTTTTTGTCTACTTTATTCCTATTTATTTTTATAATTTAAATAATTCAAGATAGACCTTTCAAATATGACATTATGATATGACATTATGATATGTTTCTCTGTTGGTCTACTAGAAATTATAAAATGTTCCAAAGTGATTTGTTGTATAGTTGATAATCAATTCCGATACTAATTACTTATATATTTTACAGTACATGCTTAACTTCTAGAGAATACTTATGAATTATGAAGAATAGATGTAAAGTTATTTAATAGTACAAATATCAAATAATCACAATTTATACAAAACACACACACACACACATTTTACTAGTCATGGCATTTTCTGTAATAAACTGTGTGTTTATTTTTAGCTTTTAAGTAACCGTTCCAGTCCAACAAATTTTATTTGCTTGACGTGAAACATAAATATAAATTGTGGGCACTTTTTGATAAACTTTTGTTGCATCATATGAATTTGCACCATTTATCAACAGAAATATCTTTATTATCTGATATTTTAGGAGAAACTCCCAACGTTTCGTCGTAAAGTAGTAAATTCGAGGGAAATGTTTACTCTCATATTCTTGGTGGTAGTAGTCAAATTCTGTATTTTGACTTGCATTACAGTGTTTACTCCCATCATGTAACTGCTAATGTTGTTTCTATTAAAGGATGTTATATTAATCTAGTTTACACTATTGTAACGGAATTTGAAATTTACATGGTGGCAAAATAAACAAGACAACGTAAGCATTGTAAACAGAATGCATGCTATCAGTGGTCTGTTTAAGTTGTGCAGTAGCGCTGTGATAAACTAAATTATGATGCAGTTTTGTTGGCAAAACGCAACGCGTTAAACGCAGTGGAATTTGCTTGGTTAAATTAAACCTACATGTTAGTGAATGTGACCTCAGAAATTGTTGAAGCTGGTGACCTGCGCGTTTAGGTAAATCAGATGTGCATTTCATTGCATTCGGTCTGTTAATTGCTGCTTACCTACAGTTATTTTTTAAAATTTTTATATTATCTACTTCACTCACTGACAGATAATATAACTATGGGGAATGACCAATGCAGTCTATTCATAGTTCTCTATTTTTGGAATAATTTCACAGTATTTCCTCGAAGATACGTAGCCCGTCCTGCATGGTGTTGGTTGATCTAAATTGCCGAACTTTCTTGTTATTTTGTGTTTTTTTCTGCATCCACGAGGAGAATCGTTCGTTGAAAATATTGCATGTTAGTGCTTAGAGTATTAGAGATAAATGTAATTGAACCAATCGCACTAAAGGAAAATAATTATTAGAATTTTTTCTTCTTCTCAAAGTGCTAATTTGGTTTGTGTGAAGAATTTTATTTGCAAGAAGACTACATATTACTTATTTTTGGATAATAGATGGGCAAATTGATTAAATTGAATCATTTATACGATTATTGCAATACTTTTAAGTTCTATTGATTTTATTTAGATTGTGTACGTTAGGAGAAATTACATGCATTAAATAAATTTTTAATTTACTTTGGAATAATTTATAAGAGATAGACTGGTTTAAACAGGTTTAAATAATTAAAATAACTTATTAACAACTTTACATGTTGCTCAACATTGTCTTACTTTCTTCATAATCCCAACAATGTCACCGTACACCGTTTTTACCTGACTACATTAACGAAATTTTTTTCAACATGGGCATTGAGTGCCACCCCAACGTCAGGGCGTGCATTCCAGTCTCAAGGATTTTAAATATGAAAGTAAGGAATGGTAAATTTTCATACGGGTGTGATACAGGGTAAATTACAAAAAAGTTACTTAAAAATAAATATGTCGCCCAGTCACTATGAAATATAGAAAGTGTAATTAATAATAGGAGCTTTTAGTTCTCGACCAGTATTGATCACAATTATAAAGGGGTGCATTTTAGTGAAGTTTTTGGGTTCCTTTTCAATAATTTATGCTCGCTGACTCCACCCCCTTCTTTCTTGTCACCGATTACAACCCACCGCAAACGTCTCGATGCCCGCAGAGAGCGGAAAAAGCTCCCTTCGAAGGACAAGGTCGTTCATAAATAATGTCGCGCGGTACTTGGACAGTTACGCGTATACTTTCTCGATTAATCGGCTCGGGGGCTGCTGCGCGAAATGAGTTCTGCGCAGGGAGCTCTGCGCCTCCTCGCCTTGGCCTGCGCCCGGCCTGTCGGGGCGCAGCGCGTAGCTCTTAAAAAGCACTTAGGCGTCGCGGATGCAAAATTCATTGGGCGGTGCGTGCGCGATCTAAAGGCGATTTAATGCGCCTTGCCTGGAGCCGGGCTGGGCTGGGCGGAGGCGGGCAGGGCCCTGCCTTGGGGCGACGCCGAGCCGGCCACGCACGCACCCACGCTCGTTCGCCCAGCCACGCTTCATCGGCGCACTAAAGGCGTTTTGCTGCGCCTTGCCTGGCGCACGCCCGCCCGCTCTCTCCCTTCGCTCTGCTCTCTCACGCATTCGCTCTCTGGCCCTCCCTCTCTCTGGACCGTGCGCGGTCTCGCCCGCCCACTCTCTCGCCCGCCCGCATCTCTCTCTCTCTCCCGCACTCTTATCCACCCGCTCTATCGTCCACCCGCTCCCTTGCCCGCACGCTCTCTCGCCCGCCTGCTCTCTCACCCGCCCGCTCTTTCGCCCGCCCCTCTCTCTCTCTCTCTCTCTCTCTCTCTCTCTCTCTCTCTCTCTCTCTCTCCTGCTCTCATCGTGCCATTTTCTTACCTAATTTATTATCAATATTTTTCTTGTGTTCTCTTCCTTTCTCGTTTTTTTCGGTTTCCTTTCTTCTTGTTTCCTCTTTTATACGAACATTTGCCTTATATTACTTCGCCTTTTTAAACTACCTTAACTGGTAGCGTCTTGCTTAAGAAGATAAATGAGATCAAATCACACTCTTCCTTTTACTCTCACTCTCCTCTGTATCTTCTTATAAAATTTTTCGTTCTTTCTTTGGTTAGTCTTATCGGCTCTCTCAACCTTCATGTATTGTTTATAATACTTTTAATTTCTCAACTGTATTCACGCGCATTTCATCTTTGCGTGGTGTTTTTTTAAAGGTGGTATTCCTAAAATTTATTTATGTCAGTGTTTTTCTTTACTTTGAGTCGTGTTTTCTGTTACTACTCGTATTTCCGGGTTTTTTTTTTTGGTAGATTTGTTTTTCACTGATGTCCGTTCTTCCTTATGCTGATTTGTCGTCGAATCTCTTAACTTTTTTTCAGGTCTGCTGTCTTCCTTTATTAAATCGTCCAGAATGTGAGTGTTTTTGGTTGGCATACGCGTGTTTGCGAAATTTTCATTACTGATTTTCTTTATCGTTTCTTCGTCCTTGCTACGTCCTATTACTTTATAATACCACTTTTTAATGTCTTCTCACACTTCTTAATGACTTTCTTATAGTCCCATGTATTGAGAAAACCGCTCCATTTTCTTTTTGTTCCCTAGGATATAGCAAGAGCCTTTTAAAAAATGATTCGCTTTCGTTGAATTCTCTGAATTTTTGAAAATTGCGAAAGTTAGAAATGATGCGCAAAATATATGCTGTTGTGACACTACCATTTCTATTGTACTGTAGAGGGACTTAAATATTGAGAATATGAGAAAAAGTATTTTAAATACCGATAGGACAGCTAGGAGGAGGCTGTGAGCAAAACTGAAAAACCAGCCTGGGGAAAAGAGATTAGCGAACTAAATAGTACAATAAAGTTTGTGCAGTTCTGTGGCACAACTACTTTTGCGTTGTTTCGTTCGTAGCGCCCGCATTCACTCTGGTTTTATATCAGGGATCTTCAAATTTCCTCGTTCCTACTTTTCTGCAGTTCCCCTTTACGATAGCTATTTCCTTCCTTCTGATCGAAGTTAACTGAGTCTTAAATTCTTTTCTCTTTCTGATAATGGAAACGGCTGTCAGATTACAGTGTCTGTAGGGAACCGATTTTGTTGCAGAGAATTGAAATCGAAGACAGATAATACGAAGGCGTATTGGTACAAAGTGGATGATGAAATATGAACGATCCTTCGGCGAGAAATTGCTGAGGGATTCTTAAGTGCTCCTTGATGAAGCAGCAACCTACACTTAGTAGTAATTCTTCGTTGTGTACCATGAGTGGTCCTTCAGTAGTCTAATTATAATTATTCCAATGAGTGAGCTGAATATGTTGTAACATGCCCACAAAGTGCTCACAATTATAGGACGTTTCGTCGTAACCCGTTTCCGAATTTATGTTAACATGGGCGCCAGGAAAAAGGTTACAATAATATTTTTAGCTATTATTGCTTCAAAGAAAACTAAATATTGTCCCGCTAGCTGGGTCGATGGGTTGCGTCTAAAATAATGTCTATTACCTATTGATAGCCGATTGCCCGATCTGCCATCCATACAGAGTGGCAGGAATCTGAAAACAAATATTTTATCTAGCTACTTATTAGCTCGAATTGGCCAATGAAAATCTTTTTTTTTTCCTTTCAAAAAGAAACTTAGGATTTATTGCTTATTGCAACATAAAAACTGTCCTTTGGTCATGACCTTGTTCGAACCTTTATTCTGCACTATACTTCGCGCCCTCTTGATCGACGTCGCCACGAAGGACCATCTTCTCTTCTCCCCGGTGATGCGAATTCCAGAGTCGAAGTACCGCGTTCTTGTCTCTTATTCTTCCACGTGAACGTTGCCGAGCCACTGATCCGCACTACTTCAAATATTCATAGTTCTATTTCGATTGACTTGCAAAAATAATACCCAGTTCTTTACGATTATACAGCGGAAATGTTTTAAAGGTTCACAAAAATTTTCCAATTTCCGGTCCTATCATATACGCTTCTCACAAGTTCTAATTTCCGCGTGTTGTAAAAGTAAAGTCAAACTTCGTGAACGTTCGAAATTCTCTAGTTCAAAATTAGTAACCTTCCGAAAAATAACAAGTTATACTTCTAACACACTGTAAATTATTCGGTCCAACGTTCCTCAATCTCATGAAAAATTACAAGTTCAAATTTCACAATTTATCTATCCGCGGGCGACCCGCTCAGCGTCACCACATATGACAGAATGTGAATTTTCTTATTACTGCTCGGCCCTCCAGAACTCGGCTTCGTTGCTCTCTCCAACCAATCCCCAAATCGTTTTCAAATCCTACTAGCCACGCTGTTACTTTCAATGCCAGATGAATATTTATTTATCTTGACAACAACGTGGGCGCCGTTGCTAAGGCGCCATATTTAATTACCCTAGCATTTTCACCCATTTACGACAAATAACAAGTAATAAAATTACCCACATATTGGTATGTCAAAATGTATATTTCCTTTGCGCAAAAACTATGAATTCGGTTTTTGTAACGTGATTCTGATTTTTTAAAATGTTTAGTGTATTTAAATTACATTTTCGAAGAATCTTGTAGATTATATTTATCATAAGTGGTAGAAAGGTTGCTAATTTTTCAAGCACATTTGAGTCCTGAACGGATTTTTCACAACGTGACATTTTCATGTTCAAAAATATATTCACAACGACCGAAGAATGCTCAAAATTTGTGCGTCAGTAATGTGTCAACACTTATTCAAAGTGACCATGTGAAAGATGGCTGTTGAATTAAAATATAGATTCATAGCCTTATTTCTTCAAAGTTTGATACCCCACGCAATTTATACAGCTTGTAATGGGAGCCAATATAATCGAATTTTAATTTACGTAATTGGAAAACATTTTGTGGGTCAGTTGTGGGTATTATGTGCTCTTTCCTCCAACGGAACTCAAAAAGCTGAGTAAACTCTTTTACTGCACATATACGAGTGCACATACATACATTCGTACTTGGAAAGTGGGGACATACGGCTGTGAGGTTTGCTTGCTATTTCAACTTAATGTTTTATTACATGTTCTTCTGATTATGTGTGTTCAAAGTGACCCTCCGTTAGCAGATAATCAAGGTCATTGCCGCTGAACTGCTGACCTAGTGTATACTTGTTTTAAACCGTCAGTATTTACACGTTTGGAAATTATTAAGAATTTTGTGGATACACATCTTATGAAGAAGGTATGAATCATGAATGCATTAATACTTATCAACGAATATGCATCATAGGAGATTGCTTAAGGAAAGAGCAAGAAAAAAAAAACATTGTGAATTTATGTTGTTATTGACAACGTGAATTCATAATCACTACTTAGCGGAATTCTGGGGGATGTGAAACCAGAACCTAAGACAATGGATGCATGAGAAATAAAGTCTCCTAGGTGTGTTGCAGTAGAAAGACAAAATTAGAAAATAATATTTACTTGTCACCGACATCAATATCGTATCCCATTGAAACTCAATGACTGTAATGCATTGACACCCACAATTACGCACTCGGTTTTTATTTAATCTAATATACTAATTTTTGCCGGCCCGTGCCTATCTCATCTACCTTGTCAACTTATTTATTATTATTATTATTATTATTATTATTATTATTATTATTATTATTATTATTATGTTATTATATATTACTATCTTTATTATTTTGCTGTATGGAAGTAGACATCGCTTATGCTCTGAGAAAATTTGTATTTCGTGAGTCGACAGATCTGACCATACGGGATTTCAGGTGGTAAATTTTCTATTTAAGATCTTTCATTTAATAAACTACTTTGAAATAAAAACTGTCGGTCAGAAACATACGTAATTATTCCTTCTCATTTTTACACTTTAAGTATCTCTTTAAGTTCATGAAATGAATAACACACAAATCATTTACCTACTACGAAGAAAGAAGGAGGAAAAGAAAGAAGTCGAGATGGAGGAGGAGGAAAAGGAGTATGAGATGGAGGAGGAGGAGGAAGAGATGGAAGAGGAGGGACACGAGAAGGAGGATGAAGAGGGAGACGAGATGGAGGAGGAGGAGGAGGAGAAGAAGAGGGAGGAGGGAAGAGATGGAGGAGGACGACGACGAAGAGAGGAGGAGGACGACGACGAAGAGATGGAGGAGGACATGACGAAAGAAAGTGGAGGAGGACAACGACGAGATGGAGGACGAAGAGATGAAGGTAAGGAGGAGAGAGAGAACAGACGAAGAATGGCAAGGAGAAAAGGATATAAGGAGAAGAAACAGACGAAGACAGGAAAAGGTAAGGAGAAGAAACAGAAGAAGGAAAAGTAGAATAATCCTGAGCGACGCTGAACTTGAGCACAGAACAAACAAAGTAATGTGATTTCGGGTCTTGAATGGTACTAACTTCTGCTGAAACAAACTGCGTCAGCCCCGTGCGCTCGCTCCATCCTCGCGCGCCGCGGGTCCTCAGCTCATCTTCCTCGTCGTCCACGACCGTCGCCTTCATCTGTCTTGCGGGCGCTGTGGGACGCTCACTCGAGCCGGCGGCCGATGAGGGCGGGAAGGGAGATCGCGGCGTTTTCTCGAGGCTTCTCTCGTGTCCCCTGCTTCTCATCCCACCATCTTCTTATTCGTGCTTCTGACTTCATCATCATCATCATGTTTATCATTATTATTACTATTCTCAATACAATTCTCGCACCGGGAAGTCCTGATAATTGGCGTGTTGAGATGTCTGACTTCGGAACTACGTCAATGGTGCCGTCTTCACCAACATTCAGATCACATCATGAAGAAACAGGATAATCGTTCGATTGGCTCCGCGATAGTACTTTAAGCAAACGGCTATGGACCTTACTCAATACTTCTTTCCTCTTTGTGAGCGAATTTTTATTATTATTATTATTATTATTATTATTATTATTATTACCATATATATCATTATTATTATTACTATTTTTTCATATTTCAACTATTAATAGTTAAATTGTTGGGATGGGGTTCTGAAACTCAAGGAAGTGTGCGTAGATGATTTTCTCCCCCATACGTCACCTACATTTTTTACTATTTTTGACTAAATAAATATCTAAATATCAAAATATCCGTAAGTTGATAGGTCGGCTCCAATTGCTATGCGTCATGACTCATCGTCCACTGTACAAAAAGTGTCCGGACATTTGGCAAAAACACGGATCTAAGTTAGGGCGTAGTGTAGGGTCAAAGAAAGAAGACGAAAAAAATTATAATAAATCATTTATTGTTTATTGATTAGCCGATACTGGTGACACCGAACTACTGTTAACGAAGTTACAGTTTCTTTGGCGTATATAATTGCGAAAAGCTTCGAAGACAGATCAGTTCTACGTTCGAGTCACAATTTTGGGAGAATTTTCGACACGGCCCAATAGCCTAGGTGATGCATACCGGCTGCACTGATTTAGAAGATATGGGATTCTAGTTGATATTGGCGGCACTGATCGTTAATTTCCGTGGTGTTATTTAATCAATTCCTTAGGGATACCAGATCAGTACCCTGAACAACGAGCCACAAACCGCGTGGCACTCTTATGTCCATCCAGCCCTTAGTTTCATTCATAAGGCCGAGCAATGGATCAATCCTCCATCAATCGCGAAAATCTTCACGAAAGGCTCGGATATCCAGGATACAGTGACAAGTTATGAGTCTCTCGACACACGATAACCATAGTAACAAAATAAATTAAAAAGTTATCAAATTGTATTATCGAAATTTTTTCTATTTTTAATTTTTCTTCTTTCTTTTTTTGTTTCTTCTCTTGCCACTCTTCCGTTTTTTCTCATGCTTCTTTCTTTTTTGTTATACTACTCTCGGATTCGTTATTCTTCATTATTTCTGTCATTCTTCTTGTTCCATTATTTGTTTTTCGTTGTTCTTTTTTTCCCTTATTTTTCAGTTGTTTTGTTAACATATACAATTTTCTTCCTTTCCTGTTCATTCTTCTTCTTCTTTCATTTTTCTTCTCTCTCTTTTCCACTTTCGTTTTTTGACCGCGCAAACTCTGGCGTTCCTCTCACCATCCGTCTCGAACGCAGCGAGGTATTGAATCGATCTCCCAAGCGGAGGATTCGCTCTCCCGGTGCGTCTGTAACGCATGGTGATTCGTTTCCGCCCGCCGAGAACAAATATTAGACGTCCTTTTTTCGGAAGGTACAGATGTCGCAGTACTCAGGCTGATTTATTTCCCGTGAAATCCTTTCTCGGGTGAAATTTAAGACTTAAGTCTTGCTCCACTCGTGGGAGTTAAATCTTCATTATCCTTGTGCAGGAGAGACGGGCACTGTTCGTTAGGCGCTTTTGATAGTGAAATGTAGGTTGCGTTGATGGGGTTCTGGTGTAATTATTGTTTAATAATTGGTACTTGAAGATATAAACTTACTTTACATTATTAAAGAGTTTTTGTTGCTGAAATCACAAAAAAACAATATTGTCAAATTAGAAATTGAAGTAAACAGATTCCTTTCATCCATTTTCGTTATCTAAGGTCAAACAAAACATTATGGCCATCGGATTAGTAATTTACATTTTTAGAATACGTGTTATAATGGACCATACCATTCTAGTATTGTTAACATCAGTGTCATTAAATTTTCCTCGCTTCCTAGCAAACATAAGCAAACTAATGTATAAGTGCTAAATAAGTTATATAATTATTCTCCACTTCAGTACCATCATTCTCAAGACAAATGTAAAAATGTAATGTATTTAAAGGAAAAATATATGTTTTTGTAATTTGAAGAAAGTGGATAAAAGTAGTATATAGTAGAGTAGAGAAAGTGGATAAAAGTAGATAAAAGTAGATAAAAGTAATGTACTGCATTAATGTCGTAAATGCTCGCTTGAGTATTTCTTTCATGTCAAAGTTTAGCAATAAATAGGGATATCGAATCGATGCGAATTTATTGAACTAAATAAAAAATGCACTTAGACAAGAGTACGTGTCATTCCTACTATGTGGACATTCATTGTTTCCTACAGTATGTCACTTCAAAAAATGTCGAATTGAGTCACAATGCATTACGTATAAATTAAAAGGGACTGTAGAAAGATTGCAAACTATTGAGGGTATTCAAACTAAATGATACCACTAAGCGTAGTGTATATATCTTCGTGAAGAATACTAATGGTGTCTACATGTAACTGGTATATCATGTCGTGGAACGAATAACTAATGATTCTTTTTAGAACCGGCTAGATGTAGAGCCTTGCATGTAGGCTTCTGCTTAGGATAGTTTGATTTAATTGATTGATTGGGTTCTTTTTAGTTTTTCTGGGCACGTCAACGGCTGTGATCATTATCTTCGTATATATGGTGCATGAAGGTCCAGGTCCTGGCGGTCTTCTTTTCCCCGCGAAAAATGTGAGATCCGGCGCAGACCTACCCGTCGGATTGCGGCGCATTCTCCCCTTCAGTTGTCTTTGTCCCACGCGAGGCAAGGTCTGATCTCCCGACATGTGTGGTTGTGTAGAACGTGCAAGTGTAAGTGCGTGAATATAAGAGAGACACGCGCTTGCTTTGAGGAAGAAAAGTTTGCCGGCGGTCTATGCTCCGTTTGTGAACGTGCTACTCCGGCATTTGCCTGATATTGATCGGAGAAACCTCGAACAAAGAATATCACTGGCTTAAATGGTTCAGGGCATCCACTGTCACTGTAGTGCCTCTGGCCAGTCGTGGGGTTCGAGTTCCGACGGTGGCAGAGTTTTTGACACTAGAGAGACAGATTGAATCCAGGCCTACTCTGGAGAATAATTCTAGCGGCCGGCTGCCCTGATCGGTAGTTCTCCGTGGTTTCTTCGATCAACACCAGGCCCATGCCGGAGCAGTATTCTAACGAACGGACCACGGATCGCGCGCGATCTTTCGATCCTCTTCCCTGTCCTATCCTTACCCTTACTTACACATACACACACACACACACTAACACTTTCAAGCATTACACTAACACATACCGGGAGACCAGTCGGGAGCTTAGAGCATGTCTCAAACTGGGGCGGTGTCCAGCTGGTCGGAGATATCTGGTTGGGGAAAACAACGCTAGTCGACGGTAGGTTGGCGCCGGATCTCGCCATCCAGTCGGACAAGATCACCGCCACCTACCAATGAAAAGCATGCACTACATTTACGGGACTAATGACATAGTAGTAGTTGACGCGCCCGGAATCATTAAACAATCAATCAAGTCGTGGCCTTACTTCGGCACCGGATCGCACCATCCAGAGAGGGAAGATCACAGCCACCAAGGAAAACGAAGACACTACAAACAAATACAATACACTTACTAGTCTACTGACCTTAGCAGCAGAAACGCCAATAATCAATCAACCGAAAAACTATCGATTGGAGAAGCTGTCCAAACGCTGGAATCCTCTCGCAGACAGTGGTTGCTGTACTATGTTTTCTACAGAGCTACGTTTGAAGTAAATCAGCTATTACGATGTCATCCAATCAGAAGACTGAACGCCACCATTATGACGTGACTGTAGTGACGTATAAGATCCCGATTGGACGGCACTGTTACTGCTGATCAAATGTCAAACGCAACAATGTAAAAATCGCAGTATAATGGAGCCATCTAAAGCTAGCAGCGCCCAAAAACCAATCTCAACCAAACTATATCCCAAATTGGAGGCTAATTTTGGGCTAATTAAGTGCTCTGTTCGCGAATTTCAGGGTCTTGGACTTCCTAAAATCGTTCCAACGCGCTGCTAGGTTTATATGGCTGTATAATGGAAGCAGCTAGCAAGTGCGCCGTTGTGGGGGGGTGGAGCGTCGCGCATAGCGCCCTGCCACGCGGGCCGCAGTCGCCGAGCGCCTCCGCCGCCCCGCAACGTGTGAAGGGAGCGGAGCGTCGCGTCGCCGGCAGGTGCTGGCGGGGGGCGCGGTGGGGCAGGAGGAGGAGGAGGGGAGGGGCGCCCGGGGCCCCGAGATGGATATTAACGGCGGCCCTCGGATAGAAATTCAATAACGACGCGGAGGGCGAGATCAAAATAAACCATTATTATGCAAAAGGGGCGCCGCGCGGCAAGCGGCTGGGGGCGGCGGGGGCGAGGGGCAGGGCGGGGCGCCAAGTCAATATCGGGTCAGGCAGGCACAGGGGGTGAGAGGCGGCCGTCGAAGCGCCGCGCCGCGCCGCCCGGGTGCTGCTGCAGGTGACCCCGGCAGCGGGGGCGGCGGCCCCGTTCCTCGCGTCTCGCCTGGCGCCGCGCAGCTGCCGCCGCTGTCGCCCGCCTCCCGCAGCTGCGGCACCGCCCGCGCACGGCCTCTGCGCAGCTGCCGCTCGCCTCGCGCCCGCCGCCCGCCGCCTCGCGCCTCGCCGCCTCGCCGCCTCGCCGCCCCGCCGCCCTCGCCGCCCGCCGCCCGCCGCCCTCGCCGCCCGCCGCCCTCAGCCGCCTCCCGCCTCCGCCGCCCTCGCCGCCCTCGCCGCCCTCGCCGCCCTCGCCGCCCTCGCCGCCCTCACCGCCCTCGCCGCCCTCGCCGCGACGCATTTCTTTCTTCTTGGTAGAACATCTTTTTCTTCTAGTGTTCTTTTATGCCTCCGTTGTCTCTTCTTCTTTTTTTGGTTTTCTTCCCCATTTCACTTTTCTCGACATCATGCTCTAAACGTTCTCTTTACTATATTCCTCAACTCATCGGCGCAGCTTCGTTTTCATTTCAAGCACTATCGAATTTCGTTTTCTTTCTCGTCTTATATCTTTATTTCTGCTCTTCATCTTTTCTCTCTTCATCGTCCCTCGTGTCATGTTTTCTCTTTTTCCTCCGTCGTGTCCTTCCTTCTTTAGCTCTCCGTTTTCATCCTTTCTCTTTTACTGCTCGCGTTTCTCTTCGTTTTGCACCACCGCCCCCGCCCCGTCCCCCCCCCTATAGGTCTGTCTCCACCTCCCCACACCCTCCCTTCCCTCCTCTTCTTGCTCCTCACGCGTCGCCCTTTTCCGCGACGCAGGACACGCCTACCCACGAGCGCGCCGGGCGCCGCCCACCTGACAATCGGTGTTTATCAAGCGGCCGCGGGAAACCCTCCGCAAGCAGCTTAAATGCCCCGGGCCATCGCCCCACCCCGCGCCCATCGATCCGGGCGGCGCACAGTGTGTAATTTGGGCGAAATCGCTAGAAAAAAATAAATTTTGGACTGAACTGAAATAGTAAAATTGTTATATTTCTGTGTAGTAGTATGTCTCGACTATGTGAGATCGTTGTTAGTTTTCTATTGAAGGTTACAGGAACCCGAGCTCAAACACATCTATCGTCGCTCCGGCAGTGCGCAGCTCTGGATGACCCTTTTCAGTCCGTGCAGTTCTCTTGGACAGAATACAACACTTGTCTCGTTTGTGTGGTTTGTGGGTTTCCTAGTAGTATTTTACATGGTTTTACGATTATTTGTATAGGACCTATTTCACTCATGTCTGTACGCGTCGTAAGTAACCAATGCTAAGTAAGAATCTATTCAAATTCAACCAATCCCAGATGTCTATCGCCATGTAATTATCACTGTTAACCTTTTAAAGATAAAGATAGCAATTGTTTTAGGTCGATAATAGCGTGTGAGCATCAATATAATATTAAAATGTGTAGTTTTGGTAATTTTAAAACTCTGAAATGGAATATATTATTACAGGTTCAGTGACGAAAAACAGCAAAAGAAACAGAGAAAGTGTGTTAAAGCAATTTCAAGAATTTGGTGAAGAAAAAAAATACAAATGGACAGTACAAACTACAAATGAAGATATTACACATATTTTTGACTATTAATGTGCGAATATTAGACGATGATGAATGCAAAATATATGCTATCAAAACTATATGGAACATTAGAACTACACTTATTCAAAAAAATACTTTAATGAGTACACACGTGTGTTCAATCCAGTCGAAATTGACGAATCCCGCTGCTAAATCAGTTTGTACATCTTCCATTTCATTGTGTTTTTAATAAATGTTCTTGTAAATAGCTTTGTTGTAATTGTTTTGGGGAAGTTTTATGACCATAAAATCAAAATATTTTTGAAATCATTTGCTGCATTAAAATGTTATTCATATTTTACTTGATTAAAAGTTATTTCAGGAGGCAGTGATAACTCGGAGCTGAATGAAAGTTTCACATATTTCAGTAGTAATTTTGAGTGACATTTCTCTTTTTCGTAATTTCTGTGTTTTTAATTATGCATTCGATTCATGTAATGTCTTAATTCGTGAAATAGTCACACTAAATATCACTCGAAGTGCTGTGCTGGCCGGTAAATTCACTCCTGGCTACGTGAGTCATGAATTTATCTATCACAGCACTTCTCGTGTTATTACTTTTGATAACATAAGTATCGATTTTTGCTGTGCGTAATCACATTAATGGGAAAGGTGAGCGATTTATATTAAATGTACCACACTTTCTCTAAATTCAGTGAGATTTTCAATGTAGCGGGTCGGACATTCAGCACGTCGACCGTGCTAGCATTCCCCCGCGCGTTACTCAATGGCAGCAGTGGCTCTCTTTAATTCACCCGGATCCGCTTGAACGGGAGTGAGCACTCTGACTTCGAAAATCCTCGTTCGTGGGTTTGAATCCCGCTTTAAGCGGTTGATTTTCAAAAGGGGAAAGCTTCCTCAGTGTGCCATGTCGCGCTTGTGGTTTGTAAAAGAACACTGACTACATGTTCGGCAAAAAACAACAACAATCTCCCAAGATTCACGTCTTGATCTGATCCACCGTTTGCTGTCACGAAAGGTCACAAGTAGTGGATTTCAGTATGGGTGAGATCTATGATGTATCATCTCTCATGGGTGTGCTGATGATGATTCAGAGTGTGATGGCAGCTACGTATGCCACTGGGTAAATTAATACAACGAAAACAATCATCATAAAAGAGATTTGTTATATATTTATTTATTGAGTTTAAGAGCTCTTCACCTATCGCAGTCACTGAGGTCTGCACACACAACTGCGAAAATGTACTTTCTTGCCTGTACATACACGCAAAATTACGTTCTCAAAATTTCGAAATATTGTGCATGACCTTATTTCAAAATCTACCTTTATGGAACAGATTTCATTAAAGGAGAAACCTTTATCTCGGAATTCTAATTTGGAACTTTTTCAATTTTCGAAAAATCAAGGTTTTCAACGAACACGAGACCTGCACTATTCTCTTAAACGTTCTCCAGACTATCCAACAACAAAATATAATAAAAAACGATAGAGCCGCATCTTTTTACATTTGGAAAATGTGCCAGGGGCTTCATAAAAAGTACCTCCCAAAATTAAATATCGGTTTCAAATTCAAGAGGACACGACATCAAGCCAAATCGATTGCGGAATATCAATTTTGGAGAAAATCAGCTGAACGGTTTAGCCGCTAGCGTTGTTCACAGACGGACAGACAGATGAACAGATTTTTCGCTAACAAAGACCCGCAAAACGAGGACTCTGGCTACACCCCGTGTTACAGGATTTTTTTCTAAATCTATCAACTGGATTTATCCACTTTTGGATACCAGGTCCCTGTTATAACAGTTTTTTCTGCCGAAAATTCGCCGTTTTTCGCGCAGCACTGCGCCACTCTCTCTACTACGTAGCGAGAAAGTAATTTTTTTTTTAAAGTGCCGCAGCGGCTTGGCTTTAACCACACACTCCATGCGCTCCATAAGAACTGCCAATGAAGATTTCGTGTCTGCGCCGCTTGTTTCTCACGACTACGAGACCAATTGAATCGTTTATTTCAGAAACTGGTCAAACGCCAAAATTTAAAATGCTCTTTAGCGGTGGAATATTGTTCCATGTGCATAGACACATCGCTTATTCCATATTTACCTGAAAAATATTCATTTATTAACTGCTTTAATATTAAAAACCATTTTGAAATCAGAAAAACTGGGACACTTTTACTCAATTTTCTGGACATGACAGATTTGGCGTTGGACGGGGTTCTGAAATAAACGATTCAATTTTTATCACCCTGGCGACGGGACGCCTCGCCATCGGCAGGTTGGCTCTCGCTTAGGAGGATCCATGGATTTCTTCTTCGTCGTGCCACATCGTTTCAAAATATCAATCTGTGCATTTCACTTACACCCTCACAATCTGTGCAGAAACATTTCAAGACGTCCATGTAACAACATTTACAATGTGTGTTGTGTTCTGTGCAAGTGTGTGATTGGATGCAAGAGCCCGTTTAAAAAACCAACGGGTTTTTTCGTATTTACTCACGAAATTACGTTTATACAATACAAGCGAATTAACTGTAATTACTCCTTTAATTTATGCTTTCGCAATGTGAACGGAGACAAAAATTAATGTTTAAATTGATCAAAATTTAATGTTTGAATTATAATGTATATTACCGTTCTATCCACATTGCACTACGTCTGATGCTCTGAACTGGTGTAATATTTTCACTCGGTCACTTTGTCTCATGATCTGATGAGAGATGATCGTCACGTGCTGTATGTGGCAAAACCTGCATTTTTCTCAATGCTGTTGTGCAAATTTCATTCTGACATTATTTTCATCATGAGAGGAGTTTAATAATGCATCTGTGCCTAATTTTATTTGATTCACTTTCAATGTAAACTTATTTCAACTTTTCAGTAGTAATTCAAATAATGTTTTAAATGTAACGATTAATGTATGTGACTCATTTATGAATTTTTTTAATTTAACACGTTTAAACGACATGTCACAATCACTATTGTCATTTATCACGTTACATTTAACATGCTTTCGAATATTAAATATGTAAGTCAGAAGCAGTGTGCTTGATTTTCTTTAACACATTCATTGTTAAGCATCCTGGGGCAAGAGCTCACCAATCATTGTGTTATTAATTACTAGGGAAACGATTTTGAGGTGCACATTATGGTCGTAAAAGGTGAAAAACAGGTTCTGAAAATACATACAAAGAGGTGTAAAAAAGATGCTGTTGTAACAACTGTATTAAGGTATAAATCAGTTACATGAACTCAGTTTCTAGAATATACGTATCATTTTGCACCATATATCCACCCACTTTATAAAGTCCGTAAGAGGTGATTCATAGTACTTTATCCAACACTGTGGTAGACACAAAACATTTAAACAATAGCCAGTACTGACTGAACTTATCTTTCCGGCGGATCGCGTAATGGAGCGTTCTTTGCAGGCGCGTCAAACATATTCATCAGGTGACAGTATCAACAGCTCATTACAAAAACTTCACATACAATACATATACATTATTTTACAACACTTTGCCAGATGGTATTAAACGATTAAATTCAATAGAAAAGTTTATTTGCAAAGTGAAATCGTTTCTGCTGCATAACTGTTTCTATACAATTAGAGACTATAATGACTATCACAAGAAAAGTAACATTAATTTTAACAATGATACATAATGAATTATTTACCATTTCGATTGTATAAATGTGTATAAACAACCTGTAACAAGTATTGTACTGCAGCCTCCGGGTCAATAACTCCCATCTCGATCAGGTTTTTCGTCCAGTTTCCCTGATCCATTGAGCAAATGCTGAGATGGCCCCTTATTTTCCTTCTGGACATAAATATAACTTCATTATCTGTGGACGTCTTCTAGAATTCATTGGGAAATATAGTTATTCAAATTATCGTTTCCATGTTGTTGCGGCAGGAAGTATTATTCCTTGACGAAGGACATCATGGATAAGAGCCCAAAATTTATTGCTTATTTATCCTTGAAAATATGTTTTATTACATGAGAGCTTTTTCTTTTTAAATTTATGTAGTATATGACTCAGTGTAGGGATCACAGAATTTTGAAAATGTGCACAGAATTCACTTCTCCCCACAGCACGTCATACGCAGTTTCAACTGTTTTTGACGTAAAATAAATAAATAAAAAACTGCGCCCGCACTATCGTCGCAAACTCGGAGCTCTTGCGGGCACAGGCAACCTCCGTTTACGCCCATCTCCTTTCCCCTCCAGATCCACTAGCGCTGCCAGTGTTCTTTTAGTATTGATTGCATCACGATGGCAAGGGTGAACATTTTCCTGAGGTCACATAGAAGTGGATTTCTGCACACCCATTTAAAGGCCCTGATTTGCATATTTGGGCAGAACTTGAAATCCAGCGTGAAATGATTAAAATGGTGCAGAAACACTGTTGAAATTGAAATTTGACTTTACAGCTGCAGATTTACCATCTTTCTCGGATATAAATTACTGGTGGTGTGCTTAAAAGATATTTTATTATTTACTTCATCTGCTGACTTCTGATTAAATGAAATTTTAAAAAGCTGTTCAACTAGAGAAAACCATTTTTCTGACCAATCGTTTAAAAACGCAGAATAGAGTTGAGAAAAGGTGCTGAAGGATAAAAAGAGAGAAAAGGGGGTAAAATTTAATAATTTATTACGACTATCGTAGAAATGTCACGATCTGCAATTACAATTCTCATCGGTCCACTGCTCTGAATGTAGCCCCGCGACGATCCAAGAGTGAAGAACTCAGTCTCTTAACTGAGGATGCAGATGGTATGTTACGCTCGGTAAACATGAGATTTTCAAGAAAACCTGTCGAGGGCTCACTTTGGCCGCCCACAATTCCACATGGAATGGCCGGGCGGTAGAAGGTGGATATACTATCCATTACGTCATGAACCTTTTGATGGTTTGAGATATTAAGGTGTGAATAGTGTTGATGACAAAGGCGGTATGGAACTAACAGAAACAAATAATGTACTGATTAAAATGATCTGCCAAAGATGTGACCTGAGTGAACATCAGACGATAATCATATTAATGAACCTGAATAAAAAATAAATATTCGAGGTGTAATATGCTGGAGCTCAATTGCGAATCGTGGCTTCAAGTGCGTTTCTCCAATTTTCGCGTTGCTATAATTGAATTTACTGTCTCGTAACTCCGCAAATTGAATTTATTAAGTTTACCAACCACTCGCAGCACTCCGTCGTTAGCATCAATTCATAATGTGTAATACTACCATGAATCAATAATCCGTGGCGGTCTCCCACGTATTGGGAATGTGAAACGTAGCCGCAAAGCCCGTCGTTCACAAACGCGGCGCAATCATTAATCTCGCGTCAGGCGAGAAAGTGTGCTGAATTCCGCGAGTGTTGTGTATGAAGCAATTACATTTACCTACTTGGCTGCGCTGTAATGAAATTACTAATGAGTTATAAACGCGAATGGTGTTTCGAAAGTTATATTCCTTTCTCCAAAATGTTAAAGAATATAATAATGGAGTAAAGTAATTTCTTTTGTGAACTGTTTTAAAGTTCATTGTATTTTTCATTGATTCATGTGTGTAGGTATTTGACTCAAATAACAAATAACGTTTCCTTTTGAATACGTTCTGCTCCAACAGTAAAATCACACAGCTAATTTTAATACTTCTTTTGTCCCTAATCCTCGATTGTGATTGTAAAACAATGTAAAAATATTTACTTATTGAAACGAGCTAACTTACTCATTGCTGTTATAATGAATGGAAATTGCAATTGAATTGGGAGCAATCAATGCGGTGCTATTTACAAAGCACCTGCTTTCATTCAATTAATTTTATTTCTCAAATATCTGCAACTGCAGTCACAAAAAGGATATGAGAGAGCAGATAAGTTCAACATTAAAAAAATTATTGTTTTACATAAAATAGTACTAATAATCAGTATCAACTTCAGATTTCCAAATTTTTACGGAAATTCACGTTTTCCGATCCCCTGATACAGAAAAGGTTGTCGTCCGCCTGTCCGTCTGTCGACCAGCGGGTCGTCCCCTTGTTTTGCTTCTGGACATAAATGTAACTTCATTTTCTGTGCACGTCTTCTAGAATTCAGTGGGAAATACAATTATTCAAATTATCGTTTCCATGTTGCGGCAGGAAGTATTATTCCGAAGGACAACATGGATAAGAGCCACAATTTATTGCTTTTTTATCTTTGGAAATAGATTTTATTTCATGGGAGTTTTTTCTTTCAAAATTTAAGTAGTATATGACTTAGTGTAGGGATAACAGAATTTTGAAAATGTGCACACAATTCACTTTTCCCCATAGCACGTCATACGCAGTTTTTAACTGTTTTTGACGTAAAATAAATAAATAAAATAAAAGAAATAAATAAGATGACCCATGTATCTCCCACCATCGCGGCACCGCACAGTGTGTAATTTTGACGATCTAGGAAGAAAAAATTAATAACTCCCTTCGAAATGAATTTTTCCTAGTTTTTGGAAGTCTGTTGTGTAAACAATGTACAAATAAACAAATTTGCTTGTAGAACTTAAATTTTTACAAAATATTTTTTGAAATATTTAGGAAATTTGAATAATTGTATTAGCCTTCATGAGAGTACACGTTTGTCAAACGTTGCATTTGTTGAATATTATGGGACATAATATTTGAATTTTACAAAACATACTCTGCAAGAACAATAAAATGAAAGTATACAAGAATAAAAAGTCGAAAATGTAAATATTATAACAAAAAAATAAAATAAGAGGAATGTACAAAAATACTCAGAAATTAGTTTGAATCACTACTCGCGTATTCTTCTGTTAATGATTCTTCCGAGTGTATTTCTTTTGTCTCATTCCTTTATTTTAATAACATTAAGAGTTCAGGTTTCACTTTTTTGAGTACAGTTGCAGGTTTAGCACCTAAGCTCGAAATGAATCAACGGTTTAAGGTCTCTCACTTGCTGCTCTATTTTCCCAACTTCTGAAGTTATTAAATCTACAGTTTCTTTGGCAAAAATGAATTTAATTGGTCTGCAAAATCTTGTTGAAAAAGGTGCTGGATTTTCCCAAACAATAGTTTTAATCTCATCAGCTCCATTGTAAATTTGTATCTGGACCATTGAAATACTAAATAAACTTTCGTCAGTGTTGTTCATCAGAAAATTTTTGTTTATATCTGTTTTGTTCAGACCCATCACATCCCTACTTGATTATAATTTCAAAAGATGTAGTTTGAAGCGAATGTAAAATCTCTGTCACTTTTTTGAATTTTAAATGTCCGTGCGACGGTATGGTCAATCAGTGCTTGAAGGAGAATTTCAGCCGATTTTTAAGTAACTGTAATTTCCGCTGGATAGCATAACAGTTTCGCTTCCTTCACTTTATGATAGGGGGGATAGAAAAAACAATTTGAGTCTTTTGCTTGTTGGCGTGTGCGAACATACTGGCGGGTTGAAAGATTGGTATCCACCATCAAAGCAAGTGCGTGATCAACTGACAATGATGGCGGCTTTTGAAGAATGGATCTTCGGGCTTTCTTAATTGTAGTTCCCCTGTTGGGGATGGCTTCAGAGAGCTCCTTAACTATAGCTGCCGAATCTCTTTTGCCATCCTTCCTTAGTTTCATTTCAGTGGCCATGGATAATTCTTCTGAACTAGTAGTATCCAAAAGAGGTTTCAATTTTAGGGCTTTAGCTTTATTCCCACAGCTTTTGAAGGGCTTATTAGGTCTTACAGCTCTATTAATTTTTACATTAATTTGCGATGGGCCTGGGATTGCCTCTAAAATATAATCAGGAAGTGAAAGGGTTTCTTGCAGCCAGGACGAACTGTATTTTAGGAACTGTTCTTTACTTCTCACGGATTTTTGCCATCTGGTTTCAAATTTTTTACAAATACATATAACATATGGCTTTATTTTATCCAACAATGACTTTTCAGGTTCTCTAATACCTAATTCACGCAAAAACCAGTTAATACACCTTCAAATTTTTCAACAATTGATTTTTTACCCATGTATCAAATAACGACATACGGGTAACTGGAGGAGCCATTCTCTAAAAAAAAATTATATTCGTCAGATAAGCAGATATAAGCAGCTAGTCTTTTCGCGATCAAGAACCTAAAAGTACTAGTTTTAAAATGTATATGGCCAGAAAGGTGTATAATGGTGTATAATACACTAAAACTCTAAGTGAATTTAGAGAACGTGCAATACATTTCATATAAATCACTCACCTTTTTGATTAATGTTTTTAGGCACAACAAAAGTCAATAACTAAATAATATTCACATAGTCAAGAGGTGTATCACGACCAAGGGAATTTTGCGTACTGAAAAGGGTCATTCGGAGCTGAGTCCTGCCGGAGCGGCGATAGACGTGTTTCAACATGCATCACGGGGTTCATGTGACCTTCAAGAGAAAACTAACAACGTTCCCACATAGCTGGGACATACTACTACACAGAAACCTAACAATTTTACTGTTTCAATTCAGTCGAAAATTTAATTTTTTCCTGCTAGATGGCCAAAATTACACACTGTGCACCGCCCCAACTGGGACAAGCTGTAAGCAGCCAACCGGTCTCCTGCCATGTGTGCTAGTGTAGTGCATGTGAGTGTGAGTCTTTCTAAGACTGGTGATGGGAATGAAACATCGCGCTCGGTACACGGTTCTTTTGATACGGTACTGCTTCAGCATTCACCTGTAATGATCAGAGAAATCATTGAAAGGTATCGATCAGAAAAGCCGTCCGCTAGAATTCTCCCCCAAACAGCGACTGTATAGTAGAAAAAATATAGTAGAATAAATACTTCTACTTATTCTACAAATAAATAGAAGTATTTATTTGCCAACTCAAAATGTTCATTACCCCACAAGTATCGGCAAAACGCCGCGTAGACACAAGTTCATGAGCATTTGTGCCAACGTGTGCTTTGTTCATTCAACGTCGCTTACAATACGCTTTTGTTCATTCAATACAATTTGTTACATATCAGTAATTGAAAAGAAATTTAAAACAAAATTGGTAAAAAAGGTCTAACGTTCCCCACGTGTGGTAGCATGTAGCAACCCACACTTTTATGCAATCGTAGGAAAACAATATTTATTTTGCGACCGACTATTTTGCCCAGTCACCGCCGGACTTTCCGGATCCGTCCACTGAACGATCCGGAAGTTCCCCTTCCGGCCTCTGGTATCCCGATGCCGCTGCGCGGAAACAGTTGGCGCTGGGGATGGGACATAGATGTCGATGGTTTCAAAACATCCACGTTTTTATGAAAATATCAAAGTATTTAATATCGATGTTTTTATAAAATAATAATAATAATAATAATAATAATAATAATAAAGTTAAAATTGCTTTGACATTTATATGTGTTTTATTTTCTTCCTTCTCTTGTAAGCTACTTACCTTACGTAAAAGTCTTTTTTGCACTGTGACGTAATCGTGAAAAAAGAAAAAAGGATTTTGCGCACGGTGACGACGCGTTTTTCAGATTGTTCTTTGGCTGTAAATGTGTAATAAAATAATGTTGGTTATTGTTATTGTGATGGTATTAAACTTAATGTCGTCGAAACGTTGTATGTGAAAATAAAATGAATTTTGAGAAATAACTGTCTTTATATCTAAAGAGTTCATTTTAATAATAAAGAAGATATCGTTTTTCTGATGTTTTAAGAAAAGAGTAACTTCCCCCACTCGTGGCAACACATACAAACTCACATTTTTATAAGATTCTAGGGAAAAAATAATATTTTTCCAGCTAGTCAATGCCGGACTTTCCGGATCAGTCCATTGAGCGTTCGCAACGAAAGTTCCTTTTCCGAACGGCGGCGTCCCGATGCCACCGTGCGGAAAGCAGTTCGCTCCGGGGATGTAGCATCGATGTCGATCAACACATCAACTTCTTTAAAAAACCTTGATGTATTGAACTTCTTTTTTTCAAAACATCAACTTTTTTACAAAAACCTTGATGTATTTAACTTCTTTTCTCAAAACATCAACTTTTTCTACAAAAAACTTTTATGTATTTAACATCGATTAGTTGAAGCGATGTTTGTCCAACATCTGTTTTTTTTGCTCGATATTTTTTCTTTGTTGATATTTTTCTTTTGAATGAATAAGTATCATAAAATAAGTAAAATATATTATTATTATTATTATTATTATTATTATTATTATTATTATTATTATTATTATTTCAAGTAAAAACCTAGGATAATTGTCATTTATTCAATTGACTTTGTTTCTGTATTATAAAAAAATATATTTCACAGCATCATGTTTAACTATAGTTCAAGACTTTTTTAAAATTTGTAAACTAATGATTGTAATGCTTGCATAACAATGATGTAGTACGAGTAAATATAAAATTTATCAAAGAATTTAAAGACACATAAGTATTCTACTATGAAAAAAAAATATTGAACGAAATTGCACTATGTGCGTAGTATAGTTTATTGTAATTTGTCCTCTAATTACAAATCAACTAAATAATTTGTGTAGTTCACACATGCATGATAAACATATTAAATAAAGATAAATAACAATGAACTAAGTGAAAACAAATTTAGAATTTAGTCTCCCATTGCCAAAGATCGAAGTGTGAGAATGCCTGATGGTTGCAATTTTGATGAATCTGTTTTATTTTGAAGTGGCTGTCACTATTAAGAAACTTTTGTCTCAGATTATTGAATATAATGCATTTAGTTACATCCTAATTTAGTGTTTCGTATTTGAGTTGATTACAAAGGATATACAAATCTGTGCTCCATAATGTGATATTTTTTTTATGAAAGTAAATGATACATTTTCTTTATTCGCTAATCTGGTCTGTGCTAAAATATTAATATCAGTGGCAGATCAAGCAGCATATTTTTAAGATGTCAATAAATTCCTTATTCTATCAGACTAATGTGATCAATAGTAGAAAATAAGTTAGGCGACTTTTCGTCCAATCTGACTATTTTTGTATTATCTAGTCAGATAGTATCAGTTTCATTAATTCATCTGATCCTTTTTGTCTATATTCTCAGCGCGCTTGTATTTACAAATTAATAAACACAGTCACTATCAAAGCCCTCCTCCTTCCGTGACAATTAACGTTGGAAGTTATTAAAACAGTTTTAAAACTATGAATGTTCAAAAACATTATTGATTTGAAGAAAATGTATTAATTACATATTTTTATTTTGAGCATCGTTTTTATTTAAGGACACTTTGTAACTGCTCCAGGCATACAGAGACCTCTGCAGTTTTCTAACTTTGCTTTACATCTTTCCGGGTAACGATATGGGGAGCACGTTAAGACAGGGATGGGCAGAATTTTTTAAATTTTTTATTCTAAACAAAGTAAATTTACAATCTATTTTACATTAAAAATAATAAGTAAATATTATTAAACATTATAATTGATAATGATAATTTGTTAGAGGATGTATCCCAATGGTACACTTCCACGCCTTCTTGAGTCTAGTATTGAAAAATTAATTTTTATAACTTAAGCCAAAGTTCAGAAATCCATTCTGACTCATTTGAGAATCTATAAGGGAGTTGTAAGGGTGTAATTCTGGGTAATCCCTAAGTTTCTTCACTATTATGTAAGAGGTTGATGTCTAGAGGATTTGGGTGGGTTTCCAGACGTTGAACATAACTTGAGCTGCTTGTTTCAATTCTTTGAAAGGCTTGGTACTTTTAAGTCTCTATATAGCGTTGTGTTTGAGATGTACCATGGTGCTGCAGTAATCATCCTAAGGATTTTGGATTGAAATCTTTGTAAAATGAAAAGATTTAATTTGCTTGTCCTGTCCCAAATTTTGGTGCCGTAATACTGGTATTATTATGGTTTTATAGATCAATAATTTATTGTCTAAGGATAGATTCGAATGATATCCTAGTAGCCAATACAGTCTTTTAACTTGCAGTTGAAGTTGTTTCTTCTTGGCTAGTATGTGGGATTTCTAGGTAAGCCGTTTTTCTAGATGAATTTCTAAATACTCAGACTTTCAACCTGTTAAATTGGTTTATTATTAATAATAATCAATTGATTTATTATGTATAATACTTATAATGTATAATAATTTAAATTATTTAAATACAAGAATTTTGTATTTTTTTTTTCGGTTTTTGGAGATGTATTTAAATACATCAAATATTTATTTAAAATATACTTAAAATACTTTGAGTACAAATGAAGAAGAAGATAATGTGAGTAGTTTCTTTTTGTTCGATTCCTTCAATGAATGCACCTCATTGAGACAATAAGAGCTTCTTTCGGCTGTTGAATTTGAATTCTCTTTATTTTTAAGTGATAAATGTAAATCATTAAAAATACTGAACTTTTACAGCACAATAAAATAACAGTTTAATCGTTATAACACGTTTATGTTCATCCGCTCCACTTGATCGACTGTTCTCCTAGTTTTATACTTTCGCCAACTAGAGATTTATTGCCTGAAAATGTGTTTGAAAAACTAGTCGTTTTAAAAGGAAATTCTGTTTATTTGTGTTAGACATATATTATATTCCATTTTATATTTGAATGTGGGTACATAGATGGACATTCAAGTTCGTTATTGTTCAGAAATTTGGTGACTGTGAATTACCAAAATTATTGTAATTGACAATTACAATTTATTGTTGCAATAAAAACATATATAATACAAAATTATATTTACTGTATTTTGAGAATTTGAAGTATTCTAATTACGTATATATTTAGCAAATCAATACCTAATCTTGCTGAGGCTATCTGATATGTTGTTTAATATGACATTTGTATTAGCGTTCACCATCTGTACTTTTTGCTAGTAAAATAGTTTGTTTGGATTGTTTATGACTGATATTCAGCGAGATTGCTTCGATCGTATAGTGTTCAATATTGCACAATAATAGTGTTAAATATTGTACAGTAACACCTGCAAACAGTCCTGATTACAGTACGGATAAGTCCCTTCAGGGAAGTCTGTGAGTGACGCTTAAACAATTCAAAGAAAGTTTGATGGATCGTCAGTCGTTTGTTTCACATTAACTTAATCGTATATGTGTATGAGCTTTCCAAACGATTTTAGTGCTCATAAGTAGGTGTAATAATGGTTAAATTATTGAACATTTTTGAAAATTGTATTGTTCGTGTACGTATACATTTGACTAGTATTATTAAATATTTTATTTACTTTTATTTATGTACTTGTATGATTGACTATCTGATACGTTATTCAAGCTTGTATATTTTAGTATTTTTATTTGAAGTATCTATAAAAGGACTGTGAATATTTTCTCCGCCTCCGGCGACTGACAGCCACGCTACGCCACTGACGTGAAGTTTTGCCATTCTGTTAATTTTTATGTGAGAACATACTACACAATACAATGAATTCCTAGTCAGAAGTATCTTTTTTCTTATAATTAAGAATTTTCAACATTTGTAGATATGAGATATTATCGCTAAAACATACAAGAAAGTATGTGCAGTTTTAATTCACCAAAAGAGTAAGTAATAATATTTAGAACTACATCTCATTCACTTAACTCGAAATGAATTGATTGAAATCACTGAATGGTTAATGTTTTGTTTCCTGTCTTTTGGCATTTAAAATAATTGATTTTCCTTTTTTTCACATTGTAAACAGAATATAAATGTATTTTGAAACTCTCGTTTCTTGTTTGCAGGTGAGCCGAGTATTATGAAGTAATATTGTGTAAGAAGATGGTTTTTGAAGAATCGTTTAAGCAGTTTATGGTGAAAAAATGTGTAACACACGTAAGTGAAAAAACATAGGAGAGCATTTAATAAACAATTTTTGAAAAATTTTAACAACCTCTAAGTAATAAATATTCAATTGATTTCTTTTGTATCTTTGTTTTAAAAATAATGTTTCCTCATTTTTTTAAAAATATAGTTATTTTCCAAAATTTTATAGACGCATGTTTCTCCTCCAGAACGTGTTTTAAAATTAAGAAATACATTTTTCATTTTCTCGGACGAGTGCGTTAAAAGTTCATTTTTTAAATTAGTTTTATAAATCAAATTTATATGATTCCTATTTTAATTTAATTCCTAATTAATGTAATTCCTATTTTTTAGTTCTAAAGTGACTTTCATATGTCAGTCTGTTGTCCGAATAATATTTCTGTCTACTTGACAGTTAGCGACTAACAGGGGAGAGGGAGTTCCGTAACATCGCCCAGTAACTGTTTTTTTTAATTGTTGCGTCTACATTGACGCAACGAGTCTCCAAGCCCCTTGGAGGACCTAGAACGCGTTGAGCTTAGGAGTAAATCCTTCACTATGAATCACGCTTAGGAGTAATCCTCCATTAACCTTATTTGTCATTGTATCTGCCGTGTGTCGTCGCAGCCAATTGATAAGACTATCGCCAGGTTATGTCTCCGCGTACACTCCTCTTCCACTACGCGCTCATGCATTACTACCCAGAGGCCAGATTATTGGGAAGGACTTAGGATAGGGGTAGAGTTTAGGACGTTTTACAGGAGCTGAACTAGTCCCTCCTAAGAAGCTGGCAAACTCGCTTTATTGGAACAAATTTCGTATGCGCTTGTCCGGGAATCGACGGGAATTGAACCCAGACCTCCTTGGTGAAAGACGAGCGACTTCGCTCTGAGCCTTGAGTATTTATTCCTTTGGTTATGCATCGTGTATGTGGTTCTGAGTTGTCCACTGTTGTGAGCTCTTAATGCGATTTGTTTCTTGCTATTGCTGCTGA
This sequence comes from Teleogryllus oceanicus, assembly GCA_964035755.1. Lineage (NCBI taxonomy): Eukaryota > Metazoa > Arthropoda > Insecta > Orthoptera > Gryllidae > Teleogryllus > Teleogryllus oceanicus. The sequence goes on along the minus strand of CAXIVR010000007.1, from coordinate 86,510,004 downwards.
TGTGTTTTGATGCGAAAACAACCTCACGACCACGTGTCTGCCGCCTAAGTGGCAACATCCCCCACCCCTGATGTCAAGTAAATGTTGAAGTTCACTTCCCTGCATTACGTCTCTGCGGCGACAGGCAAATGAACATCGCACAGGGCATAAGCCAGTCTTCGTTCGAATATCCCAGAAAAATATTAACAATCGATTAAGTAAATTAAATACCAAAAAATCGACTTTGAGAGGGCAAATAATTTTTAGCAATACTCTTAAGTACTCTACTACGGAATATGGAACTTCGGGATAGACAGCTACCGAGCACATGGCTCGCGGTTGCCAAATTCACAAGGACGCGATATCTTCCGTCTTTACTACAGCTATTCACGGCACGGTAACAACCACACCTTAGAAGACTATCAACTGTGCTCTCGACAACTCGGGTGGTAGAATGAATTTCCTGTTTTAAAACGTAAGCTTAATCGGAAATCCTACTCATCGTTTACAGTCTTTCAGGGCTTGTTTCACTCGGGTCCGAGACTGATGGCTGCGTCCCACGCTCGTAACCGAAACGTACACGTGGCCATTCACTGGTAACGCGAGGTGGCCGATGCTCACATAACTGGCATCCGATTGGCCCAGCGCATGCCGTCGCCATGGAAACGTAGAGACGCCGCGTAACAGTACCAAACCCTCATCAGTATAAGACTATTCGAAAGCTCAAGAATGTCTCCGTTTTTCAATAATACTATTTAGTGTAATGCATTCAGCGGAAGAGCTAACTTTATGACTTTATTTATAGGTTGAAATCTGCTAGTTATTGTTATATATTATTTGTATAGTATATACTTAACATTATAACATGTTTGCGAATTTCATGAAATATTCTGAAATAATGAGTCCCAGTACACCAGTCGTATGACACATCTGGCAGTACAGGCAGTACTGGCCTTTCGCAATGTCTATGTAAGAATATAGATATTTATTATTTCTGCAGGTAGGTTTTTACAACCTGGTGGTAGAACATTACAATTTACATCTTACAATAAGAAATACAAATAAAATTTAACTGTAAATTATTTTAAGACAATAATAACAATAATAATAATAATAATAATAATAATAAAATACAAAAAATGCTAACAATAAGAGCAATAATAACAATTATAGAATTAACTCTATATTTTATGGCTGACCTGCACATTTATTTTAAACTATGAAATACACGACTTTTAATTACACTGCACTTCACTTCACTTCACAATACGTCACCGCACTTCAATAAAATATTACTTGAATATGATTATATATTTAATAAAGCAACTGTTTTATTAGTAATTATCACAATACTAATAATAACAATAGCAATAAAATAATAATAATAATAATAATAATAATAATAATGATAATGATAGTGATAATTAGGAAACTTTTCCAACATCTGTTCTCTGCCTAAACTAAATTCTGTGCTTGTGATCCCCTCTACTAAAGTACGAGGGTCTGCCGAGTTGGATGTAGATATCTTTCCAAGCTGGATAACCGGTATACACTTTGTACTATGCGCGCACCTTCTTCATCCTCCAGCTCCCTAGTTCTGCCTCAGCCCGGCACAGCACGTCCCGGAAGAAAATATGAGGTCCTGTCGGAACGTCACGGCTCCGTTTGCAGTGCTGCGTCGTTTTCAGTGTGATCTTGTCAGTTTTCGCTGTCGCTTTCTAACGTGTGCGTACTCCATATTACTCCGTATTAATCAATAGTTTCTATACCTATAAATTATTTCTTAAGAATTTTAAAAGAACCATGCTTTATTTCTCATTGTTATGTAGTCGAAGACGCACTATTACGCTGAGTTTTCTGTCGATCATGTTGAGAGCACTGCACTGCCGTGACGTAGGTAGAACCTGCTTTACCCGCACCCTCGGCTGTGGAGTATCAAGAAAAAGTGCGCGATTAGTAAAGGGCACAGAGTCTTGCCTTAAACCCTCCTGATTTCTAAAGACTCCCATTCTACATTCTTCCAATTGCTTCGGAAAGTAAATTTAGACGCTCTTCTCTGTACTCTATTCAAATATTTTTTGAATTTCTGTAAGGGTCCCAACAAACCGCCCCGTATTCCATTAGGGACAAATAGAGATAAATAAGCTAATTCTCTTGCTTTTTCTGTACTCTTTTTAGTTTCGCTTAGTGAAATGCAAGGAACTCCACGACTTCCCTACGACAGAGTTTATCTGATTTTCTCATCTCAGTTTGCTATCAAAAATTATTCCCAAGTAACAAGACTCTTGGAATATTTTCGTTGCCTAAACGATATTGGCTACGTGCTTAATCGTTGCCTACACGATATTGGCTACATTGCCTAAACGAATATGCTTTCAATTTCATAAGAACACTAACGTGGCTGTCTGCAATCAGTCAAGACTTTAGTCAACGTCACTAGGCTGCTTTACTGCATGGTAACGTGCACGTTAAAATATCTAAAACCTAGGGAATAGCTGAGGTTTGTAATCAACCGAGTAACCACATTTTTTTATTGTTCTTGGACGTGTGTCATTCAGCACTGTTTGTAATGCAACCTGCTTTCAATAAATATATAAATAAGAAATATCTTTTCTTAAAATAGGAATTCTCATACGTCATCTTTAGCTACAGTTCATCTGTTTACAATATTATTAATGGACGGCGGTCTGTTAAAATTCTTAACGTATGCCGGCTGTTACGAATTCTAATAGTTGGCCGTCCATTGAGAACAATTCAAACAAATACGTTGAAGCTAAAGATGATGTGTGGATACACGTGTTTCAAATAAACGTATTTCTAGTTTTTTCTTTTACAGCGGATTAGCGTTTTACAAAAGTTCTTATATTAATAATATAAAGCTATCTTAGCATTAACATTAATAAGAGCGAGGCCTCTCCCACGGGAGTCCTGAATTTCAATTTACATTTTATGTGGTTGGGTTGATGTGGAGGAATGGTGGAGGGTGAGAAATTAATACCATTAGATTCGAAGGGCTAATGTATTGTTAAGGTGGTATGAAATTCTTGGGGAATCTGGATCGAATTCTCCTTTGGGTGTAGAATGGATTTTCCAGTTAGAAATTACTTGTGAATGGAGAAAACGGTAAGATTTGGAAAAACATATTCGAAAGTTTGGAAATGAATTGGATTGTTGAGAATTGGTCAAATTCTTTACGCAATTGATATTAATTAACAATGCTATAAATATGATAATTTCAATTAGAAGCATTATTGCAATTGTTAAGCGATACACGACGGATATCACAAGTAAAGTTTTTGGTTATTTGTTCCAATCGACTTAGTAGTGTTCATACCTGTAAAAAAATTGATTTACTTCGTTTCTTTAAAGACTTACTAAAAACGAAAAGAAGGAGAATCAAACTTTTTTTTTCAAATCTGAATATATGACAGGGCATAGAAATTATATACTCTTAAAAACAATAAAACAACTTATTAGTGGTTTATGTTATAACAGGATGGATTTGTAAGCTGAAATTATCTTTTACTTATTCCCTTTTTATTAAACCAAACATTTCAGGCAAACAAATTCCTCTCGTCGTAAACAGAATTAATGAAAATATAATGCCCCGCTTGATATGGTTAACTGAGCTTTAAAATTCATAACTTGTACACGAATAACACAGATTGTAAGAGAAAGGGACAGTAACTCCCACAGGAACAATTCACTGGATGTTAGGAAGGTAGCCGTTTATTGAATTTCCCATTTTACAACTCTCAGCTGGCTTTTCATAATTCCTCTTCCAGGAAAATACATTTTCACTTTAGAGTCAGGTTTTACAAAATAAGTATGCGAAATACAGAATATTGTTTCGGACATAGAGCGTGAAAACATTTACCTCAGTGAATACTGTTCGTTTCTACACTGTTCTTAATGCTCTTGAATTTATCGCGTTTCGTTTTGAAGAGATATTGTCTGCGTATTTTCAAACAGTTCCCTACGCAGGATTTGTTGATGTGCAGTATCAAATCCCTCGAGATTTTTTTTTCATCTGGCAGTACATTCCCTGTCCAGTACAATAGATCACAGGAGATGAATAATGTGATGAAATTTATCATGAAGAAGAAAATAATCGAAAAAGTATAAACATATGATTGGATCAGATAGTTTCGTTTATTATTCAATGTTATGTTATCATCTTCTTGGTTACTCCTAAAGGTGTTGGTCGTGTTGTCTGTTGTACCTCTTGTTATTTCCTTCTTTTGGGTTGTCAACAAACCTCGTCGAGCAGGTACTTTTATTGTAACTCTTTGAGACACTCGTTCTATTTTCATATATTAGTAATTTATCTTTTTATTCTGCTCTTTATTGTTATTAATGGAATCTTATTTTCGTCGAGTCTCGCATATCATACTACTATCCTGAGTAATTTCATTTCGCTCCTTTGTAGTATTTTTATCTGCAAGTGGTAGGACCCAATTATCATATTAACTCAGAAGAATGGAAACTAATTATAAACTTTCAGCAGGGTGTCTTTAGGAATTTATTTTTAAAATCTTTTTTTCAAAAGAACATTATAGTAATGACAGTATTTTCCCGTACCACTTTATCTAAAGATGGTAACATTACACTCAATATAATAAAATTGTATCACTTGTTTGATGGTGGCATTTTACCTTTATTTCTGAATACTTCATGTTCTTTCCTCTGAACGCCATCAATTTTCTTTCTTTTTTAACGATCTTCGTGTTATATTTTGGATGTATTTTGATATTTGAGAGTATTTGCGATGATGTTGTATTTGCTTGTGTATGACGGAATGAGTTCGTTACATTGTTTTAAAACGAATTCCTTTCACGACAGTCAAACAGTGATCAATAATTTTTTTCATGAAGTCGGACACATTTTCTGCAAATTTTATGGTAGCTGGTTGGCTTCTCGCAGCCAAAGGTGTTCCACTGCAACTCAAATCCCGCATTTCACCTCCCCTCCCTTCCCCGCTCGAGCTTTGATCTCTCGAGCAAACAAGACATGAACACACAGATTATCAGACATAATACTATGTTACACACGTGAAATGTACACAGTCCATCTGGTGTTAAATGATGGTGATGAATTGTGGTTCGTATGACTTATCGCCAAAGTGGGAAACCGAGTTGAGGATTAGAAGAGTGAGAACAAACTGCAACGTTAATCCTCGTAGGAATACTGCCTTTATAAAGAAACAAATGACGGCAGTGAGGCGGGTAGGCAAGAATGTCTGCGAGAACGGGCAGCGAGAACGGTCAGCCAGAACGAGCAGCGAGAATAGACAGTTGATGTCATAATAATCATAATTATTTGTATAGCAATATTTTTAATTTGATAATACTGGGGTTAAAATAGAAGAATGATATAAATACAAGTTGGTTTAAAATACTTCATAGTTCTGATGTTGATATTGAAAATCTAACGTAAGAGTTTAGACTTATTGTTTTTTTTTTTAAATTTGACTTAGAAATACATATAAATTTTAATTTAGAAGCGAACTGTTGATTTTTGTTGTGTTCTTGTAAGTATATTACTTAACTTCATTTATGGACAAAAAGCAGGAAAATATTCTCAGCCGTTTGTGTTTCTCGGGCTAGTGATAAGATACTCCTATCGGTAACAAAACATCGATGTTACCAAATATCGATGCTGGAAATTAAAATGTAGAACTTCATAATACATCAACCAAAAACTATGGATGTTTTCAAACATAAATGTTTTAAAGCTGGTTTAGTAATTTATACAATTAAAATCATGCGCAACTAAATTTAACTTGAAATTGACCATATTTATTAATTTATAATTAACATATAACTGAAAACGAATTAAAAATACAAGAATGCACAAAACTAAGGCCGGTAGCGGTAGCTCAGTGCATTAACTGATGCCACTGCAGCGCCTCTGAGCGGGAGGTTCTAGGTTCGAGACCTGATGGCGGCAGGATTTTCGACACTAACTTTTCAACTAGGTCGAATTGAGTCGCTGTCTGGAGGAGAATTCTAGCGGACGGCTGCTCTGATCGGTAGTTTTCCGTGGTTTCTCCAATCAACACAAAGCGAATGCCGGAGCAGTACCCTACCAAACGGGCCACGGACCGCGCGCGATCTGCCGTTCCTCTTCCTTGTCCTATCCTCTCCTCTTACACACACACTTCCACTAACATGCACTACACTACCACATTCCGGGAGACCGGTCGGGAGCTTGCCCCGGCTGGGACATTGCCCCGCTGGTGGGAGAGTCCTGGGTAGGGGGAAACCCCACTACCCGACGGACGGTCGGCGCCGGATCACGCCAACCAGCGGGGGAAGATGACCACCATCTCCCGAATAAAATCATGCAGTACACTTACGTGACTAATGACCGAAGCAGTTGACGCGTCCGGAAACACGAAAAAATCAATCAAAAACAAAACTAAGCCTGAGCGTCGAGGGACATCCGGAAGGGACAGTTCTCAGGACTCCGAAGAAGGGTACGGGATGAAAGGGGGATCCTACCATCACTGTATGCATTGCACTACCATTCTTGTCGGGAGCTTAGAGCTCGTCCCGGCTGGGGCACTGACACTCTGCTGGGAGATACCTGGTTGGGGAAAACCACCGCAAGCCAACGTACGTGACGCCGGATCTCCCCAGCCAGTGGGGGAGCTTACCGCCTCCTCCCGCGGATAAATCAAGCACAGAACTTTCAAGAGTAATAAGTAGGGAACGGAATTTATTGTAATAAAAAATGCAAAATATGTACATACATATTTACTTATTTTTTCCCAAACATGTGAGAAAAAATAGAAATTATATAAAACAAAAATTCATTATTGTGTTTAAATTGTTCTCTACGAGCATTTTCTGAGCATAGAACGTCGCCAATCAGTTCTTAAGCATTCGGAGTGGTTGAAAGTAGGTTCTACCTCTACAGAAGTAATTCTACACTGGATTTCACCACACACAAGAATTTCATTCGAAATACCTTCATAGTGTATACTACAATGTTTATGAGAAGTCAGTGTTCCAATGAATAGTAGTACCGCGTAGCCAGAGATGTATCGTGGGGGAGAGGATGAAAGGGAATGCCCCCACCACCATCACCACCAATCGAACAACGCCTAAGAAAATTTTCTGTAAAAAATATTTGTTTTTGATCGAGTAACGAATGTACTGTTGGAAATATGAGCAAAATCGTAGTTGAAATTACTTTTATTCGCGGAAATACGCTCATTCTTGATTCCGAGTACGCAGTAAGCGGGAAGGGTTGACAATTATGGCGAAGATATGGTGGTCATAGAAGCCCAGCAGCATTACATTTGAATTTTAAGAAAAATGATTCCGTAACATAAATTGCAAACGCGCATTTGAAATGTTCCGTTTTGACATATATTAAAATATAACGAAATAGGTCAAATATGTAAAAATATGCTATAATTTCAAAATATGTAAAATTATGGGAAATAAAAATAGTTTCAATTCATTCAGAATGTCTTGTAAATACTAAAAAATAATATAGAATGCAGGTATCTAGTTCCTGTAAAAACATGTAATTACATGGAAATCCGTTCTCTAGTAATAACCTTAACAGTTAACGCGTCCGGTATTACTTATCAATCAACCAATAGTACAATTAGGACGCATGCATTGACCTCTTCACCGGTGAAATATGAAGAAAGAGGGTAGGAAATGCCAGGGGATCGAGATCATCTCGGGCAAGAAATAGTTGAATTGATGCACTTAGTACAGACTTCTTTGGTTCGAACACAAAAACTGACAGAGGTAGTAGCAATTACATTTTTTTAATTTTAACTTTTGCAAAATGTTGAATACAGAAATGTATCATTTACAAACAAAACATTGAAAACGTAAAAACATCGAGCACAAAACTTCCATGTTTGAAAACATAGGCATCAATACATGGACGTATAAAACATTGTTGCTTCTACCGGCTTAGGTGGCTCAGAATATCAATTGATTTTTTTGCGATGTCGCTGACCGAGAGGTTCTAGGATTCGAGTCCCGACGGTGGCAGAAGTTTTGACATTAGATAGCTGGGTCGAGTTCATCCACAATCTGAAGGAGAATTGTAGCATCTGGCTACAATGATCGGTAGTTTTCCGATCAATATCAGGCGAATGCCGGAGCACCACCCTAACAAAAGGGGCCGCGGACCGCGCGCGTTCTTTCCTTCCTCTTTCTTGCTTCATCGTCACCCCTTACTGACATACGTATACATTTACATCCACTGCATTACCACACATGCCGCGAGACCAGTCGAGAGATTAGAGCTTGTCGCGGCTGGAGCGTTGCCACGCTCGTGGGAGATACCGGATAGTGCAAACATCTCAGAGGTCGGCGCCGGATCTCGCCATCCCCCGATGAAGGATTACCGCCACCTCCCGTGCTGAAACATATACTACACATACAAGATTTGTCACTCGCACGATGATTTCAGCATTTTTCGCGCCCGAAATTACCAATCAATTGATGTTTCCCGCAGCTCTCAACTGGCGCTCTCCGCCAGTCTCACGCTGACCCCGCCTCGTCATCGCCTCCCCACTCACATCCTCGCTCCACTCTTTTTTCATTCCACCCTTTCCCACTCCACTCTTTTCTCACTCCACTCTTTCTCCAATTCACCCATTCCCCGAGCGGCCGGCTGCTCTGATCGGTAGTTTTCCGTGGTTTCTCCGATCAACACCAGGCGAATGCCGGAGCAGTACCCCACCAAACGGGCCACGGACCGCGCGCGATCTGCCGTTCCTCTTCCTTGTCCTATCCTCTCCTCTTACACACACACACACACACACACACACACACACACACACACACATACACACACACACTTACACTAACATGCACTACACTACCACATATTCCGGAAGACCGGTCGGGAGCTTAGAGCTTGTCCCGGCGGGGGGGCCCCGCTGGTGGGAGAGTCCTGGTTAGGGCGAAACCCCACTAGCCGACGATAGGTCGGCGCCGGATCTCGCCATCCAGAGGGGGAAGATCACCGCCATCTCCCGAGAAACAAACATGCACTACACAAACGGGACTAATGACGAAAGCAGTTGACGCGCCCGGAAACACGGAAAAACCAAACCAAACCAAACCAACCCATTCCCCACTCCACACTTTCCCCACTCCACTCTTTCTCCACTCTACTTTGTTCCCCTCTCCACTCTTCTTCCTACTCCACTCCTTCACCACTATACTACTTGCTCTCTCCGACGCCGTCCTCCGCTGTTCCACGCCGCTTGGCCGATGGGCGCTGCCGCGAGCAATGGGCGGCCGGGGCGCCGTTGCGTTAATGCAGATGGGCGGACGGACGCGTAACGCGGGAACTGCAACTGCTACAGGAACTGCTCGCGGAATCATTCCGGGAGCGCTTAGGTGCTACTTACTGCCTGCGGAGAGCTATTGAGACGTCTCTCTCGCGCGTTTCAACTCCACTGCGGTGTTTTGTAACCTTGTTAATACCGAAGGTACCTTAGTGTGAGACAGTAGTACAATTGGGGGATAATTGATTTAAGAATCGCTGAAGATAGGTAGTGTAAACTGTTTGAAATAATCACGATCAAAACTAATTAAAACCATTTTCTTAAAAACATGTAGAACTAAGAAACGTATTTATGTGTTTCTGATTTCTCGTACTTGAGAAGAAATTTATTAAGAAAGAAAAATGTGTACAAAAGAACAGCGAATTTTAACGAAAAACGTTTATTACAGAGCTCTGGTAACGAAATAGTGGATACCTGCAGTTGCTTAATTTAGAAAAAAACATTCAAACACGTTGTGTAGCCAGAATCCATGTTTCGTGGGTCATTGATACTGAAATATCGAATGACTGCCCAACGTCTGTCCTTCTGTGAACAGCGATAGCGACTAAACCGTTCAGCCTATTTTCTCCAAAATTGATATTCCTCAATTGGTCTGGCTGGTGTCACGGATTCATGAATTTGAAACCGATATATTAGTTTTTTTAATTTTATGAAGCCCCCGGGACATTTTCAAAATTTTCAAAAAATGGCACCATCGATTTTGATTACAATTTGTTGTTGGAAGTCTGAAGGACGTCTAAGAGAATGGCGCAAGTTTCATGTTGGTTAAAACCTCTAATTTTTCGAAAATTGACCTGGAGCGGTGGCTCAGTGCATCAACTGATGTCACTGCAGCGCCTCTGACCGGGAGGTCCTAGGTTCGAGTCCCGACAGCGGCTGGAGTTTAAGATAGGTCGAATTCAGTCGCTGTCTGAAGGAGAATTCTAGCGAACGGCTGCTCTGATCTGTAGTTTTCCGTGGTTTCTCCGGTCAACACCAGACGAATGCCAGAGCAGCACCCCAGCAAACGGGCCACGGACCGCGCCCAATCATTCCCTTTACACACGCACTTACACTAACATGCACTACACTACCACACATGCCGGGAGACCAGCCGAGGACTTAGAAGTAGTCCCGGCTGTGGCGGTGCTCCGCTGAAGGGAGCTACCTGGTTGCGGAAAACCCCGTTAGTTAGGAGGTCGGCGCCGGATGTGCCCATTCACCAGGGAAAACCACCAACACCTCCATAAGAAAAACACGCACTACATTTTCAGGACTAATGACTATAGTAGTTGACGTGCCCGGAATCAATCAATCAAAAATTGAAAAAATTCAAAATTAGTTTCGGTATCTTCCTACAGCTACAATATTAAAAACAGATATTTTCCCTTAATAAAATCTATTTCTTAAAGATAGATCTTGAAATAAGTTCATGTACAATTTTTCAAAATTTTGACTATTTTGCGCATAATTTTGCGTGAAATGTAGGCAATTTTTAATTTTTGTATAAACAATTGTTTTCTCAAAAACGGCTCCATCGTTGTTGATGAAATTTTGTTGCCGAATAGTCTGAAGGACTGTAAGAGTTAAGAGAGTGATGTAGGTCTCATGTTCTTTGAAAACCGTTATGTTTCGAAAATTGAAAAAATTCAGCAAGAGAGCGAGAAAAAAAGCGTCTTCGTACAACTACATTTATCATGTGACATACCAATATGTGGGTCATTTTTATTAAATGTTATTTGTCGTAAATGGGTGGAAATGCTAGGGTAATTAAATAGGAATATGGCGCCTTAGCAACGGCGCCCAAGTTGTTGTCAAGATACATAAATATTCATCTGGCTTTGAAAGTGAAGGCGAGGCTAGTCAGATTTGAAAACGATTTGGGGATTGGTTGGAGAGAGCAACGATAGTCTACTACTGCGGAAGTATGTCTGATTTATTGAGAAAAAACAGCAGAAAGGGGAAGCCGAGGTCTGGAGGGCTGAGCAGTAATAAGAAAATTCACATTCTGTCATACGTGGTGACGCTGTGCGGGTCGCCCGCGGATAGATAAATTGTGTAATTGGAACTTGTAATTTTTCATGAGATTGAGGAACGTTGGACTCCGAATAATTTACAGTGTGTTAGAAGTATAACTTGTTATTTTTCGCGAGGGTTTTCTACTAATTATTGAACTGAGAGAATTTCGAACGTTCACGAACAGTTTGAACTTTAATTATTTTTACAACACGCGGAAATTAGAACTTGTGAGAAGTCGTATCTGTTAGGTCTCGGAAATATTCTGGACAAGATTCGCCGCTTCCTAATTTTAAGACAATATACGTCACAACTCCCAGTTTCTTAATTTTCTTTCGTTTTGTTTTTACCGTTTCATTCTTACTTCTCACTGTTTTCTTTTTTAATATAAGAGTTTATAATTATGAGTTACATTCATTACAATCTTTATACATTGCTGTTGTGTAACTATGATAATAAAACGTACTACTTAAAGTGAATGTCACAACTTGGTTCACTCGCGTTAAAGTCGCAGAATTGTCCAAAATGGTCAATGTCTTCAAACTACACATGTGTGTGTTGTGATGTAGTACGCGCATGAACTCTCTAAAATGTTACGTTGTCAAATATAAAATGTATAGTTTGAAATTTGTAGCTCTTTTGAGGCTGCAGATTGTTTCGTTATGGATAATTACCCAGATGGGATTCAGCATTACTCACGGTTTAACATGAACACGAAACGATGCATGACAAATCGCGCAGCCTCAATAAATTCATCTTACTTAACCACCCGTCAGATTTCCAGTGCATTCCAATATGCACAGCATTGACCATCGATGTGCTGTGGAGAAATAATGTGTAATTTATTGTATTCGCTTCCACGTTGCGAACTAATATGTCCTCGTGTGATAACAAAGCAAAAAGAATGCTCATTATTGTTTGCGTTACCTGATGAGAAATTTGTCCGTTAAAAGCGTGTGCATTTATGCCCCCACAAATACGAACTGCGTTGTTTTTGAGGTTATGAAAATGCTCCAAAAAGATCGCTAGCGAATAACTGTAATTCGAGCTAATAGCACGATTGAAACGTACTGAGGGAAAAATTACTACAGTTCGTTGAAATACTCGTATGTAATATGAATAACGTATTTGGTATATATTCTCTATATAACATAAATGTTGAGACTTTCAGTAAATAGATCATAATAATTGAAAAACAATACGAGTTATTTTCACCGAAGAACAAATTCACAGGAACCATTAATGGATTGCTAATAACAGTAATTATTTAAAATATTTAGGGTATCACTAAATTATAAAAAACTCTTCATTATAACTTAATACTTAACAAAAACATACTATATGTCTCAAGTTCCTAGCATATTTTCAAGTATTAATGTACTTTTCATACTGATGTCTTGGCCGTAATACATAATTTCGAAAGAGTTCCCTTTCGTTAATTCAGTTAAACATAATTTGGCAATTTAATACTTTTGTAGAGAACTATTATGAGATTTTGGGATAAGAGTTTATGAATCGCTTACGCTGGGGAATACTACTTACAACCATCGATTTTTTTTTTCTGTAAATTACTTTCACTCCCAATTAATTGTCATTAAGTCTGCAGTCACTCCATTAAAGAACAATATCTTTCCAGCAGCATCGACAATATTATTCTAGGTTCTTCAGACTTGCCACCTTCACAATTGTTTACTTTCATTGACAATATTTTTAATTATTCTTCATTGATCTGTTAATATTATTTTTACGATTCTAAATATTTTTTTATGGAAGTTCACACAGATTAAAAAAGTTCGGGTATCAAGGACAGACTTCCAAGAGATGTATTCATTCGCATACATACCCACATCTACATCACAAATACTTTCAGATTTCTCTAAATATATCTTATATCTAAATATATCTGTGTCACATTTGTAGTGCTTTGTACGTAAACTGATACCGAGAAGTAAGAAGTTTCCTCTCATAAACAATAGTATTAGTGTTGCGTTTAATCTTGTTTTGATTTGTGCAATTGAATACTGGTGGCGATTGCTGTAATGTGGTAACATGAAAGAATAATGTAATAGTTGTAAATGATGTTAGACAGATCATAGAATTGTCAGGCTCAGTTGGGAATCGAATCCTGATCTCCCAGAACATGCACAGTGTTTCTAACCACTTGACCTATCGAGATAGTCATTTTTGGAACAGCCCTTACAAATTAAGAGCCCCGTGAGTAATGTAATTACTAGAGGGTACAAGCGGACAGCTTCAAACAGGAGCTCTCAATCGGTGTACGTCAGTTCTCTCCTGAAGAGGAAATTTCAAAACCATAAGAAATATGCCCTTTCCATGATTTTAAAAAAGCAGATGATGATTGTCGATATTTTATTCATATATTTGTAAAAACAAGTTAAAACTTACATTATCAATTTGCTTCACATTAATTGTGTTCTCGGATAAACTTACGCGCGTGTCATAAACATTACAATTACAATCAATTTTAGAATTTGTTTAAAAAAAGGGTGGGCCACAAGATTTTGAATTAACTCTTCAGCATGCCGTAAGATTTGAAACTGAATATTTAGAGTACCACAGGTTGCTAATGTTGACACCGGTTCGCAGAGAAATGGCCAACGAATTTGCTTCAAATTGAGATAACGAATTGCTAATTCTGCGCGGACGTGGCATGGTGCGACGCGGCGTGGCATGGCACGGCGAGGCGGGGCGTGGTTTGGCTTGGCTTGGCGGGGCGGGGGGTAAGGGCGAGGCGGGGTGGGTAAGGGCGAGGCGGGGCGTGGTTTGGCTTGGCTTGGCGGGGCGGGGCGGGGCGGGTAAGGGCGAGGCGGGGCGGGTAAGGGCGAGGCGGGGCGGGTAAGGGCGAGGCGGGGCGGGTAAGGGCGAGGCGGGGCGGGTAAGGGCGAGGCGGGGCGGGTAAGGGCGAGGCGGGGCGGGAAGAGCGAGGGGGTAAAGGCGGGATGGAACAGAGCAGGGATGGGCCATGGCGTGGCAAAGCTTGTGGTGGCGTAGCGTCTCGTTGCGTCGCGGCGCGTCGCGTCGCACGCACACTCAGGCAGAACATGACCTGACGGAGTGTAGCGGGGGTGGCGGGAGTGACGTAGCGTGATGGGAAGAAGCGTGTCATGGCGGGGCGAGGTGGCGTAGTGTTGCATGGCGGGGTATGATGGGGTGTGGCGGAACATGACGGGTAGGGGTGCGGCGGAGGTGCAAAGCTTCGAACCGAGCCGACCCCTCTTGTCCCGCCCTGCCCTGGTGCCTCTATCGCCCAACCCTCACACCTCTCCACGACGGCAACAAGACCTAGAAACAGCTAATGACCCATCGAAACTACATCCGAAGAGACTTCACCCCAGGTGACATCGTCCGACTTAACTCTGTAGAGGCACCCCGGTTCCCATCGAGCCCGAGGACTCGGAATGAGACTAGACCTAACCCGGCGAGACGAACCCGACGAGGCGTAACTCGCCGAGGCGTAACCCGACGAGGCGTAACCCGACGAGGCGTACCCCGACGAGGCGTAACCCGACGAGGCGTAACCCGACGAGGCGTAATAGATTTAGATAGATAGATTTATTAAAGTTCGCTTTGAGCTAATGCTCGGTGGCAAACATTATTACAATTAGATATACAATTACAAAACTATTACGAATATTTACAAATATACTTACAATTAGAATTAGAGATTAATATCCTAGTTATAATTAATTTTGAGTTATCTATATGTTGACTTATAGCTTTTCTAACACTTCACTTCACTCCACTTCACTTCACTTCACTGAATAAGAGACATGACTATATTATTAATAATACTAACGATTATAATAATGAGAATAATAATAATAATAATAATAATAATAATAATAATAATATTTTTTTTATTTTTTTTTATTTAATAGGTAATTATTACAGCCAAATTAGAAACTTGATCCAATGTGGCTAGGCCGAAGGCCTTTAAGCCATTACAATACCTACATTCTACCGAGTTCTAACCTTTCGCCTTCTGGTATTCACCCCAAATGGTCTCTCCATCGCCTCAAAGCCGCGGAAACGAGACCATAAGGTACAACTGAGGGAAAACCCTGAAGGGGGGAAAACCTGCCGTCAGAAGCCGAGTACATGCTACTCTATCCGGTTTTTAGACTATTTATTTATTTGGCGCGGGCGTCAGGCATTCTCCTTCCAGTGTTTGGCCTCCACCGCACCTGAAAACAAACAGCACCACAGAAAATCGTCCGCACCAACGCCTCTGCCCTAACATTTCCGATTCCCACTTCCCTAATAATAATAATAATAAAAGTCCCAGTGCTAATAATGATGACCTACATAGAATTAAGTATATTTTTGAATTTCACTACATTAGAAGGAAGAGTCTCTAGTCCTTTTGCAGGTAGTTTGTTCCAATCTACTATAGTACTATTCACAAAGGAGAACTTGCCTACATCAGTTCTTTGCTTTCTACATCGTATTTTCCAGGGATGGTCTCCTCTACTTTTATAATCAGGTTTCTGTAATCTTTTACTGATGTCTGCCCATGCTGAGTCCCCTTTGTATGTCTTGTACATTGCATAAACGCGCCGTTCCCGTCTCTTAGATAAGGGTTCCCATTCATCTCGTTCATCAACGCGTCCATGATTTACAAACTTTCCGGCCCGTTTCTGAATTTTATCTAACGCCTCGATTTGCCCTTTTCTGTACGGGTCCCAGCAGGCCGCTCCGTACTCTAAAATAGGACGGACAAGTGAAGTATATGCCAAGGATCGGGCATTCGAACTACTGTTTTTTAGAATACGCATTACAAAGTGCAGCGCCCTCCATGATTTTTTGACCGTATTGTTAATATGATCCGACCAACCCAAGTCGCTACGCAGGACCAAACCCAAGTACTTACAGTTTTTTACACGCGGAATATCGTTAGTTCCTAACTTGTAATTCGAGTGTACATTCGAGCGAGATTTGGTAAAACAAATGAATTTACTCTTTTCAGGATTTAATTCCATCTTATTTCTGCACGCCCAGTTCCATAAACAGTTAAGATCGTTCTGTAAAACATTTTCATCCGAAGACGCGCCAATACTCCTATATATTATGCAATCATCAGCGAAAAGTCTAACTTTCGATATTATTCTAGTTGCAATATCATTAATAAACGCTAAGAATAGCAATGGCCCTAACACACTCCCCTGGGGGACCCCAGAGGTTACATCGGCTTTCGATGAGTGTTTGTCACCTATTCTGACTGCTTGAGTTCGGCCCGTAAGAAATTCTTTTATCCACAAGATTATTCGATGATCTAATCCAGTTTATGACAGTTTTTCAATTAAAAGGCCTTGTGGAACCAGATCAAATGCTTTAGAAAAGTCTAATATTACTGCATCTACCCTACTCCCTTCGTCTAATGAATCTGCTATGTCCTGACATAAAGAAATAGTCTGGCTGTCGCACGAATAGCTAGGACGAAAACCGTGTTGATTTTGAAAAAGCCAGTCGGTTTTATTCCAGACTCGTCTAATATATTCCGCAATCATGTGTTCCATCTGCTTGCATACAACTGATGTCAAACTTATAGGCCTGTAATTATTAACAATCCTTTTGTCTCCTCCCTTGTGAATCGGCACTACAATTGCCTCTTTCCAATTTTGAGGAATCGTATTATTATTTACAGTGACGTCCATTAACCGAGCAAGGTAAGGAATCATGGCTTCCCCTCCCAATTTCAATATTTCTCCTGGTATTCCGTCAGGACCTACAGATTTATTTCTCCTAATTTTTGGAATCTTTTTTCTAATAATTCCTGCATCGACTCTAAAGGTTTCTGTAACGGGTGTTGATTTATTTACTGATATCTGATCCTTCGGCTTGAAAACCGACGCGTAATGCCTATTTAAACAAGCCGCCTTTTCACTGTCATTTCTAATTAACGAACTGTCAGCTCCGCAGATCGCTGGAATATTTTCTTGTTCCCCTTTTTTATGTCTTACATACTTGAAGAAATTTTGCCAACAGTTTAATCGATCGTTTAGAATTGATTTTAGGTAATTTTCTTGGGTATGTAACTTCAATTCTAGTAAGTCTTTAGATAATTGTAGAAAATTATTTTTATGTTCCTTGTTTACATTACGTTTACTATACGCTTTCCTAACCTTCCTTTTCAGTCGCCTCACTTCTTTGTTGAAATAGACCGGATCCGAATTGCACCGTAGTTTCTTGGTAGGCACGAATTTTTCTAAGCATTCTAAAATTATGTTCCTAAAGTTTGTCCATATCTGTTCTACTGTACATCCACTAGAAACCCAAGTTGAAAATTTGCTTTTCAAATATAATTGCATGTTTGTAACATCTGTTCTATAAAACTGAAAATTTTTTTTCTTTAACGGATCGTTTCGCTTACCCTCTCTGCACATTTTTAGAAGGACTCCTTTGTGGTCGCTAATTCCAGGAATTATTTCGCAGGAAAGAAGTTTGTCCACCGGTCGAATAAGGAAAACGTCCAGTAACGCATTATCGCGTGTCGGTTTAGTCACTACCTGCGTTAAGCCGTTGTCCCAAACCAACTCGTTAACGACGCGTTGGGCGGCGCCTTCGGCCCCCACATCCCTTCCCAAGTAGCGTGCGGTAAATTTAAGTCTCCTCCGATAATGACGTTTTTCCCACTTTTCCTGATTTCGCGGGTTCGCTCTACAAGTCTTTGCAACGGTTCGTGCTCATCTTTCTGTGACCTATATGCACCTATAATTTCCCATTGGTTTTTTGAATTTCTATCTCGAATGTGTACACCTATTATTCCAATTTTGTCATCCACCCATGCCTGTACTGCTTCAAAGTTGTCTTTTACGCATATAAAAACACCCCCGCCAATGCGATCTATTCTATCACGTCTGAATGTTAAGAAATTTTGTCTGAAGATTTCAGCGTTTAATATATCCGCATTGAGCCATGATTCCGTACCTATCACGACATCTACATTATAAGATTCTACAGTGTTCCAGAAATGAACAGCTTTATTATAAATACTCCTACAATTAACCTGCAGAAAGACCAGAGACTCACCTTCTGCGCGATTACATAATCCGACGAGGCGTAACTCGACGAGGCGTAACTCGACGAGGCGTAACCCGACGAGGCGTAATCCGACGAGGCGTACCCCGACGAGGCGTAATCCGACGAGGCGTAACCCGACGAGGCGTAACCCGACGAGGCGTAACCCCGACGAGGCGTAACCCGACGAGGCGTAACCCGACGAGGCGTAACCCGACGAGGCGTAACTCGACGAGTCGTAACCCGACGATGTGGGGCCTTACGAGCTGGCGCTGAAAGGGGCGTTACCCCAAGGGATTTTTTGGGCCCCCAAAACCCAAAACCCCCGACGAGGCGTACCCATGCGCTGAAACTGTAAGCATAGAGTAAAGATGTATAATAAGCATAGTAAGCATAGAATAAAGATGTACCTCTTTAGTCTATGCTGTAAGTATCGTTGGCATCTCGATACGAGTTGGATTACTGTTGTTGCCTAGGAAAAGGTGGTTCAAAGTCATCTTAAAGTTTGACAATACTTTTGTTGGCCTGTCCTTGCCATGAAACTACCACTGCAATTCACTGCATTCTATATGAAAGCTCTCGAGAACAATTTAACGTATAACTTCTGTGCTCCTGGAGAGAGTCACTAGCTCATCTGTTAGCAAATTGTTCCAGTCAATAATGGTCAAATTAAGAAAGCTGGATTTTCCTGCATTTGTCATTTTTTATTAATTTTTTTTATTTTGTATTTTATTTTTTTGTAGATGGTAACCCCTTGCTTACGTAAAAAGGTATTTCAAGACTTTCACTAATAGCTTTCTACACCTTAATATGGACACACGGTCGTGGTGCCTTTCTATGTACAACTAATAATTTCAAATTGACATGCGCTCCATTGTTTTTATTTGCAAGTTTTGCACTTTTTGTTCTACACTCGGTTAAACACCTTAATCTGCGTTTCTTTCTTGCGAGGATACCAGCACGCTAATTCATATTCCATTGTGGGACGAACCAAACTCGAGAACTCTATATTTCCAGGTTACAGTTAGCTTCCTGTAATAAACGTATAACAAAATGAGGTTTTCAAGCCTTCTATGAAGTACATCAAATGTGATCAGCCCAGCTGTAGTGTCTAACGATTTATTACCTTAGGAATTTCATCTACCCCTTGTAGATTGGAGTATTTTCTGCGTTCGAGCCTTCTAAAAAGTAATTGTTTTGTATTAATCTGAATTTATCGTAATTTCGTTTGCCAGGGACCATTTCAACAAATCGTCAATATCGTTTTGCAACTGTTCGATGTCGGGTTTGTCTTTAATTTTTTCGTTACACGATGCAGTCGTCCGCAAAAGGCCTGATTGCCTATCTAATATCGGGCAGAATTTCGACCGAGCAGATGCTGAAACTTTTCATTTGCAAATTTGTAAAAATGCTGAATACTTGGTGCAGCCTCTGCTTCGCGTGGGACGGAGCGCCACGTATCTGTGGGCGAGGCGGTTGGGCAGTGCGCAGTGCGTGCCAGGGAGGCCGCCCCGAGGCTGTGTGTGCTTTGCGCGTGGAATTTACCGAACGACTGTTTATTCCGCCGCGTACATCAAAGTAAAAACAAGTTGCTGTATGTTTTAATGGAAAAGGCGAATTTTTTAACTAAATTACAGCAGAAAAGAGTAAACCCGAGGTAGGAAACTGTTCGGAGTTGTAAGTACTCGTGATATTGCGTAAACATAAGATGGTTTTAAAGTAACGTGAATTAAATATTATTTGTCATTTTGTTTTCATTTTTAACGTCGTTACGTAATAAAAAGTTTCAAAGCTGGATACTTAATTTTTTAAGGTATCTCATTGAGATTCTGTTGTGTTTTCTTTGGAAGTTGTGTAACATTTTGTTTCCACTTGATGTACTTGTCTCCGTAAATATCGCAAAATAGCGTTGTACGGTGTGAACGTACTGCAAACTGTCAAACGTTCAAACAACCATTGTTATGAACTTCTAGCAGCATGACTGAAAACTATTTATTATTGCTAAGATTTTTCTTCCCGGTATGAAAAATGACATTGGTTTTAAATGTGGGAAAGGAAATCAGTTCATAACAATGGAGAAAGGCCCGCTCCAAACGGGGGATGGTTGCCGACTCAAGGTTAAAGCGAAAACCTGTGTACCATATTACAGCAGTTTCTATCTGCACATCCCGGTCCCAGAGGTACACGTGAGTAGGGAACGCCCAGATTTACTGATCTCTTGATTGATGTTTCTCGGCACGTGAACTGCTATGGGCATTAGTTTCGTTACTGTAGTGCATGTTATATCCTTGAAGATAGAAATGGACCTAGATTGAGAAATTCGGCGCCACCGACCTGTCGGGTATTCCTTCTCCAGGTATCTGCCTCAGCGGAACCCCGTTGTAGTTGGGACAAGCTCTAAGCTCCCGACTAGTCTCGCGGCATGTGTGGTAGTGTAGTGCATGTTAGAGTGTATGTAAGGGGTGTGGATAGGACAAGGAAAAGGAAGGAAAGATCGCACGGATCCGTGGCCCGTTTGTTAGGGTACTGCTTCGGCATTCGTCTGGTATTGATTGGAGAAACCACGGAAAACTGATCAAGCAGCCGGCCTCTAGAATTCTCGTCCACATGTAAGTGTGTGTGTGTGTGTGTGTATGAGCGAGGTGGAGAAGCCAACGAGGAGGAAAGAAAAAACGATCTCGGTTCGTGATCCATTTGTTAGGAAACCGTTCCGGAATTTCCCTGGAATTGATTCTCGAAACCAAGCAAAACTACCAATCTGAGCGGCCGACCGCTAGAATTCTCCTCAGGGCAGCAGCTGAATTCCACCTAACTAGCTAGCGTCGCCAATCCACCACTACCGGGACTCGACCCCTAACACCTCCCAGTCTGAGTCGCAGCACAGACAATAATAATGCAGCCTGTGAACCAACTCGACCGGTGGGCGCGCCCAGTGGTCAGCGCGTAGTTCACGGGCGACTGCGGCGGTGGCGGCGGTGGGTGGGCGGGGCAATGAAAATCAAACAATTGGCGGCGCCATTTGCGTAAGCGAAGGGGCCGCGGGCGCCGCCGCCCTAACGATGATTTACTCCGCAATCGCGGCCAGCGGTGCTGACATTACCCCTGCCGCGCTCACCCACGGCAGCGCCTTTTGGCGGCTGCCGTGGGTACGTTTGAAGCGTCAAGGCATGTAGGGGCGAAAGAAAGGAGACTTTTTCTTCTTCTTCTTCTTCTTCTTCTTCTTCTTCTTCTTCTTATTATTATTATTATTATTATTATTATTATTATTGTTGTTGTTGTTGTTGTTGTTGTTGCTATTATGAGTGGCATCATCATTATTTTGTATGATCCTCAAGGACCTTGTTTGATCCTTCTAATAATGATGCGTGAAGAGGTGCAGCAAAGTATAAACATCGCAAAACATCGTATAAACAGATCGTACGAGCCTGGTGTCTTAATTGACTAGCTCTATAACTTCCTACATTCTTTCTTTTATTATTTTTATAATTATAATTATAATAATTATTATTTTTATAGTAATTGTTACTATAGTAATTATTATTATCATGTATGTTCTTGAAAGCCCTTGATTAATTTTTTAATGATACCTGAATAGATAGAGGTTACCCACGAAATCTCGTAAACAATCTTAGGAACCTGATGTCTACCCTTCAAAATTTCAACATTATTCCGTTCATTATTACTGTATTATTATTATTATTATTATTATTATTATTATTATTATTATTATTATTATTATTATTATTATTATTTATTTTTCTCGGTTTTCCCCGGGTTTCCAGGTTTGATGGATGTTTAAACATACCACATTCCTAGCTTTACTTATCGTGCAAAAAATCCGACAGGTTTCAAGAATGACTTATTTTTGAGCTTTTGGAATAATTATGTGTGGAAGAAGACCAGTTTATTCCAAATAACAGTTCAGTTTTGTTTGTTAAAAAGACCAGTTTCTATTACGGTAAAATCTCAACATAATCAAGCTTGTATATTACTTTATATTCTGTTGAGAAGAGAATGTATTTTGAAATTTTAATTTTGTTTTGTTTCTGCTTTATTGAAGTTGTGATCTGCAGTGCGTCACAACAATGAAGAACGCTTTCTTTTCCTGACCGTTATGTAGTAGAATGTCTGTTTATATTGCTTTTTTATTTCTGTTTGATAGAATAATAATAATAATAATAATAATAATAATAATAATAATAATAATAATAATAATATGTTGCGTACATCTCTTTTCTATGATATTTTTATAAATTGTACACATTTATGTAATAAAAGGAACGTGTGCTAGGAACGTGTCTCCACACCAACCCGAATAAAGAGCTCTTTGCTCTTATTAAAAATTGCATTTAAGTTCGTAGTAACCATATCACTGGTAAACAAGTCTCTCCGCACCAAGCCGAATAAAGAGCTCTTTGCTCTTATTAAAAATTGCATTTAAGTTCGTAGTAACCATATCACTGGTAAACAAGTAAAGGCGACAGCACTTCCACCATCTGTTATGATCGTGGTGAGTACGCAATTCACGGTTCCACAAGCTGCAATTCGTGGTGCCAACATAATTTCTGTTGCCAGCACTCTCACCAGGCACTGGTGGCGAATTTTCACCTGACTTTGACACTTGATCTCAGTTCTCCCATACTTCCATATTTCTAGACGTTAAAATGATAATAGATTCCTGCGCGAGCTTGTAATCTGCGCTGCCGTAAGCTTGTGGGGCGATAGAATTAGGACTAATTAATTTATGGTCCACGATTCAATTTAATTCCCCATTGATACTCGGATGTTCTAGGTTATAGCCTTGTCAGCCTACACCTGTGTATGCAGAGATACTTTGTGCGTAACTATTTGTGAAGCCCTGTACACGGGTGAACAATGGCGTAGTGATTCTTGTCAGCAACTCTCTTTTTATGTAATACACGCAACAGGGGAGCAAATGAGTACTTTCGGAATTTAATGGTAGAGATGTTTGAGCTTTAAAAATTTCATGGATTCCAGTGTGATGATTGCGTGTCAGTATCTCAAAACAAACATTGATGGCAATACCTCGATTTCCTTGACAAGAGGTGCACTAAAATGAATACTGAAAAAACATTGAAGCTTTTTTTTTAATTTACCGTTCCCAGTTTTATATTTATGTGGTGTGAATCCGTGTTGATGAGACCATGAAGATCTTGACATTCTGGGATAGTTTCGACCTTTTCAGCTTTCCCACTTGCCATCCCTCCCTGCTTTTCTCCTCTCTTCCTTTCCCTCTCCTCCTCGCTGCGCGTTCTCAACCCACATCTCCGCACTCAATGCTTTCTTCACGTCACTTCCACTTTCTTTCTCTCTTTATTTCCTTTTCCTTTCTCCACTCTCATTTGTCCTCTCACTCCGCCTTCCTCTTCCCAACATTTTTCTTTTTCTTCGCTTTCTTACTTCGTCCGCCAACTGTCTATCCCGCTTCCCCCCCCCCCTTTCCTTTCCTCCCTCCACATCTCCTCCGCCCCTCCCTCCCCTCCTCCCCCCTTTTGCTCTCCCCCCCCCTCTTCACCATCTGCCCCACCTCACACCTTCCGACCCTCAACTTCCACCTCTCACCCTTCCCCTCCGCCCATTCCCTCCTTCCTTCATGATCCGCCCTCCCCTCCCCCCTACCCTCCGCCCCTCACCTCCACCCCATCACCCTCCGCCCCATCACCCTCCGCCCCTCACCCTCCGCCCCTCACCTCCGCCCTCACCTCCGCCCTCACCTCCGCCCTCACCCTCCGCCCTCACCTCCGCCCCTCACCCTCCGCCCCTCACCCTCCGCCCCTCACCTTCCGCCCCTCACCCTCCGCCCCTCAACCTCCGCCCCTCACCCTCCGCCGCCGTGCGGTCGCCAGGGAGCGCTCGAATTAGCTGCGGCGATTAAAACGCGTCGCCGCCCTCACTGAATTTTCGTTAGCGCCGCCGTTATTTATGACGCATTGACCGCCGCCAGGTGGAGCGGGCGGGGTGGGGCCGGGAGGAGTCCAGGGGGCGGGTGTGGCGCGGAGCGGGCGCCACGGATCGGGACGAAACGCGACTGAGAGAGAGTGAGAGGGGGTTGAGGGGAAAGGGAGTTCTGTGGTTGAAATGGCTCGGGGCAGAGGTGCATGACGGGGCCTCAGGGCGAGGCACGTAAATTGCAAACTGGGATTTAACTTTCGATTGACCCAATAAGGAAATGTTACTGCTCTTCAATGCGAGTTTCCGAATAACGAGGGAATTTTGTGTTGTATAGTTAGGGCTACAAAGGATGACAAAGTATGCGACACATGACACTGACTATGACAATTGTCGTTCACATTGCTGAAATAAATGGAGGAAATTTTTTAAAAATGCTCAGGCAGGTAATGAATCATGCCTCCTTGGTTTTGCAGGTGTTTACGTTTTATGTACGCAATTTGATAAAATTCAACGATATTGTTTCCTGACGGTGACACTTCTTTCGTTTGTTAGAGCGTAATATCGCGTACGTAATACAAATAGAGAGAGAGGGAGAGAAAGGAAGAAAGAGAGGGGGAGAAGAAGAAAGAGGGAAAATGAAGAAAGAGGGAGAGTGGAAGGAAGAGGGAGGGAGAGAGGGAGGGTGAGGGAGAGAGTGGGGAAGAATTCTACGAATATTAAACCTGCCAACTCTGTTAAGAGTTTATCTTGTAAATGAGTACGTTTCATTTGTATGCATAAGGACATAGGGTGTATTTTATTCTAATGCAATACATAGAAATTAAAACTTAGTTAACATGTCTATTTTTTGAATGTGTATTTGAATGTATGATAGTGTTACTTTCTGTGTGACTTTACTTATGTGCAATATATCGTGGGCTTATGAGTGAATGTATTAAAGAGGAAGACTGAGATTTTTATGTAGTAAATATTTCGAATATATTTTTAATCTAACAAAGGCAGTAACTAGTATACTATGAATATATATAATATATATATATATAATATATATATATATATATATACATATATATATATATAATATATATATATATATATATATATATATATATATATATATATATATATATATACATATATATATATATATATATATGTATATAATATGCGCCTCTTTTCGAATAATTGTACGCAAGCAGTTCTTTTTGTTATTAGATAGATAGGTTATGATTATATTTAAAAGTGTTAAAATTTAATAGTAACAGTGAACATATTGTCATAATTGTTGTTCAGAACTACTACTCTTTTGACTCTTTGAAATTGATCGATCATTATAAACTGCTGTACCAAAACGTCTTCTGCTCTCATGAGTTGAACATATTGAAGATTCATGGCACTAAATACTGTCGTCTCCTCACTTGGTGACTTGGATATCCGTTTAAACGACCAGAGTCGAAAAAATATGCGATATTAATTGACAATACATTCGACGCAGTTATTGAAACAAATTCTCAAGTTATTAGAAAAAGGCTATTGGTGCTGTGAACTTTTAATGTTTTTTTAAATTGTTCATTGACTTTCCGGTCCATTGTTGTAACTCAAATTGCTCATCGCAGAAACCCTTCTGAATCTTGATTTCCAGAGTATTAATTTTTGTCATGATTCAAATCTCGCTATCAATTATTTCATTGTACAAATGATATTCTTTGAACTCAACTGTTAACCACAATGTTGGAAAGTACTGGTTAGTATTACGACACCTAGTTAAATAATAGTTAATTTTACATTAGGAGAGTCAATGTTTATTTGTTTGATCAATAGTAAATTATGTTCATTTGGTTGAAAAGTTTTTGATTTCTGCAAATATTTTATGTTAAAATTAATGACCGCAAATAAAAATTAATAAATTTAAAATTGAACACCATTTGTATGCACTGACGATTCGTCTAATAGAGCATGGAATGCCACTAAAAAATTAGTTTGTTGATTGAATATATTGAGATAGTTAATTTATTGAAGAAGAAAGATCCTCACGCTACCTTCTGCGTATTTTTGCGCTTCGATGTGTTTAATATCGATATTTTGAAGCTAATGTTTATTTTACATCGATGTTGTGTGATCGATGTAATTTGGAGGTTGATATTTTTTTAATGAAAAAATAAACATGACAATACATTTCTATAATAATTGTCAGCTATCCATACATTAAATATTATTCACACTCATGTAACCAAGGGTGAAAAATAAATAAAATCTATTTTTCGTCAATAAAGAAGCTTATATTATTTATTAAGCCTTGAGTCAGATAATTAAATTTTGTTAAATAACTCTCGATGTTGAATAACATTCATGATTTGAGGCGATATTTTAATTACATCGATGTTTTAATTTTGAACACAGATGTTTAGAAACTTTGATGTTTGTTTTCAACTTTGCATCCCTAATGGAGAGCGGAGACTTGGAATAAAGTTCTAAAAGAAGTATCACACTGTTCTCTTCGTGAGACGCGGGGCTCTCCTTTGGTCGCCGTTGCTTCTGCGCATGCGCCGCCCGCCACCTGCAAATTGCCGGGCGCCCCTCACGTCGTCGCGTCGGCCGGTCGCGTCGCGCGCAGGAAAGTGCGCGTCCCGCCCGCTTCCTTTTACGGCACATTCCTCGCGCTGCCCGCCGCGCCGCGCCGGGCCCGGGCGGGTCGGGCCGGGCGGGCGCCGTGATTTGCACAGGGGGAGGGAGCGAGGGAGGCAGCGGGCAACAGGGCTAAAACAACCAGAGGTCGAGGAAGAGCTGGCGGGCGGCGGGGCACTCGGCGGGCGATCATCTAGCTGCTCTTTTTGCCCCGCGTCGTAAACGCCTCCCGCTCGGTCTCCTCTGGCCGCGCTCCTCTGGCCGCGGCCGCCCACCGCTCGTGCCGTCCGCCATCTCCCCCGTTCCCCTCCGTTGCCCTCGTCCCTCCGCTCGCCTCCGTCACCATCCGTCCGCCATCGTCGCCATCGCCATCGTCCCATCCGTCGCATCGTCCCATCCGCCATCGTCCGCCATCGTCCGCCATCCGTCGCCATCCGTCGCCATCGTCCGCCATCGTCGCCATCGTCGCCATCCGTCGCCCATCCGTCCGCCATCCGTCGCCATCGTCGCCCATCCGTCCGCCCATCCGTCCGCCATCCGTCCGCCCATCGTCCAGCCCATCGTCGCCATCGTCCGCCATCGTCGCCCATCGTCGCCATATCGTCTGCCTATCTGTCGCCATCGTCGCCATCGTCGCCCATCGTCCGCCATCCGTCGCCATCGTCGCCATCCGTCCGCCATCCGTCTCGCCATCTCGCCATCCGTCCTCATCCTGTCGCTTCGCCCATCCGTCCGCCATCCGTCCGCCCATCCGTCCGCCATCCGTCCGCCATCTGTCTGCCATCCGTCTGCCCATCCGTCGCCATCGTCGCCATCTGTCTGCCATCTCGTCCTGTCCCATCCGTCCGCCTCCATCCGTCCGCCCATCCGTCCGCCCATCCGTCCGCCCATCCGTCCGCCCATCCGTCCGCCCATCCGTCCGCCCATCCGTCCGCCCATCCGTCCGCCATCCGTCCGCCATCCGTCCGCCCATCCGTCCGCCCATCCGTCCGCCCATCCGTCCGCCCATCCGTCCGCCCATCCGTCCGCCCATCCGTCTACTCGTCGAGGAAGAGCTGGCGGGCGGCGGGGCACTCGGCGGGCGATCATCTAGCTGCTCTTTTTGCCCCGCGTCGTAAACGCCTCCCGCTCGGTCTCCTCTGGCCGCGGCCGCCCACCGCTCGTGGCCCGTCCGCTCATCTCCCGCCCGTTCCCCCGTCTGCTGGTTGCCCTTCTGCCCGTCTGCCCGCTCGCCTCCGACCGACCATCCGTCCGCCCATCCGTTCGCCCATCCGTCGCCCATCCGTCCGCCCATCCGTCCGCCCATCCGTCCGCCCATCCGTCCGCCCATCCGTCCGCCCATCCGTCCGCCCATCCGTCCGCCCATCCGTCTACTCGTCAACATGTCCGTCAACCCACCCGTCCGCGCAACCACTTGTCCGACATCCCGCCTGCCCGCCCGTCTGCCCATTCTCTCATTGGCCCATTCACCCTTCTCCCATCAGCCCGTTCTCCTATCGGCTCGTTCAATCATCGGGCCGTTCTTCTGTTTGCCCGTCTGTCTGTCTGCCGTCGCAGTTCTCCGGCCCCCCAACGCTGTCTGCCCTCCCTCCTGCCCGTCAATTCCCACGCGCCTGCCTGCCTCGCCCGTCCGCTAACACACTAACCACTTGCCAACCAACCTACCCGCCCGTCTGACTGTTCGCACCACTCCCATCGCTCGTCGTCCACCATCTCTACCGCCTCCATTGCCTCTTCCGCCAACGCCCGCTGCTACCTCCTCCATTTCTGCCTCGGGTTGCTTCTGTAACACGCTTTCCGACCTTCCGCTCGTGTTGCTTCCCATGAGGAGAGAAGAGAATGTAGACGGAACTCGATGAAGGTGTGAGCAATTTCCTGGCCAGTGCACGAGTTAAATACTGGGCGCGATTAGCTGGTTCGGAACAGGATGAAACAAGACGGAGTGGACGCGAAGAGTTGGGGACGGGCACTGGGCCGGTGACGGATACAAAGACTGGAAGAAAGAAGGGGGCGGTGGAGACGGACCCACCGCGAGGACTGGGTCGATAATGAGGACCAAGATGGGAGCAGCGAACTCACTCGGGGCGGAAGCCAATTCAAGGTGTGTACGGTGGTGGAAAGGATGATGATAAGGATGAATGGAAATTAGAGCGATTTCGTTGTTCTATTAAGAGCTCAGACGACGGATTTGGCGTCCACTAGATTTTCACGTTTCCTTACGTCAAGGCACATCCATATGTTCTAAATCGCAGCCGAATTCAACCATACGATTGGACAACACAGCTTCGACTCGATGTCACTCGGACAGTCAAGATCATTTCCATGACTCTGGCCATGGAAGCCTACGACTTCACTTAACATGCCTCTACGGAAAGGAAATTTATAAATCTACCAAGAACTTTGGTAAGCTAAGGGGCAAAAGTAGCCGCAAGCTATGCCAGCTTGCGTTCCTCCTACGATGCAGAGACGAGGACGTCCTCCCGGCGTTCCTCAACGTGAAGCATCATATCCAGACACGACAAGCAGCGTGAATTATACGTATATACGGTTTTGCGCAACTCCGCGAGAGGATCCGACAAACCCGATCCCACCTAGTGAGAAGTAACCACACAATGAGAAGATCCCACACAGTGAGAAGTAATTGTTTCACCTCAGCAACACAGCCTTCTACTTCGTGTTACGGCACGTGACCTCACGTCACATCAAGATCAAATCCATGACTCTGGCCGCGGAAGCCTACGACTTCACTGAATTCAACGTTAGCCAATTTCGGTGTGAAAACATTCGAATTGAATAAATGATAGAAAGTGGATATGACTTCTAAATAGAGCAAATGCTAGCGTATAACTTGGCCTCGTAAAGCGAGCGCTGAAGGCCTCGCCGCCGATGTCGAGGCTGAGCGAGAGTGCCTCGCAGCCAACCGCTCGCCGAGGAGCATGGAGCCCAGCAAAAGCAATAAACGCGCACTCAGTGCCCTCAAGACGTCCCTTCACAGCTGAGTATTGCACGCCTCAACGGCAATCGATGAGTTTTGCGGTTCTAGGTCTTCTAGGTCTATGGAAAGTAATATTCGTCTTCATGGCAATGGTTAAATTTCCACTTCGGGTCGTAGACGTCGAATATTTCTAATATTGGCGGAGTTTTGTGGGTATGTTAACTGGCTAGGCTGAATAACGTTATGAGTTGTGTGGGAAATTGTATGGGTATTTTTCGTGTGTAATCGTTTTTATTTTCTTAATACGGAGTAGAAAGAAAGTTATGTAATGTTGCGCGAAAAAAGGCAAATTTTTGGCAGAAAAGCTCTTATTGCAAGGGCACTGGTAACGAAAAAGTAGATCAATTCAGTTGAAAAATTTAGATAAAGCTATAACACATGGTGTAGCGAAAGTCCCCGTTTTATGAGTCCTGGATAGCGAAAAATCGACTGACGGTAAAACGTCCGTCTGTCCGTCTGTCTGGTTGGGAAACATATTGTTTATGCTATTGTCCTCCGTTAGTTCTGTATTACTCTTGAAAAGGCACATGTTAAATGTGCAAAACTTTAATTTACTAATAAATGTACAAACTACAAAATCCTTAATTCCTGATATCTACCTAAGATTGATTCTGTATGATCCAAACCTACCTAAAACTTACCATCTATCTGCATCATTAATATAGGATCTGCAGGAGAAAATAACAATTCCAATAATAATAATAATATTAATAATAATAATAATAATAATAATAATAATAATAATAATAATAATAATTGTCAGCCTAACTCAATAATTAAAAGTTTACAAATATCTTTAAATTATTTACTTTTAAATCATTAAACATCTAAAGGAAAGGATTCAAAAGCTGTGGCAGGCAACTGATTCCTATCCGTAATTGTTTTATTTATAAGGGAAAAGTTTCCAACATCTGTTCTCTGTGATCAGAACTGAATTTTGTGCTTGTGATCCCCTCTATTAAAGTACATGAGTCTACCAAGTTGGATGTAAATATACTTCCAAGTTGGATTCCCGGCAAAGGCATTGTAAAGGGTACAAAGATTTGCATTAGCGCTCCTAATTTCTAGAGACCCAATTCTACTTTCTTACTCTTACCCTAGAAAGTAATAGTATTAATACTAGGACGTTACGTCAACGACCCTACTCAGCATCAGCCTGTATCGAGAATTCATTCCCAGTCGCATAATTCGTACCAACTACTTCACTTCTCTTGAAACCTCAGTCAACATCGTGAATGTACTTGTCTTCATGTACAAGAAACAATGTTGACTTGCAATCGTTAACAACCGGCTGACATAGCTCAGAGCAACAGATAGTGCCACTGCAGCGTCACTGACCGCGAGTTCGTAGGGTTTGGATTCCGTCGGTTGGGAATTTTTGACACAATGAAGAGAGTTGGATCAAATTCAGCTTCTGCCTAGAGGAGAATTCTAGCTGCCGGCTGCTCTGTTCGGTAGTTTTTCGTACTTTTCTTCTAACAATACCAGGCGAATGCTGGAGTAGTACCTTAGCAAACGGGCTGCGGACCGGGTGCAATCATTTATCATTAATAGTAAGAGAAATATTGTAATTTTGAGAAAAAAGTTACTTAATAATCCATCACATTAACTAGTAAATTTTTTCGATTCTACCTGTGTATTCAAACAAGATGTTTTGATATATAACGTTTACAATTGGATATAAGAATTTTTCTTGGGCTAAAATTTGTATATCCTGGTAATTTACGTTATTGGAAGTTGAAACTCTTTGTTGTGCTAAAGAATTTTGTCTACATACTAGGTCTTTTGTTTCTTTTGTGTACAATTATTCTTGTGTTCAAGGTACGTTTAGTTTGTCCAATGTATGATCTATTACAATCTGTACAAATAAATTGAAATATTACATTGTAATTATCTACTTTCTTTCTAGTATTTTTCAAGCTTTTTACTGTATAACTCTTATAAATAACTCTTATTTATCAGTCTATTTATTAGTTTAAGTTTAAATTTGGTAAAAAGTTTTTTGAATATTGTGATTTATTTGGGGGATATAATATTATAATATATTGTGACGGACCGGCGATTCGGTCCTGTTCTACAGTAAATTTGTAAAAGGGATCAGGTATTCTTTCTTGCGAATGGGCTCTGAGTGAATGCACCAACAATGAAACAATTACTTTTAATGTAAAAAACACAGAATGATTTATTCCCAGGAAAGATAATAGATATTACAAAAACATCGCTCCATTGGATGTGTAGAAGGTAAACAAAATAATGGTTAGCATTGATAACCTTCTCACGATACTGATAAACATGAACAATTTTCTTACTAACTACGTGAATATTTCTAATGAACATTTTCTTTCTGCTTTAACTTCACACTTCATACTGTAATTGGGAGCTCCCTTTGCATGCATTGATTTACAATCACCCCGTTATTTCAATACTTAAACTATTTACAGACAATGTGCACTCTTCCAAACACCCTTTCTATTCTTCACATCAAATTAGATTATTTATTATTACATGGCAAATTCCTCAGCTAATATCCCCTCTCACAATCGTCTACCCCCTTTCCAAATCACGGGATTCTTTTACCGCCTAATAATAAGTTTCTCCTAGTAACAGTCTTACTGGTTTTGCTGCGTCTGGAATTCCTTCGAGCTCACCAACTCCGAATGCGCCGGCGCGATGTGACGAGCCGGGGCCGTCTCGCCGCCACGTGGCCACGGCGCTTGTCCCCGCCGCCGATGCAAATCCCACGCAGTAGTCGTGCTTCGCCGGGCACGGCGATGTCCACTCGCCGCCAGATCCGCAGCCGTCCTTGTTTCCAATTCTTCCAAATTCGTTTGTTAATCCCGCCGATGCTGTATCGCTATGTTCGTTTCACTCACGCTGCCTTTGTCGCACACGTGTCTATACACTCATCACTTTCCTCACCTCACGCCGTTTAATCTTTACTGTACATCACTTAACTCGAAATCACTTAATAGTTCTCGCTGTTTATCATTGTCCTACGCTTCGATTTCTGCTCGATGTCATCGGATTCCTATCAACTATATTTCATCGCCGCCATCATTAGCTTTTCCGCACTACCGTCCGTTACCTCTTCCGCACCGACTCTCCCTTCCGACTGCCTCCTCTCGACTCCCTCCCCCCCGGGCCCCCCCCGGACGGCCGTCTCCACCGCGCTGCCCAAACCATGCTGGCACCCGCGTCTATGTTCAGAAACGCGGTGCGTTTCAATATTAATTACCATTGCCGGTGACACTCCCGGAAACAACACAAAATAATTAATCACACAATGAAGATGAGTTTCAACGATGATATCTCTAGTAACATCCAATGAGAAAACCGCAGCTGCACAGGAGAACCACAACGATGAGCCCTCGTGATTAACATGGCAGGTTGGTAGTTAGTGAGTGGTTAGTAGTCCTGTAAGTGTTGTGCGTGTTTTGCCCCGGGAGGTGGCGGTGATCTTCCCCCACTGGATGGTGAGATCCGACGCCGACCTCCCGTCAGCTAACGGGGTTTTCACCTAACAGTATCTTCCACCAGCGAGGCACCGCCCCAGCCGGGACAAGCTCTAAGCTTCCGCCCGGTCTCTAGGCAGGTGTGGTAGTGTAGTGCATGCATGTGTAAGTGTGTATGTAAGGGGTGAAGATAGGACAAGGAAGAGGAAGGAAAGATCGCACGCAGTTCGTGGCCCATTTGTAACGCTATTGCTCCGGAATTCGCCTGGTATTAATCGGAGAAACCACGGAAAACTACCGATCAGAGCACCCGGCCGCTAGAATTACCACCAGACTACGACTGAACACCTTACCTTTAAACTACCTCCAGGCAGCGACAATTCGACCTCGCTGAAAAGCTAGTGTCAAAACTCCTGCCGCCGTGGGGAGTGGGAACCTAGGACCTCACGGTGAGAGGCGCTGCAGGGACATCAGTTGATGCACTGAGCCACCGCTCCCGGTGCCATGGCAGGCCATCGTTTCCGCCTTGTTTGTGGGCAGCGGCGGGCCGTCGCCGCGCCGATCGCTTCGGCAGCGCCGTCGACGCCCAGAGCCAGGCCTCGACCCCGCCCCCCAAAACCCACCCCCAGGCACCGCGAAGGGAACAGTGACGCGGCGGTGGGGGAGAGAAAGAGAGAGAGAGCGGGCGCAGGGGCTTGTTTACATGTAAATTGCGCGAGCGAGCGCCGATGGCGTACGCGGCCCACCCGAGGTGTCGCCCCCGCCCCCGCCCCCGCCCCGCCCCGCCCCCTCCCGCGGACGAACGCCGCCGCTGCCGCTGGAGCGCTTTTCCGCGCGAGCTCCGGGCGCCCGCCCCCTCACCCCCGCGCCAATTAGCGGTGCAGGTACGCGGCGTTTTGCGGCTGGGGGTGGAGGTACCGGTGTGCGGGGGTGGGACGAAGGAGAGAGAGGTGAGGGAGTGATGAAAAGGAAAACGGAATGGAGCGAAAAGTGATGTTGCGATGTATGGCGTGGAGTGCGAAGCTGTGTGCTGTGTAGGGGGAGTGGCACAAGAAGTAATATGGCGTCGAGAAGTGAGACGAGTATCAGGGAGAGATATATGGAAAATTTAACTGTGGAAGGTGCTGTGACGGGAGAGGGAGAATAGAAGTGACTGAAAAAGTCGTGACAGGACGGTGTTAAGCATGATGGGATGGGTGAGACGTGATGAAACGGGGTGGGACGAGGGGGGGGGGGGGGGACGGACTGGCAGGGTGAAACGGGACAGGACGGGGAGTGCTGTGAAAGGGAGAGATGTGGCGCGAGCGGTGTGACAAGAGGGGCGTGACGTGAGTGTTGTGACGGGGTGGTCGTGACAGTGTCGTGATAGGGGTGAGGGGGTGGAACGTGACGTGGTGGGAGGTGACAGGGTCACCTGAAGGGGTGGAATGTGGCGCCGAACGGAAAGACTTCTCTTTTTTATTAATTGAGAGCCATCATGAGGAGGTATTAAATTGCTGGGCATACTGACGACACCGGCATGGCAGGAGTAAACTTCATGACAAAAGTGTTGCGGTGATGTTCAGAGCGTGTAGGTGCGTGCCGGAAACGGGCGAAGTGAAGGTGTGTTCAGCACAGGAAAGCTGGTGGAGGGAATGGGCACATAACTCTTCGCATAGCAGTGTTTGAAAACGATAGGAAGCTGTTGTCCAATGCAAAGTGGTATATGATTTCTCGTTTAGGTAAACGATCCCGATTGGTCACCGATCAAGAGAGTATTTATTTGCATATACATATTTGATCTCTATTCTTTTGAATATATTTGACCAAAGATTCAAAGAGTAGCGACGTGATTCGAATCTACTGCTGAATTCTTGCGGCCCTGAGTTCGAATTCGACACCTGATTTTACATGCGTGTTATTTCACAGAGTGTTACACTTGAAAGCTTGATCTAAAATAAGAGAAACAAATGGAAGTACACCTAGAGCAACCTTCGTATTATATTATATTGAAGTGAGTTAACCATCATCACTGTTGCCCATTAGTATCTTTCGATTAGAATTTTTTTTGTGTCTTTATTATCAGACATTTATTATTATTCATTTAGTGGGTATCAGAAATCATTTACGAATTTGTTTTATAGACGTAACTCATTCAGTAGATTATAGTACATTTACTACGCATTTAAAAATAATCAAGAAGAAACGGAACGAGTATTCTACGCTCACTGATTTTCATATTCATATTATGATGGTGCAGGTGTTTCAGTTCTGAGAATGTTTTTCCCTCTACATTTCATTCCTTTATTACGTTACAAGGGGGCTGTTCAAAACTTTACAGCGTACGGACAATATATACATGAACCTGAAGTAGAAAGGAAAAAATGTTTAAAATCGTAGTCGAAAGAAAAAACGGTGGTCGAAATTAATTTTCTTGATATTTTTATATTTTTTCAAGTGTAGACTAGTTAATAATGAAATTACTCCCAAAGAAAATTATGCATGCGGGTCAGTGATTGAAAAATGAAGTATAAGTGATTAGGAGTATCTATTATTTATGAAATAGTTGGTGGAATAATTTCATTGCAGAGTTTTGTATATGGTTCCAGTCGAAGTTGGAGCACAAATTATATCACAAAAACTGGAATGAAGCGATTGATTGGTTAGTGATTCCGGGCGCATCAACCGCTAAGGTCATTAGAATCACAGTGTTGCCAACCTACTTCGGCTTGCGGAGATCTTCGCCGCCAGGTATCTCCCACCAGCATTGCACCGCCCCAGTGGGGACCAGCTCTAAGTCCGACCGGACACCCCGACTGGTCTCCTGGCAAGTGTGCTAGCGCAGGACATTGAGAGAGTGTGTGTGTGTGTGTGTGTAAGTAAGGGGTGAGGATATGTCAAGGAAGAGAAAGGAAAGATCGCGCGCGGTTCGTGACCAGTTTGTCAGGGTATTAAGGAGTGAGGATATGACGGTGGGGCCCAGCTCTATGCCCGACCGGACACCCCGACTGGTCTCCGGGCAAGTGAGTAAGTCTCCTGGTATCGATATATTTAACATCAATTTATTGGTTCCGACTTTTTTGTAATCCATGTTTTGAGCTCGATTTTTTTACTTCGTTGATATTTTATTTTTGAATATCTTCAAGCTTCACTATGCGCACGTTTTGTTGAACTTTCCTTTTGCTTGTAGTGGTAGTAGAGCTTAGGGTGAGTTTCTATTTTGTTAACAATACAGAAAAATCAAATCTGTTTGTTCCTTTACCGTTAAAAATACTTTTTCTATAATTCGGCAACGAAAATATCTAGTTTTTGAAATGTTAATCCCTCGCTTGTTAAATTTGTTGTTATTATTATTATTATTATTATTATTATTTTTCATCTTTGAACTATTAATAGTTCAATTGTTGGGAAGGGACTCTGAAACTCAAGAAAGCGCGCGCAGATGATTTTCTCCCCCATGCGTCACATACAGTTTTTGACTGTTTTTTGACAAAATAAATAAAGTGTGCTAGCGAGGGACATTGAGAGAGAGAGAGAGAGAGAGAGAGAGAGAGAGAGAGAGGTGTGTGTGTGCGTGTGTGTGAGTGTAAGTAAGGGGCGAGGATAGGTCAAGGAAGAGAAAGGAAAGATCGCGCGCGGTTCGTGACCAGTTTGTTAGGGTATTACTCCGGCTTTCATCTGGCGTTGATCGAAGAAACCACGAAAAATGACCGATCAGAGCAACCGATCGATAGATTTCTACTCCAGACAGTGACTAAACACGACTGTCTCTGTCGAAAATCCTGACACCATCGGGACTCGAATCTAGGCCCTCCTGGTCAGAGGCACTGCAGTAACATCGGTTGATGCCTTGAGCCAACTCAGTCGGTGGAATACATCCAGAAAGATAGAGAGGGTTGAGATCGTATCCCATAAAAGAAGAACCGGTAATTAGCCTGAGATGCAGAAGAGGAGCTCAAATATTTTATTAAATAGCAGTAAAATCTCCCTCCAGGCTCATTGCACTTAAGAATGTTATTACTTAGAAGGCGCCATATTCCAGCGTCGGAGGCTGCCTCTGATGCCCCCATTCTGCTTCTCGTCTGCCTCTCCGGAGAGCTGCCGGCCGTACTGTTTTTCGAGCTCGTTCGCTCTCACGCCGCAAGAGGGCGAAGTGGCGCTGTAACGGCCACGGATCTCCCCCTTCCTTCCCCCTCCCGCTACACCACTGTCCTGCCACACGAAGCGCAGTGTGCCGAAATGGCACTAAAAGCGCGCGCGGCATATTTTGAAATAATGCATTTGTAATTGTCGAACTTTCAGAATAGTTAAGTTTAAATGTAAGTAATATTAGCTGTGACGTGTATATTGATGCGGCCCTTATTTGATGTAGATTGATATGCGGTGCCCTTATAAAGCGGTGTGTTGCTGTTCCTTTTAGTGTTGTTCAAATGAAAAATATTAATTTGTTACTGATTATTACGTGTATTATTTTATGTAAGATTTATTTATTGTCATTTAATTGCCTTCAAAACTTCAAACATAAATTACAATAATTTAATCCAAATAATAAAAAAGGGGAGACTCAGGTATATGACTCGTTTACACACTATCCTAAAAGTCAATAAAATGTTAATAAAATGGTAAAAAAATATAAGAAAGTAATAAAATGAGAGTATCAAGTAACTAATCTAAAAATAAAGAGAGTATATTATGGAGAGTCCAAATGTGAGTCAGAAGCCAAATTAAATATATTAAACTGAAAGGCAAGATTGTATTATAATAGACATTAGACATTTTCTACCTTGTAATGGTGTAATTTGTATCAGTAATAGTGCCACGAACGTTTTGTATGTTATACAAGTATTCTGTACGAAGAACGCATGTAGTCAATACCTCTAGACTTCGTCCAATTGCAGGTAAATTTATTGCCACTGTAATACACGTAGAAGCAAGAGTTGATGTAGACGTTGCATAATCCAGGACCTGAAATTGAGAAAAGACACACGTTGCACGGATATAAAATAAAACTTTGTAAATTAAAATTCGGAGGCTGCATAAGCAGGTTCTTTAAAAATAAGATTAAATATTTCCACAGGCAGGCGTAGCCTAAAACAAGAGGACACCAACATTTCCGGAGTCTTTAATTCATTTACAATCATTACTTACAAATAATATATTACATGTACCAAAATTTTCAGTGAATTTTTGAAATGTTCAAATGTATTTCTAGGCGATTGTAGAAAGAATTGCCTCCAACTTGACCTTATTTTTCATAATAATTTTGTTTGCTGTTCAGTATTTACAGCTCTTTTTGACCAATTTTTTTACTTTTTGACGCATATTTAGGGGTTCCTGTGGGAGTTAGAGTCCAAATTGGCCACCTTTTAAGGCTAGATTGGAAAGTTAACGTTTTGCCTTCAAAATATGATTTATTTGTTGCAACTTTGGGCAACTTTGGCTACTATTTCTTTTTTATTTTAAAAGTTTAGAAAAAACATGAAAAATAATTTTAAGTATTGAAAAAGAAAGTGTAAAAAAGTTGGTAATCACAGCACAAGTGTGTAATTCTCCACCTAAATAAAAGGCGTAATTTCCCAAATTTGATATCCCTGGGAGAATAATACTTCCTGAAACATACGTAGATAGGATACCAATATACCGGTTCACTAATGTAGCCTTGCGTTTAAATATAACTACACGTTCTATTCGCCATTTTTATGAGGGATTTAACATATTTCCAGAAATAACCTTTTTATTCCTTGAGGTTAAGGGGGACCCTTTGAATTTTTTTCTTACAGCCGCCTCAACCGAAGGTTCTTTGCGACTCCAAAATATTTTGCATATTCTATATTTGTTTTAAGATTGGTTAAATATACAGTACAGACTCTACAATAGGAGTGACATAATTTTAAGAATTCGTCACTCGGCATCCAATCTTGGTTAGTATGATAAAATGTACAGGATGTTGACTATATGCGACAGTTCAATCTTATGCAAATCACAGAGAAGCGCGGTTAGTTTGTGTAACAACGGTGAATGTGTTGTGTTGGCATGTCTGGAGCGAAGTCTGCATAGCAGTATTTGTTCTCGCCTAGTCATTTATTTATCCATATGCATTGATTTGAAAAATATCCTCAGGACCACAGCCTATGCATATTTGTTTATAATGTAACGTATTGTATTTACAAGCAGCAAACCGGTAGCGGTAGCTCAGTGCATCAACTGATGTCACTCCAGCGCCTCTGACCGGGAGGTCCTAGGTTCGATTCCTGATGGCAGCAGGATTTTCGACACAGTCGCTGTCTGGACGCGAATTCTAGCGGCCGGCTGCTCTGATCGGTAGATTTCCGTGGCTTCTCCGATCAACACGAGGCGAATGCCGGAGCAGTACCCTACCAAACGGGCCACGGACCCCGCGCGATCTGCCTTTCCTGTTCCTTGTCCTATCCTCTCCCCTTACACACACACTTACACTAACATGCAGTACACTACAACATATTCCGGGAGACCGGTCGGGAGCTTGGCCCGGCTGGGGCGGTGCCCCGCTGGTGGGAGAGTTCTGGTTAGGGGGAAACTCCACTAGCCGACGGTAGGTCGGCGCCGGATCTCGCCATCTAGCGGGGGAAGACCACCGCCATCTTCCGAGAAAGAACATGCACTACATTAACGGGACTAATGACCAAAGCAGTTGACGCGCCCGGAAACACGAAAAAATCAATCAATCAATCAATACAAGCAGCAAGACGGCACCTTGCAGGCACCGCGTCGCAGGATTAGGGCGCCGGAGAATACTGGGTAGAGAAAGGAAGTAGAATGAATAGACCATAACTAGGGGCGGAGGCACTCCGAGGTATTTTCAGAACATCCAGGAATCCATGGGAAGGGATGCCCAAAATGCGTGGCGGCGCGGCAGTCACGTGGCATGACGTGTCCCGCGAAAGCAAGATGACGTTGCGGGTCACGTGGTCTCGAAAGTATCTAAGCGAGAGCGCAAAGCGCGGCGGTGGGTTTTGAGGTGAGTGAAAACCTTGTGCGAACGCACAAAACGTGCGCCCAGGGCGGTGCGGAGACGAGCTATTCTCGTAGGGCAACGCATGTGTTGGGACGCCGCTGGGGAACATTTTTTCCACGTGTGACTGTGGTCATAGGGGCTTTACGTTGTACGCGTAAGGTCGCTGAGGAGTGGCGAGACCCACGAGTCAAGCAGATTTGCATCTTTTAAGGATCGCTCCTGCGGTCGGAAGTATAGTGTCTAACAGAGCTGTACATAACTGGTAAAACTATTTATTTGTAAATACTTATTAATAAATATGTAAATATCTGCAGCTCGTGTCTGTGATTGATGTTGTGTTCCCACGACGTCACAATAAAAATAATACTGGGAGAGTTTGTAATAGTTCAGCTGATTTGCGCGCCCTTGGCAGCGTTCGGGCCCAACGTGCAACGCTGCGCCGGGCGCGCCCCGCCCCCTCCAAAGAGCCGCGTAGCCTTTTACGCCGCCCGCAAGAGAGCGCTCGCGCGGGAGGGGGCGGGGCGGCCCCCGAGGGCGCCATTTTCGCAGCGGATCGCACGCACCGAGGCGACGGGATCGCTCCGAACCCTAATTAACACGCCTGCCAGCGCCTCGCGTTCGCTCGCGTCACCACCCCCCCCCGCCCCGCCCCCCTCGACGCCCCCCCCCCCCCCCCCCCGCCCGATCTCCTCCACGCTCGCGCTGTCGGCCTTCCTCACTCTGGCCCTTGGCCGAACTCTTCCCTTCCCTCACGCCAGCTCTCATGGCGTCCTTCACATTCTCCCTCATGTCCTTTCTCGTGTCCCCTTCCCGCCATCCTTCAAGCTTTCCCACGTGGGCCTCCTCACGCCCTCCCTCATTTCCTCCCTTTCGCCCTTCGTCTCGCCCTCCTCCACTCACTTCTCTCTCTCCCTCTTGCCCTCTCTCTTGCCCTTTCCCTCGCCTTCCTCTCTCGCCCTCCTTCCTTCTCTCGCCTTCCCTCCCTCTTTCGCCCTCCCTCTCTCGCTCCCTCTCTCGTCCTCCTTCTCTCGCCCTCCCCTCTCGCTCTCCCTCCCTCTCTCCCTCTCTCGCCCTCCCTCATTGTCTTCCATCATGTCTTCCCACTCGTCCTCGCCGTCACTCCACTTCTCACTTTGTCCTTGTCTCCACCCCACTCTTTTTCCGCCCCTTCTGTCCTCACCCTTCCCACCGCCCCCACCCTATCACAGCCCGCATTCCCTCCCCCTCCCTAGACTCGCCCGTCAGCCATTTGAAGACCTCATCGTGCGGGATGATGAGCGATGAAACTATCGCGCTTGAGTAAAGACTTACATCAATCTGTTCGTATGCTGACCTACGCTGTGACTCATTCACCGCCTGGCCTAAGATTTTTGGAACATTTTCAACGTTATCCGGTCCGCCTAAGATGCACTAACAGTGTGCTGATGACCTCACCGTACGTAGTTCACAGGTGAGTTTTCTCAGGCGCGTTAACTACATCGACCATGAGTCCCGTACGTATAGTGTATGCTGTATCCCTGGAGGTAAGTGCGTTCCTCAACTGCTGAATTGTGTGTTCCAGTGCCCTAGGTGTTCGTACGTGAGGGAGTGGAAACGCATGAAGTATTTGAAGTTTCGCACACCGGAAAGACGTGTGCTCGATTCTCTTCGTACTTAACAAGGTGGATCGAACTCCCATGCAGGCATGGATGGAAGCTCTAGGGGCTAGTTACTCTGATCTGTCATTTCAATCGTTTCCTCCGGTACTTACAAGATAATGGCAGAATACATACAGAATATGGAAAAACTGTAGAATTATTTTATAAGCGTATATTTATTATATGTTCACTAAGCAAAAATTTATTCGATACGTATTTAAATATAATTTTGTAGCAAATGCATTTGCGTATTCAAGATGTATTGTTATGTATATAAAAGAAGATTGTAAGGAGTACTGTGAGTGCGCCGTTACAAATAATTTACATGTGCAACAAAACACAATAATGAACGTGTGTCTTTAAAGTTGTGGTTGCTTTTATTTATTTTTTTGCAATATTTTTTTAAAAAATTGCTTTTATTTATTGTTTTGCAACAAAAGGAATAATATTTTTGAAAACGTATTAGCAACTCAGGCGGTGTTTGTGACGGTTATATAATATCATCAGGTATGCATAGTTAATTAACATCGAATTAGTCACGACAAGTCGCTCTGAACACGTCCCCGCGCTTTGCGCTCGAAAGAGCTTTGTGCTTTGAAATAAATAATTTCGCTTATCGTATTTAATTTTCGTAGAAGTTGTTATTACTCCTTCGTTTGCCCCAAGCAAAGGTCAGAGGTGCGCGTCATTTCCATTTCAATTTTGACAGAGGGCATTTTCAGGAAGATTTCAGATTGTATTCAAAATTGCTGAGCACTTTCGGAATTCTTGGAAATTAAATTTTTTTGGAAGATGATTGTACGTTTCAGAGTGCATGAAAAATATGAGAGTTTTGAAAGGCTGCATGCTGTTGAATGTAGAACAGAAAGAACGTTAAGGAAAATTTGAAAAAAGGAGAGATAAGTGAAACGATGGGTACCTGAAGGAGCAGGAGTTGTGAAATGAAGGGCAATTGATATTATGCACACTCAGAAGTACTGTAGATAAGGGTAAGACGAACTGGATGTTGAATGAAAATAATATTAATAAAGCAGGAAAGAAAATGAAGGTAATCAATGGCCAAGGCAATGATGCTACATTTAAGAAAACAAAAGGAATATTTCAATAACGGCATAGTATATGGTAAGGGATGAATTGTAAGATACTCTTGAAGGGATTTTGATGAACTGACAACCCTTCAAGCAAGCGTTCTTAAAAGAGGGAGAACGTTGAACCACTTCATGAACAAATCGAAATATTCAGTGTGATTGTGATTTACTAAACCCAATAATTTGGAAATCAGTTATGATAATCTTGGAAATGAAATCCAAGGTAGATAGAGCCGGTTATGCAGAGGATTGTAGCGTCATAGGGATAGGCGTCCTGCATCAGAGAAGCCCTTGCAAGTTATGGGCATGAGAGTAGCTAAAAACAGCCAGCAAACAATGTGCGCCCCACTGGACAAGAGAGACTTCCAATAGAGGAGGTTACTGGGCGCCAGAGTGTCGCGTGTTGAGACAGTTCGCTTACCGAGCGTCTCAGGGTAGTGCGCGGAGGCAGATGACGTACCAAGTCACGTGGTTCGGTCCTTTATAAGGTATTGCCGCGAAGCCACTGGCGGGTAATGCTTCTTGTTTCCTGGCAATATACTGCAAAACCTTGTCCGCCCAGGCTGGCGCGGAGTGCTGTGGGCACGAGGTGCTCCGATGAGTTCGTTTGAGTTGTTCTCAACCAATGTAAGGCAGAGGCTGTGTCAGCCAGCTAGCAGCACGGCAGATGTCGAGTCGCGAGTAGACCGTGTTGGCTATTTGATGGCGCCGCTGCAAGGCGCGTGTACAGAGGGGAGCTGAAGGTCGTTAGCTCCGACAAACAGCTCAGAGTGAGAGCCTGTATATTGTAAAGTTATATGAATAAACTGTGTGTAGCTCACTCGTGTCTGTGTTCTAATGGCGTATGTCCCTACCCACGACGTCACAGGAGAAAGCGAGTGGAACTAGGCAATCATGCATTTAATGCTCTAACTCGGTCGACAAAATATTTTTCTTTCTTACCACTTGTGCAATTTATTGTGCAATAGAATGAATGAATAAATATTTAAGAATTTCAATATTAAAGTCAAGGGTTTATTATTGAAGCTTTTTTGACCTACGTTCTACAATAAAGAATATAATATTGGTTG
The DNA here is from genome assembly GCA_964035755.1 of Teleogryllus oceanicus. Classification (NCBI taxonomy): domain Eukaryota; kingdom Metazoa; phylum Arthropoda; class Insecta; order Orthoptera; family Gryllidae; genus Teleogryllus; species Teleogryllus oceanicus. The sequence goes on along the minus strand of CAXIVR010000007.1, from coordinate 86,465,908 downwards.
GATTTCCATCAGTAACCTGTATCACTCATTTCTAATGTGCGCAGATGTTGACAGAAAAATACGCAATCTCCTGCTATTTGAAAGGTGCCAATGCTTTCGTTACATTTCACAATAGCTCTGAAAACAACAACAATGAAATAGTTTTGATTTGACTGAAAATACGAATATTTTCGTTCATCCTATTTTCATACTGTCTGTACCGACTGAATTCTCATTATTAGTGCATCATGGCTTACGACATAGCTGACGTAATGCGACAGCAAGGCTTCAAGGAAGAGGCTGCCTGCAATAAAATATTTGCTATTCACGGGTTGTGTAATGGAACAACGTTACTTTCTCACTTACTACGTACTTACGTTGTGAAGCAAAAAGGTTTTTAATTCTGGAAGGGAGAGAGACAACTTTTCGTCAGAAAACCAATATTTTGGGGGCTGTGTTATCATATATACAGTAAATTACTTTCTGTAATACGAAGACACATTTTGTTGCTCTTGATACAGAAAAATTGGTTGATTGCAAAAATTGTCTGTTCGTCCATCTGTTGACAACGCTAGCGCCTAAACCGTTGAGACTATTTTCTCCTAAACTGATCGTTCTAAAGGAAATCTAGGACCTGCAAGTTTGAAACGGACATTTTGATTTTGGAGGGTGATTTACGTGAAGCATTGTCAATAATTTTTCAAAATTCCTCTAAAGTTTTTAATTATTTTTTTCTCGTGTATCGTAAAGGGCACTTTAAAATTGAGCATGTCTCATTTTCCTTAATTAAATCTTATTAAATAATGAAGTATTAAAAGAGATTTCTATTAGAGAAATTATGTCTTTTTTACTGCTCAATATTAACTATGACATTGTGTTATATGTTAATTTTTTTTTTTTTTTGAAAAACTGAGGTAATACTTTATTATTTTTTTCCTATATTTTTTCCTTAAAACCGGAAAAATTGGTGTGTAATTTTGGGGGCAGGAGTGAGGGTAGGCTGAGAGTGGGGAAGGCCGAGATAAGGACGGGAGGAAGAGGGTGAAAAGGAATGCTGACGGCGGAGGTAAGAGCGGGGGGGAAAAAAGGGGGGGGGGAAAATTAAAGGAAGGGGGGCAGGTGAATGAAAGTGAGGGGGGGCCAGGGCGATGCCTAGGGCGATGGCGATGGTGGCGGCGACGGCGACGGTGAGGGTGACGACGAGTGCGAGAGTGAGGGCGAGGGTGATGAGGATAAGAACAAGTGCGAGGGCGGTGAAGAAAACATGGGCTAGAGCTAGTGCTAGGACTTTGGGTGAAGGTGAGGGTGTTGTAGAGACCGAGGATGATGGTGATTTGGATGATGATGATGATGATGGCGAGGGCGAGAATGATGACGAGCGAGATAACGAGGACGAGGGCGATAGCAATACCGAAGGCATTAGCAAGGGGTAGTGCCATGGCGAGGGGAGAGCGTGAGTGATGTCAGGCGGACGATGGTGAAGGTGGGGGCGTGGGGGGGGGCCGGGGGGGGGGGGGGGGGGGACTACCGAGGGAGAGAACAAGGGTGTTCGCGCAGATTCCGCATGTAATGTTTTATTGTGCCTTTGCTACGCTGCAAAGAGGCAGTTTCGCGAGTTTAATCCATTAACGACTGGAACGCACCGCCCCGGGGACCCGGCTTCCAAGGCGGCAGTTTCAATTCCAAACGACCGAAGAAAAGGAAACCATCGCCCCATGAATATGGAAATTTTTATCTTTATTTCGGGAGGGAATAAAGAGGTGGAGAGGTGGACTGTGGAAGAGAGCTATAATTGAATAATGAAGTCGTGAAACTCGCAGTAGCAATTCCCAAGCTCCGGTCGCTTCTCCTCGCCTGGTAGGTGTTTTCCGCCCAGTGGTCTTGTAAAATCACATGGAAAAGGTTTTTTTGTACACTGTGATAAGCCAAGAACCTTGGGTGCAGTTTTGACGATATAAGCGGCATGTAGCGTTAGTAATATCAACATTTTTTCTAACTCGGAAGTCAAAGAATACGTGTTGTTATGACAACCGATCAACAAAGTTTAATACTCCATGCTTGGTGTCATAAAGGCTCATTCGCAATGCAAACATAAATATAAGCATGGCGTTAACATAAAAGTTAGGACTAAGTCCATAAGCGAACTCATTCACAATACGATTCCATAAGCATAATACGTAAGACGTTAACTTAAAAGCTTGCTTCAAGCTTCTGTGCTTATGCTTATATCAGAAATAAAAAATGGACCAATCGCAGTACGTTAACTCAAAATCGAGTATCGAAATAAGTCGAGAGTCGAACTAATGCAATCCATGGATAGAGCTACCCTCGTCATGGACACAGTCGATATCACGAAATCGATTCTCACATCCAACCAATAGTAAACTCGAATGTCTCACTGCCAATAGAAACTCTTATTTTGCTCACGTTTACAACGCGGTGTATGTCGTACCCATGATTATGTTGAAAATAAATTTAATAATTTAGTGTTAAAAATTTCACAATACCAGCATTATAAACAATCTTTTCTGTTGCAAGAAATCGTTCATAAAAGGGCCTTTTGTGGCACAAATGATGACGTATTAGATTTCACGGGACGAATGATTGTGTCATCACTCATGATTAATTGTCAATACTTGGTTTGTAAACTCCTCAAGTCAAGAACCTGTATCATACTGAAATGTGTATCGTAATGAGTACCATCATACAACTGGTTGCAACCATCAAATGACAGCATTATATCACGGGAGTAGAAAAAATTAAGAGCAGAATATAGGGTGGTATGGATGACATCTCCGAGCGCACGTGTGACTTCTAGTACATGGTAAATTTGTGGGCAGAGTGCCTGTGCAAAAGATAATTAGTTTTTCCACTTTTAGATCTCAACTTTTTGAAATGCACCTCATTTTATGGATTAATCAATAGAGTTAATATTTTTCTAAAAATGTAATTGAAATTTCAAACGTCGAAGTGTGACGCGAAGTCGGTAGCAGCGATCGACACAACGAGGATGTGAGTTTGAATCCTGTATTAGATATGGATGTTTTCATCGTGTTTGTTGAATGGTAGCATTTTCAGTGTCGTGTGTATCCCATTCCAAAAAGATGATTTTTCATTTTCATCACCCTACCGTTTGCAATGGCTCCGGGCAACAACTGTTACCACTGCAACGTCTCGGACCGGGAGGGACTAGGGTTTCAGTTCCGATGGTGGCGGATTTTCGATACTATGTAGACAGGTCGGACTCAGCTGTCTGGTGGAAAATTCTATCGGCCGGCTGCTCTGATCTTTAGTTTTATGTGGTTTATCCAATCAACACCATGTGAACACCGGAGCAGTACCCAAACAAATGCGACGAGCACCGCGCGCGATCTTCTCTTCCCGTTCCTTGTACTCGCCCCACCTTACACTCTTAAAGTTACATTCATGCATTACACTATCACACATCTCAGGAGACAAGTTGGGAGCGTAGAGCTTAACCCTGGTGGGACGGTTCTTCATTTGAGAAGCTATCTGGTGGGAGACCCCTGCACGCCATCGTGTAGTTCGTCGCTGGATCTCACGTTCCAAAGAGGCAGGAACACCGCCTCCTTCTGGGATGTAACAAGCGCCGCAGCAATGGGACTAATTCCGTCAGAAAATGACAGAGTAGGCTTCCGCGGTCGGGGTCAGTATCTACTTGGCTGTCCGGGAGACGTTGCTCCGCGTGACGGCTAAAACGTGGGCTTCTGTGCTTAGGACAGCCAATTAGATAATGTCCTCAGTTGTAGAAGCGCCCGGAATCAATAAATACCATCACCCACCAACCGCGATCAAAATTAAGAGAAAGAAAGTGGTTTGAATCAAAGATTAAAATAAACTGGAAGTATATAGGTCAAATTGTATTATTATTATTATTATTATTATTATTATTATTATTATTATTATTATTATTATTATGTTACTATTTATGTGCAGTGTTATGGAGTGGAGTGAAGTGGAGTGTTGTGAAAAATTGCCCGCTGAAATTATGTATTATTTATTATAACTTATACAGTACTTTTGTTTTGGAGAGTATTGTATTGTTGGTCAATGTAAGCTTAATGCATGTAAAGTTGAGATATTCTTCCACCAAGTTCTCTTCTATTACCTGCAGAATCTAAACAAATAAAAGTGAATTCAACGACATGTAACAGACATCGATACTTCAAAGTGTAAGGTATGTATAGTTACGAAAATGTTTACATTCCTAAATTGTACTTAATCTTCAGAATTGTCAAGTTTGATAAAGATTATTACAACACAAACGGAGAAAATAAATAATTTAAATAATATGGTGGTAGATACCACATGATCATTATTTTTCGCCTGACACTACACTATGAGCTGATTGATACCTAATATATTCCACCATTGGCGAGTAGCGGTGTAGGAGACCTGGAACGTGATAGATTCGTTAGAGATCAGTGAAAATGCGTATAAAACATTTTAATCTAAAAGCATTGTACGGTAAAATACAATAAAATAATATCATTTTATTAAATATGAGACAATTACATTAAAAATAATAATCTTAAACCCGTGACTTATATAAAATTGATCTTCTTCTTCTTCAAAGATTTGATACGATAAAAGTCCGGCCAACGTCGGGTATTTTCTTAGTTAATAAAAACTCTAATCGTATATGTGTCTGGAATGAAGTTTCTGGGAAGAACGCTAGGCTGCACGAAAGAAGATCATATTCGTAACGAGAAGATTAGGAAAAAAGCACATGTCGAAGAAATTGGAACTAAAATAACCAAATACCGAAAGAACTGGTATCGTCTTACGCAAAGAAAGGATCATATAACACTGCCTAAATTAGCATTACTTTATCAACCACATGGAAAAAGAGACGCGGACAGACCCAAAAAAAACGATGAAAGGAAAACTTGTGAAGACGGAACATGCTCAAACCTAATACATGCAGCGCAGGAGAAGAAGATCGTATACATGTGTAGAGTGTCCCAATTGATACAGTGGCTACGTGGGCCTAGACCCGAACGGTGTGTGAATTTTTGCGAGGACCGCGTGTAGTTGCACTTTCACCGCTTCGCGTCGTCCTCTCTGCCGCTCGCGGCACGGCGCCCCCAGGGACCCCTCCAGCTCCTCCCCCTTTTCCACTGCCCTCCTCCCACGCTCAAATATTTAAGCCCAATTAGCGCTGACCCCGCCATTTGCGCTCCGGGGGGGAGGGGGAAAGGGGGGAGGAGAGCGCTTACCTCGTGCAAAAGAGCGAGTGGTCTCGCGGCCGCCGCGCCGTGGCGAAGGAGGCTGGTGGCTTGCTTCTGGGTAGCACGAAGCTCGTCTTGGAATGGCCTCGCGGCTGCTCTCAAGCGAAGCTTGGTTGCCCGAACGCACCCACACAGGCGGCTCAGGGCATCAATGGATGTCACATCAGGGTCTCTGACCTGGAGATTCGCGGGTTCGAGGCCCGACGGAGTTTATACGCTATCTGGGGGACAATTCTAGCGGCTGCTCTGATCGCTATTTTTGCGTGGTTTTTGCCGGAGCTATACCATAATAAACGGATCAAGGACCGGGCGCGATCTTTCTTTCCTTTTCAGTGTCCTATCTTCACCCATTACTGATACAATTACACTTACACTTGCATTCAGTACACTACCATTCATCCCGAGAGACCAGTCAGCTAAGAGACTTTGCCGTCTGAGGCTGCACCCCTTGGTAGGAGATACCTGGTTGGGGAAACCCCAAGCGAGCAAGATGATCACCACTACTGCCCCCATACAAACATGCACCACAATTGCGGGACTAGTGACAGTAGTTAACGCGCCCGGAATCACTAAAAAATGAAGCAACTGACTGCGTCCGGAAGCAGGGTTGTGTTTGCAAACGCGATCTGTTTTCATACTCTCATAACGTTCCAACCCGTAAAATGATATTGCTAATACGAGAATGACTTCTATAAACGGTTTGCATGTATTAGAATGTGAATAGTGGGCATTGTTTATTGATTGGTTTCTCTTTTGTCTTAATGTAAAAATGATATTAATGTGAAGAACCATATTGCCGTACAATATTTGTTGAACCCATAATTTACTTCTGTTTTCACCAATACAAACATCAGTTTTAACCTTTAATAAAATTGCTTTTCTTTAATTCATTACATCAAATTTTGGTAACAAAGAGCTATGAACAATGAAATGTAGGTTCTCCTTCAGAAGAACCTCCTTAAAACAGTGATATATGCGTGCTGATTCAACATATTACAAATTATTCTTGTATTTAATTTTAAAAAATAGCTTTTTCAGGTTGTAGATAATGAAATAAAGAATAGCATTCCAGGGTGAATAAATTTTCTTCACTCGTGAAAATTAGCTGTCATGGCTCTTATCTTTACCTCTAGTGGTAAACGTTTTCACTCGTGCATAAAATATCATTTCTCTCCGGTACACCTCAAACTACTTTCTTCTCCGCTAAGGCGTTCAGAACCTTTCGCGGAAACTTTGAGGTTGTCGTAAGGAGCCGCGGATTATTACGAGATGCGGGTGATGGGTTGATGCGCTGCATCCCCTCGGCGATAGCGTCACCCGTACGTACGCGTCAACCGTGAAGCGACGCGAACGCTAAGTGCGGTGCCGGCGCTCTGAATGGAGAGGCAACTGTTTGCGTTCCCGCAGGCATTTATCGCGGAGTGTGTGCCCTGTGTGTGTGTGTGTGTATGTGTGTGTGTGTGTGTATGCATGCCGGGTTTCCAGGAACTTCACAAAGCGGCTCTGCCTACCCAGCCCCGTTAGTCATTCACCCCCTCCCCAACTACTCAGAATGAGCCTGCATACTTGCAAGACACCGGATATTCACATACCGTTCATATGTGTCGATTAGCATCCGCTAGATGGGTTGATGTCTCCGGACATGTCAACTGCCATGGTCAGTAGTTTCCAGTGTACCAGTTATAGGGACTGTTTTATCACGATGTTCGTCCCCTGGATATTGAAATCCGACACCGACCTACATGTCGGCTTGCGGGGTTTTCCACGTCAAGGTATCTCCCCGCGTGGCACCTTCATAGCCGGGCCCAGCTGTAAGTTCCCAACTATGTGATAGCGTAGGATTCGTTGGCTTCCGCGACCGGAGTCATTTGATTCTTGGCTGTCCCGGAGGAGCCGCTTCTAAGTCGATCGAGCTGACTTTTCGCCTATCTTGTTGTGGCCCCGTTCAGAGCTGTACTGCAGCAGTATGGCTCTGAAGAAGGCCTACACCTGACATTGATCCGAGAAAACAAAAAACTCTCATCAGTGCGGATGACCACTAGAATTCTGCTTCAGGCAGCGACTGAGTTGGACCTACTCATTTACTCGTAGCTAGCATAGAAAATCCGTTACCAACGAGCATCAAATCCAAGAACTACTCAGTCAGTCATTGAAGACCCAGCGGCATTGCTGGCTCCGAAGTGAACTCATCCGGTACATCCGCTGTACAATTCTTTACAATTCGTTGCGCTGTACAATTCGTTCATACAGCGCAATCAGACTCTACACTGCGTTTCAATAAAAAGTTTAGAGTTGAAGAGAGAGATTTGTTGTAAATTGAATTGGGTTTTTGAATATGTTTATAGAGAAAGCAACTTAAATTTTCTTCGGCAATATTGTGAAGTGAAATACGGAATATATACAGATAGAGCGGACGAGTAATGTGTGGCAAGCGGGATTGGTGCGTGCAGATGGGATAGAGTGGATCGTACTGACAGAGCGGTCTGTTTCTCGGGTTTGTCTGCGCGAGTTGGGTGCAGAGGAAAACAGCCAGATGAACGGTACTGAGAGCGGTCGAGTTGTGTCTGGTGAGCGAGGTTGGTGCGTGCAGGGGGGTACTGACAGAGCGGTCAAACTGTCTGGCAAGCGAGATCGGTGCGTGCAGATGGGATGATCGTTGACGACGGCAGTTATGTCTCGCGCGAGATTGGAGTGTACAGAGGGGACAAAACAGCCAGAGTGAACGGTACTGTCAGAGCGGTCGAGTTGTGTCTGGTGAGCGAGATTGATGCGTACAGAGGAATGGAACAGTCAACAGTCAGAGTGGACGAATTGTCCGATAGAGCGATCGAATTGTCTGGCGAGCTAAATTGGTGCGTTCAGAGGGGATGGACTTGGTGGAGTGGACGAGTAATGTCTGGTGAGCGGGATTGACGCGTGGGAGGGGACGGAGCAAGCAGAGCGGTTCTTGCAGACAGAGCGGACGAGCAATGTTGGCCAGTGGAATTAGTGCGCGCGGGGAAGTGTAATAGGCAATTGAGAAAAAAATAAGAACTTGGATAAAAAGAACCCTGACTAATGAACAACTTGAATAAATAGAAAAAGGTAACAATTAAAACTTGGAGGTTCAGTAAAATTGCTCTAAAGGAGGTAGCGGAATACGATATGCAAATCTGCCTCCGGGAATAAAATATTTTATTGTATTTTTCACCGCATTACACCTATGAATATTGATTTTAATTATCCTTGTGAATTTCTGTAGATGATAAAAAAGTTTCGAGAATTTTATCAGGCACTATATCCGATTTTGACCCCTTACAATCAATAAAATGGAAAACATAAAGAAATTATATTTTCCTTCCTGGTTTAATATTGTATAATATTAATATTGTGTATTGTATAATGTTAATATTGTGTTCTGACGGAGATCATAAAAAGGGTTAAATATAAATTTTCTAAAAAAGGGCTAAATACAGTTTTCTAAAATGTCAACCTTTTATCTTATAATTTGCACCCAACAGCTCAATATAAATAAAAAAGTAATTTAGTAGTTTCTTATTAATTTTCGTAAAATTAGATTTTGTTTTATTAATTTCCTTTCTTTTTCTGTTTCATGTTTATTACAAAAGATAAATAATGAAAAACAAAATTGTAAGAAAAACTTAACGTATTGTAATTTGAATATTGAATGTATTAAGGTGTTAACATCTAGTGTTAATGGATTCTTTTTTCTAAATTTTGCGACTAAACGAATCCAATTTTTTGTTTCCAGTGCCATGTAATAAGGGTTTTTTCTGGCAAAAAACTCGCAGTATTACATAACTTTCTCTCTACTACGTAGCGAAAATGTAAAAATTAAACAGAAAAGATATGTTGAAACCAGTTGCAAAAAACAACAAAAAACAGTGTTCTGCGATACAGACAGTCGAGAAATATGTAAGAGTGGAGTACAAGGGAATACAGGTGGCAGGACAAGAGCAGCGCCATGCAAAGTGAGTCCGGGACAAAGCGACAAAAAAACAAACAAAAAAATGTTTATGGACACAAAGGTAGAAATATCTGACGTTGCGAGCTGAATGAAAGGGTTGCTAGCGTTATATGTGGTGGGTGTAGCTCGTAAAAAGCTGAGAACCAGGTCGAGAGCCACGTGTGGTGGAAGAAGCCGAAATGCAGGACTCTGCCCACAGTAGCTCGAAGTAAACGAGAATACGGTATAAATGTTTAATATGTTTTTCTAAGGTCTAGGGCGTAAGGGGATAATTCATTTAAACGGTTAAAGTCAAACTTGGAAATTTGAATAGGAAAGTGATATTTCTATTGTTTAACGTGAAAACAATTATTAAAACTGTATGAGACGCGTCACTGTAACAAACGCGTCACGTGCCATATATCAACCACTTTTTTTATATTTATTTTACGTCAAAAAAAGGCTTACGCATTAACGCATTAAAAGGCTTACTCTTCAAGAAAAAAATGTAAGTAAATTAGTGGATGCCGATCTGGGTGGCCGAGGTGGCTAAGAGCGAGTACCGATTCAGCGCTTCGGTACGAAGGGTCGCGGGTTCGAGTCCCGCCTTGGTCATGGTTGTTTGTCCCTTGTATTTGCATGTATGTGTTGTCGCGGAGGGCCTCGCGTTCTGCTGACCCCAGATCAGAGGAGTCCGCAAGTGTGTTGGTGTCTAGTCTATGGTCGAATATGCGTCCCATCGGGACGCAAAGGGTAACCGGCTGTCGGCTGGATAAAAACCCTAGAAAGAAGAAGAAATTAGTGGATAAATATTTTAAATGTAGATAGTTATTCACAACATCAGTGCATTAAGACGTTTCATAAATGAAATCTTCGCTGAATATATTTTGTGGAATCGATTCACCTCGTTTGGACGAATTACCTTTCAAGCTGAATCCGAAGTTTCTATCATATATTGTACTTTCATACAAACAAGAAATTTCATATTATTGAATCTGGAATAATGATGATAATAATAACAATAATAATAGTAATAGTAATAGTAATAGTAATAATAGTAATAGTAATAATAGTAATAGTAATAATAGTAATAATAGTTATAGCAATAATAGTAATAGTAATAGTAGTGGTAATAGTAATAGTAATAGTAATAAAAGTAATATAAATAATTCATAAGATGAACGAAAAATAGGATCAAGAGTGCCAGCCCCGTAAGAGTCGTGACCGTTGCCATAGAGTTTTCCTAGCTTGTAGCGGTTGGTTAGGCGAGCGGCTGTGGGGAGTGCGAAGCAAGTGATTCATTTAAATGGTGCGGTGCCGTCATGTAGGGGAGGACAGTGTAAATGCCCTAATAGAATGCTCATGAAACTGGAACAAGGAGCATGAATCAAATTTGAAGTGTCACGTGGTCGGAATACCCACGGCTTTTCACAGAATGCATGAAACAAGCCCTGTGCAACACAGATTTCCAGTCAGGAGGGCGCGAATGTGTCGCAGGTGTACTGTAGTAACACGCTGTCAAACTATGAATCAGATTTCCATTGTTAAAAGATTCCCAGATTAGAAAAGTATAAAAATATTTTATAAAAGTATATTTTCCCTGCGTTCATAATGAATTATATAATATTAAATATAATCAAAAAGTACATAATATTATATACAAGTATTTTTTGCAGTCTCACCTGACATGTTCAGTTATTTTAATAAAAGACATTTCACGCAGGCTTAGCGCATGAAAAATCGATCATTTTGATACGATCGTATAAAAATAGATTGTTGGCCTCAAAATCCAGCGCACAATCTACTGTGATATTCATGCTGTCCCGGCTGCGTACGGCAAGGGGAAGCGAGGCGCTACAGCAGAGACCCAGATGGGCTGGGAATCAGCAGGCGTCCACGGGCGACCTGCTTGCAATTGAAATCCGCTAACTATCGCCGACGGCTTGGCGACGGACGAGGAAGAAAGCAGGCACGAGCGAGATTTCAATTATTGTTTTAGACAAACGCAGAGACAAATAAAAGGGAAATGAATTCGTGCCGCGATGTTGCGTAGACGACGTGGTAATTATTTCCTGTGTCTGCTCTCGTGAGCGCGCCCCCAGATCGAGTGAGCTACAGGGCGGACATTTTATAATTCGCCGGCCACTGAAATCTCTCCCATTATTTCTCTCTCCTCTCCCTCGCCTTTGCTCTCCCCTCTCCCTCTCTCTCTCTTCTTCTCCCTCTCTTCCTACTCTACGTGCTTCCTCTCCCTCTTCCCTCCTCTCTCTTCTTCTCTCTCACTCACACACTCTCTCTTACTCTCTCTCACATACTCTCACTCTCTCTCTCTCTCTGTTGGCTCTCCCACGACATCGGTTCAAATGAACTGCTTCTCACAAACCCCACCCTCCTGAGTGGAATGTAACTAAAACTTCACCTGGACGCATGTGTTTGACAAGCAGCTAAAGTATTTGGAGATTTGAAACACGTGTAAATTGTGGATATAAATTAAACAGAATTCTATAGTAGTAATTACGCGCACGAGAGCGAAACAAAGAGAAATACGGAGAAGGAAGAGGAGGAGGTGAGGAAGAAATTAGTGATGAGAGAAAGGGGAGTGAGGGGACTCAGAAGAGGGCGGGGAAGTTTGCGGAGAGAGGGAGGGGAGCTTTGAGGAGACAGAAGAGGGGAGTGAGAGCATAGGCTTCCGCGGTCGGTGTCAGTAGCTACGTGGCAGTCCGGGAGACGCCGCGTCCTAGGCACAAGTCCAACGTTTGGCGACCTTCTTCAGGGCAAAATGCCTGCGGATTGCACTTTCCCTGAGGAAGGTCGCACAATGGCGGCATAAACGTTGGCACCTGTTCCTAGGACGCGGCACCTCCCGGACAGCCAAGTACCTAGAGGGGGGGAGGTTTGAGGAGAGAGAGAGAGAGAGAGAGAGAGAGAGAGAGAGAGAGAGAGAGAAGAAGAATTCAAGAGAGAGTGTGAGATTATATTTGGGAGAGAGAGAGGAGGTTGAGGAGAAAGAGAGAGGAGGTTGAGGAAGAGAGAGGAGGTTGAGGAGAGAGAGAGGAGGTTGAGGAGAGAGAGAGGAGGTTGAGGAGAGAGAGAGGAGGTTGAGGAGAGAGAGAGGAGGTTGTGGAGAGAGAGGAGGTTTGTGGAGAGAGGGAGGAGTGGGGAGAAGGGTATATATCAGTAAGGAGAGAATAAGAAGAAAGAGCAAGGAAAATAAATTAGGGTGGAGAGGAGTGAGGAGAATGAGTTACGGAGGAGAGGAATGAGGGAAAGCGAGGATGAGAGAGAGGAGAGCAGCGAGAGGAGAGTCTAGAATGATTGAAAACATTAGAAATAGTGAAGTTTTCTTTATGAGTGATTTACAGCAACTTGGCTAACAGCAAAGACATGGGTACCGCAAGAAGTTCCGCGGCGACTGGCGAATAAAATAATCGTCCTGAGCTCAATCGCCCCTTTCACGCCAATGAAAGTATGATATGAGATAGACAACAACGCGATTTCATGATGAATGCAATTTACCTAGTGTATTGCGATCATTGCAAAGTGAGACGTAATATAGTATCTCCCACCCATCCATTACCTCCATGATTGCCAATAGGATTGTGTTCCGAAAAAAGAGTGAGTAAAATGCGAAACAAATAATTATGCGATCGATATCCTATCAATGTCGTGCATAGTCATAGATGATGGCTCATTTAAATATGTGACACATGATAAACTACGTTTTAAGAATTGTTTTCCCTCGTGAATTTTTCGTTCGATTTTAGGGCCCCCCATCAGACCTTTTTACAACCAGAAAATGGGACCCCAAACAAAATCATGTTTTCTGTAATTACCCAATCACGTTCATTGAAACTCATTCATTTTCCAGCCCGACATGGGGAAATGAAAGAAAAATATACATGAAATCACTGCCGATGTGACAGTTCAGTATTCTCAATTAAATTTCCATAATAAAGTGGCGTTTCCCATGAAACGATGAATGTAGATGAAGACCACGAGTCAACATTTTTGATGAAAGGTCTTCGAAGAGAAAACAAATTATGTTTATGACTATATTAATGTTATATCAAAATAATATATTTGTAACCGTGTAACACGTAGGCTACTTACTTAATAAAATAATTAATTCATTTAAAAAGCAGAATTTTTTCAGTTTTTTTTTCTCGTTCGTAGTACCTCAACAGGAAATACATTTTTTCGTTGAGGTCCTAATGTATATTTGTGACTTCGTATGATATTTTGTCAAGTGACTCCTTAATCGCTGAAAAATGAAGTTTCCTTGAGTTCATTTTCAATGGAATTTTATCACATTTTTCTATTTTCAACGTTGGATTCCATGTGGATTACACGCTCGAGAAACGTTTTAAGGAGATGTTTATTAATTAATTTATGTCACTTTAAGAAACGTTTACTGCTTCACAATTTGTTAAGACAGTATCGTTTACATTTTATGTATTGTTGATTTAGGAAATACTCTTAATTCGGCCAGGAGAGGTGGCTCAGGGCATCAACTGATGTCACTTCAGTGACACTGACCAAGAGAGCTAGCTTCGAGTCCCGTCGGTAGCAGGATTTTCAACACTGACGTGTCAGCTAGGTCGAATTTAATCTCTGTCTGGAGGAGAATTCTAGCGAACGGCTCCTCTAATCGGTAGTTTTCCGTGGTTTCTCCGGTTAATACCAGGTGAATACCGGAGTAGTACCCTAACAAACGGGCTACGGACTGATCGCGACCTTTGCTTCTTCTTTGTCCTATCCTCACCCCTTACTTACACAGTTACACTTCCATGCACTGCAATACCACACATGTCGGGAGATCGGTCGGGAGCCTAAATCTTGCCCCGGCTGGCATGGGGACCCGTTGGTGAGAGATACTTATTTGGGGAAAACCGCGCTAACGTACGTCTAGGTAGGCGTCGAATTTCACCATCGAACGGGGGACACCACCACCTCCCGAGGACAAAACACTACACTTCGGGGGCTAACGACCTCAGTAGAAGTCGCAACAGGAATCACTAGGAAATAAATCATTAAATCATAAGCTTAAAATTCGCATCCGAGAGGAGATTAATGATCAGAAAGTATACAGTCGTACCGGTAGCGGTAGTTCAGTGCATCAACTGATGTCACTGCAGCGCTTCTGACTGGGATGTCCTAGGTTCGAGTCCTGACAGCGGCAAGATTTTCGACACTAGCTCCTCAGCTAGGTCTAATTCAGTCGCTGTCTGGGGGAGAATTCTAGCGACTGGCTGCTCTGATCGGTAGTTTTCCGCGGTTTCTCCGATCAACACCCGGCGAATGTCGGAGCAGTACACTACCAAACGGGCCACGGATCGCGCGCGATCTTTCCTTCCTCTTCCTTGTCCTACCCTCTCCCCTTACACACACACACACACACACACACACTTACACTAACATGCACTACACTACCACATATTCCTGGAGACCGGTCGGGAGCTTAGAGCTTGTCCCGGCGGGGGTGGTGCCCCGCTGGTGGGACAGTCCAAGTGAGGGGGAAACCCCACTAGCCGGCGGTAGGTCGGCACCGGATCTCGCCATCCAGCGGGGAAAGATCACCGCCATATCTAGAGAAAAAACATGCACTACACTAACGGGACTAATGACCGAACAGTTGACGCGCCCGGAAACACGAAAAAATCAATCAATCAATATACAGTCGTCTCTTAAATGTGGTGGACGCGTGCTGCAAGGACCTCAAGGTGGGGCGCTGTATCCCCGTCCTTCCTCCCCCCCCCCGCGGCCCCCGTCGCGGCGCCACCAAATAAAGCAAACCTCCCCGGGCGGCGCCTTGGCGCTGCGAGCACAGCGCAGCGCAGCACAGCGCTGCGCAGACACACACTTTATTGCTTGCTCTGCCGCGATGGCGCCGCGCGATAGGAGACCTCGCTCGCGTGAGCACCCCCGCGCTTGGCAGCCCCTGCGCCTCCCTTTGCCACCCCGTGCCGCGCCCCGCACCCCGACGCCTCCCAGCCCCGCTTTGCAACCCTTCCCGGTCGCGCATCCCTCCCCTCGCCCGCAGCTTTTCGATCAACCCCCCGCCCGCCCGCGAGATCCCCGCTCCCTCATTGCGTTTTGCCCTCGCTGCTCCTCGCCAACCCCCTGCGGGCGCCCCCCCCCTGCCCCCGCGCTCCAGCCACTGCCGCTCCGCGCCTTGCTGCCCGCGATGTTCCCCTCCCCCGCACCGCTTTCCTACCCCCCGCGCACCCTTCCCTCCCTCCCCGCCTTTTCCCTCCCCCCCCGCGATGTACCCCGCCCCTCCCGCCGCCCCGCCCCCCCCTCCCCGTGTCGCCGCCTGCTGCCCCCGCGCTTCGCCCCGTGCCACTCCACGCGTTGCTCCCCGCGCCGCTCCCCTACGACGCTGCTCTCCCTCCGCTCCGCACCCCCTCCTCGCACGTTCTCCTCCCTTGCACCGTTCCCCTCCCGCCCTTTTCCCCGCGCCCCCTTTTTTTCCCCCCCCCCCTCCTCCACCCCCCCCCCGCGCCCCCTCCCCCTCCGCCTTAAACCCTGCCCCGAGTTACCACCATTCCGCTGCACCGTTCCCCATCCCGGCACCCCACACTACTTCGCTTCCCTCGCGGGTTCCCGCCCCCACTCCATCCTGAGTTACATCCCGCCCGGCGAACATCTACGCCTTTCCCCTCGCCATTCCCTCTCCACCCCGCGCCCCCACCGCCCGGCAACCACTCCTGTTCTCGCCAGCGGGGTTTTACTCTTTTGTTGTTTTCTGTTGTTCTGGAAGTTTATAATATTTTAAAATAATATTGAATATTAGCGTATCTGTAGTTTAATATTCTGTATTCTAGATCAAGAAATGATTCTGAGATCTTGTTTATATAGGTGCAATTATTGAGATTTTGTCCTGATGATTATTTTACATAATATTCGGAAACTACGTCACTCTTGAATAATTTTTCCTATAATGCCAGCCTGAGCACATTCCGTGATCCGAAAACTTAAAATGTAGGTTGTAGATATTATTATTATTATTATTATTATTATTATTATTATTATTATTATTATTATTATTATTATTATGGATATCAATATTTATTGACTATGAGAAAGTGAGGGTGAGCGTTGTTGAAGGTTAACACCAGCAAATGCCTGAATGTGATTTCGGAAAACAAATGACTGTTGAGTACCCGGCAGATTTACCTCTGTTTAACTGGTAGAAATTCCGCCTCTCAGAATCACTGCTGTTCAATATCGGTCAGCACTCGCACATGCCATTCCCGTTTCTGCGAACCTTCAGTTGCAAATTTGGTAAATAACCCAACTGGTCATTCTGAGAAATTAACTTTCAAATGTTATACACTCTTAAAATACGATGCACATTCCGACTTTTGTTAACATGTGTATGTGCTACAGCCAAATCTGCCTTTAGTTGAATGCCGCAGGCGCCGTCAAGCGCAACTGACAATTTATTTGCTCTCGTAAACCCCCGCTCGTCTTTTAAATTTGCGCCACCATACGAGTACTTTCAGAATTAACCCGCTGGAGATATGAAGTCCCGCCGGAGCCGAATCACCTCGTGCAGACCGATACGACGAGCGCTCGCTCCCGACCAGCAGATACGTAAAATAAGCTGCAAGGAATAACCCTATTACTTTTTGCTCGACCCGCCATTCCCACATCCCGTGCCCACTCCATATCTACCCCCTGGCTCGACCACACTCAGCCCTAACGCCTTTCTGCCCCCCCCCCCCCCCCCCCCCCCCCGACCTTCCCCTTGTCCACCTCCTGTCCCGCCCCGGTCCCGCCCTGGTCCCCCCCGAACCCGCCCCGCTCCCGCCCCTGACCCGCCCCGATCCCGTTCCGACATCACCCCACCCCGTTCCCGTTGTTTCCTCCACGGCCCCGCACTGCCCCATCCCTGGGTCCGCCCAGTCTCCGACCCCATCCGGTTCCCTGCCCCGTCCGTCGTCACCCATCCGCTCCTCGCGCCCGCTCCCACTTTTGCCGTGGCCGTTGGTTATCTCATCCGCCAACAGCTCAAATTCACGGTCCAGCGCCGAGCATATGACAGAGGAGACGCCCTCACAGGCGCCGGAGGAGGAACGGGAGGGGAGCCCAGACAGGTCGCCCTCTGAAACGCCCTTGTGCTCTGCTCCTGAAGAGCATTTAATTAGCCCTTGCAGCTCTCATGTTGGCGCATGAAGCACATATGTTGTTTGCTTGCTTTAGTTGGCTGTTCTGAACTCTCCGAGCTTAACAGATCCAAAATGAACTATTCAATTGGCATTCGCCTGTGTCAGAGAATGCTTTCACCATCGCGTTGAATTTAGTTTCGCTTAATCGTCAGAGGTCATTCGTAGAAATCTTTTGAGTTTTTTTATTTTTATTTTGGGCAGTAACCTTAATTTATCATCCTAAATTTCCGTACATTTTCACTGGGGTTTCCATAAAATTAATAAATGCAACGATCGCAATGTTAAGTATTATTTATACTTAAACTAAATGATCGACAAACTGTATTTGTCATGCAGAAATGACTTCAGATAATATGATTACAATTAATAATTTATCAATTTTACCATCTTAGGAGTGTAATTTAAAATCTTCT
This sequence comes from Teleogryllus oceanicus, assembly GCA_964035755.1. Lineage (NCBI taxonomy): Eukaryota > Metazoa > Arthropoda > Insecta > Orthoptera > Gryllidae > Teleogryllus > Teleogryllus oceanicus. The sequence continues at coordinate 86,448,147 of CAXIVR010000007.1, read as the reverse complement.
GAACGACAAATAGACGTCTTAGTCAAACGATGTCACACTTGCTCCCACAATAGAAACTATCGTAGACGATGATTTAGAATGTTGCTTCTTATAAATAAAACGGTTAGCAACACAAAATAAACTAGCTTTAATGAAAAGAAAATATTGTAAAGTCATAATGACATTTAGAAATGTTTCATTCAGTAAAAAGGATTTAGATTTAATAAGTAAATTTATCATGCATCGACAAATTAGATTTAAGTTTGACTACTTGAACTAGATTGGAAGATAAATGAAAAGGGAAGACCATTATTCACCATTAGAACTGTGAAATGTATTATTTTACTCAATGCTGTTTGGTACATTCACTTCGGCGAAAAATTAAATTGGATCTGCTTTGAGAGAGCTTATCGACACTCATGGCGCTGGGTCCAATCAACAGGCATTACGGCAAAGTAGAAACGGGGTCTTGGTCTTATTTATTTGCAAAATTATATTTGCCATGGTCTTCTTTTTTTTCCTAACGAAAATCCCAAGCACTTTCGGGGTCCACACGGCCTTCTCTCCGATATTTGCCAGTTTGGCAGGGTGGGTTTGGTTGGATTCGCTGGATTAGTGGGATTGATTTTTAGTGATTCCGGGCACGCCAAATATTGAGATCATTAGTGGCGTAAGTGTAGTGCATGTTTTCTATCGGGAGGTGGCGGTGATTTCCCCCCACTGAACATCGGGATCCGGCGCCGACTTACTGTCGGCTAGCGGGATCTTTCCATAACCAAATATCTCCCACCAGCGGGGCACCACCCCAGCTGGGACAAGCTCTAAGCCACAGACCGGTCTCCCGACATGTGTGGTAGTGTTGTGCGTGTTAGTATAAATGTGTGTAAGGGGTGAGGATAAGACACGGAAGAGGAAGGAAATATCGCGCGCGGTCCGTGGCCAGTTTGTACTGCTCCGACTTTCGCCTGTTGTTGATTGTCGAAACCACGGAAAATTACCGATCAGAGGAGCCGGCCTCTAGAATTCTCCTCCAAACAATGACTGAATTCGACCTAGCTGAAAAGCTAGTGTCGAAAATCTTGCCCAGTCAGAGGAGTTTGGTTGGAGAGTAGAAGATTCTCTTGACGTGCCAGTCCGAATTTGGAGATGATTGCATAATGATGATAATAATGTTGATACGCAAATACAGCGTATGGTCTGTGACACATGGTGTATTGTGACAGTTCACAATGTGCTATTGTTAAATGAAGAAATTTATTAACTTATAAAAAATATGTGAAATCATGAAGAATGTGCATGGAAACATTGGTTGCGGGACTACCAATAACTACAAGTGAAGACGGGCGATAACGCATAGAAGTCGGAAACAGGATGTCGAGCATGCGTCACTGGATATCCGGACGGTTTCCATGGCGTCAAATATATTGCCCGGTAGAGAAAAGTAAATAGTTATTGACAAAATCGGTCGTTGGCTTTGCCAATTAGAGAGCTCCGATCATACCAAAAAGGGTGAATGTAAGCGAACCGCGTTTGGATGCAACGTTCTGAGAGGATATGGTTTCATAAACAATTAATGGAAGAATTGGAGTGGAGTATTAGTACATAATGCATGTACAAGGACTATTATGACATCAAGTATTAAAGATAATTTCTGTGAGTAATAAGGCGATGTCAAGTTCTTTTTCTAATCGTTCAAATGGATGCACGACAATTAAGTGATATTTATTGGGGGAAACAGGGATTCGAAATTATGATGTTGAATGTTGGTGTTTTTTAGAAAATTATTTTTTTTTGTTCCATGTGTGGTTTTTCTTTGGAGAAAGTTACTTCGACAGGTTTTCTGGAGAACGCCATTAGTTATGCTGAAGTAATCGCCGACCTTTATCTTTCCTTTTAACTGGCAAAGTCGTAAGAGATATGTCGGTACAGTACAGTAAGGAACTCCTCCGGCATTCGTCTAATGCTGTCAGGGAAATTCAGAAACCACTCACACAGCCTACGACCAGCGTAATCGGACTCGTAAGACCAACGAATTTGGCTCAGGGCATCAACTGATGTCACTGCAGTACCTCAGACGCGAGGTACTGGATTTCGAGTGTCGACGGTGACAGGATTTTATACAATAGCTTGTCAGCAAGGTTGAATTCAGTCGCCGTGTGGAGGACAATTCTAGCGGACGGCTGCTAAGATCGGTAGTTTTCCGTGATTTCTCCCATCATTACCAAACGAATGCCCAATGAGAACCCTAAGAAACGGTCACGGACCGGACGCGATCATTCCTTCATCTTCCTTTCCCTAACCTCACCCCTTACTTACACCCACTAACACTCACACATTTCGGGAGTTTAGAGGTTGTCCCGGCTAGGGCGGTACCACGCTGATGGGAGATGTAACTGTTGGGGAAAATCCTTGACAACCGACGTAGGTCCGGCCCAAATCTTCCCAGTCAGCGGGTTGAGATCATTGCTACCTTCCGCGATAAATATGCACTACACTTACGGGACTAATAACTTTAGCAGTTGACGCGCCCGGAATATTTGATCCATCAATCAATGGAGTCGTAAGCCTACCTTGCCGTTCGCCACTACTGCTGTTGTTGTTGGTGGAGAGAATGGTGCCTTGGACCTCTTGGGGGCGAGGAAATGGACATGTTGCGTGAGTATCCTCATGGCCACGAGAGGTGGGAGTGTCCCCAAAGAGGCATATAAACTGATTACGTAGATGCTTTGGAAAGCAATGGAAGACTTTATTGGACTTCTATAAAAAATTTATTTGTGCGTGTGGAGTTAGGAGACATTATTCTCATCTTTATGAAATCATTCTGTAAAGGTACTCCATAAAACATTTCTGATTATCTTAGAAATAAAACACGAACATTTCATCTGTGTCGTTTCGAAACCGTTCTTTAATTATTTTTGTATTCCAGCTTTTTTTTTAAAAAAAAGTCGTTACTAGAAATCGTTCATAAAATGGCATCCTATGGCACGGATTATGAGGTTTTTCCCGTTTATGGCACGAATAATTGCGTCATCACACATTTAACCAATCACATCGCAAGAATCATGGGGAGAAATCGGTGTACTGAACAGCCAACCACGCAAGGAGATCAAATACCTGGCAATAAAGTTGTTTCCGAAAATTAACTTTTATTCTCCTAAACATTTAAAATGCAGTAATAGTTTTGAAAACTCGCTCCTAACGTTGCTTGTTGTCAAAACATGTACTCGTGCAATAAAGCTTAACATTATAAACTAGTTGGGTGATACGGTATTATTTCTTAACTGTTACAATTTTTGGGGTAAGCAGTGTGCCTATATTACAAACATTACACCTATGTAATATCTTTTAACGTTTCGAGCAATGTTAATATTTACATTAGGCATGCTTATAATAATAATATTTTGTGTCGTTGTGAGAACAAGTGGTTCAAATGATCTCTCATATAGTTTCTCAAACTCTCGAAAGCAGTTGCTTATAAATAACCTCTAAATAGTGAGTTTTCAAAACACACTGAAACGACAGTTTCCAAAGAGAATCGGTCCAATTTTCCTGAAAGAATGCGTATGAAAATATATTTTGCTCTTTTGATATTCTGAAGTCTTCATTTCAGTTTTCATACTATGAGGCTGAAAATAAGAAAATAATGTAATTTAACTTACAGTATTTCTATTTATCAATACGTATATTTTAAAATATCGAATTGAGCTTCAAATTTTTCATGAGACATACTGAATTTATTCATCTTCAACCAGGTCTGAATATATAAAACTCCCCTTCTGTCATTCTCGTTTTTCTTATGAATCTAGAATCTGAAGAAAATAATGGAAGTAATAACTTTCGAAGAACAAACAGGATTTAGAAAAGGGAGATGATGTTCTGATAATTGGTTCGTGTTAAAACTGTTGAATGAAAAGAGACGAGAAATCAATCTACAAACTTGTTTGTCCTTCATAGATTACGTACAATTTTAATAACGTCCTTAGGCGGGAAATTATGGTCAATTACGGACAGAAGAGGCGTTCCGAAACGTTTAATTGAAGTTATTCTAAACATGTACAAAGATACCCACAATAATGTAAGAACAAAATCAGATAAAATCTTCAAAGAATGTATAAACAAAGAAGTGTGACAAGGGTGCTGCATGTCACTCACACCTTTTAATATTTATGTCGACGATGCTATCAGAATATGGAAGCAGAAGATGAAGTTTTTAAGTTTTATAAGTAATTTTAATAAAACAAAATTTTTAATGACACATCTGTTCGCGGACTACCAAGTTTTGATATCTGATAATGAAAACACTCTACAAAGAGCTCTATATGAACTGTAGATGATGATAAAATAATATAATTTAGAGATATCTGTCCAGAAAAGTAAGTCTTTGTCATTCCAAGCGAAATATCCAAGTAGATGTAAATCAGTGGTTAACAACCAAAATATTGAACAAGTTCATTTACGTTCCTGGGTTGTGATCTTTCTTAAAAACGAGAAATTGATGCGGATAAAAAAATGAAAAATTTAACAAAATGTGTGGAACTTCTCGGAGGACACTGAAATGTAAAGTCAGAATGGATACTATCATGAAGTTTTATAAAACCTTAGCAGTTCCATGTGGGCTATATGGATGTGAAATCTGGATCATGCATGCAAAAATTAGAAGTAGGATTCAGACTGCCGAAATGAAGATTTTAAGTGGTTGTATGGATTCACAAGGAAATACAGGATTCGAAATGAAGAGATACATAAGTATCTAGGAATTTATAATCTAAATGGGAAAAATTAGAAAGAAAGTCGAAAGGAAAAAGGAACCGAAGAGAAAATGGATGGACCAATAAAGTGACGCATCGGAACGAAAGTTCTAATGCTTGAAGAAGAAGCAGAAGAAGACGTAGGTCAAATAAGAAATGAGAAGATTAGATCTGATATAAACATATTTTCCATGAATGACCGTATTAAAGAAAATAAATGTTAGATACAACAGATGCATGGAATGGATAATACAAGAATAACAAATCCTAGAATCTGGACTTTCACGACTCCTTTCCACGTTTTCTTTTCGACTATTAAAAATGAACACAAATCAATTGCTTCTTTACTTAATATTATGAAGCCACCGCGCACAAGCCAACACACGGAGCAAGAAGCGAAACTAACTCCGATATTTGACCATAGAGCCCATTATGTCCCCTGCTGACCTAGTGCGCACGACCCACACAAAATCTGCCACCTGTCCCATCTAGTTCTATATTCATTTATATATTACTTTCTCGCCTTACGACTTCTTCGTAAGAAGAGAAAATTATGTAATCGTGCGCCAGAAAACGGCGACTATGCCCCTGAAAAACTCCTGTAGCTGTGCAGTGGTAACGAAAAAGTGGATAAATGTTGGTAAGTATAGAAAAGACTAGTGGTGCTATTGAATAGCACAGACTTTCTCGCACTTGTTAGTTTTCTAAACTCCCGACTTCTTCTTCTCGACTAGCTTTTGAGTTATGCCTTATTCCTACCTGACATGCTTTGCCGCTCAAAGGACATTTTTTCAGATTTTCTTAATGTTTTCTGTCAAATGCTAGAACTGAATGCACCATACACTTATTACTATTATAGAATTTTATATTCCATGTTCTCCAAAATGGTCGAAGTGGTTAATTGGCTTGTACGGGGTCATCGTTTTGGAGGGAAAGTTCGCTGGTTCGAACTTTTGTTTGGGGATTATTATTTGTCACAATTCTCTGTTGCCGCAGAAAATAATTGAGAGTTGCCGAAACGTTATTAAAAATCATTTGGAGCAATTATAATCACAGAAACAATTAATCAAGATCAACTAGTTTAGCTAAACAGAACAATACTTTCTCATAACATTGATCACTTTTCCGTTATATTGTGTTGCTTCATGAACAAGCAGAAGTGTTTTCAACCTGCAAAAATTATTTTCCGCGCCGTGTTATGCCTTCTCAGTTGCTATCTTATCTCCCCAAAGAACATTTTCTTCACAGTTTATAAATTTTTCGATTGCCTAATGCTAGAACTGAACACCAAGGTCTAATGACTACTTATGGAGTGGCAATCCTCCTGGCCGAAGTGGTTAAATGGCGGTACTGTTTCAGCGGTTCGAAAGAACAGGCCGCTGGTTCAAGCCTCGCTCAGGGATAATTGTCACAATTCTGTGTTGCGAAGAAAACTATTGATACATTTAGAAACTTTATTGAAAATCATGTTAAGCAATTCTACTTACATATACAATAAATTAAGGTACTAAATAAAGTGGAAGTGTGTGTATATCATTTTCGTATTTTCAACTTTTAGACAAGTTGTCAACCCTCTTGTTCGATTTGTGAAACGTATGTCTCATCAAGTTGTCTTTCTGTGTAACTCTATGAACCGATTTTAATAAACTAATCAATCCATCAACATACAATTTAAATACAATATATGCACTACCCATGGGACCGACTTATGAGGCCGTCCTTGGGGCTCTCTGTGTGAAGAAGTGTTATGAGTACCAAGAAGTTAACTCTGAGGAACTGAGATCGGGTCTCGAAGTGGAAAAAAATTGCTGATTGAAATAACTTTGCTGGTTTATGTAGTAGTATAATATTGAGGAGTATGTAACCAATGCGATAAAATATATGCTTTTGTAGCATCTAGTTTTTTTACTTGTCTGAACGTCTTACACTCTAGCCTCTTACACGCAGTCTTCAGAAATCAGGAGTAGACACTTTTTTGCGTACACCTAGACAATCTCTAATTAGAACGAAATATCCATAAATACCTGCACAAGCTTTTTCGAACTTGCAACTGATGCTTTTCTGCTTCTTCTGGAAACAAGTTGTACCAACTAATTTATTTACTCGCTGACAAAAGTCTTCTGAATCACAACAAAAAGCATTTGAACAAATCTTGCCTCTTACAATTTCTCTCAGAATAGACATTTTCGGCGGATTATTACTCCATCAATTTACTTTTGTAAATTAAACCGGTATAAGAATAAATAATAATGAAATTATATAATCCTTCTTCAGTACTATCTCAAAAGATTCGAATCACTAGTAAAGAAGTTATGCAATTATCACTGTTTTAATGAAAGAAAACTTTTATTTTCGTACGTGTCGCCTTCCACACCTTTTTTCTTTAACTATTACACCTCTTTGGATAGCTTTAGATACGTCTAGGTCACAAATGATGTGTGAAAGAAGATTTTGCTAATTCTGAGTTTGGTAAAAGTAAGATATATCTCTCATATTCTTTAAAAGTACTCACAATTATGACTAGAACAGTAACTGTCATACACACCTTAAAAATTCTAATACCATTCATAATGTGTCAACCAACCTTCCTAGCGCGATAGTCTTATATAAGATGATGTGCAATATTTTAAGGAATTGCTGAAAAGTGAGAGGTTAGTCATCTGAACTGTTTTTCTCCTTAGATGAGATAATGGAGAAGGACCTTTAATTTTGCACTGAAGTCTGATGAGTTTTTTACTGTCTGAAGATGAGAGAGGTCGTATTATTACCGTAAAATGCTCAAATTACAGTTCATTATAAATCGGGATCATAAAACGTTTATCTGATTCAACAACATATTTTCATTTTAATGGGGAACGATAATATATAGAATAATAAACCGAATATTTCCTTTATAAGGGAGAAAGATTACGATCAATACTCCAAAGTTGTGTAAGAGAGATGTGATAAAGTTCACGTCCCACGAGGAATATTCAGTATTCCTTATGATTTTGACGAAAAACAATAATTTAAATGCAATTCCTCATAGATATTAACAGTAAGGTATATAATATTCTTAGTCATAATACGGTAACACTGATATTTGTGCAGTGTAAAAGTAAATTGAGAAAGTTTAAGATACAAATTAATATTGTGTCATTTTAAATATCAGTTTAGTTTATTCAGAAAATATACAGTTGTTATCGGAAACAAATACTCTCGCTTTTGACTTGACTTGTTCTCATCTCACGTTTCTTTTGTAAGTCTTCCCTAAGCAAACCAAACCCGAGGCGCAGTTTACATTTTATTAATATATTAGAAAGATTACAATCAATTCCTTAAATTTTTTGGGAGAGAAGTGAAAAATGTCAGGTCTCATTATGAATCTTTAGTGTTGCTAAGATTTTAAAGAAAAATAATACTTTAAATGAAATTTTATAGGTATAAATTTTGGGTTTAATCCCTTTTAAAATTCAGAACAATTCTAAATTATATACCGAATTTGGGAGACCGTAAAGTAAATGGAAAAGTTTAAGATAAAAATTAAATGTTGTGTCATTTTAAATATCATTTAGTTTCTTCAGAAAATATACAGTTGTTATTGAAAAAAAATGCCTCCTCTGGACTTGACTTTTCTGACCTCAGTTTTTTTGTAGTCCTCCTACAAACCCAAACTGGGGCCCTGGTTTACATTTCATTATTTCACAGAGCCTTTGAATGTTTATTCTTGTATGCTTACGTGTTTCGGGTTTTAAAAACAAGTTTGTTTGTTGGGGAATAAATTTTTTTTTTTTTTCGGGGGAATGAAAACAATTTAAAGAGAGGGTTTTAAAAAACGAAATATAACATTCTGACAAAAGAGTGGCAACATATTATACATACGTATGTTATGAGGGAACATTGTTATTTTGGATGGGGATGATTGAGATAACGTTCTGATGAATCGCAAATATTACTGGAAAATAAAATATCTTTCAGAGTTGTTTAAAAAAATTTAAAACGCATTATAAGGGACTTTATATCCGATTTAATTTGTCCACTGAGGATTTTTTTCCTTCTCAGGAAAGAGGGGGTTTCTGATGTGTCAATTTAGTGATATGTTGAGCACGTTTACTAAATGACTGAGTCAGCGTTTAACCTGTGGGAACTTTTGGTTAAAAAATTTGTGTCCTGACCGACACGATTTTCGACATTGTTTTCCCCTGGTAATTTCAGCCGCTGTTGGGGGGAGAATTTGGGGCCGGCTGCTCAAAAATTTTTTCCCTTTTCTCCGATCAACACCAGGCGAATGCGGGAGCAGTACCCCAAACGGCCACGGAAAGGGGGAATTTTTCCCTTTCCCATTTCCCTTTCCCTCTCCTCTCCCCTTACACACACATTTACACTAACTTTCCTACACTACCAAAAATTTCCGGGCCCGGTCGGGAGTTTAAATTTGCCCCGGTTGGGCGGTGCCCGCGGGTTTGGGAAGTCCTGGTTGGGGGAAAACCCCCCCAACCGGCGGGGGCGGCCCCGGACCCCACCCAGGGGGGAAGATCCCCGCCATCGCCCGAGAGAAGAACATCCACATTAAGGGACTAATGACCAGACAGTTGACGCCCCGGAAACAAAAAAAAAATAATCAATCAATTACAGACGTAGTAGGGGTTAAGGGGTAGGGGGCGAGCTGCGTGTCTATTGGTTGAATTAGTTGAGGTTTTTTTGATTTAGTGTTGTAACATGGTGGCCCTTTTTGGGACTTTTTGTATTGTTTTCAATACCCCATTTTTCCCAGACTTCCAGATCTTCTTGCCGAATGTTGTATGAATGGGAAATTGTCTGCGCTTTTAGGGTGAAAGTCTTAATGGGAGCGTAGGTTTCCCCGTCCGTAAATATTTGGGGCTCCCACTGGGGGCTGGGAAAGATGACAACATTTCGGCCGCCCTTCGACCTTCTCTGGTTTTTTTTTCTTTTTCCCCCCTTTCCAGTAGCCCGGGAGAAGGATAGTTTATTCATTTATAGGGTCTACAGAAATTTACCAATTGGGCAAAAAGGGGAGGAGGGCGGTATATTCTAAAACTATTTTACATTCTAAATTAAACTAATTACAATTGCTACTTTGTGCCTTGATTTAGTTAATACAGATTAGTTGTTCTGGGGTTAGAGGGTTTTAAAGGTTTTTAATAGGCGATTTCCCCAAACCCGTCAGCCGGTTGGCCGGGTGATCGGCCAAGGGAAAAGCATCTGCCAATCAGACAACCCTCCTGGGGGGGGAAGGGGTGGCCCACCCGGGGTTGGACGTCAAGGCCGTAAAGGGACGGGCTCGTTTCAAAAAATTTCCCTTCAAGAACAAATTTCATAACAAATTTCACCTAAAATATCGTAATGAAAAGGGTTCCAAAATTTTTTGAACTTTGTTTTTTCAAAAATTCAGAAATTTAAAAAAATGATATACGAAACTGTTTTAAGGTTTCTGAGAACCTAAAAATCAAGATACCCGTTTGAAATTAAAGGGGGCCCACGACATCAGCCAGATCGATCGGGGAAAAATTTTTTTGGTTTAAAACCCCGCCTACGTTTACCCTTCTGGTTTTTCCCTTTCAGATATAAAATGACTGTTTTATATTCATAAAACTAAACTAATGGAAGTTACTAAGACATCGTCTCCAATATTTGTTAGCTTTAAATGAACAAAATCATGAACGACATGTAGAACAAGGGGAAAACTTTTTAAATAAAAACGATTACGTTTTTAATCAAACACCGTTTTGGAAATCGGTTACAGTTTTTGAGTAGGTGATATCGAAGGTATGGGGGGAATGCTAAATAAAAGGGGAATGGGAACAGAAACTTCAGAAATCCAGCAACCCCTATTTCTCCACCAAAAACCAATGTTTAACCGGGATTTGAACGCATCCGAGCGCGAATGGCAAGCCGGACCAGTCGATCTTTTCGTACTTTCCTTTTTCGTGGTGGGATCCGATAATTGAGGTTTGAGATACAGTTTCGGTGATATAACGGTTAGCGCTGTTAACGCTTTAAACCAGGGTTCAAACCGTTGAAGCGTGAATTTCGGGGGATAAAAAAAATTGTTTGTGCGATTCCTTCCCGAAGGGAAATAAAGGGCCCGCCGTTAAGATTTACGCATGAAAAGATCCTCCCCTAAAAGAGGCCTCTGAGCTTCATTAAAACGCCGTTTTGTCGACCGAGTAATAAACCTTTTTTGCTAGGTGGCAAAGGGGAGCAAAAAAATGGTGGAAAAAATATTGGCAGGGATGCCTTATAAAAAAATCGTCCGAATAGTCAGCATCGGAGTTTTAATTAATCAAGATGTCTTTTTTTTCGTGACGAGACCAGGCCTGCTCTAAATGGGCCCCATTAATAAATTGAATTAAATAAAAATTGAATAAAACTACTTGAATAAAAAATGAATAACAAAACCCTTAACAAAGCATGGGTGACTCGGAGGGGCGGGGGCCCGGGCGGGGCGGTAGCTGCGGGCCTGGCTCCTCTACCGCCCCGGCCTCACGAGGTTTTGTAGTTGCGCTCGCGTGAATACATCAGGTGCACTGGGCGGGGAACACGTTACAACACGGGGCTCACCGGTTTCGAGCGGCGGTGGCCCGCGGTGAACCAGCCGGCCGCAGGGGCAGCTTTCCCAGCGTTTTACCCCTCATCTTCCCCACACGGCGAGTGTGGCCCAACCCGACCCTTCCAAATAACGGGATTTTTTATCGCGCCCAATTTACCAGCCGGGTCTGGTTTTTAAATTATGAACGACGGCGAAATAAATAAAACATTTATCGTAATTAATTCAATATTGATCCGTTGTCGCGATGCCCACGTTCAAAAATTTGGGTCAACTTTGGATTATCGCAGATCATTACATCGCATGAAAGGTAAAAAAGACACATTTTGTTATAGATCAAAGGGAAATTTGAATCCACTTTCTTTTAAAAAAACCTATTGCATCAGTAATAAATATAATCACTGAAAAATTTTTTAATTTAAAAAATATTGAATATTTTTACACCATTAATCGATTTAAAATCATTCAATATTCTAATTTAAAAACCCCTACCTTTTTTTTGCTAAGTATAACCCCCCCTCACGCGTCTTGCTCCAGTAATGAATCAATCCAACGTAATTAACAAATGAGGGGATAATTGTTATTTTTTTAATTTCAAGGTATTTGTATTAAAATTTTTTTTACATATAAACCGTAATAATAGCAAGCCATATCCATTCAATAAATTATCTTTCATTTAAAGCAATTTTAGAAATTTTGTTGAGTAAGTGGCTCAAATTTCTTTTTTAAAAAAAAACCTATTTTTAAATATGAAGATATATATTATTTATATAAAAAAACAGTGAAAAGATTTGACGTTATAGAAAATATTTTTTACTTTTTTCTGCAGCTAAAGAAAACAATACTTTTCAAAAGGGAAAAGCGGCCCTTTTTCCCTCTTCCTTTCCTATCCTTCCCCGACAAACATTTCACACAATCACACCCTTTAAAATTGGAAAACGTCAGAGCGTTTGTTCCGGCGGGGGCGGTGCTCGCTGATGGAAAACCCCCACATCGAGTAGGTCGGCCCCAGACCCACCATCCAGGGGGAAAAGAAAAATCCGGGCAAAATGTACAATTTACGGGTCTAAAAGTCCTTTTTACCCCCCGGGAAATTAAGTAATAAATCAATCGATCAATATTTCCGGAGAACGGAATGCTCCTTAATAGCAATAGTTTTCGCATTCACGGGGTTGGCCGAGGAAAGGAGATAGAGGAGAAAAAGGGAAAGAGAGGGGAAAGTGTTCTGAATTAAAATAGTTGGCAGAATTTTTTAGGACAACGATACCAACCGTGAAACAAAAAGGAAAGTGATAACTGATGACGTTAAGTTTAAATTTTGGTTGACATTTGCTTTTTGTAAAGAATAAATTGTTCATAATTTTGAAAATTTTTAAGATTTTTTTAATTTATCTCATAAAACCATTTAAAATTTATTGTCGCCAAATATGAAAAAAAAATTTTCTGGATGATTATTTCATCTGATGTGTATATTCTGTCATGATACTCGAAAAGTTTGTTCACTTTTGCCGAGAAATTTAAACCAATTTAAAAATGTTGTTCTTGTTTTCAGGTGAGTCGCTGGTATATGACGTGATCGTGTGTCTGTGGTCTGAAGTTCGCTTTATTAAGTAAGTCAAATTGAATTAAAATTGCAAGTACGAACTCGTACATCTTCTTTCAGACGTCTAATCTTTAGGGGCTGAGCTCTTTCTGATATAAAAACAAAATTTTTTTGTCGATATTTATTATATTCCTTACATATTCTCTTTTTATTTCAGTTATACAGATGGTTTTTAAAAATTTTCCAATATTTATAAATGAGGTGTCTGAAGAAAGAAATTTCACTGAGGCTTGATGAATTGCACAATCACATTTTTTTTGACCTCAAGGGAAAATTAAAGCAAATTTGTGGAACATTGTAATATACATCTCAAATGTTGGATTTAAGGAAGTATTGGGATTTGTTCCAAAAACACCTGTCTAAGGCACTGAATAAGCTTTTATTGAAAAGTTGTTTGAAAACCAACTGCATTGATTTTGTTTTCATTTGATATTCTTTAAGTACAGTGAAATTACTTTTATACATTTTTAAACAAGTAAACACTTTCGTTAACAATGTTTCCCCTTAATAAGGGAAAGGAGGGGTAGGGAAGAGTATGTTTTTAACAAGGACGTTTTTTTCACAGGTAGAGCGTAAATAAAATATACAGGGGAAGTAATTTGAGATAGATTGATTTTTTTTTGATCGACAACTTACGGCACGATTGTCTATAAAAACTCTTGGAATACATCTAACAAATTCAGACTTGATGTTTTGCGGGCTTGGAATTGTTTGCTCCTCAGGCAATGTAGATATCACTACCTTTTTATTATTATCGTTTGTTACTTTTTAACTGAATATTAAAATTTTTTTTTGTTTTATTTTTCCAGTTCTGTTATACAATCATTAGAAATTTTGGTATTTTTAAAATATTTTTTTTAAAGTTTTAACTTGTTTTTTTAGATTCTGATATTTGAGATTTTCTGGAAAAATGTCAATCGAGTCCAGGAAAACGTATTTTTTATAATTATTTTTACAACTTTAAATAATTTTTGTCCATCATTTTTGTAACTTTTCTCTAATTTCAAGAAACTGCATTGTTTTTTTATTACAAACGTTGTATGTATTGCGCGCTTTATTATGATAATTCGACTGCAGCGTAGTCCCCGCATAAAAAGTAGGTGCCATTCAATTTCCCCTTCTGCTTTTGGGCCCCAAAATAATGTTACAACGGCCCCTTCCCATATAATGCGTTTGCTGTCGATGCAGAGTATTCGTTCGCAGATGGGACGTTGAATCTGATAGACCGAAGGGCTGCCGGGTTTATGAACGACCCCAAATGGGCCCCGAAAAAATAATTAGTACGGGTTTATGGACTTCGCCATCCCGCTGATTTCGGGGCACTGAAAGTGGCCGTTTTTTTCTTTAATGAAATGGGATTATTTGGCACCCGTTTACTGCAAAAAAACAAAGCTGTCCTTTGGTTTTTAGTAGTACTTTTACCTTCGCCAGATATTGATTTCGCTCTACGTTCCCACCGCACCCTAGAGTCTTGTACATCAGTTTTAAAAATCTAGAAGTAAACACTTTTATGAGTTTAAAAAATGGGTTATAAAAATGGAGGAAAAAAAAATTTAAAAATTTTTAAAAATGTATTTATAGATACATTTGTAAATTCTTATAAGATTTTTTTCTAATTTAATTAGTAAAAAAAAATAATTGAAAAATACTGCGATAGCGTAATTTTTAAAACTCCCATTCCAATTTGTTTAAGTTGTGAGAACTTCTCCACCACAAAATCGAAATTATTTAAAAAGAAATAAAGACACAACCTTTGTTAAATTCTCAGGAATATGTTATCATTAACATTGCGCATCACTAGGTAAATGTAAAAAAATGTATTGATTAATTACAATCCCTCTCCCGAATTTGATACACGAGTTCCCCTGGGTAGGTGAACATTCCCAAAATCAGAAAACAAAATTATTTTTTGGGAAAAAAAAATTTGTTAATGATTTTAATAAAAACTTTTTTATGAACCGTATTGTTTAAAAGCGCCTAAAATAAGGGTTTAAGCTCTAAAATTGACATATTATTTCTTTCTTCGGAACGGGAAATATCTATGGCATGTGGTCCGACTTTGAGAGCTCTACGATAAAGGATACGATTTGAATTTAGCATTAGTTATCATCCAGAGACCAAAAAAAAAGTATGAAACGTCAAAATATATACATAAATATTAATGGGAAAAAGAGAAATTTATATGTAAAAGGGGGTAAAATATGTAATATTAAAATATTCTAATTTTAAAAAAAATTTTAATTTGAAATTAAATTTATCAAAAAAATTTCCTAAACAAATTTTTTAAATACTACTATCGTTTTAAAACTCATTTGGATAACACAAGTGGATGCACATTTTACACCATATGACTTTCCCGTCAGTAATTAAAGCTTCATCTATTTCTACCCAGGACGATAGTTAGATTAGACGGAATGTAAGCCCTCGAACAAATTTCAGGAAGGGGGCATTTTTAATGTTTATTTTCATAAAATTTTTTAACCCAAGAAAAATTTATCAAGTTAAAAGATTTTGGAAAAAGAAAAATGAAAAAATGGAATACAGTAACAAATGTAAAAATATTAAAGGGAAAATTTCTTTTGGGTTTTTTAGGGCACATGATTCACCAAGATAACAATTTGGGGAATGGTAAGGGAAAGACAAAACTATTTAATTACAAAAATCCCGGTCTCTTAAAAAGGTCTTGAACGGAAATTCGACACTGCGGTAGGTCGGTAAGTGCCGTGAGCGTCCTTTGTCCTAACTTTGATAAGTTACGCAGATGCTCGCACGGGATATGCAGATCCCCCAAGCAACTTTGACAAGCTATAACTTGAAAATTACACTTACGTGAATGCAACAAACCAGAATGTATTTCTTGCAGCTTAATTGAAGGTAACATTCACTGATTTGCGTCAACACCATCTTAGAGAATTGATTAGTGATTCTGGGCGCGTCAAATACTAAGGTCATTAGTCTTGTAAGTGTGAATGCTTTTTTTCGCGGGATTTGACACTGATTTTTTTTCCGCTAAATGGCGAGACCTGGGGCAGTCCCCGGCTTGCGGGGGTTTCCCAAACCGGTATCTTTTATACGGGGGGGATAAGCTCGAATCTTCCGACTGACCCCGGCATGGTGTAAGATCGTAGGCTAGTAAGTGAAAAGGGGGGGGTATAAACAAGGGGATTCGGATAGGAAGAGGGAAAGATCGTGGGGGCCCTGCCCGTTTTTTTTGGGGCTGCCCGGCGTTCGTCGGCTTAGGAAAACCCGAAAAAATCAAACAGATGCCGACCGCATTTCGCGGGGCGGGAATCGCCAGTTTTTTGAACAAATCGCCCTTCACGTGGAATTTGAAATTTGGGGTCTCCTGGTCAGAGATTTCAGACATCGCCCCGGCCCCTCGGGTCCGGGATTGCAAAAAAAAGTTACCGGGGCGGTGAGTGCTCCTATGTCATGCGCCCTTTTTGACCGGGGTCCCGGTTGGGCCCGGGGGGGGATTTTCGACGAGCTTTTCGCAGGTCGGATTCAGTCGCCTGACGAATTGGGCCGTCTGCCTGATCGGATTTTCCCTGGTTTCTCCGATCAAACCAGGCGAATGCCGGGCAGTATCCCACCAAAAGGGCCACGGGCCGGCGCGATCTATCCTTCCCCCTTTCCCTTTTCCCATCCTCTCCTTACACACTCACTTCACAACATGCACTACCACCACATATTCCGAAGACGGGCGGGGGCTTAACTTTCCGGTGGGCGGGGCCCGCTGGTGGAAGTCCTGGGTTGGGGAAAACCCAAACCGGTCGGCGCCGATCTCACCCTCTAGCGGGGAAGATCTCCAAAAAAAACATGCACTACACTAAAACTAATGGAAATGGTTTTGGCCGAAAAAAAAAAAACAAACTAAACCAACCAAAAAAAACAAGTTCGTAGACCAAATACCTCGCGTGAACGTTAGCTGAAAGTGTTTCCACCAACGAAAGTCGCTAATCCAAAGTACGCTGTTTTATCCGGCGGGGAAAGGGAAGCGGTGTGGGTGGAGCTGTCTTGTCGCGTGGCGAAAGTCTCCGCGATGCGACGGCCCCCGGGCACGCAATGGGCGCCGCGAGCCGCCGGAAGAGCCCATCTGGTCGCGCCTCTTTGCTCTCACCCCACCCGACGTCGCCTCGCGCAAACGACTGCGATACTTTCGCGGCAACATCGCAGCGTCGTTTTCACTATGTTTCAAAGCTGCGGGGCTCCTAATCACCAGTTATCGCCGGTTATCGAAGAGACAGTGCTATTTCGTTTTTCAGGACTCGACTTTTAATCAAACGAAATTTCGTGTCAGTAATGTTTCTTTTAACACAGGTTCTGGAGTTCAATTTTCGTGATTATTAGCAATATAAGTAATTGTTTTCATGCGAGCTTTCTACAGTTGGATAAAGGACAAAACAATAGGTAGAACTCTAGTAAAAGTTTGATACTCATGCCCAGCATTGACACTGACTCTGCTGTGTCTGTCTCTACCTGACCGGAGCTCCTAGTATAGAGTTCAAGTCCCAACTTATTTCTTCTTTTAGTGCAATACTCTGATTAGAGTGTAGTCTAGCCTCTAAAAGCCCCTAGCACCGTGTGAGACTTCTCCTGAGCAAGTATACCTCCAGGGTAGGTTTCCATTGCTTTCCGTAGAGTCGCTAGTGTGCCAATTTTTACGTTTGATTTTAATACCAGATGGCGCAAGTCAAGTTATAATATTCGCAATCTTGTCCAGTAATTAAAATCGGAAACTCTAATTGGTGGTAAATTGCTAGAAGATTTCATTTTGCCATGATCGACCAAGAGCCTTTTCTGGGATATGTTTTTCATGTAGACAAGCGACCGCAAGCATTACGTTGATTTTTGGCACCTCAAAAAATCTCCCGACTTCGACCGGGTTTGAACCCAAAAATTTCGGATCAGTCTTCTTCTTCGGATCAATCTGTCTTGACGGACAGCAGTGGAATAGGTGATCAAACTTAAATACTCATGTTGGAAGATAACATACAAACACGATGAAGACCGTAAAAACACAAACTTCAATATATTTTGTGTAATTAATAAAACATTAGTAATAAGGGTTAGAAGGTACACAATCTTCATATTTTATAAAGTTATATCAGTTGTCACGTGTACTGCACATATGGAAGTTTATCATGGACTATTAAAAATAAAGATTGGAGTCAGCCTCAAACACCAGAAATACAGTTTCTCAGAAGAGTGAAAGGGTGTAGTTGAGAACATAAACTAAGAAAAACCAGTCTACAGAAATAACATACACAGATTTTTCCGTTGTTATATGATAAAACAGTATATATCATACTGGCAAAAGCGTATTAGGCCAAAGGCTAGCACACGATCGAACGAAATACTTACTAGAAAGATTCCCAATGATTAATTGTAAATACTTGTTTTGTAAACTCTGATTGGTCAAGAACCTGTATCATAGTGAAGTTTGTATTATAATGAGTATCATTATGCGACCGGTTGCAGCCATTAAATGACAGAATTATACAATGGGAGTAGAAAAAAAAATTCTATCATGTAATTGGTCGTTGCCAAAACCTTTGTTGTCTGTGTGTAATATCCTCAGCATTCCCATCTCGAGTGCTGTGCGAGGCGGAGCCGAGTTCAGTTCCCGCTGCGCGGGTGGCTGGCTGCCTGCCATGCACCGGGCTGCGGTGACGTCACGCTCATATTTCGCGCCGGGCGGCCTCTTTGCATGGCGCCGCGCCGCGACCGCCCAGAGGCGCGACTGGCCCTCTGATTGGCCCAGGCGTTCGGCCAGCGGCCTTGAGGACTCGCGACACAGTGGGCCCGCGCCGATGGCTCGGGCGGTAGGTGGCCTAAAAATTATACTTCGATTTTTTTTAACATGGCGTCTCAAGGCATTGAGTAAAGTGTTATACCTCTTTAGTCTATGCTCGAGGTCACGTAGGAAAAGCGAGGGTGGAGGCAGATTCCAATAGGGAGCCGTAAAAGTGGGAGCTGTGGTGATTTTACAACTCCCTATTGGAGTCTGCGTTCCCTCTGCCTTTTTCGTGCGTGACCTTGAGATGTCAAAAAAATAAAAATTTAGGGAGTGTTAGTATCACTCGTAAGGTAACGACGTTATGCACTCTGTCTTTCACCGAATCTTGAAGTCATAACGTCTTACCGTAGGCCTAGGCACGATCTTATACCTTCATAAATAGTGCACGCCTGTATGAATCTATAGTCACGTTACAAACAGCAAAATGACAACCTAAAATCAGGAAAGGTTGCATTTTTTAACTCTAACAAACTGATTGTCGAATGTGAGGCGAATAAATTATTCCTTTCCTACTCCACAACTCAGGCAAGAATTAATTAGAAATGTTGGAAAGGTGACAGGTATGAAGTCCCGAAAAAGAAAGTGAAATCACATCTTCGTGGTAGGTTATGTCTTATGCTCATTTCCAACGATTTTAGTAGATATTCCACACATTCTCAAGAAAAGCCGATTCAAAATACCACACGGCATACTCATTATGCAAGACTAGAATATCTAAAACTCCTTGCATTTTGAAGATTTTGTTGCTCTTGGCTCGTATGGTAGTCACTTGTTTACACTTTTGATATGAAATATATATATATATATATATATATATATATATATATATATATATATATATCTTTTCCATAAGAAAAGAGTAAACAATTGGTGAGTCATTTGAAACTTCTTTGTTCGACGCCTGAAGAGATTCTTTAGTTTTACTGCATAACGCAATGTCGCAATTGCCTAAACTCTTCTAAATGTTGTTCCCTATGACCAAATAATTCCGCTAGTGTCATGATCAATGGAGGTTAAAGATGTCCTCTTACACTTATCGCTAAAACTCCCTATTGTCCGATTTGAACGGATAATGTGACTTGGGACAGCAACAAAGACGTGGTTATTCAATCGGGAGGTTACAAAAAACAAACATTGAAGTCGCACTGTGATTGGATAATCGTGTTCAGTTGATGATTTGTCGCAAGTGCCTAATGTTTATATATATATATATATATATATATATATATATATATATATATATAAATCAGTCATAAGATCATCAATAACTCGCATAGCTCCAAACTGGGGAGATGCCTCTCCTTCTGTTCTGAAACGCATGCAAATCTTCCAAAACAAAGTGCTACGAGCAATTGCCCCTTGATATACAATCAACAGACAACTTCATAGAGAGCGATGTAGAACAAACTAGCAATTATATTTCCTCTCTGTCGTATCGGAACACGCTCTAAAGTTCCGACTGGTCTGTCTGTATATGTTGTGGTGTAGTGCATGTAAGCGTGAGTGTGCGTAGGTAAGGGGCGAAAGTGGGAATAGGAAGGGTAGAAAAGAACGCAATGCGAACCGTGCTATGTTTCTTAGGGCTCTGCTTCGGCATCCACATGGTGTTGATCGAATTGATTTGATTTTTTCGTGTTTCCGGGCGCGTCAACTGCTTCGGCCGTTAGTCCCGTTAGTGTAGTGCATGTTTTTTTCTCGGGAGACGGCGGCGACCTTCCCCCGCTGGATGGCGAGATCCGGCGCCGACATACCGTCGGTTAGTGGGGTTTCCCTACCAGGATTCTCCCACCAACGGGGCACCGCCCCAGTCGAGACAAGCTCTAAGCTTCCGACCGGTCTCCCGAAATATGTGGTGATGTAGTGCATGTTAGGTAAGTGTGTGTGTAAAGGAGAGGATAGGACAAGGAAGCGGAAGGACAGATCGCGCGCGGTCCGTGGCCCGTTCGTTAGGGTACTGCTCCGGCATTCGCCTGGTGTTGATCGGAGAGACCACGGAAAACTACCGATCAGATTAGGCGGCCGCTAGAATTCTCTTCCAGACTTTACGTAGCTAGATGTCTAGTGTCGAAAGTCCAGAACTCGATCCACTGTGCGAGAGCGGAGTAGCCAGCGGTTGAGGCCGGCGCCACTTGTTTACAGGCTCCGCGCCCGGTTCGCCGCCGCCGCCGTCGCCGCCGCCGCAGCCGCGGCCACCGGCTCCCGCTATCGGCGCGACCACTTGCTCGCTTCTTTATCGCCCCGCGATCCCTCATACGTTATCCGCGCCCCGCCCCGCCCTGCCCCGCCGCCGATGAGGGGCGGGAGGAAGGGGGCGTGGCGTGGTTTGGCGAGGTTGGGGGTTGACCGACGCGTAAATTGTCCCAAAGGGTGCCAGCCGGCCACGCGATCATTGTGAAGGCAACAACAGGAGAGGAGGCGATAGCCGCAACGGCCATGGAGGTGAGGGAGGAGAGAATGAGGAGGGATATGAAAGTGTTAGGTTGCAAGAAAGTACACATGCAGAGGAGAGAGAGAGAGAGAGAGAGAGAGAGAGAGAGAGAGAGAGAGAGAGAGAGAGAGGGGTAGGGAGGGAAGAGAGAGATAGGGGAGCGATACGGCGAGAGGAAAGGAGACCGTTCGATACTCCACTGTTCCTGCATTCAGAGGTATTAATAGGAGAAACCACAGAAAAGTACCTATCAGAGCAGCCGTCCACTATAATGGAGGGAGGGGAGATGGAAGTTGATAGGAGGGTGGTCACTCAGCTGTGGTGATGATGTTGCTAGTGATAAAGCTTGTGAAACACGATGTATGAGTGACTGCAGTGTTGGAATGTGTGTAGGTTGTAGGGCTGGTAATGGGACGGAAACCCAAGTGCGGGGCGATGGTGGTGGTGATCGCAGGAGGTGATGGGGGGATCGATGGCAACATGATGGTCCGATTAAAATGTATAAAGCGTTGACAGCTGAAAGTACGGGAACACACGTTGCCATGCTTGCGTTTGTCTGGCACATAGTTGCGGCCGCATTCCTCAGTCCCAAAACACGCCTTGCTCGCGATCGCTCAGTTACTTTATGTCAAATGGAGCGTCATAGGCTTGCCTTCGTGCTCAGAGAAGCACTTACAAGGTGTGGGCATGAGGGTAGCTAAAAGTAGGCACCCGAACAATGAGCGCCATACAGAAGCATAGGAGCTTCTAGTTGAGGGGTGGTAACCGGCACCAGGTTGTCCGAACGGCGAGCCAACATCCCAGGTCAGCGCGTGGAGGAAGATAACGTACAAGGTCACGTGATTCGGTCCTTTATAAGGCAGCGTGGCGAAGCTACACGTGGGTAACCGTTTCTTGGTTTCCTTGCAGCAAAACTGCAAAAACCGATCCGCCCAGGCTGGCGCGGAGTGGTGTGCGCACGAGGTGATCCGATGAGTTCGGGCGCCGCAGAGTGGTTCTCTATCACTCTAGTTCAGATGTTTACTGTAAATATTCTGTAAGTACTTATGTAAAATAAACTGTATATACCTGGAGCGGTAGCTTAGTGCATCAACTGATGTCACTGCAGCGCCTCTGACCAGGAGGTCCTAGGTTCCCACTCCCCACGGCGGCAGGATTTTCGACACTAGCTTTTCAGCTAGATCGAGTTCAGTCGCTGCCTGCAGGACAATTCTAGCGGCCGGCTGCTCTGATCGATAGTTTTCCGTGGTTTCTCCGATCAACACCAGCCGAATGCCGGAGCAGTACCTACTGAACGGGCCACGGATCGCGCGCGATCTTTCCTTCCTCTTTCCTTCCTATCCTCTCCTTACACACATACTTACACTAACATGCACTACACTACCACATATTCCGGGAGACCGGTCGGAGCTTAGAGCTTGTCCCGGCTGGGAGTGGTGCCTGCTGGTAGGAGAGTCCTGGTTGAGGGAAGCTTTTTCCACTGGATGGCATTCGTAGAATGTCTTCATAAGTTGCAGGCCTTCATTGTTGAGTACAGTATGGCAATTTTTCTGAAAGGTCAGAAGTATTTTCTACCACTCACCTGCTTTACAATTGTATTGCGTTTGATTAACAACTACAAGAAAAATATTCGCACTAGATGCATTGTTAGTATTTCTACTTTATAATAGCGTGTTTTGTTTTTAATAATACGTCGCGGCTTGTGTTTTCGGACATATAAAGAAAAAATGTGCCCTGGGGATAACTGACCGCCGGGACGGGTCTAGGTTGAGTTGACCGGTCTAGTTACCCCCTTTATTATTTTCGAAATTAGTATTTGCAGATTTGCAATTAACAGTGACATTAGTTTGCCCTGAGCCTTATCTCTCCCGGACCAACCAAAATGCTTTTGTTTCAACAGTAGATATTTTTACAGTTTCCATTCCAGCTTAAGGATGGCAGAGCAATATTTAAAGACATGATCTTTTTGAACGTGAATTTGAAAGAGTACAATCTTCGCTTAGCATTTTCTCCATTTATGTGTAGAAAAAAGTTTTGGCAATGCGTAGAATTTTTTTTCATTAAAACGTCAATGTTATTTTCACAATTTATTTCAGTTTCCGGTCCACTTAACTTTACCGGTTAGGTTAACTGGTCTTATTGGAAATGTATCAAACATTTCATATTTACAATATGTAGGCACAATCATGATGTTTGTTCCCACAATATAAGGAGATATCCTCACTGAAATATTATACAAAGTTCACGAGTATAGGTCAAGTAAATAACATTTTAAAGCAAATTAAAAAAGTGGACCTGTTAACTTAACTCTCCCCTACAATTACGGGGCTAATGCCCCAAGTAGTTGACGCTTCCGCCAGCAGAAAATATAATAACTGGGCTGTAGAGAACCGGCGAAGAGTTTGCTCCTTGTTCAGATGTATAATAGAGAATACACCAAATATCTAAGACCCAATCCTGTTAGTCCAACCCTTTTTGTGCTTATAAGGGAGCTTAGACTTATACACTTGAATAATCCTCTTCATTACCTCGTTCCCAAGGAAAAAAGGAATTTACAACGATAATATATTTTCAGTTTTACAGTTACTGAAGCTTTTTTATTACGGCTTTGTTACCTGCAATAGAGGTCGAAATCACAGTAATTAATTCATTGATTATTTCCTGTGTCCGGGCGTCTTAACTGCTGTGATCGTTATTCCTGTAAGGATAGTGGGTGTTTTGTCGCAGGAAGTGGCGATGTTCGACCCCCGCTGGATTGTGTGAATAGGCGCCGACCTCGTCGGCTTGCGAGGATTTTCCTTAACCAGGTATCTCCCACCAGCTGGGTGTCGCCCCAGGCGGGACGTTCTCTGAGGTCCCGATTAGTCTCGTGACATATATGGTAGTGTAGTGCTTGTAAGTGTGCATGTCATTAAGAGGTGAGGAATGGACAAGTAAAACGAAGGACAGATTGGGCGGTCCGTGGCTTGTTTGTTAGGATATTGCTCCTCAGTTCGCCTGCCGTCGATAGGAGAAATCTCGGAAAGCTATCGATCAGGACTGTCAGTCGCTAGAATCTTTAACCTAGCGACGTACTACCTAGTGTTGAAATTCCTGCCATCATATGGACTCAAATTCTAGGATCTCCTGATTAGAGGTATGGCAGTGACATCAGTTGATGCCGTGAGCCACCTCAGCCGGTAGATCACGTGGTGGGTTGGGGGTGGGGATAAGAGTTTAATATACCGTTTGTGGCGAGACTCACGCATCTCAAGATGTTGAATGGAACATCATGGAACATGGAAGCAACATGATTCTTTCATTTCTACTCACTGCATTAACGTGTTTGTTTTAACTCTGTGCCAGAAGATTATTATTCAACCACAAGTAATCTACCATCAGAATCACCTTTTTAACGACTGTTTTTATTCTCAAGTACTGTTCTTTCGTTCTCTGAATTATTTCTACAAAGCAACTTCGGTATATCTGATTTCTGTCTCTAGATATCACTATTTCAAGATATGAGTAGTACTCTTATGATGTGTATGTGATATACATATTTGTATTTTTATATTATGTGTGTTTGGGTCTTCTTTAATGTCCATACATTATTCTTTAACACCTATTCAGGACTTCCAAATTATATGTGTAGTATCCAATAAAAGACCAGAATTCTGAAAATGGTTTTTATTCCAGAAAACAAAAAGAAATCAGCCAAGTAGTCGAATATCCGCAGGAGAGTTCCAAGTCCGTAGCACAAGTCGTCGTAGTAGTAGTTTTCTACACTTTTATCACCAATTCACTATCCAGGATACTCTCGCTTGCACTGCCGCTCGCTGTCTGCTCTGGCGTCGAGTCGGAGCCCTCTTATAGCCCGCCAGGGCTATTGGCCCACCGATTAGCTGCGGAGTAGGGGCGGTGTCGAGTCCCTACCCGGCTGCTCGGGCGTGACGGCCGCGCACAGACGGGCCCAGCTGGCTCGCACCGGTTGTCTCCCTTCTCTCGCCAGGGGCGGTAACGCTCCGCTGACGTCACTCGGCGGCGGCTGCTTTGACTGTGTGCGGTCGGTCACGACAGTATGCTTAAAAACGTCTTGCGTTTTTGTTCACTGTTGAAAAATACATTTTCATTCACGGAAATATTCGTTTAGTTTAAACAAATTAATAGTATATTTATTACATTAATATGTAATAAATTCAAATGGATTAATAGTAAATAAATAATAATTTACATTTATAATCGTAGCTTAGAACCGCAAGTGCTTCTCATTCTGTACTAGGTATTTTGTATAAAGGCTCAACGTTTCTTCTGAAAAGGAATGTTGTAATCATTAGAAGTGTGTTGTAAATTCCAATTGATCACAATAATTGTTTCAAAATAATTTACTAAAATGTATGCACGTATCTCGATTATAGTTTACGATTTTGATGCTTATTTTTACCAATATTGGAATAATTGCGAGGCACTGCGATAGTAAAGAAACAATTCGCTTATAATAATGATTAAAAACATCAATATCATTGTCTCAAGAACAATTGCTAAAAGATGTTCAAGACGAATAGTGGATTTGTAACATTAAAAACTTATACCTTGTGTCAACATCATTTTAAAATTCAGGACACTTGATCAATTTGTAACATTTTAATTAGACTGTATATATGCTGCGTACAACTTTAAGTTATATCAAGTATAAGATATCAACTATTTCTGAAAAAAAAAAGCTATATCATTTTTATACGTACGTGCGTGTACGAGAAAGCACATAAACCCGAACAAATATATCATTCCATTACCTGCTGTGTTGGAGTCAGTGTCGACAAATTGCACGTGCGCAAGCAATTTTCCTGAGATCACTTGGCGTGTTTTCTGGTAGTTTCCGTGTACGCTTCAGGAGCGTACGACGCAAGTAATGTCACGTCACCGGCATTACACTTTCCAGTTATCTTGCTCTAAATAAGGGCAGTTAGAGCGAAGAGCGCTGCTCCCGCGATTTGAATATTTAAAGTAAATGTTGAAAAGGCATGCAAAACACAACCCCACTGCCAGAGGTTCGCGGTGGGAAATGCAGAGTAGCTTTTAATGCAGGTGCAGTTTACCTTCATAGAGCGATCCTGTTTATTGTGGAACGGCGCCAAGCGAGGCTTAATTATTAGAGTGAAAACACAGAGAACATGGAAATAACGTGCTCTAATGGATAATGAATTTCCGTGCCGAAAGGGCAATAGGGTGATTTGGGGCAGGTAAAACGATCGCATGCCCTCCAGTTCCTTTTTCTTTTAGATAGTTTGTTTATTGAATTATTTAGCGCTTGATTGATATAATTTATCTTTGTTTGAAGTCTGCACCTCTAAAATAGTTCTTGTCCGTCTTCATTTTCAAAATGAGGGGGAGGGCTCATATCAGTTAGCTTTCGACCCGTGGGGACGGTCTTTTTCTCTGTCAGAATCATATGGAATGTGTGGTGAACCAAGCGTTCTCTCGACAATTGCTAGGGTTCTCCCGTTTCACTTGCGTGCCACCACATATCGATTATTTTTTTCCTCGTTATTATCGCTAACATCTCATCACTAGGCAGTCACTTCAGATTTCTGCATGAGTATAGAACGATTTTCCTAAGAATGAGCCAAAGTGACAGTTAGTGCTGGCAACATAACTGAAGGTTCTCTGGTCGTTGTGCCCTCAAGGCCATTAAACTCCCTTCCTGCATTCGTTCGTTTGCAGTTGGCTAACTTGTAAATGGCTTCGACGCTTCCTTTTGTGATGTCCTCGTCCGACAAAAATATAGTGCGCCGTGAGAAATAATTGAAATTAGGAAGTGCAGTGTTATGTGCTCTTCTGTAAAAATTCTTTTTTCTATTAACATTACATTGAATTTACTTTTTGTGTGATAAATGTTATATTTATTTTAAAACCTATATGCGTACTGGTACACGTGTTTCCGGCTATTGTGCTGTTGTGTGGCGAGCTGTGATTGAGAGCTTTCTATTTACATTCTTGACAGTTTTCTTTTACTGATTGTGAGAGCATGTTAAGAGATTTTGCACATACGTAATTAAATTTAAATATTTCCCGGACTCCCGTACGTGCACATACGTCAGCGAAACTCTTATATTTCTGCAAGGGGATGTTTTCGCACGAGCCATAGCCTAAGTCTTTACGAAGAGGCGTGGCTGGACGCGGCGGAGGGATACTTCTCAGAATTACATGTGACGTTTACTTGTTACGCGAACTGTCACTTTGGCTCATCCTTAGGAAAATCTTTCTATAGTAGTGGGTCTACATAACTTTTCAAAGTTGCCTATTTGTAAAATATATTCTCGTTTCTCATATATCTCATTCAACTGCGTACTTAGTTGTATTTCCAATTACTCACCACACCATCTTACATTTTTATCACCAACATTACCAACGTCCTCATCTATATTTCTAAATTAACGTTTTACTGTATAGTGGAGATGTCAATCTAATTTAATTGCCACTGTCATTGAACAGCCTCTCCGAAATGCAAGCGATACATTTGTTAGTATCTTCTGTTGCACGTTAAAATTACGTTTGTTAACTCATGTGTTGTCTTCGCACAATACTATTTCCTGGGACACTTACAAATGGAGAAGTGCGACAGTGAAGTTGTTCTCAGTGTTGTGTAGTCGAATCACGACTACGAGAGACGATCGAATTCCAGGAATAGATGTTCTTTGTTCGAACACGTGACTGTCGGAATGAGCATAATGCGACGTCGTACATTGTTTATTCGTAGAATGCTCATAACGCCCGTTTGTATTCAGCATCAGCCGGGTATTCATATTGTGACAATGGTATCACCCACCCTTTCATCACGGTGACATAACGGGTGCTTTGGAAATCGCGGTCCTCAGTGATATATTTATTGACTTCCACGGACGCGTCAAAGTGCAAAGCGTGCGACCGAAATTCCTTGTCCCTTTATTTTGTAAAGGGCATTAGAGAACAATTACAAACCAGTGTTGGTGTTATATTTAGAAAATAATCCGCTAGCATCCTCTAATATGACAGTTTGTTCCGCTTAGTCAAGTAGTTTGCCACAATCTTTTGAGTAGTTTATTATTATTATCAAGGAGTTCTCCACGATTCCACGAATCATTTGAGAGTCGCGGATCGGATCTATTCTATATTTGTGATATTCAGTAACACTCAGACAAATGTCATTGAAGGTAAATTCAGGGTTTTTGCTGTAGCGTGCTTTCCTTATAGATGTTCTTAGAAAGTTATAAACATGAAATGATTTAGAACGATTTACTACTCACATAATGTTTTCAGTAGACTTTAAAAGCTGAACTCTGGATTTTTTGCTATTAGGAAATTTTTAAAACCTCTCAAGTCCCATTTCTTGAAAAATCATATTTAAAAGCGTTCAGAGTCTAATTCCCTATCTGTGTGAAAAGCTCGCAAGATTATTCTCGCAAATAAGAGCAAAAAATGGAGAGAATGAAAATAATAGTAAAAAGTAGACTGCCTCTCAAGTTATTGTTTACGCTCATATACAATTACTCAAAACTTACGTGGTTTTAAAATCTGACCATCTCTATGGTTAGTAACTTCGCGCATGCAGAAGAACGTTGTATATATGTGTTATGAATCACACATATGGATCGCGGAGGTGAATATCGATAATGAAATTGGGTGGTCTATTTGTTAGGATAAAAGTATTCGCTGAAAAAATGGGTACGAAATTAATTTTATAAAAATGGCGGCCATGAATTTTGTTCATGCGCTTCATTCTCCTCTGCGTCGTCTCGGCCAATTTTGTGACTCCTTGCACATCGTTAGTTGCATAATTGTTGCAGTTAACGATTCCACGTAGATAAATTGAGGCAGGTTTGTTCACGCAGACTGTTCGTTCTCCATCATTTTGCTAATAAATGTTCCAATCGCATCGAACACAACTAATGGACCATGAGGACGATGCTACCTGGGGAGGTTGAACTCGAAATGCACTGCAGAACAAATTGGGCTGCGCGAAAACAAATGAGGCGCTGAAAACGCAGCGATGTGTTTTGTTCGTGCCGAGCAGCAATAGAGATACAACGAGATGTGCATGCGTATGGGGTAAAAAGAGGCATTCAAGTAGTAACGAAAAGGACATGAAATAAAAAATTAAATATTAAATAAATGGAGATGAATATCAGGGTAAGTTACGTATTCAAGGTAGACACATTTTTGTAAACTTGGATGCTATTTTATTGTTCTTAAACGAGAATAAAACAATAGGAGACACAAAATATTTACGTTGAGAATATTTTCTTTCTTTTCTTTAAATAAAATGTGACAGGATTGATTTTTTAGAGGAAAACAAAGAGTTCACTATCTTGAGAGAAAACCATCTTTTATGTTTTGTAATTTACGGAAAAATGGACAAATCCATTTTACGACTGTTGAATAGTCATATTTTATTTTTTAAAATTATTTTAATATTCATGAATTTTTGAAACTTAATTTACCTTTCAATGTTTTAGTAGCACATTGACCTTCAAAGTAGTTAACAACATTAAACATTAATGAAATATCTATTAATTTTTAATTTTGCAGCAAAGATGAATGCAACACACAATTTAACATTTTTTTCTTATAGTCGCCGAACAATAGAACCATTTACCTACGCTCATCATATATTTATGCTTTTCCTTATTGTACCATGCAACGTATTTGGTTTAGATCTGAATGCATGGCGATTTGTTCATCGAATATCTCGCATTATTAGATTCTAATGGCACCATTTGGTTATAATCGTTTCATTTTAACACGCAAATTTTTGCTCATTTGCTCTGTCAATATGGAGTATTGTTTCTCACATCGACATATCGCTAGAAATCTTATTTACCTAACGCGTTTTCTGCAAACGTCTGTAACTTTAATACGGCGCTCATACGAGATGTTATAAAAATTGGACTGCGTAGGTAGCTTTATGCCTCGGAGGTATGATGCCTGCGCGTTCCTTTTACACGCTCTCGTGAAGGGAGAGGGGGTTCAGCACACGCTGCCAAGCGAGGCCAAGCTTCTCGCATCTCCCCATCTGGGCTTCCAGCCCGCAACTGCCCCGCATGCATGATTCACGTTCATTCCAGAGCCGCCGCTCATTCTTGATCCTCACCCACCCCCGACCTGGCTGCTCGCCCAGCATTGCTCGTCACCCATCCTCACTCCTCGCCCATCCCTGCTCGTCACCATCCCCGCTCCTCACCCATCATCGCTTCTCGCCTATCCCGGCTTCTCATCCATCCTCGTTCTTCGCCCATCCCCGTCCTCACCTGCCCTTGCTCGTCGACTCCATCACCCATTCTCGTTCTTCGCCCATCGTCACTCCTTCCCCTTCCCTTCTCGTCACCCATCCCCGCTCCTCACCTGCCCTTGCTCGTCGCCCCCTTCCCCCCCCCCCTTTCCCTTCCCCCCTCCTACGCGTTACCCATCCCCGTCCGTCTTCCGTCTCCACTCCTTCCCCTCCCTGCTCGTCACCCATTGTCACTCACTCCCATTCCTGTTCCACATGCTCATTTATACACATGCCCATTCTTGCTTGACACTTACTTATTCCTTCACCGTGCTTTTTCCTTCTCCATGCCTATTCCTCCTGCTCCTTTTTCATTCTTGTTTTTCGCCCTTTGTTTGGGATTACAACAGGTTCTAACTCATCCATGTCCATCATTGTTCCTCGCTCATCTCCGCTCCCAATCTTCACACAACCACTGTCCCACGCGACTTCTTTAACCCTAGTCATTCCCTTCCTGCTCCTGCACGGCTCGACGGCATGTGCTTAACTATCACCTCTCCTTCTTCTCCTTATCTGCCTCTCCCTTGATCCCAACCTTTCTACTCATCCACTCTGTACTTTGTTACTCGACCGCAGTAGTGTGTTCTGAAAAATACTCTGGCATCAACCTTCTTTTGCATTTCCAAAATCTACTCAATTCCGGTCGGTTGCGTTCTTGGGTTATGGCGAGCATGACGCGGTCTGATGCGAGGAGTGAGATGGAACGGAGCTGTGCGAAGTCAACGTCAGAGTCGGTGTCACGAAAAGCAGGCAACAAGACACAAGTGCGTTGTGGCGATGGAGGGGGCAAGGGTGGAGCGTTGGAGGGGCAGAAACACTGAAGCTGATGCCGCGGTGGTCGAGCAGAGCTGTATCGACACAAGGCGTGGTGAGACGTATAAGCAATGTACGGGGGACGCGAGGAGAAGTTGGGAGTACGTGGAGAGGGGAGGTATGGGAAACGAGATGAGAGAGGCATGTTGTAGGAGGCAAGGGGCGGGAGGCGAAGCTGAGTGAGGCGAAGCTGAGTGAGGCGAAGCTGAGTGAGGCGAAGCTGAGTGAGGCGAAGCTGAGTGAGGCGAAGCTGAGTGAGGCGAAGCTGAGTGAGGCGAAGCTGAGTGAGGCGAAGCTGAGTGAGGCGAAGCTGAGTGAGGCGAAGCTGAGTGAGGCGAAGCTGAGTGAGGCGAAGCTGAGTGAGGCGAAGCTGAGTGAGGCGAAGCTGAGTGAGAACTGTGATGAATAGATCTTGGAATTTTGAACAAACGCCTATTTAGTTCCTTTAAGAGATTGAGGAAAATAACTGCAGATGTTTACAAATCACGAAAAATTAGATCTACTGAAAAAACTCATATGCCAAAAATATTCTAAAGCATGGTTGATGCCTATTTTAATATTTTTTGCCTAACTCTGCCTAAAACAAGTAATTTTGATTAATTATCATATTATAATTACTATTTTTTATAAAATTTGGTTTATCGAAATGCTAAAGCTTTCCCTAATTTTCTGAAAACTGAATACGAATTCTGATCGAATATGGACCGATATCTCTTACCCAACCCACAGAACATAAGGAGCTCTACAAGTCATTATAAAGATGATTTTACACTCTCGTCTCCGAACATCACGCACGTATTAAGCAATTGCACCCATTG
This sequence comes from Teleogryllus oceanicus, assembly GCA_964035755.1. Classification (NCBI taxonomy): domain Eukaryota; kingdom Metazoa; phylum Arthropoda; class Insecta; order Orthoptera; family Gryllidae; genus Teleogryllus; species Teleogryllus oceanicus. The sequence goes on along the minus strand of CAXIVR010000007.1, from coordinate 86,416,128 downwards.
CCGATTCAAGTGTGCTGTTGAGAGGTTGAAAATGAAAATTGTGATATAATGAATGAAATGAAAATAAATGATATGAATAAAATAATATGGCTACAGTCACTGACATAAAAGTACAAATACCTGACTTTCCTGTAAAACAAAGTCTCTAATTTCATCCTTTTCTGATTAGTTTTAGATGCCAGTAACATACCTTTTCGTGTCTAATATTGAAATGCCTGATTTAATCATTTTGTAACCTATTTTAAGTGCCTAAAACATCTTGTTTCATGCCCAATAATGCCTAATTTCTTAATGTTTTCCATACTTTAGGTGACTAAATCATTATTATTTTGTGCCCGAAATTTCGAGGTATAATGATGAAGCTGGATGTGGCGACGTTGAGTAGGGCGAAGTGTTGTAATGAAGAGTGGCGAGGCCAGGTGTGATGGGAATGTGGGCTTGCAAATGGCGGTCAGGCGTGGTATGTGACGAAGTGGTGTGTGTCAGGCGTGGTGTGTGATGTGACGGTTATGCGGTTGCGGGAACAGCAGTTCCGGTGAGGCATGGTGAGGTACCGGCAGTAGTGTGGGCTTGGGATGGAAGGGATTTAGTGATGTGTGACGGAGCGGTGTACTGTGTAACGGGGTGTTGGAATGGCGGGATACGGCAGGACGTGGTGATTGGGGTTTTGGCGTGGGATGGGCGGTGACATGGAGCGGAGAGGGACGGGGCAGGGAGGGACGGGGCAGGGAGGGCCGAAGGGGGGAGGTACGCGCGGGGATGGACGGGATGGGGCGGAGAGGGACGGGTGAGGAGGAACAGGGCGGGGAGGGACGGAGAGGGGAGAGAAGGGGCGGGGAGGGACGGGGCAGGGAGGGACGGAGAAGGGAGGGACGGAGCGGGGTGGGACGGAGCGGGGAGGGACGCGCGGGGATGGACCGGATGGGGCGGAGAGGGACGGGGCGGGGATGGACAGGGCAGGGAGAGACGGGGTGGGGAGGGACGGAGCGGGGAGGGACGCGCGGGGATGGACGGATGGGGCGGAGAGGGACGGGACGGGGAGGGACAGGGCGAGGGGACAAAACCGCACTGAACGGGACGAAGGGGACTGGGGAGGGTCCGGAACGCGACGGGACGGAGAGGGACGGAACGAGACGGGCAACAGGGCGGGAGGAGACGAGAGACGGGATTGGGCCGGGCAATCAGGGCAGCGCCTCACCCTATTGGGTGAGCGAGGCGCGGCGGTACTTCGTGGTGAGACGGCCGCAGCGGTACCGCGGTCTTCTCCGTTCCACTTAGGCAACTTCTGCAGCACCGCGCGCGCGTCGGGTAATGGGATTCGCTACCGCCCGCGCCGCCATTTCGCAGGGGTCGCCGTAACGACGTTAAAAAAAGGTAGCGTCGGCGATGGCGGCGCGGCGGCCGGACGAGCGGCGTTTTTTCAAACTTTGCGCCCCCTACATTCGAGATTTACTTTGCCCCTCCCCTTCCGCCACCGTCCGAGCCAACGCCTCCGGTGGCGCCGCTGATTCACTCCTTCTGGCGCGGCGAAGTGTGTCAGTGCATCAACTCATGTAACTGCAGTGCCTCTGACCGGTAGATTCTAGGTTCGAGGCCCCAAAGTGGCAATATTTTCGACACTAGCTAGATAGCTAGTTGACTCTAGGAGAATTCTAGCGGCCGGCTGCTCTGATCGGTAGTTTTCCGTGGTTTCTCCGATCAACATCATTCGAATGCTGGAGCAGTACCCTAACAAACGGGTCACTGACCACGGGTGATCTTTCCTTCCTTTTCCTTGTCCTATACTCTCCCCTTACAAACACACGCTTACACTAACATACACTACACAACTACATATTCCGGCCGCGAACTCAGAACTTGTCCTGGCTGGGATGGTGCCCCTTTCGTGGGAGATACCGGGTTGGGGAAAACCCTGCTAGTCGACGGTCGGTCGGCGCCGGATCTCCAGTGGGGGATGATCTCCGCCACCTCCCGATGAAAATCACGCACTACATTTAAGAAACTAATGACCTCAGTAGTTGACGCGCCCGGAATCACTAACAATCAATCAAGCTAAGTGTGTGGCTTCCTGCTGCCTCTTTCGCATTCTCCTGGGCGTGGAGCACGCCTTCGTAATTGCCCAAACGCTACGTGGAAGGATGGTGCCGGTACATTGTTTTTTCTATTTGGCAGTATATTATCTTTCGATATTTTCCCATCGAAAAGAGAGCTTCACTATAGAGAGTTTGCAGAGTTTGCAGAGTGCACATCATAGCGGGCAGCACTATCAATCTTCTGCGCATGCGCAGATGCACCAAAGGACATATTAATTTAAATGCATAATGAATCTCTCTTAACACTACAGTAAATATACCCTGTGTAACTTTATACCCTATGTATATTTACTATATGTAACTTCATTTTCTGTGCACGTCTTCTAGAATTCAGTGGGAAATACAATTATTCAAATTATCATTTCCATGTTGTCGCGGCAGGAAGTATTATTCTGAAGGACAACATGGATAAGAGCCAAAATGTATTGCCTTTTTATCCTTGAAATAGATTTTACATGGGAGCTTTTTTTCCTTTACAATTTGAGTAGTATATGACTTAGTGTAGGGATCACAGAATTTTGGAAATGTGCACACAATTCACTTTCCCCCAAAGCACGTCATACGCAGTTTTAACTGTTTTTTGACGTAAAATAAATAAATATTTTGAAAATTATTAGTCGCGCCACCAACGCTGACCTGGGTGGTCGAGGTGCGTAGAGCGTGTGCCGACTCAGCGCCTCGGTCCGAAGGTTCGCCGGTTCGAGTCCCGCCGTGGGCATGGTTGTTTGTCCCTTGTCTTGCATGTATGTGTGTTGTTTCGGAAGGTCTTATGAGTCTGCTGACCACAGACCGAGCAGGCCGCGAAAGTGTGTAGTGTAATGGTTATTAAGTCTTCCCAGAAGGGACGTAGTGCGTACCCGTCGCGGAATGCAGAAATCGACATCCCCTGAAGCTGGAAAAATCCCCAGGAAAAATAGTCGCGACAGACCGTGAGTCTGCACTTAGCCCAGAGGAGTTAATAGTAAAGTAGATTAGTCAAATAAGCCAGTATATAAAAGGAACATACTGATAAAAGACTTCGGAATGTTAAATATATCTCAATGAAATATTAATAACTTTACAAGCCATATTTTCACTTATATGTCTGGAAAAGTGTTTCAAAGTTTGTATAACATTTTGGGAATTTGTTAACAAATCACATGAGATTACAAAACGTACAAAACGGTACATCACACCTATTTATGTATTTTATTCACTTTAGCTGCATATCCTTTCTTTTAGTTATATAGACATTCTGAGCATAAAATGTAACGCTAGTAGTCGTGCATTGGGAATCTGCAGTCGCTGGTGACTCCGATTCCATTGATTGATTAAACTGAAAAGAAAGCATAGCTTAAAACTTCTTTTTGTGGGCACTAAAATTTTGTGATTCTTAAGTTCAAAATTATTCAAAGGAAAAATAATTTTGAGCAAATAGAGAGTCCGTGCGAAACTAGTTTGGGCTCCTCCAAGTATGTAACCGTTGCACCAAATACCCTTGTTTTCTACGTTATGGGACAGTGAATACCGACAAGAGTAAGAACTGCAACTTGTGAACTGCAAGAAGAAAAGGCTACCAAGAAATCGAGTTGTTGGTGAAAAGAATGTCATAAGGGAAACATTGGTCCCTCCTGAGAAGGATTCATTTTAGGAATAAAATAGGAATATTGCAGAAATTTTAAGGCACTTCCCAGCGTTACCGAATGCGTCAAGTTCTTAGGATCCAATTTCCAGGTTTATCGGAGGCAATACTGAAAGTGGGAGTTTTCGTTGCGGCGAAAATTAGAAAACGCATATCCGACAAAGACTTCAATAGTTCAGTGACTCCAACTCCAGTGGATTGACTTTACTGCGGTCATTACTTTTTCGTAAACCAAAAGAACCCAAATCACAAAGAAACGGTGGAAACAATGTCGAAAGACCAATCCAAAAGCTTGGATGCTCCATGAGCTCAAAAATGCATTTTCTCAACTCACACGTTGCCTATTTTCCTCAAAATTTGGGAGCTGTGAGTAAATAACAAGGAGAAAAAAAGATTTTCATCAAGATATAAAATAAAGGAAAAAAAGAACCAAGTGAAATGGAGTGTTACGATAACGGCTGACTACTGCTCAATGTTGTACATGGATCTTCCAGAAGCCACGTACTAGAGGAAAATACCAAAAACGAGTTTGGAGTCCAAAAAAGATGATTTCACAAGCAAACCTATTGAGTGTGGTGTTTGTTTTGTTGTCACCTGTGCAAATGCGATAATACTTTTATGCATATAATATATTTGCGGTATTTTTAAACGATCGTCTGTTTGTTTGAAAACCTGACGTCCCAGGATAAAACGTTTGTCGTTCTTGGATTCGAACACTACAAAAAGTAAGATTCAGTCAACTAAACCGAAACAGCTGACCAAAATAACTTTTTTGCAGATCTGTGTTATTAATTACAGTGAATTTGTCTATTCCTTGAACAGCTATACAAAGTAATGTCATTCTATTATCACGAATTATGCGTTACCAGAATATCCTATAAGATATAAAACAAAGGATGTGTGTATATGTGTGTGTGATATATATATATATATATATATATATATATATATATATATATATATTACAGCGTAATAAGTTTCGATAACTTACAAAAGTATTGTTTTAAATAATCGTGAAAAGTAAAGTAAAAGTACTATGTAGTGAATATTTTATTCATTGAATCAACGGCATGAATATTTTGTGGAATACATCATTTGCACTTTTGTGTGACGCCATGTCTAACTGAGAGCTCTAACCTGACGTTCTCATTCTTTCAGAATCGGCGGAGATTTAAGATTAGGGCAATGGGCCTTATTAGAAAAGATGGTGGATTAAGTCAGCTCCGTTGGTGGCGGATAGGAATAAGGGTAAGGATGAACAAGGAAGGAGCACGAGGGGACATTTTTATTTTTTTAATTTTATTTATTGTACGTCAAAAACAGTTAAAAACTATGTGTGACGTGCTATGTGTTCTGTTATGTCATCCGCCAGGAATTAATTGAATGAATTAATGGAATTCCCTGCGAGAGCATTCGTTTATTAACCCTGCAACTGTATACTTATACTTAACGGTATATTTTTTGTTACACAAACTGCATACTGGGGTCTTACGAACCTTGAAGACTATTATTGTAAAAGATTCAGATAAGAATGTATGATTTACAAGTGCGTTTGTATTTTACTTTCATCAGAGACTGCGTGGAAATAAGAAAAAACACAAAAATGGAATCTACAGAAATTAATAGAATGATTACAAATTCACATTGGAATCACACAACAAATTTAATTCAATTTCATTCACGTAAAGTGTGAGGCGGCTGTCGCCAGAAATTTCCACTCGACATGAAATCGAAATGTTATTAGAATCAAAAAGACTCCAGTTCTAGGGTGGAAATTCCCTTCCAAGCAGCGGGAACGACTGACAGAGCTGCATGGCGGGCGTAAGACATTCTCCATGAAGTGATTTTGGTCCTAGAAGGTGCAAGATTTACATAGGTTTACTTGCTGTGTGCAATCCGAGAAAATGCTGCAATTACTACTTCTGCTGCTGATGATGATGTAATGAGTAGTGTACATTGTTCTCTATTGTAGGAGAAAGAGGAGATACGTCCCAACACACGCCCGCAGCCACACGAACACTTCTTTATAAAGAAATCAACATATTACAAAGGCCAAGCTGCATTCTTTATTTTAGTAGCAATAGATCGTCTCTGAAATTAAATACTTTCTAGTTCTGAAATACATTTCCTATTGGACCTCCTTTGTACAAATTAAATTAGATAAACGAGTTAACAAAGCCATGACGGTAAAGGCAGCATAGAACATTAAAATCACTTCTGCTCATAGCAAAAGCACTATTTTTAAGTATTAGTTTGTTTAAGTGTTAGTTTGTTAAGTATTTGTATGTAAGTGAAGTAGGTGAACCTCCCCAGTGGGGAGGTTAACCTTCATGTTGGACGCTTTTCTGGTGTACTCTACCGAGGAAGATTTCTCACTGTTTCCCACTGGATGCATGAGCGGAGAAGGGATCGTGACGGTTGCACTGTATTGTGAATGAAATTATTATGGATATGATGATATTTCGCATTTCATGTGAGGTGATGTGTGAAGCAAAACTCACCACATCATTTCTAAAACGCCCCTGGCCTTTGCCGGAATCAGACTCGTTACTTTGATCTCCGCGTTCTTGAAACGATGATCCATGTCCTTGCCCAACCGAGTCCGGACTAATGTGGTACTCGGAATAATATTTTATTTAGCAAATGAAAGTTACTTGTACATACCTCACACGCAATACACTCCCTCACATGTCGGGATACCCCTGCCAGTTGACGCGCTCGCAGTTACTAACCAGTCATTTACCAAATGTGGGTGTGGCAAACTCTCGACTAAAAAACGTAAACTATTGGGCACTCTCTGAATCCGGCAGCAAGGTCCCGTAACCCACTGGCCCTGCCTAACGCCTCTCAGCTGCCTCAAGAGCAAATATGCCGTTGAAGGGTGCCACTCCCACAAGCCGCCCTCGTTGACGAGAGGGCGGGCGCCATGTTGGCTGCGTTAGAGCGCCGCTCGCCCCTGGCGGCTCCCCGGGGAACTGCCCCTCCGCCCGCGTCGCCGGCGGCGCTTTTACGCCTCCCCGGCGGCGGCGGCGGCGATGGCGGCGAACGGCACACAGTGGAGCCGAAATCTTGCCGGAATCCACTCTCCCACCGGCAAAGGTGGCTCGGGGTATCAACCGATGGCTCTGCAGTGTCCCTGGCCGGTAGGTACTAGGGTTCACATCCTGACGGTGGGGCAGGATTTGCGACACAAGCTAGACAGCTAGAACGAGTTCAGCCGCTGCCTTGAGGAAAATTCTAGCGGACGGCTGCTCTGGACGGTAGTCTTCTCAAGTTTCTTCGTTCAATACCAGGCGATTACCGAAGCAGTACCGTAAAAAACGAGCCAGGGATCGCGCGCGATCTTTCCTTCCTCCTCCTTGTCCTGTCCTCACCCCTTATTACACACACACCCAAACTCACATTCGCACGTGTCGGGAGACCAGTCAGGAGCTTGGAGTTTGTACAGGTCGGGGCGGTGTCACGCTGGAAGAATACATTTGTTTGGGACAAATCCCCGTATCCACTTTAGGGTCTCTCCATCCTGTGCTATCCACTGCTCCACTGCTATCTTCCACTGTTCCATCCACTGCTATCTTCTGCGAAAAACATACACTACACTTTCGGGATTAATTACCTTAACAGTGTGGTCCCCCGGAATTATTAATATATCAATCCCCTCTGCCTCCGAAGAGTGTACTATGAAACCGCTCGGAATGCAGAGATCGTTAAAACGACAGAGGACTTGCCATCTCGGACCGAAAGGCTGCGTGATTGAATGCTGTTTGGGCACGGCGGAGACTCCCCGTGTTGTGGCATGGCGGCTTGGGCAACTCTTTGGGTTGTGGTATGGCGGGAAATCCCACCTACCGTGAGTCATCTTTCTAACTTCATCCAAAGTTTCATGATCTCTAGGTGGCGTAGGAGCATGGTATAGTACACGATGTACCAGGGCACCCCCATTCGCCTTGCATCTGATTACTCGACAGTAGAGGTCCGTGTCGCCAGTTCGTGCGGAGTAAGGATCTTCAGGCCACGGCTGACGCTACCTCGTAGGTGCAACCATGTTTTCTCCCATTCCACCTGACCAGATCAAGTCTTCAGGGCCTTGAAGGCCGCATCTTGCAAGTTGTAGCAAGAACACATTGAGGTTAACAGCCGAACGATCATCTCGGGTGATGGAATCTGGTGATACTATGATGTTTCAACTAAGACAACGAACCGGGAACAGCCTGCAGTGACAGATGCAAGCGATCACGTAAGCAGCCTTCCTTGGGCACGATTTCAAACAGTGGTTCCTCCTGGAACCAAGGAGATTCAGAGGTAATACGGGTTCAAGAGTAATACATATATCCATACTAAACAATAGCCAGTCCAGAGACTCATATAATTTGAAATAAGCCAACCTTGGCCAAACATGAAGCAAGCCAAGCATGGCGTTGAAATAAGCACGAACACCAGGGCTGCAAGTTGGCGGGAACACCATTCATCCCACAAAAGGGATGAATGTTGTGATTATGGCTTTGGGTAGGGGGTCTCAATCCTTCGTGCATCGTCTCAATATTTTCCAAATCTCTTAACCGGTTTAGGAGCATCATCTGATGTCACTGCTGTGTCTAATACCGGGAAGTCCTAGAATTCGTGTTCGGACGGTGCCAGGATTTTGGACACTAGCTACATAGCTAGGTAGAATTCATCGACTATCTGAAGGAGTATTCTAGTGGCCGGCTGCTCTGTTTCGTAGTTTTACGTCGTCTCTCCGATCAACACCGCGCGAATCACGGGCAGTAACCTAACACGCGAGGCACCGAAAGACCGCGCACGATTTTGTCGTCCTCATCCTTGTCCAAACATCACCCCTTATAGACACACACATACACTTACATGCACTATACTACAAGAAATATTGGGAAAACACTCGGTAACTTGTAGCTTGTGCCGGATGGGCTGGTGCCCCGCGGTCGGGAGATGGTTTCGGCTGGCCTCGCTAGACGACTTAGGCTAGCGGGATTTCCCCAACCGAGTATCTTCCACCAGTAGCGGGACAGCGCCCCAGTCAGGACAGGCTCTATGCCCAGGGCCTAAAGAGGGAGTCAGGCAAGCCCAAATTATCTCCAACTACAAATAAAGAGAAATTGCCTAGTATAATAATAAATAACTGATTACAAACATGGTATACCTGAAAGTCCAAAGGGTTATGGTTTTTATTTCACATCATGCCGGTTTTCTCTTGCTCTCATGACTTTCAACCAAATGAAGGATTGTATTTTGAGTTATCAGGCGACCTACGTAGTTGAGTGACATGGTTGATTGATTGATTGATTTCGTGTTTTCGGGCGCGTCAACTGCTCTGGTCATTAGTCCCGTTAGTGTGGTTCATGTTTTTTTTCTCGGGAGATGGCGGTGATGTTCCCCCGGTGGATTGCAACATCCGGCGCCGACCTACCGTCGGAACCGGTCTCCCGGAATATGTGGTAGTGTAGTGCATGTTAGTATAAGTGTGTGTGTAAGGGGAGCGGATAGGACAAAGAATGGGAAGGACAGATTGCGCGCGGTCCGTGGCCCGTTTGGTAGAGTACAGCTCCGGCATTCGCCTGGTGATAATCGGAGAAACCACGGAAAATTGAGTGACATGAGAGTGATGTAATTTGTGTCAAGACTTGTACGTATCAACATGACGGACACTAACAGTATAAAATATTTATGGTCTTAAGCTTATTAATTTAACAGGCATAACCTTCGAATTGACTCATTAGTATATTAGTCGCCTGCTCTTTAAAATGTTGCTCGTTATGCTCCTCTTTACCGTTAGGTTACGTTATTACGCGGTACTCATTTCTACTACGGAAAACGATGACAATGATTTCGCAGAATAAAATGAGTTCTATTCTGAACACACAATTCAGACTATGAAACAGCCCATTAAGCATGTTAATACATTGAAATTACGAAAAATTTCAAAGGTGCGTAAGTTAGGTAGTGAAATAAGTAAGCTAGTAAAATAATGCCTCACGATAATAAAAACGTTTAATGGGTAAGGGGGCCCGAAAGGATCTAGATATCTAATAGGCAGGCCCCCTGTCCCTCTAGGTTGCGCACGCCTATGACTATAAAAATCACTTATTGTGAAAATATGACCTTATTTCGTAAATGTCTTAGAAACAGACCTGAATGCTCCCCGGATTGGAGTGCAGAAAATCTTTCATGGTTGGGAGATGTCAGAACCATCTCTTGAAGATCACTCTTAAATCTCAAAAAAAATATATATATATATATATATATATATATATATATATATATATATATATATATTTGATGAAAGTGCATACATTGTTTTATACTATTTAAAAAAATCATTTGATGACACTTAAAATTATTTATGTGCGTATTTATTATTTATTTATCTACTAATGCTTGGACGAAATATACTTGGCTCGAAAATCCGAACAGAAAAACTTAAAGTTCTGTTTCCCATTTCACACTTCAAAGGTTTTAAAATATTATTTTTATCTTGTGAGAACATCCTGTTTCTTCTGAGATTCCATGCTTGACAAATTGTTACTGTTTGTTCCGCAGAAGTGGATGCAATACACCTGGCGCAATGGAATGTCTTCCTGCGCAAAGAGGCGCGGGGCGGAACGAGTAAGCAAAAGAGTCGGATCAACAGGGGCGAAGCTTGCCGGGGATAGTGGAGCATGTCGAGGATTGTTGAGGGTGGCAGATTCAATGAGGATAACGAAGAGTGACGGGGATAGTCGAGCGTGGAGGGATAGTTGTGTATGACGGGGATAACGGAGCGTGGCGGGGACAGCGGAGCGTGGCGCGGGGATTAAGGAGTGCGGCGAAAATGACGGGACAAGCAGGTGAGTCGGGACGTATCGGAATGCAGCGGGGCAGGTCTGGATAATTAACTGTACATACAAAGCACTCCTTTTGTGTCTAATAGATTGTTGTGGTAAATAACCTGACGATAGTGAATAACTTCAGTTTGCTCATTATTATTATTATTATTATTATTATTATTATTATTAATTATTATTATTTTATTAACATAAAATGTATATATATATTTTTTAAATTCCGAGTTATTTAGAACATAAATGTTTGAAGGGATATACAACAATTGAGTATTTAATTTAAAGACGACCACTTGCTGTTCACATCTACACTTCGTCGACAAGACATTCGTATCGAACAATCAACACGACTTCTTGGCTGTCCGGGTGACGCCGCGAAGTGGGCCGACGCTTCGCTTGTCATGTCGCAGGCTTCCTTAGGGCAGTGACGCCGCGTTGTTGCGCGTCGGGTATTATGTATTGTCCTTCATCCGCGGTGTCACCGACAGGTTGGAAAAACTGCTTTAAAAAAGCAACATCCGAACGGTTGTCACAGCTCCCAATAAGCTTCACAACGCCCTGATACGCATTAAAGACGCTATACCACCTCTCCACTTGTCAGGCGTGTATGAAATTCCCTGCAGCCTTGGCAGGACGTACATCGGCGAGACCGAGCGCACGGTGTCCGAACGTCTTTGGGAACACATCTCCCATTACAAGAACCATACCTACCGTTCTGAGGTTTCAGGATGTGCCATCGATTTTGCCAAGGCTCGGCTCCTGCACAAGGAAAACCGGTACTGGCCTAGACGCATCAAAGAGGCTCTGGAAATTAATATTCGGCCGCACAACATCACCGCGGACGCCGGTCTCAACCTTCACTCGGCCTGGAAATCCCTGTTACCACCAATCCGTGACTGCGAGGGGGCTGCCCCAAACCGTCCGACCACGAGGACGGCCGCCGCGAGATCCGGGTTGGCACAGACCGCTAGCCAACAGAGAGACCCTCCGCCAATCACGGTGCACCTGCCCCACCCGGCCGCTAAGGCCGGACGATACTCAATCCCCTACGCAAACAACACGGCGTCACTGCCCTGAGGAAGACTGCGGCATGACAACCGAAACGTCGGCCGCTCAGCCCACTACTCGGACGCAAGAAGTCTTCGACTCGAACCGCGGAAGCTTACGTGTACATCGCAGAATAAACACGTTTTTGTCCGTGATTTCCGCGCTCGCCCTCACTGTGTCGCGTCGGCGCGGCAAAAACGGCCTGGTGGAGGGAGAGGAGGAGGGGGTGGATATTGGGGTGTCCATATCGGCGCCTTTACTGCGTGACGAAAATTTTTATGGCGGCTAAAAATGTGACTCGGTGCGCGCCCGCCTCCACGCCGCTGCTCTCCAGCTGCAGCCACTTTTTATGCCTCGGGGCCGGGGGTGGGGGGAAAGGGGGCCACCGGGCAATCGCTCCGAGAACGCGTATTTTGATGCTTTTTTCCATTTTAAGTTTTTGACTCGGGCGATAAGGGAAATTGCGTGGTACGTTCACGTTTATTCGAGTTTATACACTCACTACGTGAGTAATATTTATGAGCCTCGCCCTCCTGATGGGTCCCGAGTAAGGGTAGTGGTTTTTTTCGTGTTGAGGGAGTATTGCGTACTTCGGTTGATGGTGTTTTATTTGCGTTTTACATTATACAAAATACAAAGTGGATTATGTAAATATATGTATAGCTGACACTGAAAAAATATTTCATATACATCAAACTATGCACATTGCATCAAACTAATTTTAAATAGACTTAGAAATAAGAATATATACTTTATATGTTTATGCAACCTAACTTTCGTAAATAAACTCTCCCTTATATTAGTCTCTCTTTGCCATAAATAATATTATTTCATGGTGATTTAACGGTGCTCTCAAAAGCTGGTCCAATGATTTCAAAATCAAATGAAGTGTTGCATTTGCAATGTTGCTGTTCAAGCAACTCTAGAGCACAAATCGAATGTAGGAAAAAAAGTTTTTTTTCCGATGACTCTTGTTGAACGTAAGACCTTTAGAATTTGAAATAGTTCTTTTGTTTTCTAGAAGTCCGTATGTGAAGTTTGTACTTTATTTTAAAACTTCTCTCAGAAAAGGCTACAGATTTTTTCTTTAACTATCTTGCAGAAATAGATGATGGTGCGCCGATGAATATGATTAAATTCCAGTTTTGTTAAAGTTCTCGAATTTTCATGATTTGCAAATGTTGAAGATTTTTCTTCTCTTACTTGACTTACTTGACCTACTATACTGATCGAAAACTGCTCCACATTATTGCTTCAAACTTTTTATTCGAATAGATAATAATGCACTGGGACAAGTGCTTTTCTTAAATAATTCAACTTCTCTGCTTTTATGAATTATATTAGTAAACCCTTGTGTTAGAGTTTTCTGTTGAAATGAGTATGTATTTGTGATTGAGTTATTGGAATAATAGATCAGCTTTTTTAAAGTTAAATGAAACATTTGACATTGCTGGCTGGTGTACACATCGCGTCGTAAAGAAGATAGGAGAGATGAGGAAAGAGAAAAGTAGGCGGTTTAGGAGTACTCCGAGAAAAAAACTGCCATCATAATATATGTCCATCAGATACCGATGTTCCACGAACTATCGTTCACTTTCATCACTTCTAAACGATTCATGATATTGAAATGCTGTTCTCAATTATTCCCTCAACAATGTGGAATCATGGGGGAAGTAATATGCTCTAGAGATACTGTTTGAAATAATTTTAATTTTCGAGGAATTTAATCATCTTTGATTTTTAAAATGGAATTGTATATCTTTCTCGCTAGCAATTGATAGATCATAAACAGAGGAATACAATCATGTATCGCATGTTAATATTTTGATTGTAAGTCGAGTGTAAAATTAGACTGTCTGACGTTGATTTTAAGGGAACAATATTTCCTGTAGCAGTCCTTGTAACTGTCTCCTTTGGGAAGGGGGGCCTTTGCGGCGTTGGCACTGTTGGAAAGAGAAGGGAGAAGCCGCGAAGGCCACCTGTCAACAATCTTGGATTGATTGATTGATTATTAGTGATTCCAGGCGCGTCAACGACTATGGTCAATAGTCCGGTAAGTGTAGTGCGTGTTTTTGCTCGGGAGGTGGTGGTGGTCTTCCCCCACTGGATGGCCAGATCCGGCAACTACCTACTGTTGGCTAACGGGGTTGTCCTCAAGAAGGTATCTCCCACAAGCGGGGCACCGCCCCAGCCGGCACAAGTTCTAAGTCCCCGACCGGCCTCCTGGCGTGTGTGGTAATTTAGTGTAAGTTTGTGTGTATGGGATGAGGGTAGAACAAGGAGGAGGTACGAGAGATCGCGCGCGGTCCGTGGCCCGTTTGTTAGGATACTGCTCCAGCATTCGCCTGATGTTGATCGGAGAAACCACGAAAAACTACCGATCAGAGAACCCGCCTGCCATAATTCTCCTCCAGACAGCGACTGAATTCGACCTAGCTGAAAAACTAGTGTCAAATATCCAGCCGGGACTCGAACCTAGGACCTACCGGTCAGAAGCACTCAGTTGATGAACTGGTGCTCCCAGTCACAATTTTGGAACAGACGCTTATAATCTGTACCATATAGTCTGTAAACCATGTGAACAGATCACTCCTCTCCCCAATCACTGACCAGGACTTTAATAGTAATGTTCTTATTTTACCCCTTTTAAGAGATCACCTTTAGAAAAATTGTAAAAATAGAGAACACTGAATTTTCTGTTGATAAAATAAAAATTGTTACATTGTTAACTACATTGCTAACGGCCTATGCCTGAGCTTTATTCCTCGCAAAAATCAGGGCGGGGAGTGTGCGGGAAATCATGAAAAATACACCGTGGCCACTGATCAAGTAATCAGCTGCTCGCTGCGTTTCACTTCCATTTCTTGTAATGTGATGTCCGATTTGAAAGTGATCTAACGTTTAATTCTTTGAATTAAGACACCTCTTTACATTGATTACATTGATGGCGGAAGTCAGGATAATCGACTTGCCTTCTAAAACTTGACAGTTTGGTTTGCGACAGGAATCTATGCCAAGCGCTAAAGCGAGAACTATCAGATTTTGTTTTTTTGTTTTTTTTTAATCGTGCGACGAAGTGCGAAAAAATCGAGATTTTGAGCTGGTAAGATGTAAATTGTACCATGCATAAACAAACTATATATTTACTCTACACAAGAAAATTGAAGTTCGATATAAGGAATTAGAAATATCGAAATTGAAAATTATTTAAAGATTTATTATGAATCTATTTTAACCATGAGCAGAAGGAGATATGAATAAGCATTACTATGTTTCTTAAAATATAATAAATATGGCTGAAAATACCTATCATTCGTCAAAATAAGCCAGATAGCTTCGTCAAATTGTTCATTTACAAATTTCGTACACATGTATTAAGAGCCTTTGTATTCATTATAATAATATCCGCAATTTCCTAAACATAGGATATGTAGTAATGATAGACATTTTTTAAATAAAAAATAAGGATTCTCCCCTATTAAGCAACCACTTCTGTAAAATATCGCTTTTTCATGGGACCAACTGTGGTTTCTTAATATATGTTTAATTGTAGAATTCAATTTTATTCATTTTATCCAATGCTATTTTATTGTTGTAATTTTGTCCTATACTCTTTCACTGCTCATTTTTTTCTTATTATGCTGAAGAGTGAGGAGCGCCCATGACGTGACTGGATCAATTGCAACCGATCGCCAATGATGGCGTGTGAGACCTCGTCAATAAATGATGCCCCCTACAGCTGATGGAAACACTCTGATTATACGATACTCAATTTTTCTCATGTATAAAACGTTTTAGTCACGTCGTGTTTGAAATAGATTTGATTTGCAGTATTTTTTTTTACTCTTTTGGGATTTACAGTTCCTGTAAATCCCGGTCAGTCATTGCTTGCAAGGAAACTGAACCATGTGGCGGAAGAGTGGGGCTATTGGGAGTTGGGTGGTTGGGGTTGATGGAGAGCATGCTGCTAGTAGGGTTTCGTAGTACATTGCCCTGTTGGGCATGATTGTGCTAGACGCCTCTAGACGCACTTGCTTTATAACCCTATTCACTAAGCTCAGAACATTTGACCCATTCATCCGACTTCAAAAAATATTTTTATGTGCAGCATTTAAAAAAAGCTGCCTAGTCCGATTGCACAATTGTTCTGTTATCAAGAGGAAGTCATATTAGAGGTGAATTGGCTCTCAAATATGTCTCATATTATACGTTGTAGTTTACAAAATGTGTTTTGAAGTGACAAAATGAAAGGTATTGTTTGGCCAGGAAAGGCATCCATCCTAATTTTCTACTCGTCGGCCGCCACAGGTATTGTGTGAATGACGGAGTAGCCATGGCACAACAGTCATCCAAGTTGAAGCTCTCGTCGACAGTAACGCGTTCCTTGGCCTGCTCATTCTTGCACTCCGAGAGAAATCTTACTCCTTAACGCGACTCATGCCCCGGCACTAAAGAACTCCCGCCTGCTATATTATGTTACGTGCTCGCGGACGTTTATAGACGTTATTTTTGTCGCGGCCATTAAAGGAGCATTTAACGCGACGCATTACTTTAAACCTCTTCCTTGCAAGGATGCCCGTGTTCCACAAAGAAGTTGTCCTCGCGTTAAATGACTGGAGTGAGTGGTGTACCGAACTTCTCTTCATTCGCATTGGCTAAAATGCCCTTTAATTTAAAATGAAATTTTTACGTTGCGATTTTGCGCTGAAATAAAAATACTTGTCTTGAAGTACGGCTTTTTTGTCAGTTCTGCTTCAATGGCAACACTCACCTCATAAATTTTTGTGTAATATTTCATCATAACGTGGATTTCGGAATCATTAATTTCTTTGTGTGAAAAAAATGAAAGAAGTAAATAGAAGAAAAATGAAAGAAGTAAATTCAATAAATTTTTAAAACACTTAATAATTACGAATAATAATAATAATAATAATAATAATAATAATAATAATAAGAAGAAGAAGAAGAAGAAGAAGAAGAAGAAGAAGAAAAATTGGATGTTAATTTGTGGTCTAATGTTCGAAAAATTGACTAAATACACTCTTTATAAAACTTTGACTAAATACATTCATAATATATAGTTTAATTTGCAAAGCCGTCTTATTGTTTTAATGTGGACGTTCTTTTGTTTTTTCTTAGTCGTCATCAATAAAAAACATTAAAACTTTGCTCATGAATTTTTTAGTGTGCGTTTGGCAAACTTGTTACGTTCTGCTGAACCTAAAGAATAAATTTATGATAATAGTTTGAATTGCATACATTTTTCTATGACGAAATACGAGTGTTATGTGATACAAGTCATAACACAACTAGCGATTTTATGTGTTATTATAATTAAATATGTTGGGAGAGAAAACAGTGCTGGAACACTGAATAGATAGACCCTTATTAAGACTTTGCTTGTATAAGTTGATATCAAGTTAAAAGTGATATATTTCAGACCTGTATGTAAAAAGACAATATCTGGTGTCAAAAAAACTAATACTGGACGAACGGCATCCTCTTTAAAAAGTAAATATTATCAGCACAAATATTGCTGTGCTTGCACTATCCACCGTGTCACATTATGTGGTATTTATATTATTTCTTCTTTGTTTTCAGGTAAGAAATCCAAAGAAAATACAGTGGCTGCTTTTACGTATGTCTCTCTACAATCAGTTCCTTCAATGGAATCCATTTTTTGATGCGTTTGGTAAGTGGTGAAGAACTTATATTAGAATAAATCTCTGTCGAGAGGAATGTGTTATTTTATGTGAAATAAGCTAATGGATTTGAAAATCGTTTAATAAATTATTTTTAATAGTTGCTGGTACCCTCGGATATTGGATTAATTTTGCATATCGCCATGGGTTTGGGGATCTTCACACAAAGTAAATACAGATCTATCAGGAATAAATTATTAGACCATCGTACACTATTGCAGAAATAAATAAGGATAGATTGGGGAAATATTGGTGGTTTACTCGTGCAAAGTTTGCCTCTGCATGATTCTTCAGGAAATATAGGCTTCAAACGAAATGGCAGACTGTCTTATTAGATAAGGTCCCGTTCCCAGTAGTTGTTATGGAGCTCTTCCCTTATTATTTTAAACTACAAAAACTTGTTGACATACGATTTACCAGCATTGACACCTGCTATTTATCAAGCAAAAAATATGTGTTTGTTGTTATGTTCATGTCAGAAATCACGGATTCAAGAAGTTTACTTGATATGTTCAATATTAAAGAGTTTGTTTTTACTTGATCGGCTGCTTTGGTTGGTGGTTTCCATAGTTTCCGTGATGGCTTTGAAGTGAACGAGATAGCAATACCTTATAAATAGGCTCCACCAACCGTGCTCGATTTTCCCATCCTATTCTCGTCCCTTTCTGTCATTCACCAACCCGATCAGGGACACCTTGGGATAGTACTTCACCTTCCCTTCATGAAAGGCTCAGGGGAAGAGGCGAACATCCGACCAAAGATTGATAAATATTTGTAATTGATTGACGATTTGAAAATAATAATAATAATAATAATAATAATAATAATAATAATAATAATAATAATAATAAAACTGTCTGCAATACCTCAAACGCAATACTTTTGACTGTACAGCATCGATGATCGAGAAGTCTTACGCTTAATTATTCGCAAGCCAACATATAGGTTGGCAACGAATCTAAAGTTACAACGGGTAAAGGGACAGTGGCTCAAGGGGTTCATCATTTACAGTTGAGGTAGTATTTTGTAAAATATATGGTATCCGTATATGCTAGGGACATACATACATACATTACTAGAAAGCAGTATCACATACATCTAGAGTGAATGGAAAAGTAATGAGATCAATAGAAATCTAGCTGGTAAGTTCAATTATAGCGGAGCACCTCTGTACAAAAATACTTGAGAGTTCCACCAACAAGTCTGATGAAAAATCGTGAGGAGGAAATATTTAGTGCAGTATTAATAGTGAAGTAGTTATAACCTTAAATCAAATTGAAGCCAAAAAATAGGTAATTCTCGCAGATTTGTTTTTAATATCATATGAGACGTTTCAACCCAGTTTTGTTGAGGCTACTTTCAACACCCTCTATTATTGCCACTTCCATGTCCATCACCATCACCACCACCGCAGCCATTATAGGTGGCAACGTCACTTCCACTCCGCCACTCCAGCCATCACTACTACCACTGTTACATCACTATAACCTCTATCATTTCCGCCGCCATTAAAGACACTCACATCACCACCACCACTGTCTCCTTTATTATTGTTATTATTATTATTATTATTATTATTATTATCATCATCATCATCATCATCATCATCATCATTATCATCACCACCACAGTTGCAGTCGCCGAAATCATACTCCGCTTCCATCAGAGCCATTACCACTTCTTCCCCGATCACCCTTACTATCTTTACCACAATTACCAGTGCCGCCTTGAACCTCACCATTACCATCTCCACCGCAACGACTAATCACCACGGTAATCACCGTTGCAATCACATCACCATTGGCATTATCTTCATAACCATCATCGTGATACCCACTGCTGACCTCGTACCTCACCATTGCCCACAACGCCAACCATTATTTTCACTGCTGTTGCCATCACCATCACTATTCATGGCGGACAATACCACCATCTCTCCACCTCTGTCGAAGCCGCTCCTGCTCTCCCGCCCCTCCCCCCTCCCCCCACAAAACACCACAACGCCCCTTCCACCCGACGACATCCTGCATCACCATCCTCGTCACATTGCACCGCCACAAACTGCACCACGACCCCTTCAGGGTGACGTTCTCCAACACCCACACTTCCAACACGCCTCCAACACGCCGTCCACATGCCTTCCCTCCCACACCCCCTTCCCAAACACCACCACGCCACCTCCAACGCGACGTCATCCGACACCACATTGCCTCTACCACCTCAAACTCCATTACGCCCCCTTCAACACATTGTCTTCCAACTCATCCTCCCCGCTACATTGCCTCCACCGCCACAACACCTTTTTCATACAACACCACCCTCCCACCCCACCACCCCCCCCCTTACCTCCCGCTGCATTGCCTCCACCGCCACAAAACACCACCACGCCCCCTCCAGTGACGGCCCATCCTCCCCCTCCCTCCGCGCCCCCACCCCCCGTCGTTATGACACCAAACACGCCCGGCGCAAATTGCGTTTGTCTAGGCGGCGCCGCGCGCGCCCTCTTCCGTTTAATCGAGGCCTTTTGAGGGCGAGGCTGGAGAGGGCGAAGGGCGTCGGGCGGGGCCACCACCTTCTCGCCCCGCGCCGCCGTCGCTTTATTTTCGCTGGGTCGCCGCCGCCGTCGCCGATCGCAGGCGGCGCGGGCGGAACGCGTCGCGGTTTTCCTTTGTTTTCGCGACCCTCCCCTCCCCCTTCCGCTCCCCTCCTTTCACCTCCGGCCTTTCTCCCTTCCCCGCGCGCCCTCTCTCGTACTTCTCCGTGTTCCTGCCTTGTTGACTGGCGACTCAGGCCTCCAAAGTAATCACTCTGCTAATTCAATTATCGACTCTGCCACTTTGGAGAAGTCGTCGCCGGAATCTAATTCCACCGCCTTCCACTGTCCCGCCCCCCGCCCCCGAGCCGCGCGCTAACCCTCTTTCCCCTTTGAAGTCCTTGCTTAGCAAAGGAATTCAGCCTCCCTTTCGACAGTTATTGTGTCGCCCTCTTCGTTTTTATACAATGAAACCGCAATGGGGGGCTTCCTCCCCTGCCACCCCGGGCCGCTCGCAAGCTGGGAATTCCCGGAACTGGAGCCCCACAGCGGTGGGCACGGCAGAAATCCGATTGCGGCTCCGTCGTCCGCTCTCCCTTCCGCCCCCGCTCACTCGCCCTCTCCCGCATTCTCCTTCCTTCCCTCCCGCTCCATCCCCCAATCCAGGCTTACTCCTTGTTCTCTACCTACTCCCTCCACGCTTTCTCTTCATTCTCTCCCTGCTCGCTACCCTCTTTCTTGTCTCTCCCCGCGCCGTTACAGCTCCGTTTCTCCTCACTCCCTCTCCATTCGCCCCCTTTTTTTTCCTTCCCTTGTCCCTTCCCTCCTTCCCCTCTCCGTCCCCCTCCGTCCCTCCTCACTCCTCCCTTTTCCCGCTCCATCCTAATCCCTCCACACTTCCTTCTTATCCTTCCCGTCCCGCCTCCAATCCCAGTGCAAACCCTCCCCGTTTCTTACGATTTCCCAGCCGTCACTCAGTGGCGAATTCTCCGATACACCGCATATCCCACCGGCATACCTATTAATTGGAAGTGTATAAGAAATATTTCCAAAGTTTGGTAATCCTCTAAAAGCTTATTGAGTTTTTGAAAGCTTTAAAACAGATGCAAAAAAACTCTGTTTTGTTAGTGAGAGCTAGTCAATCTTCCGCATTCTAAGCGTTACGCAGTGCCTCAGGGTGAGAAGTTTCGAACAGATTTTAATGAAGTCCAGAGAAGACGCTAGTGCAGGCCAAAACACCGCATATCAGCCGCGATAACCTGGGACTCCACATGTTTCAAGGGCGGCGAGAGAGGAGGATGAGCGTCTGGACGGTCATTAGGCACCGCAAAATATTGCGTTGAACATTCCTTCACTGGTCGTTCGTAAGTTACGCTTCTGAAGTTTTTGTGAAATTGGAATGTGTTAATTATCCAGATAATAGTGGTTTGTTTAATTGTCTTATAGAACAATTATTAAGAACGGAATGTCATAGTATTGGAATTTCTCAAAAGCTCAAAATAAGTCCAGTAGAGGTAGCTCCCATAAAGTGCGATATACTTGAAATAATGTTCAGTACTCGCCACTGCCGTCTCTATTTGTTTACGTCTTTCCCATACCCTCTCCATGTTCTGACTGCTCCCTTCCAGCTCCCTATCAGCTCCCTACATCGTCGCATTTCTCACCTTTCCCTCACCACTCTCTGGCCCCTCCGCTGCGGGTTACGGCGGGTTGGTCAGATTAGGAATGTGTTTGCGGTTACCTCCGTCTTAGCTCCCTCCGCCACTCGCCACTTCCTTCTCTCTCTCTTCCCGCTCTTGAACCACTCTATCCTCGCTCCCTTCCTACTCTATCCATGCTATACCATCGCTCTCCCTCCAGTTCCCTTCTCCCCTTCTTATCTGCTCTACTCCCGTCCAATTTCTTTATTGCTCCCTCTCTACTCCCTTTGCACACTCTCTCATCGTTCCTGCATCGCTCCTGAACCGTTCCTTCAGAGCTGCACGATTACAATGGAGCTCTCTGAATAATTTACAGTGATACTTTCCAGAGATGGGCAAACTAGGGACGTAACCCTCTGCTTGACAAGGTCTGAGCTAAGTTCAGAAACAGTTACACTACAGTTCTGGCTGAGACGAGAGAACAATTATATCCTACTAGAAAATTTGCTAGCCCTCAAAACCGCCCAAGGGCCAAGCACGATTCTTTCTTTCGTTTTGACTTATTCTGAAAATCATAATTGAAAGTTAATTTCAAGTTACTTAATGGTAAGGTGAAATGAAACCATTGCGAAACTATTCATTAATAATTTCTGTAATATGCAATAATATGAGTTTCTGTTTATGACATAGCCGGTAAGTCCCAAATTCACTTATTCACAACCAAATGACTTATTCTTTAGTACTTTTGTAATGTGTGTGTGTGTGTGTATATATATATATATATATATATATATATATATATATATAATATAGCATATTAGTATGAGTTTCTTGTTTTTATGTTGAAACACATTGATGTCTTAACTAAAGTTATATATTAAAAAAACATCTGACCCCAAATCAAACCGCAGCAACAAACGGAAAACAATTGATATATGAGCCTCCACCACATTACCGTAGATGACATCAATGCAAAGGGGTGAGAGCGAGAGCGACGGCAGGAGAGACGGCAGCAGGCCTAGGGAAAATTTGATGGTAAGGGCGAAATTAACATGGGGACGAAGATGACGTCGGGAGCTATGGTGACCTCTGTCAAGGTGGCACCCTCACTTCTTAGACATTCAAAATAAACTAGTCTATAATTTTGTATTGATTTTGTACCAAAATAAAAAAAAATTGTACTCGATTATAAAGAATTAAAAAACAATGTGTGAATAATGCACTTTTCGCGTGTGGTTTAAAACAAACTTGTCCGCAATGACACTTCCCTTTTCCAGAAACTCAAAATCAACCAGCCTATAATTTTGTACTAATTATGTACTAATTTTTTTACTGAAATAAATAATTTTGTGCTCGACTACAAACAATTAAAACCGGCAATTATCCACTTTTCGCGTAAACAAATAATATCTCTGTTGACGGAACAGATAATATTTTGAAATAATTACACGGAAAAAATCCCTAACGTGCCAAACTGAAGTATAAGTTTGAGCTTGATGTTCGTTATTCGCACTATTTTTTAATTGTTTATAGTCGACCACAAAATTATTTATTTTGATGCAAAATTATTACATAACTAGTAGATAATTATGGGCAAGTTGATTTTGATTTTCTGAAAATTTGGGGTTGCATCTTGACGTGAAGCTGCGACCTCCACTATTGGATGTCGTTTTTTAATTGTGTATAGTTGAGTACATTTTTTTATTTTACTACAAAATTAGTACATAATTAGTACAAAGTTATACGGTAATTTATTTTCAATTTCTAAGAAGTGGGGGTGCCACCTGGACGGAGGTGCTAAGGTGATGGTGAAGACGTGGCGTTGGCCAGAACGGGAGAAAGAAGGATGGGGACGGAAAGAGCGAGGGAGACAGCAGTCACTAGGGTCAAGGCGCTTTTGACGACGAGGGAGAGAGTAAACGGGAAGGGGAGGACAAATGCAAGATGGACGCGAAGACGGGCCTTACGCGGAGGGCAAGGAGAAAGGATAATGTGAAGGTGCAGGTGAGATCGATGGTGAGAACTTTTGAAAGGGCAAGAGAGAATCGACTGCAAGAAAGATGAAGAAGGCAAAAAACAATGTGCTTGACAATGGATGTGGTGGAAGCAGTATACTTTACTTAAGAAAATAATTGCATTACCATTGGTGGCAAAATGTGAAGGTGAAAGTGAAATAAGTGTTTTTTATTCAGAAAATGATTAATTGATTTATTAGTGTTTCCGGACGTGACTACTGTTAAGATCATTAGTCCCGTACATGTAATGTGTATGTTTCTATCCCGGGAGGTGACGGTGATCTTCCCCCGCTGGAGGGAGAGATCCAGCGCTGACTACAGGTCGACTAGCAGGGTTTTCCTCAGACAGGTATTTCCCACCAGAGGGACACCGCCCCTGCCGGGACAAATTATACGATCCTGACTGGTCTCCCAAGCGTGGTAGTCCCCCTCGGTGTGTCTCCCGGTAGTCTCCCTCGAGTAACTAAATGTACGGATTAAATTGAATATATTTCTTAAACAAAAACAACATTAAACGCGAATCAACTTCCCCCGCCATGTCCAATGTAATACGTATTGTGCGTCTGCAGGTGGGTGGTCAAAGGCAGCGGGGACAATGGAGACGGGTGCTGCGGGCGGCGCGGTCAAGGGGTTGGGGAGATCGAGGGCAATGACAGCAGGATTGACGCAGGCGTGGGCGTGGGCTCAGGCGTGGACGTGGGCGTGGGCGCGGGCGCGGACGCGGGCGCGGGTGGGGTGCGGACGCGGCCGGGGGTGCGGGCGCGGCCGTGGGCGTGAGGTGGGCGTGGGGTGGGATGGGGAGTGGGCGTGGGGTGGACGCGGCCGCGGGAGGGTCGTGGGCGCGTTTAGAGGTGGGCGTGAGAGGGCGCGGGCGCGGCCGTGGGCGTGGGCGTGAGGGGGCGTGGGGTGGGATCGGGCGTGGGCGTGGGGTGCACGCGGCCGCAGCCGCCGGAAGGTCGCGGGCGCGTTTGGACGTGGGCGTGGGGTGGAGTGGGTGCGGGTGCGAGCGTGGGCGAAGACGAGATTGAGACCAGACCGGCTGTGATAGCTGAAGAGCTTCTAGCAGATGCCTTTTACGTTCGCGTTCTCTCGGATCGACTGGTCGGGTCAGTGATTGAGGTGCAGAAAGTAGACGTATCAACTGATGAACCGGAAGCTCCCTGCTCTGTACGCGAATTAGAGTGCCTTTTAAGCAATGGACAACTTGGAAACCCACTCCCAGTACAATGCGGTTGATAATGTCAGCTTCAAGAGAACAGTAGTTTAAATGCCATCTATTAGGATTGACTTTCGGAATTTTGGTCAGCCCAGGGGGGGGGGCAGCGAGAAGAGATGAATGCAGTTCGGAAGAGGAAAACATGGTCACCAAACGATGAGAGGTTAGCATAAGTGTCAATAAAATATTATATTTTGCATTTTGATTTCCCATTTTTATCATTGATTATTCATTATAATAATAATAATAATAATAATAATAATATTTATTTATTATTATTATTATTATTATTATTATTACCCATTATTCATTGATTACTTGATGCAGGAGTTATGGGAAGCAGTTTATAATACTGTTGATATAAACGACAACTATAATTCTTCTTTTTCAACGCTTTCATTTCATTTTAACGCTTGTTTTCCCCTTTAAAAAAAGAAAATTAAATAGTTAACTGAAAAGCAATTTTGGATAACACAAGCAAAATAAGGGGCCATCTCAGCATTTGCTCAATGAATCAGGGAAACTGGAGGAAAAACCTGATCGTGATGGGGGTCATTGACCCGGAGGCTGCAATACAATACTTCATACAGGTTGTTTATAGACATTTATACAGTTGAAATGGTAAATAATGCATTGTGTATCATTGTTAAAATTAATGTTACTTTTCCTGTGATGGTCAGTGTAGTCCCTAATTTTATAGAAACAGTTATGCAGCAGAAACGATTTCACTTTGGATTTAAACTTTTCTATCGAATTTAACCGTTTAATGTCATCTGGCAAAGTGTTGTAAAGTAATGTACATGTATTGTAGGTGATTTTTTTGTAATGAGCTGTTGATACTGTCACCTGATGAATATGATTTCTACGTCGAATGTTATAGTAATAGACATCGGCATTTTCTGAAAATATATTCCCACCTTTAAGCAAGTCATTTTTGACAAAAGCCACTGATTCGTAAATAAACGGATAAGGTAATGATAAAACTTCTAGATTAATGAAGAGAGGCTTACATGAATCAGGTGCGTGGTATTTGGTTATTATTTGTACAATTCTTTTTTGTAATCTAAAAGTCTGGGAAATATAAGATGTATTGACCCAGAATATTATGCCATATCTCAGGTGGGAATGAACATTCCCGAAATGTGCACAACGAGCAGTATGAAGGCTGACTGAATTTGCAAGAATTCTCAACGCATAGCATAATGAACTTAATTTTGTGTTCAATTAATTTAAATGGACGTTCCATTTAAGGTTTGACTGAATTGAGAGACCTAAAAATTTTGTTACTTTAACATCAGTCAATGGTACACCGTTCATTTTCAATCGAGCACAGAACTGTTTATTTGAAATGAAAACTGCATTAAAACCGTTTTCTTTTCGTTTACTATTAATTTGTTGTTTCGGAACCAATTTGAAACATCTGATATTGTACTATTTACGGTTTCTTTATTGCAAGGGATGTTTGTGTTATCTGCAAAGAGAACCGTTTTTCTATTTCGAATCGTTTACGTAAAGTAGGAACAGAAAGGGGCGTAAAATCGATCCTTGAGGAACTCCACGTTCAATGGGCAAAGAGTCGGAAAGGTGCGTACGTAATGTTCCATCATTCCAGTAAGGTATTTCCACTCTCTGAGATCGATGTTGAAGGTACGAACATAACCAATCTAGAGCACGACCACGGATTCCGCATGAAGGTAATTTTGAAAGTAAAATGTCATGTTCAATGATGTAAAAAGCTTTTGAGATATCTAAAAATAATCCAATAGGTGCCTCGTTTTAATCCAATGATGAGGCGATATTTTTAAGAAAAGAAAATATAGCTGTTTCCGTTGATTTTGATTTTCTAAATCCATGTTGGCAATCTGAAAGCGCGTCGTGTTTAGTGAGAAAGGTTTCCATTCGTACGTAAAAAATTCTAATATTTTTGAAAACACTGATAGAAGAGAAATGGGCCGATAATTTTGAATTTCATTTTTGTTGCCTTTTTTGAAGAGCGGCTAACTTTTAGCTGTTTAGAAAATATCTGGAAACGTTCCGGTGCATAACAATGAATTAAATATGTCAGTTAACGGGTGTATAATGGCATACGCACAGGTCTTTAACAAAGAATCCGGGAATTCATCTAAAGCATCATCATCATCATCATTCATCTAAAGCATTCATCTTTAAGCATCATCATTATCATTGGATCAAAACGAAGCACCTATTGGATTATTTTTAGATCTCTCAAAGGCATTTGACGTCATTGATCATGACATTTTACTTTCAAAATTACCTTCATATAGAATTCGTGATACTGCTATAGATTGGTTATGCTCGTACCTTAAACAACGATTTCAGAGAGTGGAAATACCTTATTGGAATGATGGAACATTATGTATGCACCTTTCTGACTCGAAACGGAAGAACAGTTCCCTTTGCGGATGATATGAACATCCTTTGCAATAAAGAAACCGTAAATAGTATAATATCAGATGTTTCAAATTTTTGGTTCCGAAATAACAAATTAATGGTAAATGAAAAGAAAACGGTTTTAATGTAGTTTTCCATTTCAAATAAACAATTCTGTGCTCCATTGAAAATGAACGGTGTACCATTGACTGCTGTTAAGGAAACAAAATTTTGAAGTCTCTCAATTCAGTCAAACCTAAAATAGAACGTCCATTTAAATGAATTGAACACAAAATTCAGTTTATTGTGCTGTGCGTTTAGAATTCTTGCAAATTCAGTCAGCCTTCATACTGTTCGTTGTGTATATTTCGCGAATGTTTATTTCCGCCTGAGATATGGCAGAATATTCTGGGGAAATACATCTTATTGCTCCCAGACTTTTAGATTGAAAAAACGAATTGTACGAATAATAACCATATCACACCCACATGATTCTTGTTAGCCTCTCTTCATTAATCTAGAAGTTTTACCATTACCTTGTCTGTTGATTTACGAATCAGTTGTTGTTTGTAAAAAAATACTTGTTAGAAGGCAGGTTAACGGGGCTTGGTCATAAGTAAACACGAACTATAAGTTGGTTGTTTGCCGACGTTTCGGAAAATTTATTTCCCTCCTGAGGGCTGAAAAACGATACCTACTTTCCAATCAAAATATGAAATCATAATTAATACATTTGCTGCATGCATGCGCGCGAGTCTATAGTCTATTATAATGTGAATACATGTTTTAGTTATTTCTTGTCGTTGTTTTTGTATACATGAGATAGAACTATGAATTACAACCAATAGTTTATTTATTGCCACTACCTTATTCTATGTAAGATGAATTATATTTTATTTTTTCTTGTATTGTGACAGAACCAGACCAGGGAACCGAATATGATCATACAATCAAAATTACAAAAAACATTTAAACATTAATTACAGGAATGTCACTATACATTGATCAATAGGTATACGTTTTTTTTACAATTTTTCCCCTCCTTTTATTTCTATAAAACAATTTACAAATACATAATTGACAATAAATTACATTAATATGAATTCAAAACTATTTAAAAAAATTAAAAAATTACTTTTTTTAAAAATTAAAAAACCGGTAGGATTATTTATCTATTACCATAAACACATATGTTGGGAGGACAAAGGTATAGAACATAAACAGAAATAATGAGGTATGGGCAACAAAAAAAAATTACTTTTATACAATAGAATCATTAGTATTAACCCAAGATGCACATGTTTGTGAAAATAAAGTCAAAATAACTAAAGTATGATAGGTGACTGACCATGAGAAATCTATTGAATTATTAGAATTAATGCGAAACATTTATTTGGAATTGGATTTGTGGGAACTACTTGGTCTATTAATGAGATTAACATATATTTTGCTAAAACTCTATTGTATCAGTTTTTTGTTTACAGTATGATGCTTATTGTTATGAATCATTTCTTTGATCAGTCTTTTTTTATAATTTACTTCTTTGTCCACAATCTGGAAATCATTAAATTTAAAGGAATACCCAGTGGATGTGGTGTGTTGGGCAAGTGCACATGTGAGCGCGTCTCTATCTTTATATCATACTGATGCTGATACAACCTTTTTTAAGATATTGACCGGTTTGTCCAATGTAAACTTTATTGCAGTTCCCACATGGCACCGAATAAAGTAAGTTGCTATTATATGGAAGTGTAGATATCGTAAAGTGTAGGTATCCTGTCTTTGGTTTTACTGAACACAATATTATTACGGGTTCTTTTGTTAGAGAAGGCTATTGAACAATTATCTGTTAACAATTATCAATTATCTGACTTGCTTAAGGACTGGAATATATTTTCAGAAAATGCCAATGTCTATTACTATAACACTCGACGTAGAAATCATATTCATCAGGTGACAGTATCAACAGCTCATTAAAAAAATTTCACATACAATACATGTACATTATTTTACAGTACTTTGTCAGGTGACATTAAACGATTAAATTCGATAGAAAAGTTTAAATCCAAAGTAAAATCGTTTCTGCTGCATATCTGTTTCTATACAATTAGATACTATACTGACCATCATAAGAAAAGTAACATTAATTTTAACAGTGATATTTAATGTATTATTTACCATTGGACTGTATAACTGTAAACAATATGTAACAAGTATTGTATCGCAGCTTCTGGGTCAATTAGCTCCATCTGGATGAGGTTTTTCGGCCGGTTTCCCTGATCCATTGAGCAAATGCTGAGATAGCCCCTTGTTTTGCTTCTGGACATAAATGTAACTTCATTTTTTGTGCATGACTTTTAACTGTTTTAGCAGTTAAAACGTTTAACAGTTTTAACTGTTTTTGACGTAAAATAAATAAATAAATAAATAAATAAATAAATAAATAAATAAATAAATAAATAAATAAATAAATAAATAAATAAATAAATAAATAAATAAATAAATAAATAAATAAATAAATAAATAAATAAATAAATAAATAAATAAATAAATAAATAAATAAATAAATAAATAAATAAATAAATAAATAAATAAATAAATAAATAAATAAATAAATAAATAAATAAATAAATAAATAAATAAATAAATAAATAAATAAATAAATAAATAAATAAATAAATAAATAAATAAATAAATAAATAAATAAATAAATAAATAAATAAATAAATAAATAAATAAAATTATCAGTAAGTTTTCCGAATGTGTCCACAAAAAAATGTGTGCAAAGTCTAAACTCAACATTAAGAACATAAAATAACTCAATTTACAGAAATAACTATAATATGCTTTATTCATAAATAAAATCAAAATAGATTTAATAGCATTTACAGGGAGCGGCTAAATGTTTTGGTGAAATCGTAATAAGATTTATAAATAGAAAAACCCAAAGCATCATCCGCCCCTTTTTTCAAAGCAAAATTCCAAGTCTAAGTATAGTGAGACTGCTGGGCACTTTGCTCCCAATTGCTGTGTGGAGGTGCGCGGCGTGACGCTCCTCGTGGCGGCGTGGGACAGAGGGTTGGCGGCTCTATGGGAAGGTGCCCTCGTGGGCGTGGCAGGGCTGCGCGCGACATCAGAGTGGCCAGCGTGCCGCGGATATGATGGAGGAGGCGCTGCGCGCCCATCTCGCCTGCCGATCTGCTGCCGCAGGACCTATCGCGCTGCCGCCTCGCCTCTCGCCGCCGCCCTGCCTCGCCTCGCCTCGCCTCGCCTCCCCTCGCCTCGCCTCGCCTCGCCCTCGCCTCGCCTCGCCTCGCCCTCGCCTCTCGCCCTCGCCCTCGCCCTCGCCCTCGCCTCCCCCTCCCGCCTCCCTGCCCTCGCCCTCGCCCTCGCCCTCGCCCTCGCCCTCGCCTCGCCTCGCCTCGCCTCGCCCTCGCCCCTCGCCCTCGCCCTCGCCTCTCGCCCTCCGCCCTCGCCCTCGCCCTCGCCCCTCGCCCCTCGCCCCGCCTCTCGCCTCGCCCCTCGCCCTCGCCCTCGCCCTCGCCCTCGCCCTCGCCCTCGCCCTCGCCCTCGCCCTCGCCCCTCGCCCTCGCCCTCGCCCTCGCCTCCTCGCCCCTCGCCCTCGCCCTCGCCCTCGCCCTCGCCCTCGCCCTCGCCCTCGCCCTCGCCCTCGCCCTCGCCCTCGCCCTCGCCCTCGCACTCTCACTGTCACCTTCATCTTCACCTTCACCCTCGTATTTGTCATCGTCCTCTCATCACGCTCTCATCCGCACACTCCCTAACCTCTGCCACTTCAGCGGCCTCACCCTCGTTTAGGCCCTCTGGTTTCTGCCTGGGCCTTAGGTTTCTGCCTGGGCTTCGCCCGTGTTCTTTGTCCATCGTTTGGTTAACATTTCGTTTTATCTAAGAAATTACGAAAATTAAATGCAAAGTATTTCGTATTGTCTTGGCGAAATGAATGGTTATACCTTAGAATTCAATACCGTGTTTCGCAAATGTTTGGCACAAAATGCCTTTGAAGCAAAATCGGCATAGTTGGGCAATCGTACGAGACTTTCATGAAAACTATTTATTTATTAGAAAAATAGGCCATAACCATGTTTTTGTTCGAGAAGAAAAGAAAATTCTCGTAAGATTTTTTTTATTCACTTTCATCAAATTATTACAAATTACTTTTTTTATTACTTTTTTTAGTCCCAATCCCTCAATAAATTATGGTAAAAGAATGAAGGGGAATAGAAGATGATAGAAAAGTATTTTTGTTTAACTATCTGACATTCAAGCATTTAAAATACAACAATTATTGTTGCCTTCTGCGAAGGACGATAAAATCAATTATTCGCGTCCGTTAGGAAATTGGTAAAGCTTACGAAGGAACTGTACACGTTAACGTGTGGTTCTTGCAGTTTTTTTCAGTCTTGAACTTTGGTACGTTGATTTTGTATTTAAAGAAAAGTTTGTAAAAATATTTTTCTGGGTGAAAGTTGGCCACCCTCATCTGTCCGAAAACCAACTATGAATGTTTGGCACAATGCATATGGGTAGATAAAAGCTTAAATAATTGCTTATTATCTTGCGTTTCATAAATCTACTGTCATATAATGAAAATCATTCAATTAAAAAAAATACATTAAAAATATAATTAAATACTTGATGCATTTGGAAAAAGTAAATTGAAATTAAACTGAAATCGCTTATTCATTTTCGCGTAATTGAAAAACATTAACGTGAAACAGTTACGCGAAATAATAACAAATCGGCATCGTCCTTCTGCTCACCGAACAAACCACCCACCCATCTTCGACAATATCACCACCGGCCTCATGTTTTTCTTCACTCGTGATATCAGGCTTACACTTTTACGTTTACACCACACAATCGCCCTATACAGTCGACTCCGGTTACTACTGGTCACAATTTATTTTGTGTTCACTATATCTGATGATGTCGACAGTACAGAGAATTTATCCATAATGATTGATTTTAATAATACAGAGAGACAGGAATTTTTCCAGCATCTCTATATTAAAAACATTAAGATCACGAGCTGAAAATTTCAATATCTGTTTTTGTCCTTAACAAAAACAATTAAATTCAATTGTTTGCTTTGTACGTTTGTAATTTCTCTAGACCCATTACCAGAGTTCGTGCTGTCTCCGTACTTGATTCTGCATTGTTCTCTGTGTCTAAGTATCGTAAAGCAGTCTTGACACCCTTCAATGCCACTTCCGTTGTTCGAACGCCGTCCCGCTCTCTGAAGGCCTTTTACTCGCCTAATAACGTACGAGATGCTTTCGGTAGCGAGATGGTGCAAGAGGCTAATGAAACTGATCGCATTTCCGTTCAGCACGGCGGATGTCGTTAGGCTGTGGCAGTGGCATGCCGTCTGTCACCTACGCAGAACTCAACGCGCTTTGTCCCGCGGAATATAATGCCAAGATTGAAATGGAATCGCGCGTTACCACCGCCAGTTGCAGCCCACGCAGGAAACGGCCTTTGTTTCTGCAGTGAAAATGAATGACATACGGTCATCAGTAAGGTGACCATTCCCGGTCCACTACCTTCACATCAGGGGAGACTTCTTCGATTATGACCTTTCACCGACGATCTTTCTTTCAAGCTGCTTAATGGTGATAAATTCTTTTCCAGGAGGGAATTTATTTTCTTCAACATTTCTTACATTTCCTACGTGACTTAAGTTCACTATAACCGAGGTTCATTATATCCGAGTTCACTGTAACCACAGTCAACTGTATTTACGTCTGTCCACTACCTTGCACCGGGAGATGAGGCTCAGGGCATTAACTGATATCACTCAGTGTCTTGGACCGGGAGATCCTAGGTTCCAATCCCGACGGTGGTAGGATTTTCGACACTAGCTAGTTAGCTAGATCGAATTAAGCCGCTGTCTGGAGGTGAATTCTAGCGGTCAGATGCTCTGATTGGTAGTTTTCCGTGATTTATTCGAATAACACTAGGCGAATGTCGGAGCAATACCCTAACAAACGAGCCATGGACCGCGCGCGGTCATTCTTTCCTCTTCCTTGTCCTATTCTCCCCCCTTACTTAAACACACACTTCAGCTAGGTCGAATTCAATCGCTTCCTGGAGGAGAATTCTAGCGACCGGTTGCTCTGATCGGTAGTTTTCCGTGGTTTCTCCGATCAACACCAGGCGAATGCCGGAGCAGTACCCTACCAAACGGGCCACGGACCGCGCGCGATCTTTCCTTCCTCTTCCTTGTCCTCTCCTCTCCCCTTACACACACACTTACACTAACATGCACTACACTACCATATATTCCGGGAGATCGGTCGGGAGCTCAGAGCTTGTTCAGGCTGGGGCGGTGCCCCGCTGGTGGGAGAGTCCTGGTTTGGGGGAAACCCCACTAGGCGACGGTAGATCGGCGCCGGATCTCGCCATCCAACGGGGAAAGGTCACCGCCATCTCCCGAGAAAAAAACATGCACTACACTAAGGGTACTAATGACCAAGCAGTTGACGCGCCCGGAAACACGAAAAAAGCAAACCAAACTTAACACACACTGCCATGTACCACACTACCTCACAGGTCGGAAGACCGGTCGTGAGCTTCGAGCTTGTCACGGCCGGGGTCCTGATCTGGGAACATCCCGCTTGCTGACAGTTAGGTCTCACCATGCAGCAGGGAAAGATCACCACCACCTCACTAGGCAAAACATACAGGTGCGGGACTGATGTCCTTCGCATTTGACGCGTCCTTGTGGCATTCCGCACTAATATATCAAATTCTACCCCAACGCCATTTGAACTTATGCCAGCCGTGGTCGTCTGCCCCAGAAAGAAGCTTCGCCGTTTCGCGCGACGGACAGTGGCGCTATCGCAAGCGGCCAAGCCAAAAAGAGAAAAGGGGCCGCCCGTCATGTGACTGAGCTGCCTTAGGCCTAATTCATAATGCAAACTCAAACGTAAGGCAATGCCGTCAATCTCATTCACAAAGCTAACTTAAACGTTGATTTACGAATCAGTGGTTTTTGTCAAAAATGACTTGCTTAAGGGCGGGAGTATATTTTCTGAAAATGTCGATGTCTATTACTATAACGCTCGGCGTAGAAATCATATTCATCAGGTGACAGTATCAACAGCTCATTACAAAAACTTCACATACAATACATCTACATTATTTTACAACACTTTGCCAGATGACATTAAACGATTAAATTCGATAGAAAAGTTTAAATCCAAAGTGAAATCGTTTCTGCTGCATAACTATTTCTGTACAATTAGATACTATAGTGAGCATCACATGGAAAGTAACATTAATTTTAACAGTGATATTTAATGTATTATTTACCATTGGACTATATAATTGTAAATAATATGTAACAAGTATTGTATCGCAGCTTCTGGATCAATAACCCCCATCTCGATCAGGTTTTTCGTCCAGTTTCCCTGATCCAATGAGATGCTGAGATGGCCCCTTGTTTTGCTTCTGGACATAAATGTAACTTCATTATCTGTGCACGTCTTCTAAAATTCAGTGGGAAATACAGTTATTCAAATTATCGTTTCCATGTTGTCGTGGCAGGAAGGACAACATGGGTAAGAGCCCAAAATTAATTGCTTATTTATCCTTGAAAATAGATTTTATTACATGGGAGTTTGTTTTTTTTTCATTCAAAATTCAAGTAGTATATGACTTAGTGTAGGGATCACAGAATTTTGAAAATGTGCACAGAATTCATTTCTCCCCATAGCATGTCATACGCAGTTTAAACTGTTTTTTGACGTAAAAGAAAATAAAAATTAAAAAAGAATGCCGTAAACCTCATTCACAAAGCAAATTTAAACGTAACATAATGCGGTAAACTTAGCTGTAAAATTTATACGTAAAAACAAGCTTCACAATGATGAACGTAAGTTTCGCCTTAGCCAATCAGAATTCAACGTACTGAAACTTAATCGATTCGTTCCTTGCACGGTGGAAAGAACTTTCTACCATAGTTTCTAGCTTTTCCTTCACAATTTCTATCGATTTGTCTTTATATGCGAGTAGCTCATGTAATAGTTCTCGCATTTTCTTTATCGTATAAACAAGGATTCTCTTGTACCCAATTCAGGAGTAATTTGTCCTACATAATTAGTTTCTTCAACATGTCAAGGTAAAGCAACAATAAAAATTGCCCAAATTCTTACTTTAAATTCACTACGCGCATCAAAACTGTTCGCAAACTATTTTTATACGAAAGACAAATGAATGATCGCACGACATTCCATCTCCCTTTTGTGAGGGTCGTACTCCGGTATTTGCCTTGTATTGACGAACGAAACTAAAGGAAACTACCGATCAGAACAGTTGGCCGCTAGAATTCTCTTCCAGCCAGCGGGTGAATTCGACCTAGGTATGTAGCTATAGTCGAAAATCCGCCGTCATCAAGACTCTAATCTTAGAACCTCCTAGTCAGAGGTCCTGTAGCTCTGAGCTAAATGTACCGATCCGGACAACGCCGAAGGCGACTGCGGCAGTCGTGCCTCTTGTAGGAGTATGCGGAGTATGGCACACTGTTATCGGGGAAAGCCCACAGTTCGCCCTAATTGATGCACGATGCCCGACACTGCGAGACCGGTGAACAAAAGCGATGAACGAGATGCGGGAACTCGTGCGTACGAGGTTACTCTATTCCGAAATTAAAATGCGCATTGTTGTTTTCGTGCCGTGCGTAGAGTTTTTGTGGAATTAACATACCAAAATATTGTAAAAGCACTCTTTTTAACTACTCTAGAAGCCGCTGCTCGTTGTATGTGTCTCACCGATTGTAAATTGTTTTCGTAAATAAATTGTTTTGAGTTCGTTTTCTCTTTTCTGCTAACACATAGCAAACTTGTGTTCAGAATGTTTTATATTAATCGCGTAAGCCGAAGACCGAAGTGACGTCATCAACATGGGCTCACTTTCCGAAGCGTCAAGTATTCCTCAAAAGTGTTAAGGTTATGTACGACCGCAATCTTCTCGCGGGTTCCTGTTGTTTGCCATGTTCTCGTGGATGTGAGTAGTTTTCTTTGCAAAGCTTACTCGCGGGGTTGAGAGTCATATGCCAATATGATAATGGTGTGCGTCAAAGGCCGGAGCATCGTCATTAATTTGGACAAGTCTAGTGAACACTGCGTCTTTGAAGTGTTGGAAATTTACGGTATTTGACAGATTCAAGGATGTCTTTATGTGAATCGCGTTGGCCGAGGGTAAGAGGCACGCCTTCAAATTGGACACTCGAACCGGAGCGTCAACTGCGCCTTGAATGTATTGGAAAAATTTATTTTACGTGAATGGCGCTGGTGGAATGTCAGAGCCTCGTTATCAACTTGGACACGCGTATCGAAGCGTCAACTGCGCCCGGTTTCGCTTCGCGTTACGCGTTACGTTATGTGCGCCGCTGTTCCGCTCGCGGGTTCGTGTTGTCGCCCACCATGTTTTCGCAGTGGTGAGTCGGCTTTTAGGAAAGCCTCCGAATCGCGAGTCAATTTGAATAACTGTAACCTTCTCAGATAAGAGCCCCCATACCAATACCATTCCAGTACTTAACAGGGAGATGGACAACGGTGAACCCTACAATAAACGGGAAAGAAATGAAGGGAATAATTTGAATATTTAAGTACTAATGGTATGTGTATATATCAAAATTGTACATACATTTTATACAAGTTAGTGATACAACATTTTTAGTTTTTGGATTGGCAAGGGCAATTTTAATGCGCATCGCATGCAATTTCTGTATTTGTAGTCTTTTTCGTATGCATGTAGATGGTAACATCTTCTTTAAGATGTAAATCAACTTTCACTATTTGCTCCGACTTCACATCTGTTCTCTGCATCGACAGAAACTAAACAAAGGTTACGACGTATTTATGGACATGCGTAACTGTAAGAGAACGCATAGTTTCCATGGAACGATTAAGCATGATGACGGTTTCGAATTATTTTGTAACCTCAACTCGTATAAGCGTTGAAAGATGAAATTCCTAGGATCAAGGAAGAGATTACCTAGAGTCAAGAATGGTTCTAAGTTTTAAACAATGAAACAACGCTCATTTCCTAAACAAATATAGACAAAAATCTATGATGACTTCCGTTGATGACCTCCGTTGATATGCGGCTGTCAGTAAGGACAATGAGCGTGCTGTTAGTATTTGCATCAGCAATTCGTTGCGAGATTCGTGTCATTACTGATTGAAGACCGGATGCGTTGTTCCATATTTCTCCAGACTTCGACGTCATAGGATATGCCAGCTAGAATTGACCCCTGTTAAGGAATCAATTTTCATTTCTGCGCATGCGTTCTAGACGAGGAAATCTCGTTTAAATACGGTATAATGGAAACATACGGTATAATGGACGCATTTCAAATATTTACTTGACAACAGGAAAAAAGGGGCGAGGTTTGTTGTTGGATGTGCCTTAATCTCAGGAATAACAGAACATTTTCAACTTTACTTGAAATCCACTCTAGCTCTAACTGTTATCGATTTGAAGAGTTTTCAATTTATATATAAGTCAGTTTTTGCTACGCAACAGATAATCACGCTCTGCTTGTTCGTTCCTGTATCACGAGAACAATATTCCTTTGCCAATGCTGCCCTCTGTCCCTCCTCGGGCGGTCGTGTATCACCCGCAGCTTCAGGCAGAACTCTGGACCGCTCGGCTGCGTTGCGTTGCAATGGAGAAGTTTGTTTGCGATATGCATCCCCCCTCACTACCCAACCCCACACTTTCCGCACAGCAAATTTGCCACTCCCATCTCCTCTATCCCTTTCCGCCCACCCTGCCTCCTACACCCCTCCGCCCCTATCCTCCCCCTTTTCTCCGCTCCTCTTTTTCTACCAACCCCTCTCCCCCTCATCGCCATACCCTCCCTCCTCTTCTCCTCCCCTCTCCATTCTCCTAAACCCATCCCCCTCTTCTCCCTCCTTCCCTTCCCTTCCCCTTCCCTCGTATCCTCCCCTCCTCCTCCCACCGGCCGCTGCATCACATTACAGCGCAGAGCGCTCCACAAGCAATCGATACGATTCTCATTGGATCTGTCCCGGAGGCATCTGTGTGACGTTGATAAGTCCTGGCTGAGCTGCCCGTTAAATACAAAGCTGCTGCCAGAGGTTGGTCGAGAATCGGTGGAGGCAGAAGTGCAGGGCAGAGAGCGCATTCATTGATGCATCCTCCACATGTGCAGTTGAGCGAAGCGCTCTCTTCCAATTCCTCCACTTCCTTGCCTGCATTCATGTCCAGCTCTGCAACCGCTCTGAGTCAAATGTTCTGCTTATCTACGAGAGTTAAATCTGATCTCTTTTTAAACAGGCGAAAGTCAAGCTACACCACACACATATCCAAAGTCTTTAAAATTTTATTTTTCGTTTGAACGTTACCAATATTTGTGTGTTTGTATGTATGTTTCTTCTGATTATTATGTTTTGTTCAACATTTTGATCATAACCAAAGTACATCGCAGAAGTTCTGCTAAACTTTCATGATTTTCAGGTAATGATTGTTTTCCAAAAGAGGTTTGCTTGTAGACACGAAACGTTATGTCAGTAATATAAGGTATATAAGAAATATATAAAATACATGTGTTTTAAAATTATTATTTTAATTATTTCGTGTTTGTAAGGCATTCGAAATCATCTTTTAGTTCTTTATTTAGTTTCTTGATAGTGTTATTGAGTGTCATTTTTGAGCTCATGAATTTAATGGGTAACGTAGTTTTTTTTCAGTTTTAATGCAAAAATTATTAATTTGTGACGATGCACATTTCTCGAATATTTGCTCTCTAGTTAGATTTGACCGAAGTATAGGTATTACCATGAAAACTTGGAACACCAAGATAAATTATTTACTATAATGTCAGGAGGTTTTCACTGAACTGAAATATTGATACGATTGGGGATTATTTGCTTCACAGTAAGTGTGTTACCGCGTGAAATAGGGGAGCAAACTAAGAACTAACACATTTACAAGGACAGACGTAGAGAGCAAATTGAATATTATCCGAAAAAGGTGGTTCAGTTTTGTGTATATCTTTTTAATTTTGGATTTTTCCCAGTTTTTAGGGAAATAGCTTGTTCAGTTAGAAGTTTGGAATAGTTTCCCGAGTGATCTAGGTATCTTTTCCCAATTCATTTTTTATCTTTCCTTATTCATATTCCATGTTTTGATACGTTTTAATTGTTGGTTTCATTTTTACCTTTCGTTTGCCAATCGTCTACTAAACTATGTTTTACATTTTATCTTACATTGTAAGTTTTTCTCTTTCTCGAGTACTTCTTTCAATCACGTTTTTTGTCATTTAGATTTACCAGATATATTTTGGTGTATTGCGTTTTGTAGCATACTAGTTAGTTTTACCTATGATTTCTGTATTTTCAAAAAGATGGGAAAACTCTTTTTTTTCTGTTTTATTTGGTGGCCGGCTTTTTTAACCCTGCGGCGCCCCACGATTCACAACTATCAGGCACGGCGTCGCGTTGGAAGGCTGGCGTTGGATGTCAAACCGAATATTCTCGAAGTTATCGGCCCACGAAAACGAGGCGCCGAGAGGTCGGAGGGACACCTCGACGAAATGCGGAATCGATGCGACGCGAACTGCGAGCCCGTCTATTGGATTCTTAGCCAGAAGTCAAGAGCAATATATTTCAACCGTTTTAAACGAATGTCGATGAGCGGAAAAGATATCGAAACTAGAAGTGGGTTAAGGAACTGAATGGTGTTATCTTTTTAGAATTCAACTCGACACATTGAATCAATTTCGTTGAATTGCAATATGCCATGACAGGTGAAAGATAATTCTTCATAATATTTGAACGTATTTGACTGCTTCGCGAAGAGAAAATAATGACAGGCTTTAAGAAATGTGATTCTTCAAACAAAGTGACAATTTGAGATGTTAACAGTACTTTCCAATTATTTGTTTATCACATCCTAAGTATTTCGTAATAATATGACTATAAAATATTTCCGTTCATTGAGGAAAAAGTGAAGCAATATTTATATTCTACAGACAATGTTTTTCGTACACTTTCGCAGGCGCAAAATAGAACCACCGCTTGCATTCATCCCTACATAATTTCTGAAAATAGTCTTGAATCTTGGACCTCACGGTCAGAGACACTACAGTGACATAAGTAGATGATGGGACTGCCCCATCCACCATGAATCGTCTTTTAAATCCTCTTCCTTCTAGTTCAAAACAGGGATACCTTTCTCCACAACTGCCTATAAGAACCCGGCTACGGCATTACAATACTCATGAGAACTGTCTAAGATGAGGCTACGGGCCACCTCTGATAGGTGGGAACAGAGAGAATGCTATATCAGCGACGTAAAAGAAAACAAAATGGCGATATGACGGGAACGTTCAATTAAGCACATTTTTACGGTCAACCTTGATCGACTAAAGGCTATAAACCGACAAAAAGCTTAATGGATCAAATAAAAAATTACTGAAATGTTAATAAAAATATTATGCAACAGAATAATATACGGTGTAATGCAGTGCTACACTCCAGTGCTTTAATACACTTTAGTGCCAGAGATTGAAATTAACACATTTTTTATGAAAGTACAATGTGTAAGTTGATATTACTTCTTGGTCACTTCCGAATTGCTAACTGATAGTGTCGAAGGACTAACGTTATTGTTTATGCCAACATGACAACATATTTACAGCATCTCTAATTCTTGATCTCGATTTATATTTGCATTATCAACCACCAAACCTAAATATCTCTTCTGCATTTCCACTGTATTATAGTTTCAATCCACATGTGTATTATGTATTCCTATTAGATGTATTCCTATTTTATTTTAAGAAGTTCATCGTAACAGATCCATTATTGTTCCTAATAATATATAGTCAGAGTGTTTTTTCATTGTTGTGTGTATCCTTAAACCTTTACTTATAACTCTGTTCATTATGATGGTGTGCCGTTTATTCCTAAAGTTCATCTCCTGTGCATCACCATGATATATCCACCTGTGATTATCGTTTTATCTTGAAAAATTATGGATCCTGTCTAGACGGATCTTATTATTGTAATAGGAGAGCTGCAAGTAGGCATTGTTCATTATTCCATTACTCTAAACATGTTCTCCAAGTTCTTTGTGTTGGTTTGTGTGAGATGAATAACAACAGAAATAGAGCTGCCTATAAAGCGGATTTAAATTTTATTGCCCTTTAAAATTCATCTTCCTTTGGGCTCTGCCGGGCATTCTTGACCTTTTTACGTGCCACGACTCTTCCTCGGAGAAGCAAGGCTACTTATGCTTACTTTTAGTAATGACTCTGTTCTCCGAAACGGGATAAGCAGTAGATCGTTGTCAAGGTGTCACAGATCATAATGGATGGCATGAGAATTATAGTCGTTCATTTTTCGTGCCACCCACCAAGTAGTGATAATGATTCAGGAATGTTTTTTCGTTGACGGAATTCTCTGAAAAATTCCTAGAAGGTATGTAAGACAACACAAAAACACCATGCGAGGGTACATTTATTTCTCCCAAGGTGAATTTTAGTTAATCGATTCTTTTATATCGACATTCCTTGCCACTTGTGAAAGTTCAATGATTTTTTTTAGATTTGTAGTTTAAAACTACTGTTAATATATAATAACAAGATTTCGAATCTTGTTGAAATGTTAAAAGTTTATAAAATTACTGTCACAAAATGTTTCGGGATGAGAGCCTCGAATAGTCATTCCTAAATATTGATTATAGAAAATCGTCCTTGAATTATTGTTTAAAAGTGAGTCGTCTCTAAATCATTATTTTGGGTCTAATTGAAAAATTATATGTAGAAAGTAGAAATTAGTTGTAAATGAGTAGTATTTAAAGTAGTTAGTAATAGTATTTAGAGAGCGGTGAACTTTTGCTGCTAAAAAGGGCTTAGAGATGGCTCTCAAAAGAGTCAGTATACAGGTGAGTCAAGTAACTTTACAACCTCCTGCAGTTTTTGAACGGTTGCAGTTATTGCAATGCAGTTTTCATTGACGTACAAGAGAGAACGTGACAATTAATACATGCATTCAATTCTATTTTATCATTTGTATTTTAAGAGATATTGAGCTAATTTTGATTATGTCAAATGGTACTGTACATATGTTTTGTAGTCTATCACGACGAGCGTAAAAAGATAAATCCAATGATATACGTATTGTCATAAGTTAGACCAGCATTTTTTCGAGTAATTTTGATTTTTACAGCTCGTTTTTAACGGATGTTGTAACTTCCCGAGCAC
This sequence comes from Teleogryllus oceanicus, assembly GCA_964035755.1. Classification (NCBI taxonomy): domain Eukaryota; kingdom Metazoa; phylum Arthropoda; class Insecta; order Orthoptera; family Gryllidae; genus Teleogryllus; species Teleogryllus oceanicus. The sequence goes on along the minus strand of CAXIVR010000007.1, from coordinate 86,373,778 downwards.
ATGCTTGCATGGAGAGTGCTGCGTGACCTTCGTTTTGGACTGTTACATTCAAATATATGTTAAACATGAGTCATACAAAATGAAAATTATTTTAAAAATGCTTATGTAACCTATGACAATACGTATATCCTTGGATTCGTGTTTTTTGCGCTCGTCATGATAGACTAAAAAGTGTATAGTTACATTTGAAAAAAGTTACCTCGACATCTCTTGAAATACAAGTGATAAAATCGAAACGAATACATGCATCAATTAGCCCCATTCCCTCATACACATTGTGAAAACTGCATTGAAATACCTTCAACCGTTCAAAAATTATAGGAGGTGCTAAAGTTACGTGACTCATTCTATATACAGTATTATGTATATAACGTTTTAGTCTCACTGTAAATTAAGCGAATCCACTCAGAATAAAACATTTCTTCGAAGTTAATTTTTTTTAAAAAGTGACACAGACCAAAATGATCACCTGGCGAGCGTCTCCTGAAAGAATACTGCGTTCGTTGGCTCAGAGGCAACACCGTCGCGTTTGCAGCGACATTGACAGAGAGGTGCTACTACCGAGTATGTCAAATAGTATTCCTCTTTCAATGCTTATTTGTCGTCTGTGATTCGCCTCTTTAACCCTCGTACCATATCTGGGATCTTTTTCGACCCCATCATTATTAATTTGTTAATATTTTTCTGAATATTTGCAGGATAATTTCAGTCTTCTAGATATGCCTTCGTGCATTCATTAAGCAGGTACCAAAACATTTTCACATATTTTCCAAGTTTTTTAAAGAGTTATTAATGTTTTTGCTTACATGAGACCGGTTTGACCTAACGTATACGTAAAATAACGCCTTTTATTTTCCCATTCTCATTTGAAATATATGGTCATGAACTTCAAAAACAGGTATCTGATTGTATCAATATATAATTTATTTCGAAATATCTTTCACAAACTCCTATAAATATTTCTGAAATTATATCAGAAATATATCAGAAATGGAGGTTACGTACGGTAGATGTTATTACATAAATGAAATATTTAATATAAATAAACAATATTTATTATTTTATTGAAAATAACTTACAAAATATATCCTTATATTGAAATAAACTGAATATATTAATGATTTATTTATTTTAATTTTGACTCTATCTTCGGCTTTCTACTATTATTTGATATTATTCCAACGTAATCCGTTCCGAATTTGTATAAATGGGCGCCAGGAAAAGATTACGCTAATACAAGTCAACCTTTAACTCTAATTATAAATAAATTAGTCTCCGGCTACCTGGGTCGATGGGTTTCATAGAAATAATCACTATTGTATGCTAATAGATGATTATCCGATCTGCCATCTATACAGAGTGGTCGAGGAATCTAAAAAGCAAATATATTTCTAACTTGCTACTTCGTTACTAGAATTGGCTCAATGAGAATCATGGATTCATTTCACAAAACATGGAAATTTATTAAACAATTTTGGTACTTGATAATTCTACACAATATGAAAAAACCTTGGTCATGACCTGTTCCAACCTTATAATGCAGTATTCGTCTTCGCGCGCTCTTGGACGAAGGTGCCTCGTTGTACCATCTTCATTCTTCTCCGACGTCGCTGTCCTCAGGTCTAGATACTATCTTCTCTCTTCTTTTCTTGCAGAAGCACACTTCAATCACCGTTCATCACTGTTTCCGAAGTTAATAAAGTCTAAGTCGTTCGCCAATTTACGAATTCCAAGTTCATCCCACGCGTATGCTGAATACTCAACGATCAACAAACTGTCTGCTGTTAGCATTCCAGTTCAGTTACTGATAAATTCGCCTAAGCCCTCAATGTCCTTCTAACTCGTTCACTTGAAATATTTTAAGTTTTACCGTCCCCACATAGCATTCAAATTCAAAGTTCTACCAATATCTACTCCCCAGTAGATGCTTACAAGTCCCAAAAAACTCCTAACATTCATTGTGCACGATCCGTTCAACACCACGGCATCAGTCAGAATGAATACCTATCATATTCTTTCAACCCTTCAAAAACTCGGTCCATCTTTTCGATTGTTTATTTACAGACAAAACTTGATGTACTTCCGTGCCTAGCCAATCCCTAAATTTCTTACAAAATGAACTAGCCGTCTCCGCGATTGTCACTGCATGAAGATTGTTGACATTGACGACGGCTCGCCACCGTTGCTATGCTGGCATATTCACCTATATTTATCCCTATAATTTACGCTGTTTATAATATATATTGTACCATATTATGTCTCACATATTGGTATGTAAAAAATTTACACTCAATATATTGCTGTATACATTGTTGTATACATACATACAATGTCTATATACATACATTTTTGACCACTTATAATTGTCAGTAAAGCTTGGGGTCCAAAAAGACGTCATTATAAAATTAAAAAAAATACATATTAGCTATGCATAGTATATTCATATAGGCTTTCCACATTGCTTGTTACCTCATTTACAAGTTTCTCGCACACCGCCAATAAACTGCTTTCATGGAAAATATATTTAAATGTTCCTTTGGTTTTATTCAGGCTACTCGATGAAACCTCGAATACAAGGAAAAAATAGAGAATTTTAAAATAGAAGCTTGCTTTAGAATGTGGATCGATTTTCTCTCATTTTTATTGAAATTTTATTTAAATTTCTTTTAATTCAGGAATACGATAAGCGACTGGAAGGGCACATATTTGCTTGATACGAAGAAAGTTTGATAAAACATACAATCGCGTGCACATTGAAAATTCTAAAATGGTCGCGCAAGCTTTCATTCATTTGTCACGAAATTCACAAACGACCGTGCGATTCCAACACCTTGAAATGGTCTTGGGTGATGAAATTAAATAGTACGATGTGTGCCTCAAAATGAATTTCAATTAAAACGCTCTGTGTAATGTTTTCAATACTCAAACGAACAATTGTTATAATAAAAACATTAATTTTGAAAATATAGAAGAAATATGTTCTAGATGTTACTTGGATATATCTTATAAATCGTTTTGTCAGTGTTTCTTTATCATCATCTTATTTGTATTGTATTTCTGATGAATATGTGATCAGATATATGGCATTAAGGCGTGACATGTTGGCATGTAGCGAAACTCCATGATGTGAACAATGTCATCATTGAGTTGTCATCTTGGTAGAGATCGGAAAAATTATCTTCGTGTCTATCTGATACAAAGAGTTTGTTATTATATTTTACCACTTGTACGAGACCATTCGTGTTCTAATTACTACTTTGGGTATTTCTCAATCCAATCTTTTGAATTAAAACCATTCCCCCAGATTTTTTAAAACACTGGTCACATTCCCTCATTTCCTTGCCATCCACTGTCCTCACTCTATCGTGGTCGTTCAATTTTACTCATATGGTTAGTTGATCTCTTCATTGCTTCATAGTAGCGCCAAAAAACAAATTGTAGTGTTTCTTCACCAATAACCCTAACGCCATCTCCGTGCGTTGTCTTTGGCACCCCCGCTCTTATTTTGTTTCCCCGTTGTGCGAACTATCCCGTCCGCTGTTCGTCGGGGCGACCTCGGGGCGCTCCCTCGCCGTCCGGAGGGGCGTGGCCGGGGCCGGGCGGGGACGGGGTGTGGGCGGGGATGGGTGCTCGCTAAACGGGAGCGGGGCGAACCGTCGCTCTGTTCCCTAATTACGTAAGCGTAATTGCCGGGCTGCACTTTCCGTGTTTATTGCTAATTGATTCACGAGAGCGCTGCGGTTTTACTGCCGGCAGAAGCGCTTTTCCTTTTTTTTTTTTCTGCCCGTCGTCGTTCCCGCTTTTTTCCCCCGGCGGCCGCGCATGGGAAGTGTCACCGCGTGTTGCCCTTCGGTGGCGTCCACCTCAGCCCTGTCGTTTCCTGTCGCCAGTATCCGATCGCCTCCTCATTCCCCTTCCAATTCTAGCGCTTTCGCGTTCCACCCGCTTCCTTGCCCTCCCACTTGCCCGACCCACCAGCTTGTGTGATTCTCCCTCTTTCTCGTCTTTCCCACTTCTTCTGGCCTCCAGGTTCCCAACCCTACCGCTTCACGTGCTCTCCTGCATTTCTTTCCTCCCGCTACCCGTTCCCCCGATTCCCCGTTCCTACCACTTCCTCGTTCCTCTCTCTTCCCCGTTCCTATCGCTTCCCCGATCCTCCTGTTTCCCCGTGCTTCCCGGTTCCTCGTTCCTTCCGCTTCTCCGTTCTTCCCGCTTCCCTGTTCCTCTCGCTTATCCGTTTCTCTCGCTTCGCTGTTCCTATCGCTTCTCCGATCCTCCTGTTTCCTCGTTCCTCCCGCTTCACCGTTCCTCCCGCTTTGCCGTTTCACATCTTCTCCGTTTCTCTCGCTTCTCTGTCCCTTCGCCTCCACATCTCTCTCTTCCTTTCCCCCTCTCTTCCCGTTGCTCTCCCCCCCTAAGTTACTGCGGAGTGCGCAGAGTAATCAGGGAAAACTGGGAGGCAACGCAGATGCAGCTGGGAGGCGCTTGGGAGGACTACCCGGAACATTGCGCACAGGGGCCTATCGGAAAGGTTGAACCGAGGGAAGGCAGCCCGAGTGGAGAGTGACGAGGTGACGAGGTCGATAAACAATCGATAATTATCGATGATAAATATGAAGCGTGACAGAGGTGGAGCAGCGGGGAAGGCGGGCAGGAATACGCGAAGGGGATGACGTGGTGAATGGATAGCATTGACGGGATGTCACGGTAATTTTGACATGGTACAACGCTATGGAGGGTAAGATATTACGGTAGTGTCACAAGTAGGGTGAGTCAGGAAGGGCGGTGTGGGATTAATTGGGCTTCCGAGAAGATCAAGCGGGGCAAGGGCTGGGGTGGTACTGTAGGTCAGAGAGGCTGGACGGTGTAAATCCTGTGGGGACGAGTGAAATCTAGTTGTGGTGCGTCGTGGTTCAATGTGGCTAGGCGTGAAGTGTCGTAGTGTAACGTGGCATTTTCTGGAGAGGCGTTTTTCGGTGAATCGGAACATTTCATGGCGTGTTTCTTAGCACAATTTATCGGAGCGCGACGTTCCGTCGCGAATTAGCGTTTCGTAGCGTAGCGTTGCGTATCGTAGAGGTTCATAGCATAGCGTGACGGTGCTTAGCATAGCATCGCGTTTCGTTGCATACTTCAGTAGCATAGCGTGCCGTTTCGTACCGTATCATGACATTTTGTAACATAGAGTAGTATGACGTTTCATAACGTAGTGCAGCGTAAGTTTCGTAACGAGGCTTGGCGCCACATAACGTTGTGTGTCTTCCTTGGAGTATTGTGTGTCCCGTCGTAACGTATGTTGTGGCATCACATGTGACGTGGAGAGTGGCATTTGGCGTGACAGGTGGCGTGGTGGCGTGTGGCGTGTGGCGTGGTGTGCGGTGTGGCGTGGCGTGCGGTGTGGCGTGGTGTGTGGCGCGTGGTGTGTGGCGCGTTGTGCGTGGCGTGTGGCATGGCGTGCGGTGTGGAGTGGCGTGCGGGGTTGCGTGGCGTGCGGTGTGGCGTGGCGTGCAGCGTGGCGTGTGGCGTGGCGCTTAGCGTGAATGCTTGGCAGTGGCGCGCGCTGAGAAGTGGCTGGGAGTGGCCGGTGATAACGGGGGGCTGCTGCCGCGCCGTAGAAAATAGGCGACGATGGTGGCAACGGCGGGCACTGGGCGGCGCGCGCAATTAGAGCGATGGGCAAAGGATTAGGTTTAGAGGCGGATGGCAGACGCCGCCCGCACCCACTCGCCCGCTCGCATCATCCTGCCCTCACGCCCACCCTCACCCGCCTGCGCCCGCCCTCACCCGCCCGCGCCCACCCTCATCCGCCCGTCCGTGCCTACCCGTCCGCGCCCACCCTCACCCATCCACGCTCACCCACTCTCACCCATCCTCGCCTGCCCGCGCCCGCCCTCACCCGCCCGCGCCCACCCTCATCCGCCCGTCCGTGCCTACCCGTCCGCGCCCACCCTCACCCATCCACGCTCACCCACTCACCCATCCTCGCCTGCCCGCGCCCGCCCTCGTCCGTCCACGCTCACCCCTCACCCATCCTCGCCTGCCCGCGCCCGCCCTCACCCGCCCGCGCCCACCCTCATCCGCCCGTCCGTGCCTACCCGTCCGCGCCCACCCTCACCCATCCACGCTCACCCACTCTCACCCATCCTCGCCTGCCCGCGCCCGCCCTCATCCACCACGCTCCCCCACCTCACCCATCCTCGCCTCCCGCGCCCACCCTCACCCCCGCGCCCACCCTCATCCGCCCGTCCGTGCCTACCCGTCCGCGCCCCCCTCACCCCCCCCGCCCACCCCACTCCCGCCCGTCCTCGCCTGCCCGCGCCCGCCCCCCCCTCCGCGCCCACCCACTCCGCCCATCCGCGCCTCCCCGGCCCCCCTCACCCATCCTCGCCTGCCCGCGCCCGCTCGTCTGTCCCCACTCCCCCTCGCGCGCTCGCCAGCGTCCGCCCGCTCCCGCGCACGTGCAATTGGCGTAATTACAGCGACGGCAGATCGACCGCGCCCGCGACGAGGCCGAACTGAGCAGCGACGAAGTGTGTTCGCTAAGTGCCCGGAGCAAATGCCCTCGCTGCACCGTTGGCACGAGAGCGAATCGACACTCATCGGTGCTATGCAGGAAATGTGATCCTTCGGCTGGACGTTTACGCGCAGGGCGAAATACGGGACTGTTTTAAGGGTACTCCATTCGGAACTTTATCGACTAGATTGTTGATTAGTTGGCCGGCAGTTTTTTTGTAGCCAGGTCTAGCGCCGAGCGCGGCCCATGGGTTTCAGTTTGCTCTGTCGTTTTTTTGTTTCAGTAATGGCCACACTGGTGTGCTCTATGAGTATTCATTTGCAATGGCATGGACTTGGCGAATGACATGACATTTTAATCTTATGGTTGTGTGCTTGTGATCAGTAACGTTTGCTTCCCAAGGGGCATGTTCAAAAGCAATTGCTAGAATAAAGAAAGTTGTCAATGAAGTTAAAATGCAATGAAATAATATTCATTTCTTTTCAACGAACCTTTATTTGATTTATAGTGTCTGTAAACTTTTAAAATTATGTATTTATATAGATCTTTGTGATATAACTGTTCATCCTCGAGTATGTATTGCCACCATTCAGTTGCTAGTTTTTTAAAACACTATATTCTGGAAAATCTTGATAGAAGTATGGAAATTTCAAAATATTACTTGAGATTTTTCACTTCAAAAGCATATTTTATAATATAGCTTACATAATATTATCCAGTAAAAAGTTCATTATATAAAAATTTCGTATTGGCATGAGTAAATATTCGAATGTTTGGTAATTAAGATTTTAAGTTGTTACTCTGATATCATGCGTTGAAAGGACAAAATTATCAATTAGATGAAATACCTTAAAATTTGATTTTGTTTTTCAGAAATTTAAAAACATACGTTTGATATTGCTTACCTTTCTTCAAAAATGTAAAGGTGGGGAAGAGCAAAAAACAAATTTTATTATCTGCAATGCAATTAAACCTGTATTGAAAATTTTGCTGTTCACTCCAATATAAAGGCATATTTTCTACAAATTTAAAAACGAGTTAGGTACGTGACTAACATAGTTATTAATACTTATGTACTCGTGTAGTAAATAAATAAACACCGGTCAAAAATTGTGTTTATGTTCCCTAACCAGTCTTGTACGGTTGTGCTTATTTTAAAGTATCATTTAATTTAGTTTGTTTAATTTAGCTCTATTCGTAAAATGTGAGGCATTCAGCTATTCCTCTTTGTCAATGAGGAAACTACATTTAACAGGTCAGTGAAGTTAGAAAGGAATTTTTGAGGAACGACTTTTTTTTCGGGAACAAACGACTAACAAAGAATTCATGCAGGAAAATTAGTGCACACAAGTGAAAAAACATTCTGAAAACCACAACGATCGTTGAGGCTAGAGAGAACGGCAGATCTACTACCGTAGATGAAGAACTAGTAGCTGCAAGATGGGACATATGACACACTACAATGCGTCTGACCTGAGGCCCTAGGATTCGAATCCTAGCTAGAATAGGTAAACTAGGTAGAATTCAGGAGGAGAAATCTAGCGGGTGGCGGCTCTGTTCGGTAGTTTTTAAGATTTCTCCGATCAACAACAAGCGAAAGTCGGAGCAGTACCCTAACGAACGGGCCACAGACCGTGCGCGATCTTTCCTTTCTCTTCCTTGCCCTATACTCACCCCTTACATAGGTAACATGAATAATTGACAGGGACGTATTCGGGATTAGCCACTCCTCAGCACTGAGGAGTAGGGAAAGTACTTTGAGCAACATCTGTAAATATATTACGAAAACATATTAGACGACAGGAAAAAAGAAATTATAGCGTCGCGGGAGCACGGCGCGGGAATTCTCGAGAAAATCAAGAGCACGTGAAGCAATTTCAGTAAGATACTATGCATTAATATCCAGTTTCAGATATGAAAAAATGAAAAAAAGATTAAGACAATTTAAATGTTTTCTTTGGCAGCCAAAGTAACAAATTAATTCATTGATTTTACATAAATTAATTGAATAAATGTTGTATTTCTGTTTTATGAAAATAAGCGTGATTATTAAATAGAATATTGTGTCAATACCTATCCAATTGACAGGTGTAAATCTCCTGGGATTTTCCGCTTTCCCACGAACGGCCCGACAAAGTGCACTTAAGTGTAAATAAGTGTTCGAAGTCAGAAAAGTAAAATCCAGGTAAAATATATTAACATCAGTATGATCGAGCATGAGACTAGCTAGGCAAGTATAATGAAATTAAATTAGTGAAAGAAAAATTAAAAATATATCATTGGCTTGTCCAACGTGGGGTAACAAAATTAAATTAGTATCAGAGTGATTGAAAATATCTCAAATGAGAATTCAGGCTGCTTCGATCTGCCGTTTCCTATGTTTATTCCGATTAATTCCAGGTAGATGCAGGGAGAGTAGCTTAAACAACACACTTTAAATTAGGCCTCAGATTACCTCCTAACATCCCCAACTGGTTTCCTACTTCATCCTTCGGATTGTGGTTCCATTGCTTCTCTATTCCCTGATGATTGACATTTCATGTTATTGAAAGTCTCCAGGTGTTGGAGAAAGTTGGAAAATTTTAGGTGAACTGTAACGCAATCAGAAATTCTTTATTGTGATGCCAGTGCCTATCTTATGCTCATACCTGGAGTAGAAGAATGATTTGAGGGACTGATGTTTATGTAGTTACGATATGAATCATGGTGAAGCAATTGTGAAATGAGAGGCAGTGGCAACGAAAAATAACGAGAAAATCAGAGGAAAAAGTCTGTGTACTGGGTTCGCCCCTCAGAAATTCAATATGGCTTGCCCTAGATGTGAACCCTAGCGCCGGTGATAGAAGACGAATCCGTCGTTACACTACAGGTCATGTAGGTTGATTGATTAGTTATTTCGGACGGGTCAACTGATAAGGTCATTAGTCGCGTAAGTATGGTATATGTTTCTATTCGGGATGTGGCTGTGATCTTACCCCATTTGATAGTGAAATCCTGCCCAGACCTCGACTAGCGGAGAGTTTTGGTAACTAGGTATCTCCCAACAACGGGTTATTGCCCCAGCCGACACAAGCTCTAAGCTCCCGACCGGTCTCACAGTAGGGAGTTTTCCCTATCGAGGTATTTCCCACCAACGTGTCATCGCTCCAGCCGAGAAAAACTCTAAGCTCCCGACCTGTCTCACAGCATACGTAGTAGTGTATGTAAGTGTTAGTGTATGTAAGGGGTCAGTATTAGACAAGGAATGGGAAGAAAAGATCGCGCGCGGTCCGTGGCCCGTTTGTTAAGTTGCTACTCCAACATTCGCCTGGCGTTAACCGGAGAAACCAGGGAAAACTGATCAGAGCAGCCCGCTACTAGAATTCGCCTCCAGACGGAGCCTGAATCCGACCTAGCTGTCTAGCTGAGATCGAAAATCCTGCCGCAGCCGGGAGTGGAACGGGTTGCCTTGGAGCCATCGGAGTGTGGGGCGAGCGTGCGCGCGTAGGGGAGGGTGTTGGGCCGGCGCCCGGCTGGGCGTGGCGCCCGGGGCGATGGCGGCGGCGGCGGATGAGGAGGAGGAGGCGGTTCGCTTGCGCAACGGACGGCCGCGGTTCAAGGCCAGCCGGCGGCAGTCGCCATCGCCGCTGCTGCGACCAGTTGGGAGTCTGGTGGATTGGGCATGGTGGCGGGCAGCACCCACCCACTCCCCATCTCCGCCTTGGTCTCTGCCCTCCTATGACCAGCCTCTCTTCACTTCTCTTCTTTTACCTCCACTTACTCGTGTCCTCCTTTTATACGACCTCTTCCTCTACTTCCCGTTTTGCCTCCATATCCTTTTACCCCTCCATTTCTTTTTTTTCCTCCTCCTCTCATCTTCTTGCTTCTCAATTTCGTTCTCCTCTTTTACCTTCTCCTTCTCCTCTTTGACGCATTCTCACCTTTCTCCTCCATCTCCATGTTTCTCCTCACTCTCGTCTTTTACTTATGTGTTTTTCCTCTTCTACCTTTTTTTCCCACCTTTATCTGCTCCTCCAAATTTACATTTTTTTATTTTCTTTCCCTTCTGCCTATAACTTTATTTCTTTCTCCGTCTCCTCCACTTCTATTTTTACGTACTCCTCCGCTTCTTTTTCTGTTTCCACCTTTATTCCAGACTTCAATTCCGTACCCAGCCGTCCTCGTCCCCGAGATTATTTGGCCAAAGAGGAAAGACTTTCTGTGTTTTCTCTCTGGTTAGACTTCATACCGAAGCGTCGGTAGTTGGAACAGACTTTTGTACTTTCTGTGGGTTATAACGCGGAGATCCTCGCGTTCAGCTGGCTCTAGTTCCCAGGAGTCCAGAAAGGTGTTCGTGTCTAGTATTCTGTTGAATATAGACGCCAAAGTAATGTAAAAATACACAATTTTGCTAAAAAAATACCTTAGTAAGAGACTTCCATATCTATTTCCATTAGGGTACTTTATTTTTCGTCACCTTTCCAAGTTCACTTTTTCCCTAAACCTTTCACTTCTACTTCCAGCATTCCTTACGTATATTTCTTTTATTACTTTATATTTTCGTTTGTTTGTGACGTCGTGTTAAGCTTATCTGCTTTTATTTTCTCTACCCTCACCCCCTTCTTCAAAGTCCTTCAATGAGCATTTCTTTCTTCTCCTCTTCCATCTCCACTTACACCTGCACCCCTTCTAGAAAATTACCTTCACTTACCTTACTTTACTTATTTTGCCTTAAAATATTAATTTGATGAAAGTAGGCAGAAAAACTTTAGCATAATACAAGTACATTTAACTTATACTAATTCTCGTGATGTATTACATATATTCACGAAAATTGAATAAACGAGCGCTCGAGTGAAATTATTGCACCATTAAAGCAATGAACAAAATTGAGGTTTGAAGAACAGTCCTATTGAATGTCAAAAAAAGTAATAAATATAAAACAAGTCGAAATATCCAATGCTCTGTATAATACGATAGTCCTGTTTTAGTTTGGGAATAAACTGTCTCATAGAACAAAAAATCAAAAGCGGTAGTTGCATCAAAATATTGTATTAAATCATTTTTCTAGCAAATAACACACATATACGCTATAAAATGTTCAAAAAAATACCAATTTATACAGCAGAAAATCTAATTTGAATTGAGTCTGAATGAATAATTTAACTTACACCGTAATATTTCATTCATGAGTTGTTTGTGAACCAAACAAAAACGCACATATTTCTGTTTGCAATGGCACTGTCGCTGAGTGCTTTTGAGCAAATAGAATTTGAAACAATCTTTATATGTCTCGAAATGCGAACTTCATGTATAAACTTACTTGTAAGGCGAAACTCATTCATTATGAAGGGTTGCAAGGTGTTAAAAGAAGAGACTCCCTTCAGAGGCACATGTTTACTGATTCTCTTTTCAAACTGGTCCAATGAGTTACGATAGTAGTCTATCAATGCTAAAATTAGGCATTTCTGCACAACCACACATCCTTTCATCTTGAGCATAATCAGTTTGAGGAGAGAAATTGTGTTATCTGAGTTAGTATAATAGTACATTATGAAACGGTGATGTAATGATGGGTATTAATACACGAGTGTGATTTACGATAGAGCGAGGACAGCGAGACCGTAAACTTCACATGAGGTTTAATACCCATTCACAGTTTCATACACTACCTTTTCTACGACGTATGCTCACTTTTATAAATTAAATTTTGAGTTTGATATTAGTTGACATCCAGGATTCAACCAAGGCCACCTAGCGGACAGCTCGCTACCCTTGCCTCAGAAGGCTTTGGTGTTCTAGTCAGCATGCGAGAGTACAAAAGTTGCAGTAATAATTCCGATTCACCATTTTCGCTTTTTCTTTTTTTTTCTGGAGGTGCCAACTCCACTTCTGATTGACTAGACATTTTAAACTAAGGAATTGGCCGGCTTTTAAAGTTAACCACACGGCAGCCACATATAACACACAATAACTTGCATTCAAATCTTGACGTCAGTCAAATGTTCCCTCCAATAACTATCACTGCGCTAGTCAAATAGGATGAAAGTGAAATTACGCTCCAATTTATTTTAAATAATATTCCACGTAAAAATGACCAATAATAAAAGAAATTAAAACTGACAAGCATAATGCAATATTAAATGCGATTTTAATGTACACAATCAAACGAAACATTTTCTAGAAATATTATGATTAATTCACTTTTTATACTTAATTATATCAATGATTAATTAAGTATAAATACTTGGTTTGTAAACGTCTCTGTGATTGGTCAAGAACCTGTATCATAATAAAATCTGTATCGTAATGAGTATCACTATACAACAAGTTGCAGCCATCAAATGACAGAATTATACAATGGGAATAGAAAAAAAATAATATAATAAAAGATAAAGAGAAAAAATAATAAAAATATCTACATATTTTTGGATATAATGTGCGTGTGTGTTGTGTTTAGAATAGGCGGGAGAGAAGGGACAAAGATTGTACGCGGTCCTTGACGTATTTCTTAGGGTACTGTTTCGACATTTGCCTGGAAGATTTTAGAGAAACGTAACTATACAGATATTGTTGAAAATGCGCCACCGTCGGGATTCGAACCTTAAGACCCGCTCGAGAGATGCTGCAACAGAATGTTGAATGTGTGGAGTTTTGCTTTAGATGTCATTTGAAATACAATTGGGTTTACAATGCGATCTTCATTCATTTGTGTCCTGTGAATCTGCTTGTAGGAGAGTTAAGGCAGATGTCATGGCAGCTACTTTTTTTCTAAAAGAAATGTTATCAGATTGCTCAATTTAAATTGTTTCGCGAAACAAATGTTGTAGAAGGGTCTGTTTTCTCATGAACAAATGGCTCTGTGAGTGTCGCTATTAGCTCAGAGAGCAACTTGAAATCAGTTGTCCGACTACCGCCGTGCGAGATTAATGTAACCTGTTTCGAGCAGTATATAGTCATGACATGTATATAGTCATGAGTATTGTTAAGGTGTTGAAGAGGAGTATGTATAATAAAATAGTACTAACTATACTTGTTTTTAAAATACTAAATATTACTTCGGGTTCTATTCCCAAACACTACTTTGTCATTAATTTCAGATAATTTTATGCTAATGTGAAGCTGAAATATTTTGGAATTTGGTCAACAATTTCTTTGTACCTGAACCCATCGTTTCGTATTAAAGAGATTCCGTAGTAAACGAGGCGTCATTTCAAATATCTTAATGACTATCGTTTCAAGTACCTTAATAAATATGAGAAACACAATTTTGGTTTATCGGTAAATGTCCATGCACTTAGTTCCTACCTTTCGTGTGTATTTCACATTTTCCACCCGTACTCGTTTTCTTACAAAAAAATATTTGCCTTGAATTATTCCCTAACCTTCGTACGTTGGTCGCTTAATTGACGGATAATCTCGTTATTCGGAGTTGCAGAGCGCTAACTTCCCGTGCAGAACCGCCCGTGCGCGAGCGGGCAGCGTGTTCCAGCGCGGTTGCGCTCGGCAACTTGTTCGGTGAGAATGGCGCGGTCGCCCGCGGAGGGTGACAAAGCGCGCAAACTTTTCTCATTTTCTTACGTTTCTTCTGGCATTCACAGGAATTTTCCGCTCTTCATTCCAATTCTGTTTCCTGGACGAATGCCGTCAGCCGAATCACGCCGCGGCTGGACGCAGCGGAACACGTCCGAGTTCTTTTTTTTTATTTTCCTCTCGTCACTTTGCTTTTGATTAGTCGGATTTACGTCGAGATAGTCCGCTGTCGTTTCTTAAAATGTGGTAATAGGAGTTTTATATTCTTACCTACCGTGTTCCTAATTTTGTTTGCATAAAGAATGTTGCAATTTTTGTTCGGTTTGTGTTTTGAAGATACATTTTCAGAATAGAGGAAAATGATAATGTCTCGTTGAAAGACAACCCCGATATTATGTTATTAATAAATCGAAACACGATTCAAGGATTATTATTAACGAAGCGTCGCAGTAAAACTAACCTTACTTTTTTCTCGTGAATACCGAATGTAAATTTTGTGGCAATATCTTCAAATGTATTTTATTTAATGTTATTATCTGATTCATTTGCCTTTAAAATATATTAGAAGCCTTTGACAAAGCTAGTGAATGTAAAGATGACATGTATACATTGTATTGAATATTACGTATGTTATTCATATTTCGTATTGGTGTAGAATTAAAAATACAGAAAGAATCTCACTACAATCAAAACATCTTTTTATACAGTTCTTTCCCTCTTTTCTGAAGAATTCGATATTTTTCTTATACGTTTAATACAATTTAATATACCTAAATATCCATCAAAATAATGGAATGTTGAAGAATTCTGTAGTACACATGTTTATAAAATTCTATATAGTTAATATTTTGGGTTTATTACGAAATGTTGTGTATAAAAATGTGAATTACGTTGTAATATATTATGATCGTAACTGCTTTTCCAGTGATTTTCATATTTCGTGGAACGATCAAAATTGTTCAAGTGGAAAACTCTGGAATTCTTTTCCAATACATTTCAAAATACTTTCCGCAATATAAACCTCTAAACTCCTTTGATCGCCATTGGAGTATGCATTTTTCAAAAAAAGAGGAAAAGAAAAAGTATCAGGTCTCTCACGGAGAAACCGATATGGATAAATGCGCCATGACTGCGGACACACCGCTTCACTACGACACGAGTCAAGAAGAGGCAACAAAAACAATCGGTAAAAGTGAGGCAAAACTTAAGCAAGTGAAATATTGACAGGCACGCCACCCGCGAAGGTAAAAATGTATATCCAATCTCGCCTTACATATTGCAAGGGAAAACCGGAAAGTTGCGGTTATTCTTCCCGCACGTAGAACCGCTCTCTGCTCTTCGGGCCCATCTCGGTTCACATCTTACTAAATATTGATCTCTGTTTTACTTGTGCGAACTTCTCCGCGCCTTGTAGCCTCTGGTTAAAGGCACGGCCAAATAAAGAAAGTTTAAACAGGAACGAAATAAAAACACGGGCAGCAACTTCTCTGTGTAATTGGAAAGGCGCACGGAATAAGGAGGGCGGGGTGGGGGGCTTGTGGCTGCAGGGCGGGGTGGCGTGGGCTTGAGGGGGGGGGGGGGGACAGTCCAATAAGCGAGTGGGTAGAGGAGTGGGGATCTTTCCCGGAACAGTGCGTCCTTCCCCGCCCCGCCCCGCCCAGCCCCCCTGCCCTGCAGGTGTTGTTGGTGGTGGGCGGTGCGGGGAAACGGCGCCGCTCAAATGCAGCGAGAGCTGGGAGGGGTACTCCACAACGCACGAAAACGGCTACCCGAACTCGATGGCGGCGCTCTTTCCCCGCTCTGCAAACCTCTCTGTCTTGCGGCTCTACACACCCTCTTTACTCGCAAGCAGGGCCTTTCCGCACACCCCGCCCTCTTCCCCCGGCTTCCGATCTATCCACTCCCCCAGATCCCTCCATTCTCCCCGTCCCCTTCATTCTCCCAATGTCCCTTCTGCCTTCCCCGCTCCTTCCACACTGCTCCTCCGTTCACTCTTCCCGCGCCCTCTACACTCCTCGCCCGTCCTCCCCCACTCCCACCCTCTCCCCCCCCCCTCTCTTCCCCTCCCTCTGCACTCCCCGCACCCTCCACATCTCCGCTCTCTCCAGTCTCCCCGCTCCCTCCACTCTCCCCACACCTTCTCTCTCCCCACTGCTTCCAGGCTGCCTCTCTTCCCCCTTTTCCCCTCTCTTCCCCTCTCTCCCTCCGCCCTCTCCCCTGTCCTGCTTCTCCACTATTTCCATTTTCTTTGATTTCATCACCCTCTCTACTCACCTTGTTCTCTGTCTTCTCTAATTCTCTTCATTGTCCGCCCTCTTTTTCCTCTGCGCGCTCTCTGTCATCTTTTCCTACCTCCTTGCACCCATTCCGCTCACTCTCTCTCCAGTTCTCCTCCCTTTCTAATCTCTCCATTGCCTGTTCTCCATACTCTGTCCACTATTTCCACCCACTCTTCCCAATTCGTTTTCTCCCCTCTATTCCCACTCCGTCCTTCTCGATCTCTTTTCCCGCTCATCATTTTCTGTCCTATCCTCCCTCTCCACCCTCTGGTTTTTCCTTGCCCTTTCTACTTCTTCCACTCACTGTGCCCTCTCTGTAATCCCCGCTATCTTCATCGTCTACCTCCTTCACTTGGTCTCTCCTAATTTTCAAACATAAAAAGAAATCGGAACCGGCAACATCTCTTACGTGCAAAATCCATATTTGAGAGCTGATATGGTTCAGTAGCTGGGAAGGATGAAAGAGACGGGAGGTAATGGTTCACAGACAGCCTAAAACCCAACTCGCGTACACGCTCCCTTTGGACGAACGATTCCGGAAATTTAGCAACTGCGCGTCTGCGCGGTGTAGCTCCTTCTTTGGTCTAAGAAACCACACTGCGCATGCGCGCACTCGCTAAACTTCGTAATCGTTAATGAAAAGGACAGAAGTAAAACGGGTCTAAGGGTTAACGGATATCCGGACAGAAAATTCGGCATTTCTATGAATCCCGCGTGTCCATAAATATAGCCAAAGTGCATAACAAGTGTTTATGTTGACATTCCAGGAGACGCAACAGTTAAATTAGATCAGTCAAACATTTCTTTTCAGTGGCAGTGTCGATGGTTGTTTAACGTGAAACCATATTGAGATATACCAATATTTTCCTCTCTCTCTACATTTATATCTGCTAAAGATCTTAGCGTCCGGCTTGCTGGGTCAATGGGTCACGATATATTATAATCCTTATTACCTCTATAATGGATTATAGGATCCGCCGACTATACAGCGCAGCTGGGAATCTGAAATAGAATGATTCTATTCCTAGTTCATTTCTGTTTGGATTGACTAAATGAAAAATCACTTTCTTTTCTAAAGAACAAAATTCAACAAAGTTTATTTTTGCCTTTTTAGCAAACAATTTAGAGAATTTACAATTTTTTTAGGCCTTTGATCAAGATCTCTTTCAATTTACAATTTATACCGCGGTTAACTTATCTTTTCTTCGTTGATGTCCCTCGTAGACTTCTCAGTCGAAATATCTTGCGATCTTGCCGTAGTCCAAAGTTCCAAGAAATCCTCTCCTGCCCCTATCCAAGCTGGTCTCCAACTATCAAAATTATCAGTCCCGATTACGTCCTATGACATAGTCCCGAACTCGATTACCACTCCCGACAAAGTTCCAATTTATACACCAATATTGCTTCCACATCAAAATATCTGCAATATCATTCACTGTCCTTAAAATTTCACTGATAACCCAATTCTATCTCGATTGTACTCGTTCCCTCTCACGAACATACGATCAGTTCAGAAGCGCGTTTCAGAGCAGAATGAAGTCTTCCTGCATGATTCATCCCTCGAAGACTTCGTATTAAACTACCTTCATTTTTTTCATAACATTTGACCGTCCTTCCCGCCAATCCATACGTTCGTTATATTTTGGTGTAGCTAACCTTTTGATCGTCTTTTGAACTTCTTCACCCAATCCCAAATTTTCTACTTTCGGCATCCAGAAAACTCTTAATGCATTTAGAAAAAACAAAAACTACATTGTTTATTCACGGTCGTTGCTAAGCTCTAGCTCTCGTGATATTTCGTAATGCATGTTCCACCATATTGTCTACAAATAAATGTTAGTTTTAATGTGACATATGGGTATGTCACAATATTTTTAATTGAAAATGTGATAAAACCGTGAAATGTTGTTCCGTGTTTTCTATACATTAATCCTTAAGTGAATTGAAAAAACACTGAGCCCAATTGTTTTTTATAGACTTTCCAGGAGACGCAATAGCTAAATTAGATTATTAAAACGTTTTTTTTCTATGGCAATGTCGATTTTTGTTTCACGGGAAAAGATATTATTTGAAACGGTGATATTATTGTATAATGTTCCATGTGTTCTATACATTAAACCTTGAGTGAATTAAAAAAAAATACTAAGCACTATTTTTACGGCAGTGCACTTTCGTCTGTCGTTATTTGTCTGGCGAGGGCGCCGCCTGGGGAATGAGCAAAGCCGGAGCCGCTCGCCTGCGGACTCGGAGTCCCCGGAGCGAGAGTTATGGCGGGCGGCGCGGGCAGGCGCGTTGCGAACTCCTGTGGCGATTCCCGCTCCCCCGTGAAACGCCCAACGTCCCAGGCGGCGAAGGCATGCGAGAGGCAAATATCGCGCCCACGCCCGACACATTGCTCTTTCGCCCCACCAAACCTCGCCCCCGCCCCGAGCAGCCTCGATCTGCTTCCCCATGCCCGACCCCGCCCAAACCAATCCTGCACACCTCCCTAGCCCTACCCAAACCCGCCCTGCTCCGCCCACCCCCGCCCAGACATGACCAGCCCCGCACCGGTAGCGGTAGCTCAGTGCATCAACTGATGTCACTGCAGCACCTTTGACCGGGAGGTCCTAGGTTCGAGTCCTGACGGCGGCAGGATTTTCGACACTAGCTTTTCAGCTAGATCGAATTCAGTCGCTGTCTGGAGGAGAGTTCTAGCGGCCGGCTGCTCTGATTGGTAGTTTTCCGTG
Organism: Teleogryllus oceanicus; assembly: GCA_964035755.1. Lineage (NCBI taxonomy): Eukaryota > Metazoa > Arthropoda > Insecta > Orthoptera > Gryllidae > Teleogryllus > Teleogryllus oceanicus. The sequence goes on along the minus strand of CAXIVR010000007.1, from coordinate 86,354,744 downwards.
GTTTCTCCGATCAACACCACGCGAATGCCGGAGCAGTACCCTACCAAACGGGCCACGGACCGCGCGCGATCCCTCCTTTCTCTTCTTTGTCCTATCCTCTCCTCTTACGCACACACTTACATTAACATGCACTACACTACCACATATTCCGGGAAGCCGCTCGGGGACGTAGAGATTGTCCCGGCTGGGCGGTGCCCCGCTGGTGGGAGAGTCCTGGTTAGGGGGAAACCCCACTAGTCGATAGTAGGTCGGCGCCGGACCTCGCCATCCAGCGAGGAAAGATCACCACCATCTCCCAAGAAAAAACATGCACTACACTAACCGGACTAATGACCGAAGCAGTTGACGTGCCCGGAAACACGAAAAAATCGATCAATCAATCAACGACCAGCCCCGCCCAGCCTCGCTCAGTCCTGCCCAGATCCACTTACTCCCCACCCTGCCAACCCCACCCAGGATGGCCAGGCCCGTCCACTCCACCGAGTCCCGCTCATGCTCGCCCAGCGCTACCGACTCCCGACCAATCCAACCTCCTAGCCTAACTCCACCCAGTTCCGCCCCCCCCCCACCATCCCCCCCCCTTGGCTGTGACCCCCCCCCCACCCCCAACCCACCATCCCTGCCACACTCCGCCCAGCCTCATCTATCCCCGCCCCGCCCCGCTGTGCTGTAACCACCCCGCCAATCTCTGTCCGGCCCGCGCAGCCCTGTTTAGTACCGCCAAAACCCCGCCCGCTCAGCGCCGCCCAATGCCGTCCATTCCACCAAGCCCCACACCACCGACTAACCTCACCCAGCACTACCCAAATCCGTCTGCCCCACCGAGCCCAGCCTAGCTCCACCCGATTGTTTCCGTGCGTTTCTCCCCTCTTCCTCTCAGCGTCTCTTTTCTCTAACCCTCTCCGTCCACTCCATGCTGCCTCACCCCCGCACTTTACCACCCCACTCTATTCACCGCCGCGCCGCTGTGCCTCGTCCAACTTCCCACTTCCAGGTGGCCGGGCGCACCGAGCGGAATTCCACCGGGGTTGTACACGTTGAGTCTGAATTGACTTGCCAGAACACTAGAGTTTATTTAGTCAGGTCGCTTCCTCTCTCTGCTGTCATCTCTCCACGCCACCTATGCCACGCCCCGTGTTTACGTTCCCGTTTTGCAGACGGTGTTTCGCGAAACCTGCACAATTGCTTTCGGGCTGCGGAAACTCTCAGTCGTATGTCGCGAGGGGAAGTAGTGGTTTCCTCAGTCACGAGACTCGTCGACGAAGTGACCTATATTTAGTCCTTACTGTGGGTTACTGGACCAGGAGCGGTGGCTCAGTGCATCAACTAATGTCACTTGCAGCGCTTCTGACCGGAAGGTTCTGGTTCGAGTCCCGACAGTAGTAAGATTTTCGTCGGTAGATTGTCAGCTAGGTCTAATTCAGTCGCTGTCTGGAGGAGAGATCTAGCGGCCGGCTGCTCTTATCGGTAGTTTTCCGTGGTTCCTCCGATCAACGCCAGACGAATGTCGGAGCAGTACCCTCACAAACGGACCACTGACCGCGCACGATCTTTCCTTCCTCTTTCTTGTCCTATCCTCACCCCCTACACACACTTGCACTAACATGCACTATATTACCACATATGCCTGGAGACCGGTCGGGGACTTAGAACTTGTCCTGGCTGGGGCGGTGTTCCGATGGTGGGAAATACCTAATTGGGGAAAACCTCGTTAGCCGACGGTAGATCGGCGCCGAATCTCGCCATCCAGCGGTGAAGACCACCGCCACCTCCGAGCAAATATCACGCGCTACTCTTACGACTCTAATGACCATAGTAGTTGACGCGCACGGAATCACTAACAGTCCATGGTAGTTGACATTACGGAATCAATCAATCCAGGTTACTGGGACGTGTCAAACTGCAGTAGCCAGCGCGCTTTCTAGCAACAACTCCAACATCCTTGTTTGTCACACTCTTCAACTCAACGTCCAGTCAATTTCTACGCTTTTTCAATACTATGATTGACTGACGAACTGCGATACTTATCTTCATGCAAGTTAAACATACAAAAAATCTTTCTTGCTGGAACGCTGGATAATTTAACCCCTTAACCTTCTTACATCATCGTAAATTATTTACCTTTATTCTTTTACTGAATTTATAGACCATACTTTCTCACAGAATGAGAAGATCACATGCGGATTATTTTGATGTGTGGGTCCTGATTTAAAATTGATTATTAAGTATTTCCGGGAGCATCAACGTCTTTAGTCATTAGTTCCGTAAGTGTAGTACATATTTTATGATGGGAGGTGACGGTGATGTTCTCCCGCTATTTGGTGAGGTCCTGGTACGACCTAGAAGACGGCTGGGGGGCAGCTCTCCGACCATACATCACCAACCAGCGAGGCACCGCCCCAGCCGGGACAGGCTGTACGTTCCCGACTGCTCTCCCGTCATATGTGGTAGAGTAGGGCATGCAAGTATTTGTATGTGTATAAAAGTAAGGGGTAGGAAAAAGACAGAGAAGAAGGAAAAATCGCGTGCGGCTCTTGGCCAGTTTGTTACGGTTCCGCCCCGTCATTCGCCTGGTAATCGTAATTTTATAGATACCGCAAAAAACTAATCAGAGTACTCGGCCGCTACGATTCTTCAGAGTGACCTAGCTATGTAACCAGTTTCGGAAACGTGAACCCTAGGACCTTGCATATGATTGAAGAGATACAAAGTAACTACGTGTTTGGCGCCTGCATCAATAGTACACGTATGTGTACTGCACAAAACATGCAACTAAGGGAATACTCCTTTTCTTAAATTCATCCGTCTTTCGGATACTGATTTCTAAGTAATGTCGATTCGCTAGCTAACGGTATTATCTGACGATCGAAATGTCATGCAATATTCATGCAATTCACTTTCATGCAATATTTTTTAGTTTTTAGAAAATATGTTTATCTCAATGTTTCAGTTTCTAAGATTTTTAATTGAAAAGAGTTATTTATCACAATTTTCAACGTTTTTCTAAGTTCATTCAGTACCATTCCCCATGACAGTGTGAGAATGTCAGGAAAATATTTCTCGATTGTCAAACTCGCACATGGCAGATCATTTTTGTGCTGCACCTGACATGTTTCGCAAATAATTTAGTGATATATGAGTGAACAAGTCCTGGCGGTTATGAAATACTTGTCAGTTCAATAGTAACTCATCCATTTGCGAATAAAAATTGCAGCCACACGAAAGGCCAATGGAAATATACATTCTCGTATTATTTCTAACTTTTGCAATTTTCGATAATTCAGAGAGATTACGAAAAAGACGCCTGCGGAATTTTTTAGCGTCCCTTTACTCTTTTCACGAAAAAATGTAGAAAAATTTTGAACCAGTTTTTTCAGATTTTTTAGAAATTGCATTAAATTCAATCAGAAATTGCGCACGATCTACATGTTTTATTTTGTACATGTTCTATTTTAAAAATCTAGAGTTTTAGAATAGATTTTACTTCAGACAAAAAATATTATCTTAAGTACTGTAGTTGTGTAATGTTAATGTTTTGCAGTTTTCAAAAATACAGTGTTGCCGAAAATGGAACCAGCTCAATTTTTTACTATCCTTTAATATATAGGAGGAGAACATTTAAAGAAAAAATTTGGAGGGGATTTTGAGAAAAAATGTTTACAAATTTCCTGTATTTCACCCACAATTACACCAAATCTAATCATAGCTAATCTTAGCCTTTGAAGAACAGATTTCATTCAGGAAAAAAATTCTATCGTCAGTATTTCAATTCCAGGATTTAACTGGAGGGTTGGAAAAAATAGATCCGCGCTACTTTTTAAGATTTTTTTAGTTTAATAAAAAATTAATTTTTTTTAGAAAATTTGAAAATGTATTTGAGGCTTAATATAAAGTACCTAAAAAATAAAAATATCCGTTTAAAACTCGCAGAGCTTGGAGCTTGTTCAGATTAATCGAATAATATCAGTTTTGGAGAAAATCATCACACCGGTTTAAGCACTAGTGTTGATCACAGACAGACTGACGTTTTGCCGTCAATCGGAATCTAGGAGCCACAAAACAAAAATTTTGTCTACACCTTTTAGAGGAAGAAATTAACTGTTTATAGGAACAAGATTTATCCACTTTTCTTTACCGGGGCCCCACAATAAAAGTTCTTCTGTTGAAAATTCGACGTTTTCCGACACACGATTACATTACTTTTCTTCTCACGAAGTAAAGCGCGAAAATGAACTACATTATCACTTACATCTTTTTAGATATGGAGCAATGAGTGACACTGGAACAAATGAGTAATAATAATAATAATAATAATAATAATAATAATAATAATAGTAGTAAAAATGCTAATAATAATAATAATTTTATTGGAATTTCTCTCCAAATTCCAGAAATGAAAGCAACGCCACCGCGAAACCCTCGAAATATCGCCCAAGGCATTTTCCAGCCACGTGGGAATGGAGAGCGCCCGGCGGCTGGTAGATGCCACCGAGTTGTCGCCTCCTTTGCGTCGTTCGCAGCAGGGCGACGGCGCGGGGGCGGGGCCGCGCGGCGGTGGGGGGGGGGGGAGGCTGGGGGCGGGGCGGGACGGAGGCGGACGAAGCTTCTGCGAGCAGCGGCCCCGCGCCGGCGGCAGCGGTCGGGGGGAGAATTCAGGCTGCGGAGCGGCGCGCCGGGATTTCAGCCGCAGGCAAAGCTCCTCCCCTCCTCGCACCCGCCCTCCCAACCTCTTTCCCCCTCCCTCCCACCCGTCGCGTTCGTCTCCTGTTAAATTCAGCGTGTCAAGCGCGGTGCGGCACTGCCAGGCTGCGTCGCTGTCGCTGATATTTCGCGTCAATTTTCCCCTTTTTTAAGCAGGATAACGTTCACACATAGATAATTTCATTCACACCGTGTTTCAGCCAGAGGATTACGTTTCGTCTGCCATGCATATGCATTGCGCCGTGAGCCCGGCATAGCCCGCCACGTCCCCGCCCCGCCCCTCCCCTCCTCCGTCACCCCTCCTCACCGCACCGGCCCGCACAGTCAAAGAGCGCGCGCCGTATAATCCAACCCCATTGTGCCCGCAAGCCGCCCCAGACAAGCCTGGAATCCGCGTGCTGGAATAAAGAAACTTTTGCTGGCGGGGGAATTTAGAAAACTTTAATCAAGTACCGCGCGTTAATTGTTAATAATGAAGTGCGTGTCGAGACGAATGGGTACAAGACGACGCTTGTACAGTCGTTTCTGCGCGCGCGCGTGAAACAAGCTTTTTTACGGCTGAGAGCGCGGGTGATATGCTTTTAATTCTCCCGGGGGAAGTTGTGGAGAATGTTGTACCTTGCGCGGGTGGTGTATTCAGGCTTCTCGTTCGAAGTGGTGACGGATTTTGAGGATGTGAGTATGCAGACAGTAATTATTGTTTTCCTTTGCTTGTATTTAAATGAGATGCGAAGTTTTGAAAAGAGAGATTAAAAGTTTGTTACATCGTCTCGCTGCAAGTTTCTTTGAAACACTCACGTTCGAAAACAACCCTCCGTTTGGTACACTATTGGGACTAGATGTATTACTCTATTGTATCTGTCGTTTACAAGACTATTTTATTCACTGACATTTTGAATATACATCTAAAAGTGCGTTTTATGAACTTCAAAATACATGTGGCTTTTGTTTTGTGATGTGTCGTTGTGATGTGGTTTTGTGATGTGTCGTTCATTAGGTTGAACTCTGAATGTTGAAAACTCTGAAAATTGAATTGCGTTTAGGGTCGAAAGTATTGAAGTGTATTTTGTAGTTTTCAGCAATGTAATACACATCCTGAAGTGATAGATTAGTGTTTCCGGGCCCGTCAACAGTCAAGCTCATTTGTCCCGTAAGCGTAGAGCATGTTTTATCGCGGGAGGTGGCAGTGATCTTCGTCGGTTGGATGGTGAGATCCAGCGAGGAAGGAAAGATCGCATACGGCCCATGGTCCATTTGTTAAGATTCGCTTAATGTTGATGGGAGAAACCACAGAAAACTACCGATTAGAGCCGCTGGACGCTAGAATTCGACGCCAAACAACGGCTGAACGTGACCTAGCCGCCTAGCTAGAGTCGAAAATCCCGTTACCGTCGGGACTTAAACATTATGGCCTATTGGTCAGAGGCACTGTAGTTTTTTTATTATTAATTTATTTATTGAGTATTTGGAAATTACACAGTTCAGTAACATATTACTATTTCATGTGCTTTTGCTGGCTCACATTGTAACTTGTAAGTTAACACTAAACTTTACACTAAACTACCTTACTAGTGGTGTAGGAAATTACAAGAGCCCCTTACTATGAACAATTAATAGAAAAAATGTTCAAGAGCACTTCAAAAGAGGATATGTTTTTGATTTTAGTAGGGAAGTCATTTAAAGAGGCCAGGTTGTTGTGGACTGCACGGTTTATTGTATTTAGGTTGGAGTAAAAATTATTGCAAAGATGGGCAATATGTTTGATGACCGATTCAGTTCTTTACAAAGTTGGGCGTTTGAGATGAACTATGGGGTATGTGTTGCTAATCTGAGGAATCTATTTTGTCCAATTTGAAGTTTACTAATTTTAGAAATAGATGCAGTGTTCCAGATGAGACATGCATACAGCATTAATGTTCTGACTATTGATTTGTAAATTGTAACGACATTTGTCACGGATAGATAGCTTTTGGAGTTGACAAGGGATTTTAGTTGAGCTATTTTTATGTTTGCTAGTTGTTTTAGTGTTATGTGTGTTTTCCAGTTTTGTCTTGTGTCGAAGTTAACCCCGAAGTATTTTGTGTATGGAATTGTGTGTTTATTTATGTGTAGGGACACCTATTGATGCCCTGAGCCATGTAAGCCGATATACGTCATAGAAAGCAGATTGTCTGTCTCATTCCTTTGTCTTCTAAATTGATTGATTGATTTTTTCGGGTTTCCGGATGCGTCAACTGCTTTGGTAATTAGTCCCGTCAGTGTAGTGCATGTTTTTACCCGGGAGATGGCGGTCATCTTTCCCCGCTGGATGGCGAGATCCGGCGCCGACCTACCGTTGGCTAGTGGGGTTTTCCCCTAAGCAGGACTCTCCCACCAGCGGGGCACCGCCCCAACAGGGACAAACTCTAAGCTCCCGACCGCTCTCCCGGAATATGTGGTAGTGTAGTGCATGTTAGTGTAAGTGTGTGTGTGTAAGAGGAGAGGATAGCACAAGGAAGAGGAAGGATAGACCGCGCGCGGTCCGTTGCCTTTTGATAGGGTACTGCTCCGGCATTCGCCTGGTGTTGATCGGAGAAAGCACGGAAAGCTACCGACGAGAGCAGCCGGCCGCTAGAATTCTCCTCCAGACAGCGACTGAATTCAACCTAGCTGGAAAGCTAGTGTCGGAAATACTGCCGCCGTCAGGACTCGAACCTAGGACCTCCCGATCTGAGGTGCTGCAGTGACATCAGTTGATGAACTGTTTGTCCTCTAAAGGCGCTTCTTTTTCTGTAATTATTGACATAATTAATATTGCATTTTCTGAATACTTAAACATTTAGCTGTACTTTATTTATTAATTTGTGTCAAAATGATAACACATTTTGATAACACACACTAGCGACATTTGGTGAAGCAGAGAACATGTATATCCCAAAAGCTAAGCCAGTGATCACTGTTTCAACATTTGTTCAGTGAACCAACGGAAACGGGACGATAATCATCGATCGATACCGTGTTGTGGTTATTTAATGCAAAATTACTACGATTAAAGTGACAATTTTTAAAAGCAAAGGAATGAATACTAAAATATTTACAATTTGTTACAAATAGTTACTTTAATATATTTTTGGAGTCCTCTGCTGATAAAGCACGATTGAGGTTGGGTCATTTCCATTTGCAAAGTTGAAAATTCTTAGAACATTTGGCGTGCATTTGAATCCAAATTTAGACATACGGAACGTACATTTTCACTATTCTGGTATGTATAATATCGAATTTAATAGAAATTCTATGGGGAAAGAAATGAATTTCCGGATTTAATAGAAGTAAAAACGACATTGGAAAATATCTACGAGAACTAACGCATCATAGTTTTGGGGCAGTGACATTGTCATCTGAAATATTATGACAACTTTATCACATTGTCAGACCGTTTATAACCATATTACCAATACTATCCAAATATATATTTTTAGATTCATTGTATGTTGTCTTATAGTAACCAATAGATATTTACGTCACGAGTCCTCTACACGAGTCTTTAAGGACGCAGCCGGAAGGTTAACTGCGAGGCGGAGCGATAGTGAAGCCGAGTAGATAACCTTCCGGCTGTCCTTAAAGACTAATAGAGGACGAGTTACATACAATGATTTTTGTTATTTTAGTTTATCGCTTATTAAAAATATACTTTTATCACTTTCGCGAGTTCAGAATTGTCATTACTCTTGATTTTCTGTAGTAAGGGTTGGTGGTACTGGATGCTTTGTTTGTGATCAGACAGTTGAATGTTTTTTCTACTAATGCAAGCAGAATCTAAACCCGAGAGTCCATAGTGTTCATATCAACAGCCGCTAAAATGATCGAGAGTCCATTAAAAGTATTTTAGCGGGCGTTGCTATGGACGCGCTCTTAAAGCAGTATTTAGATGGTTGGTTTCTAAGGGGCTAAGTACGTGTTTACTAACGTAAATAACAAAAAACTATTTAATTGCTGTAGAATGCAGTACACGTTTTTTTGTGAAAATTATTGAACCTCTGACACCACAAGTCTCCAATTCACGAACTCCTTGTGTATATGACAACAGCTATGCAAGATTATGAAATGTGGAATAATTTAATGAAAATACGTATTTATAAAGGGAAAAATTCAAAATTTAAGATATGAATTAAAATGTATAATATTTTATAAGTAATTTTAAATCATTAGAAAAAAATATTGTCGCACATAATATTGTATATCATAAAAGTACGGCCATACTTCCATGAAACATAGAATTCTTAGAAGAGCCACAATAATGTTAAGGAGATATACTGCTTTTAGTTAAGCTGTATCAACCTGGTCGAGAATTCCTCTTTCAAAAATGGCTTATTTATGAGGGTAGTGGAATAAATTTTAATTCCTGTGCATTGCTAGGAGAATATAATTGAAATAAAGACAGTCTAGGAATACTTTACTTGATTTCTCTCTTTTAAAGCCGGATCATATTTTAAACTTTCGCAAATCCTTTCTTTCTTCGTCATCTTGTATTCTCCATTTCCTTTTGATTTTTACTCGTCCGACAGGACTTTCTTCTTCTTCTTCTTCTTCTAAATCATCCGAATGTCTTCGGAGACCTCTGCTGATCAAATTAAACTTTTCCATTTTCTGTTCTATCAGAGAAACTCGACAAGTTCCGAAAAGGCCATAGTCCGCAGTGTATCCTCGAATAAAATTTCCTCGCTGATTGGGTGGGAAGTTGCATGGGCATTATGTTGAATGGCGCGGCTTCGACTTGGTCTTTGAATTGTTAATTAAATGCGATCGCGGAGGAGCTATTTACGCGGGCAGCTCATCCTCTCGAAGGAGAGGACTGAGGATTCGGGGTTGAGGATTGGCGGCGGAAGGCCTCCCTCGACGGTTCACCGTGCCGACGCGCCCTTTGTTCGCGATCAGAAGTCCTCGCCTGAGATTCGCGCAGCCGTCAGATGCTCACGTTAATTAATAAAAGTTCGTAATTTTTCATTCTCGAACTTGGAAGCACACTCGGTCGGTCGTCCAGATGTGATTGAAAGTCTGAGGAAAGCGATGTTCTATTGAATACATTTTGTGATTGGTAATTGGAAATTTTCGTTGGGTCGTATTGTTGTCTGTGTAATAAAACAAACTGTGGGACATATTTCGGAGAATTTTGGGACAGTAACTTTTTTGAGTTAAAATTAATACGAGTTCGTACAAAGTTTGGTTGAACTTTTAACGTTTATGTCGTGCTTCTACAAATGGGAGATAAAAGCATTTGTTGAGAGGATCTATTGACTTGTTTTAGAGATTAACGCATATTTAACTTTTGCTTGGAAAATATTCGTCAATCAACTAATAGCGATCCCATAACTATCATTTGGATCAGGGTATCCAGCGAATAATCGTTTTCTTTTTACTTTAAAATCGACTTTAGTTAATTAAATTAATTGGCTCCATGCAAAGTGAATTCTGTGAAAGTTTATTTTTTGTTTTGTAAAGGTAAATGTATTTTGTTAGCTATTTAGAATTATTTTTAAACATATTCATAGGAAGTAAATATCAGTGGGTAAAATAAAATAAATTTAAGTTATGTGGTAAAAGAACGGTGCGCAGTTCATTCTCGTTCATATCTCGATATCTAGTTTATGTCAAAACTTCCGTGGTTTCTAAATTATTCCATAAACACACTCTTTTAAGTTATGGACCTGTTTGAGTTTGTGGTCCAACTAGTAAAATGAGAGTGCTTGAAAGTATTTCTCGTCCTAAAGCGCATAAGTATCTCACATTCAACATCAAAACTCCGCAAAAATATACAAGATCTAATATACAACACACTGTTTGAAAGTCAACATGTATTTTAAGCAGTTGATAAATTACGTTTTCAAATTTTACGTCACGTTTTGCTTCATTTGAGAAGAACTAACTTTATTGTGTGAAATTAGATTAAATAATATAAAATTATCAGTAACATGCAGTATGTGTAATGTAATGTGATACTTTGCATGTTAGTTGCCTATCCACACCATAAATGGAATTATAAATATCACATCCTTTATAGGCATACTAAACACAAATAAAAAATTTGGACGGAGCAGTTTTTCTTTTAAATTTCATGATTTTGTTGATAAGTTTATTATGCACAACAGAAATGTTAGTTGTAATTGTCGGCATTTTTATGTTCAATTTTAATTAAAGGAATTCGTTTGGAATATTGATTATTTTCGATTACATTTTGACACAATATTCTTTGTCAGCTGTGACATCATACTTGTTCCGTGAAACTATACCCTTCACTCGTGCAGGATTGACAAAACGCAAAATCTTTCTTTGTTTGGAGATGCTAAATTTTGGTGAAATGGCATAATAATGAAGGCAGGATGAATATATCGCCAACGCAGGTACTATGAATATTCATTACTGTTTGGAATACTCTGTGCGTGCCTGTTGGCATTATATTCAACAAGTAGCTGTGGCATTCTTGCGAACCAACTGTATCTAATAGAGATTTTTCATTCCACGTGACGCCTCAAATAATATTTATTTAAAGATATGCATGCTAATTTGGGTCTCTCTTATTTTTTCTGAAAATAAAATGCACATGTAATGATTCGTTTTATCACTTTTTTCAATTAGCATTTAACAGACAGTAAAAATTAAAAGACATTGTTTTCATCATAGAAGTGTAATGTTCAAGAAATATATCAAATGTTTAAAGCACGTTTAAGGTTTGGTAAATTTACGAATATATTTAACATTCATTGCACCACACCATATCGGGAATGATAATGTAATCCAAATGTTGTGTTAACCTGAATGTTCATGTAAGGTAAACGCCATGTAAATGTGATGTTATGTAAATGTAGCCTATAGTAAACAGGTCCCTTACATATCATTATTCTAAATCCTTTAAACTTTGGCAATTATTTTCTTTCAAATAGAACGATATCGAGTTGAAATCAAAATGGGCGGATAGAATGTGACATTTATGTGAAAATATAGCATAACATTTTTATTTTAAAAGACTTTTGGAGTGCAAATGAGACTATTTCGCGACAGTTTGACAAGATATTGTTTTGTAATGCGCGGTCAAAACTTGTACGAAAACGTCCATTTCCTTAATCTCTTATAAACATATTTTTCCATTATCTCTTGTATACCTTGAGGAACATGTCACTAAATTAAGGAACGCGTAGAAATACTGACACAAATGTGAATTTTCCAGAACCTACTTTAACGTAGAAAGGTTATTAAGAGAGTCTATTCACAATATTGATTACTTTGAAAATTTAATGACAGAGAAAACACCTGAAACGTAAAGGTCGACTCACACACTCGTTCATCTGGGATTAAAGTTCAAGATTCATACGGAATGTGTGATTGATATCGTAAATAAGATCGCTTTCATAAAACGTTCACACTAATATTTAAACGCAGAAATTCAGAGGAAAATAATTCCATTTCTTTGGTGTTTGATACACATGTAAATGAAATTTCGACTTTCCATATCAAGGCTGATGTTAACGCTGTTTTTCAATTTAAATGTATACAATGTTGTTTTGTATATTTAGCCTTTGGGTAAAAAAACTGGAATTCAAAATATGTTGACTGTTTGAGGCACACTTTGATGTCTGTTCTGTTAATTTTCAATTACCAAGTCTGAAAGGAAAGTCTGTTTCTGGCGTATTATCTTCAGAATTTTTTATTTTTTTATATTCTGGATTTTTACGCATATACTTATTTTAATGTTTGAACTATACACTCAAAAAATAATTATGGACACATTTCATGGCTTTACAATAGTAGGGATCCAGATTTATTGAGCGTCAAATGTCTATTTTAGCACTTGACCCCAACATTCCTGTTATTTCATTTTATTTAAATAACAATTTCGGAATACTGTAGAAACTCTCTGCATCAAAAAGGAAGAGATAATCAATGCACTATTATTACATGATGTTGTATATTAGTAATAGCCGTTGAATAGTTGTTGAAAAATAAAGATAAGTTGAAAAAATGTTGTTTAATAGTTTTAGTAGTTATCGTTTTCTTCAGAATTCTTTTAATATACCATACATATGTTTTTAATAACAGTTGAAAGTAAAAAAACTAATAGGAAATTTTTTTCATGTGAATTTAAGCCGCTTATTTAAAAGCATATGAAACTAATTTTTGTCTTTTAAAAGGCAACAATAGGTACCTAAATTATCAGATCTTGGAAATCTAGTCTTGTAGTTTAGTTTAATAGGAACGTTATGCGAATGGATTGCGAACGTCTCGAAAATACAGTAAAATCTGTCTAAACCGAAACCTGTACAAGCCAGAAAACCGGCCTTAACTCGAAAATTTCCACGGTTCATAGAGATAAATGGCAATTTATACAGCATAAAACGAAACCTTTCCAACGCAGAAACGGAACGGTTTTTCATGTCCCGCAGGGGGGGAAATCTTAACAATTCGGAATTCCTGCGAGTTTAATGCAATTGGCAGAAAGACACGAGATGTTCTTATTGAAATTAAGGCATCTGCAAGCCTGTTTTAGATTCTCTATTCCTGTGACACGCTGTGAAGTCATGGCAGCCGGACATTGAAGAAGAGTGTCTTCAGCTGTGAGCGAAGAATTCAACCTTGGGGTCACTTGCCTCTCAAGGCGTAGGTCGTTACGGATTCCCTCTCTTCCGACTCTGAGTGTGGGAATAGAGAGTTTCTGCACCCTCAAACTTTAAAGCACAATCGATCTTCTGCGCATGCGCAATTAAAGTTTCGCACGACTTCAGTGCATCTGCGCAGCGCAGAAGATGGAGTGCTGTCCGCTATGGCGTGTAAAATCTCTCTAATATTTCTGGGACGGTTTCTATTCACGCGACTCCCTGCCCCGCATTGAAAATCACAACCCCTCGGCCAGATACGCTTTGCTAAAGGTCATGCGAGGGTATCAGAAAGTCTTAGTACTGGATTGTGAAGAATTTTGCGTTGAAAGAGTCAGCAAGCAGTCCGAATACACCCAATAGATAGTAAGGTGTTGTGTATTTTTCAACTCAGAAGTTGTCAGTACAGTGTTTTATTTATTGGTGGTCCATAAATACGTTTCATGTTACTGTATTTTAATAATTAAAATAAAGTCATGTAATTTACTACTTTCAGGGGAGATAGTAAAAGTGTCAGAAAATGGACAACTTTGCATAAAAGAGAAACCTCTCTATACCGGAATTTTTTTGTGTCCCGATCGAGTCTGGCTTAGACAAATTTTACTGTAAGTGGATAGTTTTGCGGAGGGTGTACACAAACCATGTGTACCCAAATGTTACCTTGTCTGTAACTTCTGTAGCCTAATACTTTACAGATAAAGTGTTGAGCTGGCGTGTTATCTTACATTTACGACATTCCAGATATGCTTATTACCTTAAAATGTAATAAAATATCTGCTTTTCGATTTTTCATCCATATTGACCAGTGTTTTATAGAAGTTGTGTTTATTGGTAATTTCAGAGATTAAAATTAACGCGGATGAAGAACTCAGTAATAGCTATTTGCACTATCGGTTCCAGCCACTATCCGTGGCATTTAAGAACTACCAAGACTACTCCCAGCTGCTGAAAAATCATTGGCTACATTGCCTATTGTGACTTCACGTTTTTTAGAGTATAAAATCGCGTCACATTAAGCGCATACCGGGAGCGGTAGCTCAGTGCATCAACTGATGTCACTGCAGCGCCTCTGACCGGGAGGTCCTAGGTTCGAGTCCTGACGACGGTAGGACAGTTATTTTGTGTATGCAGTTTTGTAAATTTTTACTTTACTATTGAGATTATAGAACATTTTACCAAAGTTTTCCTGTGAGTGTTATTTATTGTAAAAGCAAAGTGATAAGAGAGCTCACGTCCCTGATTATAAGTAAGAATATGTTTCTTATTTTCATCAGCGAGAAGGGAGAACATATTACTGTATTCTTTGTATGGTTGCGAACTCTTGATATAGAAACTGCTTGAAAAGTCTTGATAATGCCGGGTTAATGGGAACACTTATACTCCATCTTCAGCTAAAGCTCATGTTTCGATTGTTTTTAACCGGCGGCCAACTGTTAAAATCCGTAACGGAAGTTGCCTTTCCTTCCTTTGCGTTTCGTAGATACTACAAGTCAATCTGCACCGAACCGAATAAGGGTCTCCTATTAAAAATTACATTAATGTTCGTAGCTACAAGATCAGAGGGAAACAAGTGAAGGGGACGTAATTTCCAGTATCTGTTGTGATTGTAGTAAGAAACCAATTTGCGTTTTCATTTGTTACAAGCTACAGTGCGTACTACCAACATAATTTCTCTTGCTAACGCCCTCTTCATCCAGTGGTGCGGGCGTGTGCACTGTACTATCAGCGTCTATTCTCCTTGATAAATATTTGATACTACATTTTTCAAATTCTTTTTCGACAAATCACTTTAGAACTCACAGCCAAATTTATTCACAACAGTAGTTGAAAAATCTCATATTAACCTCACATACAGCACAGAAAACTCAACAATGTATTTACAGTTCATTATAGTATTACATTTCAAAAAGTATTTCTTCCTCATCTTGAGGCAATGAATAAATAGCAAAACATAAGACTGTTAAAACAGCAAATCATAAGAGAATGAAAACATTGAAAAACTGTTAAGAAATTACAACATACATTACTAAGTTTCTGTTATGTATTCGATGTTATTATATAATTTTTTTAAATTATTGTTGTGAGTAAATTCTGTTGTTATATTGTGGTAAGTTGAAAATGAATTAGTCAAATAGAGTATTACATAACAGTATTACGAAAAATATAAACATTGACCATCGAAAGCAAAAGAGCCATTACGTGACTAAGGTTTCGTAAAACCAGGTAACGTGCTCACTTTCAATGTCGCTCCATTCCGTTAGACTGCTTCAAAATTTCCTTTTCGTGAAAATTCATATTAAAATCCACAGTGTGTTACCATGACCACGCGTCCCTGCAACGTCTACGTGGCGGTGCACGGTTCAACAAAGAGACTCTCCTCGCGACCGCAAACTCACAGCTGCACAGAAAAGACTACACAGACAATGTTACTGATATACCGTGTAGACGTGCGGGTTATTTTGTTGTACGTTGACAACAGTTGGGTTCTTGAACACATACACACAGCTGCACTCAACGGTTTCAACTGCTCGAATGTCATTCGGATTGCATACAGATTATTTTAAGAAAAAATACAAACATTTCGGATGGCAGTGTGTGGATGTAAACATGTTTAAAAGGTTCAATCATATGTGTTTAATTATTCTGGAATTACACATTTTTGGAAGGTGCATTGTAAAATAATCCCTAGAGAAGTTAAGAGAACACAAATAACTTGTTGGTGTATTGACTGAGAGAATTCATATATTATTATAAGCAGGGGCAAGTAAAATTTAATTCTTACCACTCTAATGGACTAAGGAGTCATGTCTGTGCTAATCAAGAACTGTTGTTGGAATTTCACGAAAAATATTATAGTAGCTAAATAATATAAATAATGGGAATTAATACGTTTTTGCTCACATATAATATGTAAAGTACGCAATTCTCTGGGAAAAAAAATCACACTGGGGACTGTTAAAAAATATGTAGTTCCAGGAATATATGTAGAAAATTTTGGAAACATTATCAAATGTTTTGGTGGTATGCACTCAAGGAAATTTAGGCGACTTTATACATTTTTTAATATATTGCATATCTTCTTAATAATATAATTTGAATAAATCTGTTGTTTAATAAGTGATTTCCTTAACAGTACAAGAGAAAATTTAATGTGATGATATTAGACCGGTTTAAATCTTTGTGCGTCAGAATATGAACTGTGACTGCAGCTAAGATGGCCAGTGTCTTCCTTTTGTAGTTGATAGTTTCAAATGTCCTCGTGACGAAGGAATGGTTTTCTGTAAATTCTCCCAATTTTTATTCCTTGCGTATTTTTTCTTTCTCTACGAGAGACTCTTGAGAACGATTCTGATATCACTTTAGTGTTGAGAAGCGATGGTCACTTGTACACGTCAAGTGCCGGATTCTCCTTGCAACTGGGGTGCCCGGAACGGCGCAGAAGTCGCGTGCACTTCGTCTTGCCGCGTCCCTCGCGATTACGAGAATAAAGAAAAGTCGAAAGGAAAAAAAACCAACAACAAACAAAAAAACAAACATCCTCAACTTCGATCAGGGGAGCTGCCCTCCAGCATCTGCCCTCTTGGCTTGATGCAGTCACAGCGACGAGAACGTAACTTTTCCCAAACTTTAGGCACCGCTGAGACGCAAACCAAAGCCCTCTCCGATCGCAAACAAGTGGGCTACTCACCCGCCCGCCGAGGAGGCAAATTGTGCCCCGCCCCTTCTTACACGCGTGGCGGAGCAGACGGCGGCCGCTTGGGACCGCGAGGGCGTAGCCAAAGGACAGGGGAGCGGGGGAGAGGAGGGCGAGGAAAAGAAAAGAAGGCCGCAAGACAGAATGCGTTCCTTCTGAGAGGGACCCGCCGCCGTCGCGGAGAAAAACCTCGGCCCCGTTGTCCGCCAGAATACTGCATATAGCGGCGGCTGGGAGCCGGAACGGAGCGGTTTGGTGTGGGGCGGGGCCACTGAGGAATTGAAGGGGAGGCGGGGGTGACACGGGGTAGAGTGCGGGAGAGCGGAGCGGGCGAGACTGAAGCTGCGAGAGACGCGACGGGGGGGGGGGGGGCGCGGGGGGGCCGGTGGCGGAGGCATAGGTGTGAGGCGGCATGGGGGGGTGGCGTGAGGCGGGGCGGGGCGAAGCTGGAGCTGGGGAAGATTACGCGATGACTGTGAAGCGAGGAGGAGGGCGGCGCAGGACGGGAATTTGGTAGGTGAGGGGGGCGTGGTTGGAGGAGATGACGCGTGAACAGGGGGAAAGGGGGGTGGGTGTGGGGGGGAAAGGGAGCTGGGGGGCGGGGTGGCGGGCGGGAGATAAGTGGGTGTGGGGCCGCGTGGGGAGGGCGTGCGGTTGGGGGCGGGAACAAGCGCCGCAGCAAACACGTCGTAAGTCGCGGTCTCCCGGGTGGCAATTTGTCTTCTTCCCGCGTGGCGCGCGGGGCCGGGCGGAGCGAGCCCGGGAGGCGAGGAGAAGGGCGTGGAGAGTGCGGGAAGGCTGATGGCGGAGGTGGGGTGGGGAATAACGCGGAGCGGGGTAGAGGGTCGCAGTGTGGGGTCGAGCGGAGTCCCGCGGCGTGAAGCCGGATGATATGGGATCGCCAGGTTTAAGCAATGGTGGTGGGATGGTGCGGACGGATCGTCAGGTTTGTGGCGGGGGATGTGGATGCATGTGAAGGCAATATGATGAGAATGAGTGTCGGAGGTAAAAAAGATTGGGTGGGGGGGGTAGTGTCGGGAGTGAATGTGTCGAGTGAATGTGTCGGGAGTGAATGTGTCGGGAGTGAATGTGTCGGGAGTGAATGTGTCGGGAGTGAATGTGTCGGGAGTGAATGTGTCGGGAGTGAATGTGTCGGGAGTGAATGTGTCGGGAGTGAATGTGTCGGGAGTGAATGTGTCGGGAGTAAACATGTCGAGGGTGAATGTTTTGGAGTGAGGATATTGCAGACCGGTTGTGTGTGACTGTTGAAACTGGATGAATGTGTTGAGGGGACACGAGTTAGTTCTAGATATTTTTGGGGATTGAATGTGGTAAGGGGGATGTGACAAGAATGTTTTGTAGTGGTAAATTAAACTCTGCATAAGAAACTGGGTAGATGCCTCGTAAGTGGCTCAGCTAACGTACACGTGGGTGAACGCGGGGCTCTTTAGGGATAGCCGTGGTGGATACGGAAGGGGCGAAGAGACGCGCGTGGGGGTGTGGCTGGTCTGGCAGTGGAGAGAGGTGCCGCGGCGCCCAGCCGCCCATCGCCGCGGCCGTTAGTATGCGGCGCCGGGTCATGCGTCACGTGAGCGGAGCGCCCGCGCCGCTCCCGCTGGGATTCCCCGCCCTTCGGCCTGCGGCCCTGGCCCTCGGACGGCGGCGGCCGCGGCCCCAATTTTTTTATGGGAGCGATATTCTGTCTGCGCGGACGCGGCGCGAGGGGGCGGGGTGGGGCGAGGTGGGATGGTTGAGGGGGTGGGGCGGGGCGGAGGCAGCGCTGCCTGCTGGATTTCCAGCTCCCTGGTGGACGGCGGGTAATGGAGTGCCCTGGGACCTCGCGATGGACGCCTGTTGGACTTCACCTGTTTTCTCTGCTCGGACGCGTGTTACCAGTGCGGGGGATGTTCGTCTAGCGGAGTGACGCACGGCCTTGCGTTACTTTTGTGAGCTGTCTCCTGCCTGTAAAAGTTTGCTTCGGGTTTGCTGGTAAACTAGCGCTGGACGTTGTTCTCGGAATTCTGCTTACGAACGTCGAATGCGTGGACTCGCGCTTTTGGTTGGCATTTGGTTGTTCCGTGGTATGGTGACTTGGCATTTGGTTCTTCCGCGGTCACGTTATTGCGCCATAAACCAATGTATCGAGCGAGGTTCATCTTCGGTCGATGCGTTATATGGGGGATGATAGTGTCCCTTTTCCCTGCGTCCCTGACAAGACTCTGCATCTATAAATCGATTTCAATACTGACGTCTGCTTTGTATTGGGGCTGAAATTCAGTGGAGAGTTTGAATGAGTAAGGTACACGGGGTTCTGGACGTAAAAAAAATAAATTAAAGTAACTTTAGCGCATATAAATGTCGAGTATTGAGCAGGTATCGGGGGTGTAGTACATTTTTGACTCGCTTTATGCTTTTTCTTACGACGGTAATACGACAATTTTTTCAGTCCTGTCTAATCTTGCGGTGTACTGCGATTATAATACTTTTACCAGGAATGCACTACGTCAAATGAAGAGTTTAATTTTACAGGCGAGCTATACGCAGATGTTTTTGTCCTTTGAATAACGGTGCGCATGATTCTACGACTTCTTCCGGTTTCTTTATTCACTTTATTTGGATATTGCTCTGAACGTCTTTAATAATTTTATTTGGATGTAGCTCTGTTTTCTTTATTAATTTTATTTGGATATAGCTCTTAACGTCTTCAAAAAGAGCAATAGCATTTGAAACAGTGTGTTAAAATATCTCATTTCAGAGAAAATGGACGAAGTATCACGTAACTCATTGGTACAGAAAAAATGTGATCTCTATTTTATTTAATGTAACGTATCAATACATTTCCAAAATATAATCCATTATTCATCTGAATAATATTAATTTTTAGGTTTTTTGGTTTCGTATTGCCTTTTTCCTTAGCCTTTCTCAACCATCGTTGTAAACATAAACCATTATATTTTACAACAATAGAGGATTATTTAAGTGTAATTCAAGTAATATCTTTCTTACATTTTAGAACATTTACAGTACTGTGTGTCTCAATGTTCAACAAAAGGATGAATAAATGTTAGAAACTTTTTGGATTTGTTTTCGCCAGTGTGGTGGATAAATTGAGATGTACGGAATACACAGACGAATATACGGAAGTGATGTTTGCTTCTGATATTCCGCGTTGGTTGTCGGCTGGTACACGAAATAGTTTTCACTGCATGAGAAACCGAGTGAGGTGGCTCAGAGTATCAACTGATGTCACAGCACCTTACGTACACGCGCGCGCGCACACAAACACACACACAAACACACACACACAAACACACACAAAACACACACAAAACACACACAAACACACACACAAACACACACACACAAACACACACACAAACACACACACAACACACACACAAACACACACACACACAAACACACACACACAAACACACACACACAAACAAACACAAACACACACACACAAACAAACACACACACAAACACACACATTTACTCAGATGCACTACCTTACGACACATGCTGGGAGACCGGTTGGGGGCTTAGAGCTTGTTCTGGCTGGGGTGGTACCCCACTGGTGGGAAATACCTTTTTTGGGGAAAAGCCCGCTAGCCGCCAGAAAGGTTGGCACCGGATCTCACCATCCAGCGGGGGAACATCACCGCCACCTCCCGATGAAAAAACATGAACTTAAGAGGATTCAGAAGGCCCTACAATCTTAAATTCAAGGAAATTATTTTCCAAACTATATATCCTAGGGAATTGATCTTTTTACCGTATGGCTTATTTTAACATAACATTTGAAACAATGTGGCATAGGATGTTTAAGAAATATTAATTTTTGTTGAATATATACATTTTTAAATGTGTCACAAAATTTTAAAAATATCACACTCACATTTCTTATTATCTTGTACATAATTTGTGTAAATAATAAGATATAATTAAAACTATGATAAAAGTTGTAATTTGACTAGGTAAAGAATATCTCAAAGTTCTAATTTTAATAGTTTAGGACATAATGTTCCTTATATACCAAAAATAAAACATGTGGAAATCAGACTTCAAAGTTTGCCGTGCATTTGTAATACATTTCAGGTGTATATGATGGTCATATTGTGTCTCGCTTGCTTCTAAAACTCCTCTAGTTTCCTTTTTTCTTTCTTTCTTTGTAAAGTAAAAAATGTTGGAGATAATTGCACATTGGAAACGATGCATAGTCAGGTCGACGCGACATATTATTTTATTTAAAAAGTACTTAGAAACAACGTACAGATCAAATGAATACATCATTGAAAACGGGATATATTGAAGATTAATAATTGATCAAAAAGTGAAGATCGAAAAATTAAAACAAATGTTCCATTGAAAAGACTAATCTTCCATGTCCCTTTGAAAAGACTAATGAGTAATGAATGACCTTAGCAGTTGATGCAGCCGGAATCGCTAATCAATCCTCCTGAAAACGTCAAGGAAACACCCGTGCTTGAAGGGTTGCGAACGATTCAGGGGCAACTGTAATATGTGTAACTTCCTTATTTGAAATTTCCAACTATATGTTCACTGACAAGTCATATTCGATTCTACTACATGTTAAAAGTTTGTAACATTTGTTCTGAGCTATCCTGAACATGGCAATTCTAAAACTTTTTTAAAGTAACGTATCCACTTTTAAAATGCCCACCTTTTCCCCGGTCAAATCAATACAAGATTTAGGGGCATAAGTTGAAGTAGACAGATCATCGATTTTCCGAGTTCATACTCAACCTCCTTCACGAAGAGAATTGGCATCATCCAGGGAAATCTTTCTTACTTTCACCTTATTAAATTTATGAGAAAGATGACGCAATTTAAGTATTGGTGAACTTTTTCATATCTCTGGAACATTGATTTGCTTTTATGCAGAAGAAACAATGTTCGTGGTGGTGTGGTTTCAAGTCTGCATTTCAAGCTGTTCTACTCAGTGATAACTGTGATTTGTGTATTTATGGGACTCGTGGTTTGAATTCTTTACTCTTTTATCCGTTTAAGGGTTTTTGTGGTTGGATATTTCAAACATTTAACCATAATTTTGCGTGGTATGTCTATTTGAATAGAAAAGTAAATATTTCTTATATTTCGGAATTTATCAGTACATTTTCGGCGTAGAAAGAATTTATAACTGCTATTTCGTTAACAAAATTTAATTAAATACATTCATTTATATTACATAATTTACTTATCACCACTAATATGTATTCTTAACTCGTAAAACAAACAAATTTGTGTATCAGTCGATAGGAGGTAGTTATTTTTACATTGTGTTGGGTCAGTGAAAGTACGCTCATTTATTTTGTTTAAAACAACAAAAACACTTCGAAACAATAAAAACGAAAACAATAAAATATTCTCACATCGGAAATTCTGCGAAAATAATTTGTCTCTCATCGGTTCACTTGGTAGGTGTGTTTAAATTTACCAGGGAAATGTTTATTATGCAAATTAATATGTTTACATTGATCACATTGATTTAAAAATAATAAAAATTTCTTAGGTTGTTATCATAAACGCGAATTTGAAAGAGCCAAGTCTCCTAATTTTCGTGCTTTGCTTATATTAAATGTACCATGCTTTACACCACTGTCATCCTCACCATGCCTGAATATGATATCCTTCCGTAGAGCAAAGTGTAAAAGTGTAAAGTGTAGTGTAAAAGTATACAAAGGAATTTTAGTCGTGCGCATATCAAGATGCCTGAATATGTAAACGTGCCAGAGGGTGAGTATGGTACATGGATCCAGCCTGGCCAGTAGCGATTTGTTTTTATGAAACGCTTATGGATGCGGTGCTCCGCAATTCGCTTCCTTCCCTGGGAACAGGCCCGGCGTTTCCGTTTCGTAGCGAGCCCCGCCGGTCCCATCGGCAGCCCATACATACACACGCTCCTTCCCGATGCGATACCGCCTCTTCGCCTCGGCCACAGACATCGACAGGGCAGCGAATCAATACAGGATTCGACGCGGATAAAAATGGAAGGCGGCGAGACGGGCCGCTCCAGCAGGTGCGAGTGAGGATGGGAAACGGAGTGGGGTGGAGTCGGGGTGGAGTCGGGGTGGAGTCGGGGTGGAGTCGGGGTGGAGTCGGGTGAGTCGGGGGGAGTCGGGGTGGAGTCGGGGTGCGGAGTCGGGTGGAGTCGGGGTGGAGTCGGGGTGGAGTCGGGGTGGAGTCGGGGTGGAGTCGGGGTGGAGTCGGGGTGGAGTCGGGGTGGAGTCGGGGGGGTGGAGTCGGGGTGGAGTCGGGGTGGAGTCGGGGTGGAGTCGGGGTGGAGTCGGGGTGGAGTCGGGGTGGAGTCGGGGTGGAGTCGGGGTGGAGTCGGGGTGGAGTCGGGGTGGAGTCGGGGTGGAGTCGGTGAGTCGTGAGTCGCGTTTTTGAATTTTGTGCCTGAAGACCCTTAGTGAGATCGGCAGCAATTCTCGAAAAGTATTGGTTAAAGAGATTAGCCACTGTTGCCGGATCGTTCACATTTATATCGTTATATTTTAAAACAACATTCTCTACGGGTTTTCTAGTTGATTTGGTAGTATTATTTATTATATTCCACATTGCTTTAGTTTTATTACTTGAGTTCAAAATATCCTGATCGTTTTTCATGATTTTAGCCTGTCTTATGACTTTTCGTAACAATGTTGCGTCGCGTTGCAGTCGCGTTGCAGTCGCGTTGCAGTCGCGTTGTAGTCGCGTTGGAGTCGCGTTGGAGTCGAAAAGGAGTCGCGTTGGAGTCGAGGAGTCGCGTTGGAGTCGAGAAGGAGTGAAAGGAGTCGAGAAGGAGCCGAGAAGGAGCCGAGAAGGAGTCGAGAAGGAGCCGAGAAGGAGCCGAGAAGGAGCCGACAAGGAGCCGACAAGGAGCCGACAAGGAGCCGACAAGGAGCCGACAAGGAGCCGACAAGGAGCCGACAAGGAGCCGACAAGGAGCCGACAAGGAGTCGAGAAGAGTCGAGAAGGAGTCGAGTTGGTGTCGTGGTCGAGAAGGTCTGAGGACGAGTTTGGGGCGGTCGGAATAGGAGTTGGTCGAATTTCGGCCAACTGTCTAAGGGATTAGCCTGGGAATAGGCATGGGGCAGGTTTGGGCAGGGGTTACTTCCCGCCATGTCTTTGACATGGCGGGAAGTAAAAGGGGTCGTGCCGGGGCAGGTCGGAGGCGAGCGGGAGCGGGAGGGAAACACCAGTGGTGGGCGAGAAACATTCCGAAGCGTTGGGTGCAATTGGAGAAGGGCGCCAGGGCGTCCCTGCAGACGTCGCTCTATCCTTAACTGTACCCCTCCTCTGGTCCTTGCACCCCATTCTCCTCCCCACCCCTGCCCTCGCCTGCTTCCATCCCTGCACCAAGCGTCATCGCCGCCTTAGTTCTCGCTTCTATTACGGCTTCTCCAGGCTCCCTCCATGCAACAACGCTCCTCATTTCGCCATTACGTGCTCACGCGCCGCGCACACATTTTTTATACGTGTTCTACTTTACACCCATCTCTGCTTGCATCCCTCGTGCACCCAGACCGTTTCTTTTATTCCTCTACTTCACCTTTGCTTGCTCTTGACACCCAGTGCCAAAGTAGCATTAGCACTTTCTCTATCCCTATTCGGTGGCATAATGTTTAGCGTATCGGCTTATTATACTCATTTTCGCGGGTTCAACCACGATCGAAATGGTGGATTTTTGTGAGGGCGAAAAAAATCCTTCGTCCGATTTTCTTCAGAAAAGAAGTAAATCCTGCTGTTCCCAGTAGTAGATTTATTGCATATGAACGATTCTCAAGCCTTAAAGAAACCACTGAGCTAAATTAGAGCCGCCTATTTCGTCACCCTAGTGATATCTTCTTTCTCTGCTAGATATCTAGAGGAGCTAGCGTGATTTCCGTGGTCAAGTGGAAGAGTAGGCCTGTGGGCCTGGGCCTCAGCAAGAAAAATAAGGTATCATTGATGGATTGATTAGCCCTGGCCTGCCTCTATCCTTTTCTCCGTGCCTTTTGCCATACCCTGAGATACCCTGCACCTTAAAAATCTCACCGTTTTTGCTATTGCTTTTATTTTAATGTCGACGTAATCTATATATTCTCTATCTCTCTTTCTTCTTCTCTCTTTTCCTCACATTCTTTCTCTCACTCTCTCACACACACATCTTCATCCATATCCATATCATTATCATTCACCACCTCCGGAATCTCTGTTGTGGCATCTTTATCTTTTGCTTTGGCTTTTACCTTCGAGTATAACTTTTCCCTCGGTTATTTCTTTATCTCGTTGTTACTCTCGTCCCTGCCAACCTCCGTGCAGCCCGCCTCAACCTCGTTGCTCCCACCCGCCCACGCCTGCTCTGTGCTTTGGGGCGGAAGCGCTCCCGGCTCAGCGCGCCGTCGAGATGTGGCCGGATGCGCGAACCAGCGGCGGCGGTGCAGGGGGAAGAAACCGAGAGTGAGAGCATGGATGAAGTGTAAAATGGACGATGAGCGACGGACGGACAACGAACGACGGACAACGGAAAACAAACGACGAACAACAAACGACTCTGACCGGGAGGACCTAGGTTCCAGTCGTGACGGCAGCAGGATTTTCGACACTAGTTTTGTAGCTAGGTCAAATTCAGTCGCTGTCTGGAGGAGAATTCTAGCGGTCGGCTGCTCTGATCGGTAGTTTTCCGTGGTTTCTCCGATCAACACCAGGGGAATCCCGGAGCAGTACCCTACCAAACGGGTCACGGACCGCGCGCGATCTATCCTTCCTCTTCCTTGTCCCATCCTCTCCTCTTATACACACACTTACACAAACACGCACTACACTACCTCATATTCCGGGAGACCGGTCGGGAGCTTAGAGCTTGTCCCGACTGGGGCGGTGCCCCGCTGGTGGGAGAGTCCTGGTTAGGGGGAAACCCCACTAGCCGACGGTAGGTCGGCGCCGGATCTCGCCATCCGGCGGGGGAAGATCACCGCCATCTCCCGAGAAAAGAACATGCACTACACTAACGGGACTAATGACCGAAGCAGTTGACGCGCCCGGTAAATCGAAAAAATCAATCAATCAATCAACAACGAACGACGTACAACGGACGGACAACAAACGACGGACAACGAACGACGGACAACGAACGAAGGACAACGAACGGCGGCAAGACGAACGACGGGCATGGGCAAGAGGCAGTGAACGACGGGCATTTACACAATTAGTGACATTAATACGGACGGCGGGCAATAGGACGGCAGACTGACTGACGACGGACACACGGATTGGCGACCGGCAGACGGACGATTTGCAAAATTATAAGGGTAAGGCACCTGGGCGTGCAGGGGGGATGGGGGGGGGTTCACGGGAAGGGGCTGGAACGGCCGCGTGCAAACGGTCCGGCTGCTCAACTCACTGCTCACTGCTCAATTCACTGCTCACTGCACAACTGGCTGCTCACTGCACAATTGGTTGCTCAAATGCTTTGGCTCCAGTGATTCAGTGGCTAGGGCTCCAGTCGCCCTAGGCTAGGAAGCCTGAGAAACATTTTGTCTGGTGCCGGGGTAGGATTTGGCAAAACGCGGGTTGTTGCTCGTTGCACTGAGGTTGCAGTTATAGATTATTTTGCTCACGAGGTAAACGGTATTTTAGACAGAGCTCAACTGTTGGTAAAATAATACTCAAGTGCTTCAACGAACAGAAACCATACGAATGTTCGACCTTATTCATTTTAGGCCATCGATCTCACGTGCATCTTTTCCACGTATTATTTTCTTTATTCCATACGAGACGCACCAGAGGAATCCACTTTTACTTTAAATGTTTTAGTTTCTTCGTAACGATATGCCTCAGGTATGTTTTTGAAACAAAAGGTGGTTGAATATGTGAGTAGGGTCAGACACAATTTATAAATGTATTGATTCAAAATTGCAGAAGAAATGTTGAAGTTACAAGAAGGAAAGTTAAATTATAAAGGATATCTATCAATACAAAATTCGTGAATGCATGTTCATTGTTCGAAAAGTACATTTTTATTTATCCTAATTATACAACATCCTTATCATGATCTCTTTTTAAAACTGTAGTTACTTTCATTGACCTTTCTCAACACGCAAAAGAAAATTTTCGTAACCCTTGATAAACATCTTAGTACTCTATTGAGAACTGAACGTACTATTTAAAATGAAATAAAATATCTGTATCCGTCTAAATCACATGCAATTTATATTTCTGCGTAGGGAAAATCTCCACAAGTGACAGAAGAGCCGCCTCCCCGCTTGTCCACTCCTCCCTCTCTTTCTCCCCCTTTCTCATCATTGTGAATTTCGCCCTCTCTCACTCCCTCTCCTGCCCGATCACCCTGCCACTTTCCCATACCCTTATTTTTAGCGCCTACGGCAATGCCAGTGTGTTCATTGCGTACTCAGATATCACATACTCTCCACCGCTCTCGATTTTTTTAGGCCAGAGGAGGTATTTCGTATTAATAGTTTCGTAGAAAATTCCGATTACATATTTCAACGGAAATATTGCGTCGTTTTTTGTAACATCGGTATTGAATATAATCACGTAATTCTCTCGATACTCGAGCGTAAAAAAAGGATTCACGTTCCGGAATATTTTACTCGACAGGTTAACTGGGTGTCCTTTCTCCAAATTAGCCTCGATAATATGCGCTCCGGTGGGTTATGGCTCTTTTCCTGCCGTCGATAAAATTCCCTCCCTAGCGTAATGTGCTGCGCCACATGGTCTTAAATGCATTCCTCTTTTATAAATTCTAAATCCCAGTTCTTGCGGTAATGATTAGTGAAGATAAACTGCATATTGCAGTGTATCTATTAAATCAAATAGCCTGGGTTTAGTTTTCAATTGGGATTAATTAAGTGTATTCTCTTAACGAATTTGTACATGAATCAAAATTGCAATTTGAAGAAAACATGTAAGAAGTAAAATAGTAATAGGGAAGATGGTGTGAGCAAAGAATGTCAAGTTAAACGTATGAAGTAAATACCTTTAAGTGTCTGCTTGTGAAACTTTTGTGGTATCTTTCGTGATTTTCCGTCTTTAGCCAGCGAATCTTGTTAATAGAAAAAATTGATTTTGATACGAAGATTGACTCTGATATGCACCTTATATCCTAGACTTAGAGATATGATCTAGAAATTCATGACAGTTCGGCGATCCCGAAGGACTACGATAATTTGTCATCCGGCACTGACTTCTTGGCTGTCCGGTTGACGCCACGGAGTTGGCTGAGAGGCCGACGTTTCGCCTGTCATTGCGCAGGCTTCCTTAGGGCAGTGACATCGCGTTGCTGCGCGAACAATTGACATCTAACATTCTTTACTTCCTTTTCCCGCATTTCTCCTTAGAAGTTTGACTATTTTCTCCCCCTGTGTTAAAGATTTTATATACCCGACGGTTTGGGACACAGGCTGTCGGCTACAACCAGGAATTGCAATTTCCTCATTTCGTTCTAGTTAGACGCGAGGAAGGAGGGGCTAATTTGAATTTTTTAGTCCACTTCCAAGTTAATGGAACCTGCAACTGAAGGCAACGTACGGAGACCCAGTCACCTCTTGGACACTTCCAAAGCACTATCTGACCGCGTTGGGAAATGTGAAAGGGCACTCCGCCGCAGACAGTGGCGAGCGAGGAGCCACCGACCTAAATTTTAATTTTCCCCCCTCAGAAGTCTACTTAGGTCACTCTTGCAAAAATATGAAAAGAACATTTTACTCTAAAAAACTCGCATTCCTGAAAATCAACCTTAAATATCCCCAGTTAAGAAACCTCTTGATTGTAGGAAACTCTTGATTGTAGGAAACTCTTGATTGTAGAAACTCTTGATTGTAGGAATCTCTGATTGTAGGAATCTTGATTGTAGGAAACTCTTGATTGTAGGAAACTCTTGATTGTAGGAAACTCTTGATTGTAAGAAACTCTTGATTGTAAGAAACTCTTGATTGTAGGAAACTCTTGATTGTAGGAAACTCTTGATTGTAGGAAACTCTTGATTATAGTAAATTATATTTCTTGCCGATTCTGATTCTAGAAATTCTTCGTTCTGTTTTTCCAACCTCGCTAATTCCTGCCCCCTTTCCAATTTTTTTTTTAGATTATCAACTCTCGTCATTTACCTTTCCCCGTTTCCTCGGCCCTTCTTCGAAATGTCATCATCACCAGAAGTAACATCATCACAGAATACATCACTTCTTGCAAATTGCCATCTATCCTCTAATCCTCGCCCCCCACACACCCGTTCAGCGACCCATCCCCCGCCAATGGCACTGCCCCGCGGTGCCATACCTATCTATGCACCCCGCTCTCACGTTCTGCCTCGCCCAGTATTCTCTCGCCCGCCATTCTGCCCCCCTCCGGCTCCCCTCTCCCGACCAGTATTGTCCCCCTACCCTTGACCCGTCGTTCTCCTCTCATCTGCATGCGCTGTACCCCGATAGATCCCCTACGGTGCGTACCACTGCTCGTCACGTTACACGGTCAACCGCGCGTTGCCTAGCCCCGCCCCTACTTTTCCCGTACTGTCCGTCGCTTCTCTCTTATCCATGATTCGCTGTGTGTGGACTACGATGGATCCCGACCACCGAGACACACCCTCAAGTATCGTTACTCTACACCAGGCTGTTCCAACTAGGCCTCTCGCGGCCTCGGGCACCTGCGGGGGCGCCCACGTGCGGACGTGGGAAGCCGAGGAGGAGGTTGTGGAGGGGGAAGCGTTTTTATCACTATCACTTTGCTTTTCGTGGAAGCAATATGAGTTGTGCGATGGTTGGCAGAAGAACCCACAACCCCTTTTTTGTCTCATCCGATACCATGCCATCGCCGATACAGTTGGAGATATCAGATTTGCAGAACTCCCTACTTCTAATGGAGAGATATTTTAATACCTTTAATTGGTCGCGATCATATCATAATTTAATGTGGAATGTGGAAGTCTTCTTCAAGCTTCAGAAAATGCTGCGAAGATTGTATCTTTTTTTTGGGTCAACATATTGTTCTGAGTAGCTTTTCTCTGCAGTGAAAAGAATAAAAAACATAGAAATAGCCCAACTTCAGGACGCAACATTGAAGAGCGTTGTATTCAGCGTAACAGCCTATGGACTGACAAGATATTACTTCATTTGTTTTAAGAAAAAGATGTCTAAAATTAAACTCATAAAATATGTTTTTTTAATCGAATTTTACGTTTCCTGTTAAACTTTAAAGTTTCTTTGTGAGTATGAGCCTCGGTGTGCCTGCCCTCCGCTTCTTACTTCGGCTATTACCGTCGGCCAAGGACACGCCCAACACGCACCTCCAGGGCTTATAATTCGCCAGGCGCTGAGTTGGAACAGCCAGCTCTACACCGTACTCCGCCCTATAACTCCGTCCATCCGTACCATCACGCCCCGCCCCTACTGTTCCCACAACCCTTGCTCCTTCGCATCGGTTCTCCGATGAACTCCGTTGGGTTGTCCCGCCATGCCAAAACCCGCCCCGCATTATTGTCACCATTATTGTCACCAATAGACCCCGTCCTCAGAACCTTACCTCGTCCGATCATCCCAGATCCGATTCTATCCCTCTCCCCGCCACACCAGTGTCCATTCATTCTTCTGCCATCCGAAATATTCCATTCGCCGTCCCCGATGGACCCAGTTCTTTGTCACAACCTTACCTCACTTCGTCTTGCCATGGTCCACTGCATCCCTCCCCTTCCCATCTCTTGCCCCTTCAGCCTTCGCCTGTTCGCATTGCAATACTCGTCATCTCCGAGGCACCCGTCTTGCAACAAAATCGCACCTCATCTCATTTTACAACGTCCCAATCTATTCCTCTCTTTACCGTCATATTCTCCCCTCTCCCAACATTCTATCGTCGACCTCGATGCACACATTTCTGCGTCACAACTCCACCACATGCGCATTCTGCCACGTCCCACTCTATCCCTATTCTTGCCCCTCTTCTCCCTTCTATTCGCAACATGCGATTCGACGTCCTCGATGGGCCTCATCCAGCGACCCTTCCCCCACCCCAAGCTGCCCCGCCCCCGGAAGCGATAACAGGGCCGGGTGGAGAACCCTCGACGCAGCCGACGACCCTCATCGCCCTCCCCCTCCCCCCAGCGAGGCCGCGCCGGGCGCAGCACGCGGATAATTTTGCCGGATAAAGCCCTGATGACGGGGGCGGGCGGGGGCGACGGCCACGCGGCCCGTGCACCAATCAAGGGGAAAGGACGCAAATTATTACCCGCGCTGCTAATAGCGTTCTGCGAATTGGCTGGCCGCGTGGCGAGCGCCGCGGAAGTTAGAGCTGTAGCAGGGCGGCTCGGCGTGGCGGATGGGTTTCAGGATGGAATTTCGCCCGCCGCTCTCTGCCACGAGCTGCACCACTGGAGGATGTTCTGGGAAACTGACAGGTGAAAGAGGGGTAGTCGTATCGCGGGAAGCCTTTGTTCGTGTGGATCGCATCAAACGGTTGGGAGGAATAAGAAGCTCTACTTTAATTTTCGTCATCTGTACTGTATTCGAGTGATCTTTTTCTCTTTAATTATTTCTCTTATTTTAATTAAAATTCTCTTTAATTAATTCCCAAAGATCTGTTTTCCAGAATTAATCACCAATACGTACGAAAATCATTGGAAACACCCGAACGTTTTATATTTATTATCTTTATTTCGTATTGTGAGTTGTAGTGAGAGAACGAGAGAGAGAGCAGAGTGAGAGAAAGTGTCAGTTTTAATTGATGGATTTTGTTCAATTTATCTGTTTATGCCACAATTTTTTCACGATGTCCTATAATGAACAAAAGGTTTATATTTAAATTGCTGCAATATACGTGTAGTCCCTAGAGTCATGCACGTTGATGTCAAAATATGAACTGTTGCAAGTAAAATAAGATATTAAGATGTTATTTTTCTAAATAGGAATAACGCTTTTCTACCTCATATTGTCTATCGCCGAGAATTGGCTAAGAAAAAATGTAAGAAAACATGAATGACAGATTTATGAAAAAGGATTACACAAAGAATGCTGATGATAAGAGTCGTGTGTGTTGATCAAATTCATACGACCTCGTTTATGTAATGGTTGGCGTGAATTTGATGGTGTCAGGAAGTTCTTCGTTCTTAATCTAATATCTCTACAAAAATACGTATTGTATCTCTTCGCAAAGGGGTTTCTGCAGAGATGACGTGTTAGTGGCAGATGGAATGGTGAATAAAAAGAATGAAGATGGAGATGCTTGTAGGAGGCGCATAGGGAAAAGGAATAATTGCAAGGAAATTGGCAGTTATTATGTTGTGTACTCACTTTGTCCAACCCAAAGGCCAAATTCAGTGATTCGAGAATTTGAAATCTAGTACCTAAACGGAAACGTTAGTGCCTTGACCACTAACCTACAGGTCTTTGTGCTGCTTTGACGTTATTTGTTGTGGCAGTGCCTAACTGACCACACTTGAAATGGATGAATGAATTGATGGATGGGTGATTATAAAGTAATGAAGCAATGGTAGTAAGAGAGACAAGGAAACCGAAGTAACTCAGAGGAAGATGCAAAGATCTCACCTGGTCTGTAAGTATCTTCTTCCAGGGGGAAACGTTGGTAATGACTAGGGGACGGATTTTGAGGACCTAAAACATCGCCAAAAATGATTAATCAATTGCTCTTAAAATGCTTTTAAAATGCCCTAAAAACAAAGAAAAATGACGAAAAAATCTTTTAAAAACCATTTCAGATGAACAACTCAGGCTGTTGGATACGTTACTGATGTAATCGAGACTTTTTCCATTCGTTCGAGTGAATTCAGTTTGCAAACTTCATTTTGGACTGTTCTTTACCAGGAAATATCTGTCCTTAGTAATCCCGAAATCGGCCGAACTGGCAATGGCACTTATATACGTTACAATAATTACATACTCACAGCACCTGTCAAAACAATTTCTAAGAGAACATATTGAATAGGCTGAGTAATTCTGTGAAGAACCTTTGTTGCATCTTGTAAATATTTGAAGCAAACACCATTATAAATGATATTAAAATCGATGTAACCAGCAGAAAATGCATTAAAAATGACAGAATAGGTAAAAAATGACTTATTAGACGAAATCGACAAAAAATCCAAAACAATGACCTATAAAAATGGGTAATTTCCTTTAGACATAACATAAAATGAATTTCTATACTAAATGGCATTGTTCTGAAGTGAAAAGGAAAAAAATGACATTTCATTAAATTCCGCACCCTAGTACTGACTAGGGAACGGATTTTCATATAAATACAAATTTTCACATATTTTATCTGAAACTAAATAATTCTTACATATTTCTTTACATTTTAATATATTTAAACTTTTCAAACGGAATATTTCAGATGCGACTATGCAATATATGTTTCTAGAATCATCTTTCTTAAAAATCAATGTAATGCTACCGCGCTTCTATTATCTGAGGATCTTCGCCATGAATTCTCAAACTTACTCTCCCCTCCTCCCTGCTTCTTGGAATGAGGATGAGCGGGTGTTTGTGAGGGAAGAGGACTTTAACCACGACCTTGATCATGTTTCACAGAGTCAATGAGTAACTCGGTCGACAGCTAATAAATATTTGTTACATGTCTCACCGCGTTTTTTTATGGGATTTGGAGCGGCGGCATTCACCCTCCTCCGGGAGCCATCACTGGCTATACGATATCCACTTGTACACTGGTAACTCGTGAATATTCTACATACATTGAACTCTCTTTGTATTTGGAATAAAACTCTTTATGTATGGTGGCAACTGTACAATTGGGTCTTTAGAGGTAGAACTATCATTTAGTCGCACCGAATTTGTGTTAAAATCTGATCGACAACGTTATATTTTCGAAAACTGCTTGTGCATGCCAATTTTAAATACTATAATTAATTTTTATTTTACATATTTTATATATTTTCTTACATATATTGGAAAATGTGAATACAAATGTATGAACATATTTGAATTTTCTTATTACAATACATTCTGTTCCGCAGTAATGAGAGAAGAAAAGCTTCAAGGCAAGTCGCTATTTTAATGGCCGTCGCTTGAGGCTAATGAACTGCCAGTTTTTGGAAGCTTGTTAGTAATGTTTGGACACTTGAAGATTTATCAATTACACAGCTTGTTTGAGAAACCAGTGAAGCGACAAACTCGCTAATTCAGGTAAACAAAAATAAAAAGCTACCCAGCAAAAGATTAAATTTGATGGTTGGAGGTTTTAAATTTTTGCTGAAAATAAAATATAATTTTCAGTTATTTTATTAAGAAATAATATTATTATGTATATTCTTTGAGAAAATCTTCCACCATTAACTCGTTTTGGAGGTTGACTGGTGTCTGAAGCAGACGATGCAATTGGCTCATCCCCGAAATGGGCGAGTTATTGTTGGAAATTTTTCCAACCTCCAAATTTCCACAAATCCTACTTTGTAAGTGCTGTGAAGTATTATAAATAGTGTTTTAGAGGCGTTTTGCATCAAAACCTTTCGTGACCTCTCCACCTCCTGCAGCTGGTAAACCATCGGCAGCTCTAACAATGTTATGTGACATCTATCAACCGGTGTCAGATATCTAGTGCGTTTCATCTTTCACGACAGATGGGACAGACCACATCGGTTGGTCTCCTTTTAGTTTGAAATGCATAGTGAGGCAGGTTTTTAATAGTTCTTGCGAAGTCAGTAAGAGTATCCTAAAGCAACGATATTATTAAGAAGACTGAAAAAAGGAACTTGCATACGGTGCACTTCAAAACCTCCTACATTATATTCTATGTTTTGACATTTTTTTATTTAAACTTATTATTGTGAAAATATTGTTTCTAACCGAAAAGTGGAACGTGAGTATGTATGTATAGAAAGTATAACGTATTTATTTATCGTATATCGAGGTAACAATTTTAGGGAACCATACCTTTGCAATAATTTTATGTTGGTTATTCATGCATGTGTTCGACCTCCTCGTCTTTCCGAACCGGCATGTAAATACTCCTTTTGTCACCCTGCCGGCCCTCCGAAGTAACTGAAACCCTACCGACAGAAAACGATGGCGATAGAGCGACGCAAGAATAACGGCCCTAGTCCCACGACGCGCGACGCACTTATTCATGATGACGAACTGGCGATATCCGAAACACTTCTTGCATTGCTTTATAGCACTTAAAACATTGTATGTGGGGAAAGTTGCTGAAAGGTTTTGAATCGTGCTGAACAAGCTGGTAAAATTTCATGTCAATCCGATTGATTGATTGATTTTTCGTGTTTCCGGGCACGTCAACTGCTTTGATCATTAGTCCCGTTAATGTGGTGCATGTTTGTTCTCGGGAGATGGCGGCGCTCTTCCCTCGCTGGATGGCAAGATCCGTCGCCAACCTACCGTCGGCTATTGCGGATTCCCCCTAACCAGGACTCTCCCACCAGCGGGGCACCGCCCTAGCCGGGACAAGCTCTAAGCTCCCGACCGGTCTCCCGGAATATGTGGTAGTGTAGTGCATGTTAGTGTAAGTGGGTGTAAGGGGAGAGGATAGGACAAGGAAGATGAAGGACAGATCGCGCGCGGTCCGTGGCCCGTTTGGTAGGGTACTGCTTCGGCATTAGCCTGCTGTTGATCGGAGAAACCACGGAAAACTACCGATCAGAGCAGCCGGCCGCTAGAATTCTCCTCCAGAGAGCGACTGAATTCGACCTAGCTGAAAAGCTAGTGCCGAAAATCCTGCCGCCGCCAGGACTCAAACCTCTGACCTCCCGGTCAGAGGCGCTGCAGTGACATCAGTTGATGCACTGAGCTACCGCTCGCGGTCGATATTTTGACGCTATTCAACCCTCAGTTCTTACCAAAAACAGTGTGCAAACTATTAACTTGTTCATACAATGAAAGCAGAAAAACACCCACGACGTTAAAGCTACGCCCACAAAGTGTCGAAATGGCCACGCCCACTTTCACGCTACATAATTTCAAAATTAGAAAAAAATACTTAGTGATAACATATTATGATTAAACTGGGCTTATTTAACCCACATAACTATACAGTAATTAATGATTCAAAAAAGAAAAAATATATTTTAATCATTTTTGTCCATTCTGGCTTCCCTTTAAATAGCATCGTAGCCGTACTAAATATCGTCGCATATTGGGTATACACCTTGCGCCGCGAGCATAAAGCCTAGGGAGCCCTGAGCGCGGTTCCGGGGAGTTGAAGGGAAGCGAAGGGCAGGTGCGTGTGCACGAAGGGCCTGGCTTCCGGCAGGGCGGGAAGGGCCGGCCCGCGCCGCGGCCCAGGAGGCCAGACCACGCCGTAATGGCTTCCGCCGTAAAAATCCACGTTAAACGCAGCCGCAATGGCTGTCATTACGGAACGCACCGGCGGCGGGCGACGGCCTCGGTAAACAGATAGCGGTCGCGACCGAGGGCGCGCCCAGCGGCCTGCTCGTGAACGAGGCGGAGGGTGACGCGGGGCGGCAGTCTCGTTGCTATGCGCTCGGTGGCTTCGCTTTACAGCGCAATGTCTTTTGTTATTGCGGCGACGCTAAAGGCCATCACTCGCGTAGCGCAGCGGCTGTTTTGACGGTCGCTGGTGGATCACATGGACTGCTCTGGCTGCTGGCTTCAATGGTGTCCATTAGTATTATTTTAGCAAGGCTGCTCGGTAGATTAGAGGTGTGGGGAAAGTCATACGGTCCCTAACAACCCACTGTTCGGGTCACAGTATAATGTACACATGCTACCTTTTTGCTCGTGTTTATGTTTGTAGTGACGTCCAGTCTTACTATCTGAAACAAGCTGGACGGTGATCGTAATAACAGATGTTAATTTTTGCGGAGAAAAGTATGTAAATGCCACATAATAGTAAAGCTTTGAGAACTATCGCTTCATAATGCCTTGCAATGCAAAATTTGAGATTTGTCTAATGTATTTTCTTCTCAAATCAATGTATTTATTAACCGTATGGCTTGGATTTCATGAATGTCAGATTATGTTTTTTTGCAGATAGGTTCTTGTAACTGCTATGATATAACATTTTTTTTTTAGATTTTCCGGAACTATGGGTAAATTGGACTTTGTCTTCAAGTAAACTTAATTTTTAACAATATCAAGATAAGGTTTTCAGGAAACAGATCTTTTGAAATTCTGTTCTCCCTGCACCTGCAAATGTGGTAACCAAGTGAGTATGCTATGTTCGTACTCCGGTATGGGATACATCTGAGCCACTTCAGTCATTGCATCTCATATATCATCCACGGACAACATTGATAGAGAATTGATGTTCGTATTGATCACACCCGGTGCTACGCTCGTGCACATCACACGCTATGTTTTTTAGAAAGTTTGTTTAAAATTTCAAGGTCACGTTTACTTACGGGGAACCTACGCAACATACGTACTTCATTTAATGAAACGTTGTCAGTCTGTAACTGTAACTTCATGTAACATTCGTAACCAAACTGTAACGTTTGATTATTCGTTTCGACACCGTATGGCGATTGAGGTGCACAGAACAGCGAATAAAGGCAGTGAATTCGGGGAGTTCAGTGAGTATTGTAGGAAAAGGAGAGAATATTTGTAGTGGTGTCATTGACAAAGACTTGTGCCTAATAATGTTCAGCGTGAATTATGCGTTGGACGCACTCAAAGATGTTTTGTGTTACTTCCATTGCCCAAAGGCCGGAGCCTCATTATGAACTTGGACTCGCTTAGCAAACCCGCAGAAGTGACATAGAGGTGTTGAGCAGAATTTTCTTTGGAATAAAAAGTGTTCGAAATTATGTTAAACACGCTCTAGAATGTTTGTGCTAGTTGCACAGGCCGAGAGTTGGAGCCTCGTTATGAGCGTGAACGAACGTAGCGAAGCGTCTCAATACCTTATAAGTGTGAGATTGTGAATACATTTTGAGGTTTTGGATACAAACTGAGGTTTTGGATACAAATCCTGCTTACGTAGATAGTAGTGAAACACTAGTTCTGTTGTTGGCAAAATCAATTCACCTTTTATTTCTACAATCCTCAATGTTGGTTCTGTGACAGAAAACGAACAAAAATCGGATCCATACTCAGTGAGCAAACAATAACAGATTATACCAAACAATCTCCGCTAGATATATTCGCCCTTATGTGAAGCAGTCCGATCTCCAGCTCCATTCATTTGCGAGGGTTGAAACGTGAATTGTGCATGCATGAATTGTTGTAACAACAGGTCATTTTATATTCGCGTACATTATCGTGATCGTTATGGATTCTAATGTTCCTGTAATAGAGTGCGTTTGCCCATCCCCTTATGTATTAGCGTTTGTAATTGCGAGTTCAGAAGGGAAATTTCTTATACTAGCAAGATCTAGCTTTTACTAAGTTCATACTGTTCTGTTCACTGACTAGCTGAATTGGAACCAATCACTGTCTAGACAAGAATTCTCCCGCTGCTCTGATCGTTAGATGCATCGCTTTTTCCTATCAATTCCAGAGAGCTGGTTGTAGGATTTTAAACAAATTGACTCGCTGAATTGAAATCAACCAGTTTGAATAATTCTCCAGACTGGCTGCTAGAGTTCATACATATTTACTCGCTGAATGAAACCAACCAGTTTGCATTTGTCCTGGCCAGCTGCTCTGATCGGTGAGTGTAAGGCCTTTTCCTAATTCCAAACGATTATTAGTTTAAACAAACTCTTGCGTCCTTCGCGCAGTTCTTCCTTTCTCACCATATCCATCATTTCTGCCTCTCATCCTGAGGATTCCCAGCAACCAGAAATGCTATGTACCGCGGGTGCACGGATACCTGACGAGAGTTCCAGTTGCGATGAAGAGAGGTTTGACGACCGCTTGTCACATTTAACTGTCATTTTTTAATTGATGTACTTTTTATGTTCTTGTGTTGAAGATTTGTATTGTTAGTTAATTATTCATTTTGTTCTTAATTAGATATTTATTAGAGTTTTCAAGCATTCTGCAAGATTCATGGTTAATGTAACGCCCATAGTTTTCGGAAGATATGTTATTCATTTGATTTGAAACTTGTGAAAGGTAATTAGGTGTGATTTGTGTAAGTTTGGAAGTCAAGAGAATAACTCGCAAGTTAAGGCTCAAAATTAGTGAGCGAAATTTAAAATTAAAAGTTAGATACTGAATTCCATTTGTATGTGTTGTGCTCTCCTTTGTAGAGATCAGAAATTGTGTGTTGTTTGAAGAAATATTTATTGAATAAATATCATTTTCGCACTATATTTTGGCTAAATTAACCCATATGAACATTTAAGAGTAGTTGGTGAATGAAGAACTCCACCCTCTGAACCGTGATGGAAAGTGCTGGCTCGGGATACGGTTCTGAACGACGTAACAAAATGTTGGTTTGCAGCCTATAAGGGGCACGTTTGAGTTGATTGATTATTCTTGGCTTACGGGTGTGTCAACTGGCATTGTCGTTTATCCCATATGTGTAGTGCATATTTTTATTCGCAGAAGATGTGTTCTTGCGCCGCTGAATGGGGACGCCAAGCGCCGACCTTCAAGTCGGCATTGAGTTGACATTTGAGTCGATCAACCCTTATTTACGATTAGGGGAACCCTCTACATCTCTCTCTGTCCCTGTCATTCACATTTAGTTGCAGATTATGTACGTCTCTGAGAATGTAGGGTAATATCGAGAAGCGCCGGACCAAAAAAATGTAATAGAATGTTTAAGAAGTCTTCGGCCTCAAAGTGTTGGTTTTTAATGACCTAGAACGATCCGTTTAGGGTACTTAATCTATATTTAACGATAAAGACTAAATCTGTATTTGCATTGATGTGTCAACGTTCATAGAGATCGGTCATACGGTGTCGAAATAATCCGCTCTTATCCAACATCCATTTTTATATAAAGAGATTAGATAGATTGTGAATTTTTGTTTATTCCTTTCTGGTTAGAAATGTTCTAATCTTGCATGTATGTGTCTGTTGCAGGTAGGAGGAAACAAGTGGCTGTTCTCTCGTTTATTGCATCGTGCTGCTGTACAGTGGTACGTTCATAATTATTATAATGAAATAATTGTGCATAAACGCATGGGCCCAGATGGTAAAGGCAATTTTTTCGCTGAGATAAATTAATTAGTGGAGATGCAGTGGATAGTTTGTTTGTTATTCACGTATGTCGAGTTCTTTGTTTGATTTCATGTGAAATGCATTATGAACACAGCAATTCATGGCAGTTTTCTACTGCATATTTCTGTATTTCCGGCTCTTATTTTTCAAATCCTCTGTTTCTTTCCCTTTATCACATTCTCTTTCTTTCTTTCATAAATATCGTAATTCCATATCGAGTCAAAGAATAGCTGTAGGAAATTCATAACGTGTTCTGTGTTATAATATTTAATATTAATTAGAAATAGATCAGTTTCATAGAACAAAACTGAACTATTATACTGCATTTCACATTACGATTATATAAACTATCATCTGCTTCTACGTCATTGGAAACGTAAACTGTGTTCATTGTGAATATAAAGTAAAAAATAAGAATTTCTCCATTTTCACTTGGTAACCAAAAATATACCTACTTTTTTCTAAAGCAAATGAATTGGGCCTAGTATAAAATACAGCACGTTCGAATCATTCGCCTCACCGCGTAGTAAATTGTCCTTTACATAAAATTTAATAGCAATACTGAGATCTTATTAACGTCTCAGTATTGTTGAAACTGCCGAGCAGGTGTTTGGAACTTAGTGGTATAATCTTGCATACACCGCACAAAATTTGTTATATATAACAAATGTTGTGCCGTGTATGCAAGATTATATATTTATATATAATATTTATTATATAATTATATATATATATAATTATATATATATATATATATATATATATATATATATTGCAAAAACATTGCTGTGTCACTGGGATCTACATGAATCTATCAATTTGAACATCTGTGCTCATAATATGTTCTCATGTTTTCAAAAGCAGAGCGTAAAAATTCAGTATTTTCCTTGTTCCCGTTATGAGAGTTTCGAAAATATGAACTTTCAGAAACATTTCATTCCACTAATTCAGTAGCAGAAAGGATTTCAACAAAGAAATTATCGATTGTGGTAATAAAAGACATTTTTTCCTGCTGCAGGTGTGAACATTTGACAATTTGTCGCATCCTCGCCTTCCAAGGTCATCATGGAACTTAACGATCTGTCGGCAGAAAGCGATAATGTATAAACTTCCATTATATTCACTTTTCTCTGAGCTCATGTACGCATTAAGCAAGTTATTACCATCGGAAAGATTTATATCTCGCCCGTAAACGCTGTGCTGGCTTGTTAGAGGGCGTAATATTGCATTACCTTCACATGTGGTTGCATCATAAATCACGATATAACGCAGCTGCCTTTGCCTCAGTCGTTGGCTCTCACGTTGCACGCCTCGAGGAGATGTTTGGCTGAACATAAAAAAATGGTTTTCATATACAGAATAGAATTCTATTGGCGATATCCTTTGACCTGAATTTGGTTCCGAGGATTGAAAAAATTCTTATGTTTATATGAAAACGATTTTACATTGTAACAATCTGTTTTGTTGGTTATTCGCGTGGATATTTCACAAGACTGAAAAGATCTAAAAAATATTGCGGACATCATGGAATAAAAGCAGAACTCTTCAATATAAAACACTAAAAATTACAAAAATATGTAAGGTTTGCCTTCGTCCTGCCGACCTATGTGACAGTAAAAATGGGTAAGAAAAATAATAGATCAGTCTACAATATAAAGTGAAGAATGCACGTTCCGTCGAAAAGTTAATGTTTTGAAGGAAAACAATGATTATTTATTTAATAGTTAATTAGTACATAT
This sequence comes from Teleogryllus oceanicus, assembly GCA_964035755.1. NCBI lineage: Eukaryota > Metazoa > Arthropoda > Insecta > Orthoptera > Gryllidae > Teleogryllus > Teleogryllus oceanicus. The sequence continues at coordinate 86,312,926 of CAXIVR010000007.1, read as the reverse complement.
AAATTAAATAACTTGGCATTATGTGGCTAGACTGAAGTCCTATAAGCCTTTACATCAGACCGCATTCTAACCTTTTGAACTCTGGTATTCACCCCAAATGGTCTCTCCATCACATCAAAGCCGCGGAAGAGAGTCCGCAAGACACGGCTGATAAAAAAACCTGAAGGCGGAAAAACCTGCTGTCAGAAGGAGAGTAGCAGATTTTTCTGACCTATCAGTTTTATTCTGACCTATTTATTCAAATCCTGGTGCGGACGTCACGCATTGTCCTTTCAGTCATTGGCGTCCTCAGCTCATAAAATCGATCAGCGTCACCAAAGATTGCACCATCACCTCTTCACTTACTTTTCGGACACCCACTCCCCTTTTGTTCCCTAATGTGCTTATTTAACATGTAACTGTGCTGGTGAGGTCTGTGATACACTATTATATTTTTTAATATAATTTAAATGGTTTTATAAATAATTTCTCAGCGACTGGTGTATTCCTTTCGAATCGTGGAGGAAAGCTTAATTTACTTTTTAAACAAAAACGGAGTTTGAGATAAATAAAGATTGTGGCGTTTATAGCAGAGTCAGGTGTGTTGCGGGTTGCCTGCACGTGTGCTATTTTTTTTTTCTTCACATCATTATCTGCGAAAGATTTGAATTTTTCCTTTCGATATGTCTGACATCGGATAGAGACAGTCGTTAATCATCTCTACGCTTCTGTACCTATTCTTGCTCATTGCAAAGACAAATTACCTAAAAACACTTGCTGTTTTGTAATGAATAATATTTTGCACTTTCAAGTTGTAGAATTCACAATTGATATTGTAACACAGTAACCCACTATTTGTTTTTATAGAATGTTTAATGAAGCATGATGTAGCGCGTATACTAATTTAATGCTAATTTGTTAAATTCAGGATTCTGTTTCAGTGGTTAATAATGGGCCTTATCTTTGAGGTTTGTGTTGAAAATATTTCCTTTATTTCATTCAAATTCTTCACGTAGAGATCCCCTGCGAGTCCAAAATGAATCTAACATAGTGGGATATGCAGGAATGTGCAATCCGATATTGAGAATCGATCCTCAACAAGCGAGTCATTAACGGACCTCGTTTCCTGCAAGGTCAGTTTGCGAACTCATGACTGCTTCATAATGTCTATACCTCTCATCCTGGGAGAATACGTTTTCAATTACTATTACTATTTGTACTATTCGTATACGTACAATTACTCTTACAATTACTATAAAAGTATTCGTAAAGCTATAGAATATCGAAATAGGCTGTCTATTACTCATGATTGAATACAGAAAAGTTCCAAATTTTTGTTTAGAGACAGTCAAAATGATACAATTTTATTTCATATCAAAACATACATCGAATACATAATTTTGGCAACGTTTCGGAGGTTAAGGTTTACCTCCATCATCAGGCCTTACATTATTTGGCCTTACATTAGTTTTATATAGAAGTAGTAACAAACAAGTCATAGGTGTTGGATCAATACAGTGAAAAAACTGTTGGGAAAACGCTTACTAAAACACTCAAAGAAAGATGTGTTGACACCATTCTGTAGTCAAATCTGAAACAAATATTAAAAGGAAGAAGTTATTGGAATAATAAGTCTAATTTTTTTTAATTGGTTATTTAAGGTCGCATCAACATCTAGGTCATTAGCGACCACTATTGGTTGTTAACGGTATGGTATCTATGATGAAATGATATGACGATGATAAGGACGAACACAAATACAATCATGCCCGAGACGGGCTCGAACCCGCGACCCTTCGGTCCGAGATCACTACGACACTACTGCCTTAGCGATCTCTGCCACCGGGCCGACAGGTGTCTAATTTGTTGAACTATTAAAAGATTAAATACACAATTTTGGGTAAAATGTTAAAATGCTAAAATAATGTTAAAATACGAAATAAACAAAAGAGGCAAGTGCACAGAAGAGAAAGTCCAGTACTTACAAATGAGAAATCACTTGGTATCCCGAAGAGAATTATTGCTACTGCTGGTGCGGGAGTTCCGAGTGCGAAGGGCGTAGCGGCAGGAATGTTTTTTTTTATTTTACGTAAAAAAACAGTTAAAAACTGCGTATGACGTGCTATGGGGAAAAGTGAATTGTGTGCATATTTTCAAAATTCTGTGATTCCTACACTAAGTCATATACTACTTAAATTTTGAATTTTTAAAGGAAAAAACAAAAACTCCCATGTAATAAAATCTATTTTCAAGAATAAACAAGCAATAAATTTTGAATCTTTGAAAGGGAGAAAAAAAACTCCCATGTAATAAAATCTATTTTCAAGGATAAATAGCAATAAATTTTGAATTTTGAAAGGGAGAAAAAAAACTCCCATGTTGAGGTTGTGTGTGAGTAATGGGAGGGGGGAAGAGTGGAAAGAAGGGATGGGGGAGGGGAGGATGGGTGGGGGGTTGTGAGAAGAAACGGGAGAAAGGCTACGTAAAAAATATGGACATGGAAGATTCTTTGGATCTAACGAAGGAGGTTGAATTCGAAGCAATGAAATCACATTGGAGGCATCAGGTTGCTCGGTGAGGTTCTCTTTAGGAACTTTCGTAAAACTATTCGTATACAATTACTATACAAAGTTGACAAGGTATATGAATGCTCTCCGAGAACATTTGGCTCAGCGTGTAAGCCCCGTGCGACAACTTATCAGCAGTATATCGTTTTCCCAATAAAAATAATGTAAGATTTTACTGTAATCTTAAAACATTGGGGATCTTATTTGAAGACTACTATTTTGTTCCTGGTGTAAACGTCTGTGCGTCCTCGTTCTAACAAAAAAACAAAAATAATTTTAACTCAGTAAGCTAACGTCTTCAATAGTATTTTACCAGTCAGTTACAAAGAAAAGAAAATATTAAGTTAACTTTTACAAAATAAAATGAAAAATTGTGAAATAAAATAATGAAGTATAATGAACCCATGAAATAAAAATTTATTTAGAAGATTTATTATTATTATTTTGACCACATCGTCCTTCATACTGTATACACACCTGCTGGAACACTTAGGGAATAGAGCAACAGGATGTAATGAATACAAAAATGATGTAAGAATTTTATATGAACCTCCGTGTCAAGCACAAGGTGTAGAAAACAGGTTGTGGAATTCTTGCTTCTCGGAGAGAGAGAAAAAGATGGCAAACAACCGGACGACAAAGAAAAAAAACACATAGGGAGTAAGTCCTGTCACCTCTTACAAGCGGTGTCGCGGTCATTTTTTCTCGTTAACTTAAGAACCAGCGTACAAAAGTCTTTTAGTCCTCTTTTCTCTCTTCTTATCTGCGCCGTAACAGCATAACACGTAGTCCTTTTCCTTTATCAAGGGTTGACGCTAATGGAGACGCGGAGAGCTTATCTCGAGCGCCAAGGCGTACGTTTAAGTCCAGAAGGAGCTCTGCATTCACTCCTAGCTGTGACCGCTCTACCTTTTCACTATATTCTCTAAAAAGCCTACAGCGGGTCACTCAAGTAACCGAATAGACTTGACCTGTGACTTGTTACGACAATGTCACACTAAAAATTAGGAATGGTTTTATATGTTCTAACTGCCTTACAGGAGTGGCTTCGTCTTTTAACCTGCTTTTGTAATAAAAGAAACTTAGGCAAGTTAATCTTTTAACTATGAACAGCGTTCTAGATATATATTCTGTTAAATACTTAATGTAATTTTATCTAGCATTTACACATTGCATTGAAAAATTTTATCACTTGCTCTACCTTAAGCAATTACGTGATTACCTAGCAACTGCAGTTGCATTTTAACACTTCCATAAACACTTTACATAAAATTATATTACTCTTCACTTCACAAAAAACACAATAAAGTATCTGTACCCATGACAATAATACATGGAAACACAAAGTACTGAAAAAGAATCACATACCCTTTACATGCACCTTCAAAGATATTGTCACTTGAATAGTGAATGAAATATGTACAAGACGTTGTTTTACTTTCACATAGATTATTACTCTAAACAATTTAACCAGCAAAAATGTCGTTATGCAATGAACGTACGATTAATAATAACTCTTTACTAATTATTGGTTTTGAACAATTGGAAATCGATTAAAAATAAATTGAAAACACACACTAAAAGAACAAATATTATCGATAATATAAAAATGAAATAAATAGGTTTTTACAATTTTTTAGGAATTGGTTTTTTAATATTGTAAAATGATTACGTTTAAATTATTTTAATATAATTACTCGACTATCTCTGTAAATGTATCTGTCTGTAAATGAGGGAATTCCATCTCTGTAGAATAATTCTTCTTTAAAGTTTTTTTATAAAATTTCTAGTGACGTTTTCTAACTCGCAACACGTCGTCTCGAAGAAATATTTCCACAGCTTGGAGCGGCGACGGCGATCCAGATCCTTTCAAGATCGTGGCAACCCCTTTGCTTTGCTCTGGTGAATCGCTACCCCAGTCCTTCGAATTTTATACAACATGACTGCAATATCTCCGCGTAATGAATTTCTTATGTGGTAAGCCAAGACGAAAGACAAAAAAAAAGCTGGAAATAGAAAGAAACATTTCCTATAGCACATGGTTTCTATTTCAGTATACGTACTTGAACGTTGAAATATATTATTTCCTCGTTGATAGAAAAATAGTATATTTCTGCGTAATGCGTTCACGTGAATTTATCAGAATATTCATTATTTAAAATTCTCAATTCTCTATATATGGTATCGTTATTTTAACATGATGAGACGAATTACCTTTTTCAAGCGACACACGTTTCAGCTTTTTCGTCAAAATAGGACGAATTCTCCTCTCCGTCCAGCACGAACAATTCCGGTGTGTCCAGATCGGCGGTCGGCAGCACAAGAGAAAGCTTTTCGTAGCGGTGCTTTGCGCTAGTGCTGATATTTTCGAGGGTGATTTTTGATTGGTTGTCACTCCATTCTACGCGAGTGCGTTTAGAAACTTTTATAAATTCTCGCAAGGGATACCCTTTACTGCTGGCGCGATCTCTTGCAATTCGGTAACACTATATTTGCAACTTGTCGTGTCTTGACGTTCTCGGGTGCTTCTCAAAAATCAATGCAAACGACATATGGGCGGTTACAAGCGTTGAAGCGGAGTACAGAGAAAATTATGTAATTCTGCGAAAATCTTTTTCTAGATGTTAACGGAAATAAAGGGTTCGGGGTTTCCTAATACCGAAAAAATTGTTGTTTTTTTTTTCAAAAGGTCCAACTATCTGACCGTTTTCCGTCAGTCCTTCTAATCGTCTGTCCATCCGTCCGTGTGTCTGCCTGCCTGCCTTCCTTTCTCTGAAGATCTACGGAAATTTAACTGGTACGAGAACGTCTGCGCCATTTTGAAGCACCACTAGTTTTAAACCGACAGTGGGCGCGCCTTTTTCGTAACGATTTGGGGCGAATTAAAATAACATGAAGACAGTAAATAACAATTTTTGAGTCCCTCGGATCTTTTTATGATTAGTTAGTTAATTTTGTTCTAAAATGATGAAAAATCAGTGACATTCATTGATTTCCTTTACAGTCAGGATTTTTATTTTATTCGATTTTAGACCTTTTTCTAGATTTTTGTCTTAATTTTGTACCAAATGATCAATAAGTTTTTTGTTCAGCCTACATACCCTTTATACTAAACTACAGATAATCTTTATACTAAAAAAGTTCAGTGGAAATGTCGCGGCATGAAAAACTCGCTTTTATAACCCTTTTCTATTAAGATTTAATTTTTTTTTTTTTTTTTACTTTTCCCGGCAAAAGTATAGGTTTATTCTTGGTTAAAACGCATAAGGAAAAGTGATATAATTTTAACTGACGAAAATGAATTTATGTTGAAAACAAATATATCATACGAACATAATATTGTACTTTTCCCGGCAAAAGTATAGGTTTATTCTTGGTTAAAACGCATAAGTAAAACCTGTATGTTAGGAAAGATGTTCGCTCGTTTTCTGAATCACATCCCAACATTTAAATGAGGTTGTTAATTTTCACATTGAATAATTGAATTTGTTTCATGAAAAATGTAAATACTTCTTCGTATTAGTTCAGTGGATAGATTGTCTCAACATCGTTTCCATGTTGATCGAATGATACATTTTAACGATTATTAATATTGTATTTATTTGAATATACATTTATCATAAATGAATAAATATAAATGAATAATATATAATGAATAAATTGATAAATACTCTTCATTCTACGATATTCAGTATTACTAGCTCTTGATGTTGTCTACAAATAATTAAACCAATGTTATGAAGGGTATTACTTCTACTGATATTATTAATATTGTTATTTCTACTGTTGCCCTGCTATGCTCATACATTCTCTCAATGTTAACACTAATGTATCAATTTTACTTTCAATTTAATCATAGGTTTTGAAACATACCCGACGTTGACTGGCGCCAATTTGAAATATAATTATTACTGCTAAATGTAATTTGGGCGCCAGGAAAAGGTTACACTTGAAACCTAATGATTCCTACGTAATTTAAATATCTCTCCTTCCAAAATTATGTAGTGCTAGCTCAGTTAATTGGGGTTCGAAGGTCATAATTATTGCTACTTACTCTGCAACCAAATTATTCAATCTGCCAAACATACGGAGTGGCGAGGAATCTGAAAATCTTATTAAAATGCTGGATTGCACTTAACAAATCAAACTTTATTATAATGATAATCAAAAATGAATTATTCTTTGGTCATGACCTGTTTTCTCTGTATTACAATAATTTTAAACCTTGTTATTCATTCCTGGGTCTTCACGCGCTCTCCACTTCGTTCGATGGCGCCCGGTAGTATCTGTTCCGTCAACGCAGCAGAATCTTCCTTGTGGATAAAGTCCTCGCCTAATGTCCGTGATTCTCCCGGCGATACTATTATAATCCGTGACCCCTCACTTGCGTCTCCGATGGGCGTCTAGACACGAATTTTCCTACAAGAACGCTCTATCCTTATATGAAAAACGATAATTAATTTAAACAACTGTCAAATACAGTCTTTCCTCAATCTAGGAAAATATATCACGAGCCGACCCGCTAATCATCGCATTGCTCTAGCGAATCAATGTTCTTCTAAAAATTCCGAAGCATCCGAATCCTATATCTTTTTCTTTTGTCTCTCAAAACAATGCTTCTTCCGCCTCTGCTCTGTCATTTCAACCTAACGAAAATGATCCTTAACGCCGGTTGTTTATTTGTCACATAGTGACCCCCTCGCGATCGTCTATTGACATCCCTATATTCTACGTCAAATAAAATGACATTTCCATTATAAAAATGGTTCGTCATTTTGGTATATCACAGTTTCGATATACAACCTTTTACTCCTTACCTGTTGCATGTGGACGTGTAATTCTCTACTGAATCACAATTCCTGGAAGTTATATTGAATAAAACCAATTATTGAATTGATTTGGCAACTAAAATTCAGTCATTCTCAACAATAACAATTTTACATATATTAAAAAACCTTTTAATATAGTTCGTAAGCTTACTACAATGTCTTCTCAGGTGACTTCTCGGTTGAATCAGAATGTTGTCTTTGGAATGTCCTTGATATCCCTATTGTCGCGTTTTTGTCTACCGTTAGAATAAATTAAACATGTTCCGGAATGCCCTCAACGATTTGGTATTTAATAGAATTTAATAGTTTCCGTAAAATCAATACGCGGTAGCGACTTTCTCTAGCTGTGCTTCGTATGAAACACCGAAGCGCGACTATCTTCAGCCACTTATCGAAAATTCCTCCCATCTACAACGCTATCCTAATATACGAGTACATAACCCAAAACACGGAGTCTATTTGAATTCAAATCTCCAACTACATTAATAATAATTACAATTATAATTCAATACTAATATTTTTACACACTACCAAGCTATCAGACTAATCATGAATTCCCGCCTCTCTATCATTTAAATAATCCCCAGCCAATGCTGAAAAACTATTCGAACCTCACCGATTGCTTACGTGTGAACGCCTCAACAGCTTCCGAGAGTGATTCTTTACGTCTTATTACAAGATCAGAGCTTTCAATGCCCTCTCCACACTTTTTGCATACAGTTCCATTATCATTAACTCTGAATGTCGATTTTAGCATTCAAATTAAACCTGACGTTTTTGGCTTCTCACAAAATGGAATAAAAATTAATAAATTTTAAAATAATAATAATAATAATAATAATAATAATAATAATAATAATAATAATAATAATAATAATAATAATTTACGTCAAATTGGTATATAACAATGGTTTCAAAGAACAGACTAGATTACTTGATTGTATTATAATACACAAGTTGTTAAGTTAATTTTGTTATAACACACTATCTAATAGAACTGTTTAGTACAAAAATGTTATAAATATGCTGTACGAACAAAATATAAGATGTGGATACACTAATCATGGCTTTGGACTTGGGAATAAATAAGTTAACGTGGATTTGCCATGCTTTTGTACTCTGGTTAACTTTCAGGAAGAAGTCACCACATATAGTCTCCCATCATATTTGTTGATTGCTTGCCTTTGTATCTGGATTCCATTACCCTGTTCTTTTTGTTCTTCGGAGTAATGTCCCATATTATTATAAAAAAATAGGTTTATAAAAGTGAGTTTTTCTTGCCGTGTCATTTTTTCTTAACCTTTTTTATTATAAAGCGTAACTGTCAAACGTATGCAGGCTACACACATTTATTCATTATTTTGACCAAAATTAACGCAAAATATCTAGAAAAGGACTTAAGTTAATAATATCTAAATACTGGCAGCGAAAACAAATTAGGGACTTCACGTCGTTGATTTCCCTTCATTTTAGAACAAAAGAAGCATCTAATCATAAAAAGATTCCGAGTCACAAAATCGTTTTGAACAGTGTAATACACGGTTTTGTTTCTTTAATAAATACTTTTTCAATTTAAAGTTCATATCAAGAGTTTAGAACCAACAAGTGATTTACTAATTTATAAGAAATGTTTTTTCAAACACCCTTTACAGATGGTCATGGATTTAATGAACATATACTAGCTTCACATATTAAGCAGAATGTTGTTTTTCTGTTGTTTCTTTTGTCACATTTAGGTAAGAAATTTTTCTGTAGCAAGGAAACATTTTAAAATATTAAAAATATAATATAATGAAATTGTTTTTCAATGTGATTCATAACAATAAATTATCATAATATAAGTGTATTCGTGAACTTAATAGTTTCATCCAAGTTTATTTTATTTTTCAATAAACAGTAACAAACTTGGAGAGGCCCCTTCGCAACAGAGGAAACTAAAATAAAAGCGCAAATTGGTTTAATGCATATGTACTACAGTCAATGAAATAACTTAAATAAGACTTAACATGGTGTATGTTTGAAAGTAGAATCGCTTACTGTTCCCCTTGATCGGTAACTGCTGTGAACTGCGTGGCAAGGAGCAATACCAAAGGAAGGCGCGGAGTTACTCGGTGACCTCAAGCCGCGTCATGTTTCCTTTGCGTCGATATTTCTCGGAAAGAACAGGAACGTGTTGAGAGATAAGCGAACAGTTACGTGTATAAAGCTTTTCTCAAATGACATTGAGAAGCTTTAAATATTATAAACGTCTGTAAGTGGACTCCGAAACAGTGCTGGGGCGACTCAGGCACCCCGCGTGCCAATTCTCAGGTTGAAATGAATTGAATTGAATTTGCCTTATTTTACGTGGCGAGATTCAGGCCATGAGGCTTGCTCTTCCTTCTGACCACGCAAATTCCGTTACACTTATTTCACCAATCATGGGAGAAAGAAGGTAAACACTTGGGCGACGAAACAGGCGATTTGAATTTAGCTCAGAGGCGTCATTTAGGCTTGAGGATCTTATACATGCAGTAAATGTACTAACATGGGACAGCCAGCTTTACTTCCCCTCCGAAGGAAGGCGTACGAAGGATTTTTTCGCCCTTAAAAATCCACGGCTTCGATCGGGTTTGAACTGGGGTATAGCAGTCCGATACGCTAACCACTACACCATCGCCGCCGCCAAATTCTCAGGTTGAAATGAATTTTCAAGCCCTCTGTGAGCCGTTAAAATGCGCACTTTCACTAAAATTACATAGTCAAAATTATTTTGAAAAGTTTTGCCATTTTTTCACAAAAGTGCATTTTAGTTTGCTTAATTACAATGTGTGATTAGGCTCAATCCCATCCCAGTTAGTACTATTCACTTTCTCCTCGACTTTTTACGACAGATTGCGAGTGAGTACTTTCTTAATGTGTTGCATGGCTTGTGTTTTGCCCATGCCCTCACTAATATCCGGTTTGAAGTAGAATAGAATTGAACAAGCAAAACGAAACAACGTAAGAACCCACAAATCCAAACACAGGCGCACTTTAACAAACATATCACATCTAAAAATGTATGTTCAAATGTTACATTTGTACATGTGTTCAAATAAAGCTTATTTTTATGTTTTTTGATTCAATGAAAATCGTCCATAATTTCAAATCCTGTTAAAATATTGCTCTAATTTCACTAAAATAAAACAGATTTGAAATTCATTTTTTAGCTAAAATGTGTTTCTTTTGGTTATAAAACCGAGGTTGAGAAAGGGATGAATTCAGTTTTCACCTACATTATAACGAGGTCCCATTCTTCTTCCTAAGCGAAAAATCATCCGCTTCGGAATAGTGGAAGTTATCATTTGAATTTGACCCATTCTTTCGTATTATAATAGGGTCGGTTTATTTATGTAGATAATTTTTAAATGGACATAGAGAATTTCAAGGCGTTATATTTCAAGGAAAGAAGTACATTTCTTGGATTCAGGGATTTTGTTAAAAAATTATAATTACATGAACTTTTTCAATCTACATGTTTAATACGAAATGAAACGATCAAACAATTATCGGGTTTTTGCGTAAAAGCAAGTTCTGATAGTTTTGAATACTATCTCAATACATGAATAATACACAAAGACAACTATTATGGGACCTTCTTAGACATGTGAGAAAGTAGGACTCGATTGATGTGTTCCTGTGAGCTATAAAATGTAATGCAGAATAATATGTTAAAATGAGATCTTTGTTTCAACGTAAGATCTATTAAATAATTCAGTGACGAATGAAGATAATTTTAAATGTGATAAAATGAACTAATAAACTATAAGTATTTCCTCTCTTTACATTAAAAGAAACTGAAAGTTAAGTTAGCTACGTGTCTGAGACACACGTATTCTTTATAAAATTTGAGATGTAGGTGACGACATCGAGATATTAAGCTAGTATTTACAATCATTTCAAAACGTTTTAACTCCAGCACAAATAAGAATTATAATCACGTATAGAATTACAAATCCTTTCTATGCCTCCCTCTCCTGGCGAAAAGTAAGACAGCGAAGATGGGGCCACGTGACGTCGGCCGGCCTCTTACGGGAAGCGAATTTTGATTGGACGGCGGTGGCGGCGGCGGCACGCCACCTGCAGGCGGGTGCAAGCGAGCGTGGCGGCGGCGGAATTGGGCAAATGTTTGCTAATGTCCCGCCACGCGCAGGCCTTTCCTTCATCGCCCCTCCCCCGCCTCCGCCACCGCCTCCTGTAATCCACGGGCCAGCGCTTTCACATGTCTTACGCGGGAGCCCCGGAAGCCCAGAGTAAATATTCCGGGAAGGCCCTCGCGAAATACGCACTCCTTGGACTCGGCGGGTAGAAGATGGAACTCCCCTTTTGTCTGTGTACACAGGACGCCGGAGCGGGGCCCCCGGACTTAACAGGAACTGTCCGAACAAACACTGCGAAGAGATTCTGAAGAGAAATATTGAATCACGCTCTCCTGCCTTACTCCATTTCCTAAGCCTTCTACATACACGCGGCGGCAGCGGGGGGCGGGCCCGGTGGAGGCGGTGGCTGTTGGCTTAGGGGCGCTTCGATGGTCTCGGAAGAGCTTCCAGACGGCGGCTGCACTAGCGCGCCGCGCGGCCGCCCCGCGAAACGAAATTTCGCGTGGGTGGGTGGGTGGTGGGGAGCGCGCACACTGCACTACCCAACGGGGTGGAAACAGCGCCGGCAAACTTCGCGACAATTGCTTCTAGTAATTTTTCGAGAGCAAATACGTGTTGCCACGAGTCTAATAAAATCTAGGTCAGGCACGCGACAACTTGGCAGAATATTAGCAGAACAAAGAGAAAGCACCACCAGAAATTGTTTTTAAAAAATAGCATTACCTGAGTTTTTTTCAGCGTGACACAATCGCGATTTGTCCCAAATACACATCAAAACTGTACAATGTATACATGTGTTATGTTCAAAAATATAACATTTGCAGGTCAATACTTGAATTTAGTGGAATTTCACGGAGAACATGCTCACACAATATTACTTAATATATTTTAGGGATTTTTCAACAGCTAACGTTTTTTTAGACTTACGAGTAATTAGTAGATAATCCTGATAGAGATCAGGTGAAGGAGAAAAGGTCGAATGAGGCAGAGGAAACGATAGAACTCTGAGAAAACCTCCCGAGGTCTAGCTTTGCCAGCCACAAATTTTACACGAATTGGCTAGGGATCAAACCCCGGTCCCAGCGGTTAAATGCTAATGAACCCGACTTGCTTCCAATCCATCAGTTGGAACAATATACATTCCGTAAGAAAATCTCTTGATACGTTTATATTTATCATGCTACTGAGTAGATAAGTGCAGAAAATTGACTCCAAATATTTGTAATCTGTAGTCACGATTGGTAGAAAAACTGAGGCAAACTTACGCGATCGAACATTTTTATCTTTTACAGTTATTTTCATGTTTCTAGTATTTATCCATGATGAAAGTGAATCACATTGTTCCTATTACGTTATCATTGCGTTTTCCGTCTTAAACCTTACACATCCAGCCATAATATTTATGATACTCGTAATACCGTCCAAAAATATTAATAAGCAAATTGCCAAAATCCACTGATGAAGTGCACAACTCTACTCGAGTGTCCAAAATTAGACCACAGTGTCTAATGTTCAAGACATTTGCTCGCTCGCCGAATACTCTGCCTCTCTTTTTCCCTTTTTTTCTTTTTCAAATCTGAGACTCCCTTTTCGAATCTCGTCATGAACAGGCCCGCGGCACGAACTGCACCAGGCAAATGTCTGCAGCAGGCTGAACTCCCTGGCAAGCGAATGATCAGCTGCCACGAAACATCCGCACGGGCTGAATGCGTAAGCCTTTTTTTTTACTCTCTCTCTCTTCGCCTCTCCGATTGACCTAAGCAGACGCAACCTAGCGTGAATGCCTCAGCAAAGGGGAGCCGAAGCCCGCGGCTCCGTTGGCAGGGCGTATGGCTCGAGGTGCGTCGCTCGAATCAGAAAGAGTTTAGGCGCCGTAACGAGCGTGGTTGCCGCCCCCGCTGCTCCAGCCCCAGCGGTCCCGCCGGCCCTGCAGCCCCCGCTGTGTCGGCCGCCCCCTGTCCTCACCCCAATTCACGCTGCCTCATCTCCTTCCGCCCCTTCTACTACTCTCGCGGCTCCGGTGCCCTTGATGCCACCATTGCCTCCGCAGTCCCCACAGCCCCCTCCACCCTCACCAACTCCACCCCCCCCCACCTCCACCTCTCCCCCCACCGGCATCTTCACCTTTGCTGCCCATACCCCTCGCCGCTTCCCTCCTCCCCCCCCCCCCCCCCCCCCTCCCCCTCCTGTTCCGCCACCCCCACCACCCCCCACACCCGTCGCACCCTCCTGCTCCGGCCACCTCCATCACCACCCCCCACCTGCCGCACCCTCCTGCTCCGGCCACCTCCATCACCACCACCCACACCTGCCGCACCCTCCTGTTCTGGCCACCTCCATCACCACCACCCCACACCTGCCGCACCCTCCTGTTCCGGCCACCTCCATCACCACCACCCACACCTGCCGCACCCTCCTGCTCCGGACACCTCCATCACCACCACCCACACCTGCCATACCCCCCTGCTCTGGCCACCTCCATCACCACCACCCACACCTGCCGCACCCTCCTGCTCCGGCCACCTCCATCACCACCACCCACACCTGCCGCACCCTCCTGTTCCGGCCACCTCCATCACCACCACCCACACCTGCCGCACCCTCCTGTTCTGGCCACCTCCATCACCACCACCCACACCTGCCGCACCCCCTTGCTCCGGCCACCTCCATCACCACCACCCACACCTGCCGCACCCTCCTGCTCCGGCCACCTCCATCACCACCACCCACACCTGCCGCACCCTCCTGTTCCGGCCACCTCCATCACCACCACCCACACCTGCCGCACCCCCTGCTCCGGCCACCTCCATCACCACCACCCACACCTGCCGCACCCTCCTGTTCCGGCCACCTCTATCACCACCACCCACACCTGCCGCACCCTCCTGTTCTGGCCACCTCCATCACCACCACCCACACCTGCAATACCCTCCTGCTCCGGCCACCTCCATCACCACCACCCACACCTGCCGCACCCTCCTGTTCCGGCCACCTCCATCACCACCACCCACACCTGCCGCACCCTCCTGCTCCGGCCACCTCCATCACCACCACCCACACCTGCCGCACCCTCCTGTTCCGGCCACCTCCATCACCACCACCCTCGCCTGCCGCACCCCCTTGCTCCGGCCACCTCCATCACCACCACCCACACCTGCCGCACCCTCCTGCTCCGGCCACCTCCATCACCACCACCCACACCTGCCGCACCCTCCTGTTCCGGGCCCCCTCCATCACCACCACCCTCACCTGCCGCACCCTCTGCTCCGGCCACCTCCATCACCACCACCCACACCTGCCGCACCCTCCTGCTCCGGCCACCTCCATCACCACCACCCACACCTGCCGCACCCTCCTGTTCCGGCCACCTCCATCACCACCACCCACACCTGCCGCACCCTCCTGTTCTGGCCGCCGCCGCCCACGTTACCTCTACGCACTCGTCCTCGCCCGCGTTCGAGCCCACCCTCCCTTGCTGCTGCCCAGTGCCTCGGTCCCCGCCTCGCCCCCGCCCTTCCCCCCCCAAGGAATCCCCGCCCCCCCCTTTTTTGCCCACGTTACCTAAAACGCGGATAAAGGGAACATATTTTTCAAAGCGAAACCCGCCGACGAGGTGGGGCATCGGGTGCAATGTTGTCTCGATGCGCGTTCTCCTCGTAGAGTTTAGAGCAGTTCTTTCTGCTCGCGGGTAAATTTCGAGAGGGCACATTTCGTAGGGAAGAGACTTGCTGTTTTGATAATAATTGTTTCGTTTTAGTGTAATTAGCTAGTTTTGGTGGCGGAAGGACTTCGTTCGCATAAATTGTAGAGACGAAGTCTATGAGTTTGAATACCCAATAAAAGAGAGATTTTATAGAGATTGTATCATCATTCGGTTTTTGCATTATCACGTGATCTATTCAAATCGTCAGCCCATACTTATTTTACATAATTTCATAATCAAAATTTCTCATATTTCAAAATCCTTTCCATCACAACTATAACCTTTCTTACAGTGAAACGCAAATGCACAAATACGTAGCAGAAAAGCAAAATGTACTTGTATGTGGTCATTTGTCTAGGAAAAGGGAGGACATCAAGGAATACGACTTTCGCCTTTGTCTAAGTTCAAAATTGAGAATAACTGCCATTGTATCACAATAATAGTTTATGATATCGTAGGCTTCGGCGGCCAGAGTTATGATCTGGGCTGTCCGGGTAGCGCTGCGTCGAAGGCTTCGTATTAAGGGTGTAGTCACTACAGATCACAATAATAATTTGTTTCTACTGCACTGGTTGTTTTCAAAAAGTTATTGGTTAAAATTCTATTTATGTTTACCATTAAATTAGCTTTATTTACCTACTCCATTTAATGTTTAAACTAGTTCCGAGTGTGTGTTTTATTGGATTGGCTTTCATGTTTAGCACAATCAAGAGTGCTCATAATGCATTTGAACAATATTTTTGCAGGATATTTAGTTGAATCCTCAAACATCAGTGTTGGAGATTATTTCAACATTACAGAGATACATTGAAACAACTCATGGGGATGATTCAATCGTAGTTATCTTGATATCTTAATTTTTATCAACCTGAATCAACCACACAGGAAAATATTCGCCAAGATGTTTGCGGTTAAAAAATAGATTTCGATTACAATTTACAACCTCCATCCCAATAAATGAATGATATACGAACTTCTCTGAATTACTGACATGTCTTTTAGCGACTAATGCATCTTAAACAAAACAGTACCAATATATAACTGGTACTGTGCGGTGAAAACACAATAATATTTAGTATTGTTAAATTTCAAAAGAATTCACAGAGAAGAAAAGAAAAGGGGGTAAAACGTTTTTTATTGAAGTGAGGTACATCAAAACGTGAGGAAGTGTGACACTAAGTAAGTAGATCCTAGGACTCGAGTCCCGAAGGAAGATTTTCGACACTAGCTACGTACTTTGATCGGATTCACCCATTTTTTGGAGTAAAATACTTGCCGCCGGCAGCTTAGATTTTTTTTTTTTAATTTCTCAAATTAGGCATTTGCCAATGCCGAAACAATACCCTGACAAACGGATCATGCCCCACTCACGATCTTTCCTCCTTCCTCCTTGTCGTATCCTCTCCCCTCACACTCACCCACCCACCCACGCACACACATACACACACACACACACACACATGTTTTATTTATTTATTTTACGTCAAAAAAAACAGTTAAAAACTGCGTATGACGTGCTATGGGGAAAAGTGAATTGTGTGCACATTTTCAAAATTCTGTGATCCCTACACTAAGTCATATACTACTTAAATTTTGAATTTGGAGGAAAAAAAAAACTCCCATGTAGTAAAATCTATTTTCAAAATAAATAAGCAATAAATTTTGAATTTTGAAAGGGAGAAAAAAACACCCATGTATAAAATCTATTTTCAAATAAATAAGCAATAAATTTTGAATTTTGAAAGGGAGAAAAAAAAACTCCCATGTAGTAAAATCTATTTTC
Organism: Teleogryllus oceanicus; assembly: GCA_964035755.1. NCBI lineage: Eukaryota > Metazoa > Arthropoda > Insecta > Orthoptera > Gryllidae > Teleogryllus > Teleogryllus oceanicus. Next base: position 86,295,944 of record CAXIVR010000007.1, on the reverse strand, counting down.
AAAATAAATAAGCAATAAATTTTGAATTTTGAAAGGGAGAAAAAAACAAAAACTCCCATGTAATAAAATCTATTTTCAAGGATAAATAAGCAATAAATATTCGCTCTTATTAATTCCTGCCGCGACAACATGGAAACGTTAATTTGAATTATTGTATTTCCCACTGAATTCTAGAAGACGTGCACAGAAAATGAAGTTACATTTATGTCCAGAAGCAAAACAAGGGGCCATCTCAGCATTTGCTCAATGGATCAGGGAAACTGGACGAAAAACCTGATCGGGATGTTTACAAGCACAACACAACCACACGTGTCAGAAGCTGTGTTCTGTAATGTCAGTGGCTCAGATTTTGTTCTGCTGGGGCGGTGCCTTCCAGAAGCATAGCTGGAAGAAGCAATCTCAGCAAACCTACGTTTAGATGGGCGCCGGAATTCAGGAGCCAGCAGGGGAGAAACACAGTCATCTATGCGGAATATAAAGTGCTCCACACTTACGGTACTAATAATGCAATTTATGTGTCCGTAATTAAAACTAACTCACTCGCATATTTTTTCTTAATAATTGAAAGTAACTTAATATTAGTTTAATTTAATTGTACAGTTAATAGGTATGCACTTGGTATGTGTAACAATATTTTCCCTGAACTCTAAGCAATGTTCTTAATTTTGGTTCTTTCTTCTTCATTAATTTAATTTTTTTTCCATTCATCATTCATACTTTTTTTTACATCATACACATACCCATTCATTCAACCGAATTCAGCCGCTGTCGGGAAGAGAATTCTAGGAGGCAGCTGCTCTGATCGGTAGTTTTCCGTGGTTTCTCCGATCGACACCCAGCGAATGGCGGATCAGAATCATACCAAACGAACCGCGCACGATCTTTCCTTCCTCTTCCTTGTCATATCCGCTTCCTATACTAAACTTGCATGTACTACGTGACATGTTGGAAGACCAGTCGAGAGCTTGGAGCATGTCCCTGCTGGAGTAGTGCCATGTTGGTGGGGGATACCTGATTCGAAAACTCCCTCTCAACTTGACGGGTATATCGGCGCCGCATCTCGCCATCCAGCAAGAGAAAACCACCGCCACGTCCCGCGATGAAAAGAAATCATTACACTTACAAAACTAATGACTTCAGTGGTTGACGCGTCCGGAATCACCAATCGATTACCGGGAGCGGTGGCTCAGTGCATCAACTGATGTCACTGCAGCGCCTCTGACCTGGAGGTCCTGGGTTCGAGTCCCGACGGCGGCACTAGCTTTTCAGTTAGGTCGAATTCAGTGGCTATCTGGAGGAGAATTCTAGCAGCCGTCTGAGTACATAGTTTTTCGTGGTTTCTTCGATCAACACAAGGCGAATGCCGGTACAGTACCCTAATAAATGGGCCACGGACCGCGCGCGATCTTTGCTTCCTCTTCCCCGTAGTATCATCACCCCCTTTCCCTAACCTGCACTACACTACCACACATGCCGGAAGACTGATCGTGGACTTAGAGCTTGTCCCGTCTGAGGAGGTGCCCCGATATAGGAGACACCTGGTTGGGGAAAACTCCGTTAGCCGACGCCAGATCTCGCCATCGAGCGGGGGAAGACCACCGCCACCTCCGAAGCAAAAATGCACTACACTTACGGGAATACGTATCATAGTAGTTGACGCGCCCGGAATCACTAACAATCAATCAATCAAGTTAATCGGTTGAAACTCCCACTCCGATAATAACAGTGGCTCCTTGGAGGCGCGACTTACAGCGTGGTGTAGGGATGTGCCCTTAACAGCTAAACTGTTATTTTTTAACCGTTAACGTTTCGTAACTGTTACGCAAAATAACAGTTATTACTTTTATCCTGTTATTGGCTGTTATCGGTTGAAATTCATAGAACTGCAATACACTGGGCCTAATCCGAACTACTACAAGCTTTTGTGGCAACCGTTTTGTACGATAACGGCTTCACTGCAGCTAATCAATCATGATTTGCCAGTGTTCAAATTATAGATTCATTAATACATAATTCATCATTATTACACACCATGTACCACAATATTTTTATATTTTATTGTGTACACTACAATAAAAAGTTTGTCCTTTAAATTAATCCTTTAAGTTTGTCTTTAATATGCTTGTTGACTTATTTCTGTCCCATTGCTGCTTATGTGAGATCAACTAATATTTCCCTAGGTCCGATAAAATAAAATCAGTTACGGTCAAATAACTCGCATTATAATACTTGATATTCGACAGTCATTAACACTTCAGCTATACGTAAGCAAAAACACTGTTTCTTCTCATTATGTTTGGCACTCGTCACTTCACTATGCGCGAGTTGCATATTTGATAGAATATTTGCAATCTAAACCAGAATCACTTTTATTTTAGTAATATTCTATACACGTTTGCTACACATTACATGAATTACTCCTTGGCAGTTCATCCAGTCTCTCTTCTTATCAGCTGCTTCTGTCCAAACATGTTTGGGAAAGTAGTGCAAGCAAGCGCCGTGAGGTAGCTGCACAAGCTTTACGATGCTACCACCGTTATTCGTTTTGCGTGGTTTAACTCCTGGCAGTCGCCACAACTGATTTAACTCTTAGCAGTTGGTTATGTTAGGTTGCTAGGCATTGATATGTTATTTTTCAACTGTTATTAATAACAGTTTTTATTAGTCAACTGTTATTGTGATAACAGTTATTGAAGAAAAGCTGTTAAGCCCATCTCTAGTGTGGTGTCGCCGCCGCCGCCGCCGCCGCCGCCGCCAGGTCCCAAGCGGAGAACGCGGCCATTGGGGCGTGCGTCCCCTGAAGGCTCGCCCCTCGCCGTGCTTTTGTTTGCGCCGCTTCGCCTTCTTTACGCGCCGAGGCCCCGCCCAAGCGTTTCTCAATAGCCCGCGCTAAAATATGATCCGGTGGCGGCGCATCGAGCGGGCCCTCCCCTCCCCTGCCCGTCTGCCTGGGCGCTCACGCACTTGCCCCGCTTCCTACCCCTCCCTGCGTTTCTCCCCGTTCGTTAACCCTGTTCTGCTCAGGCGTGGATTAAAACGTACGGGGATGAAGCGTGCTTCGAGCCGCTGCTGGATTGGGGTCCTCAGTAATAGTTTCAATAAAATTGTATTTTGTTTCGGTAAGAGGTACCGGCTCAAGGGGATCAATGTCACTGCAGTGTCGGAAAGCCTCAGGGCGTGGTCTGTTTACGGAAGGTCGTAGGGTTTGAGTCCCATGGTACTGTTTTTGACCAGTGGTGAATTATCCGATACACCGCGTATATCGCCGGTATACCTAGTAATTCGAAGGGTGTAAGAAATATTTCATAGGTTTTGTAATCCTCTAAAAAGGTCATCTTCGTCAGTATATAATTTTTATTTAGATAGCCGGCTTTCGACGGCTTTGCCTTCATCACCAGTCTACAAGGTACAGAAAAATATAAATAAATTATAAATAAAATACAATATAGAGTAGAAAATTAAATTACAATTAATAGATACAATGAAATTTTAGTTAAAAATTATTTCTTCTCGTAAGAACGTCAACAACACCAAATCAGAATTCCCACAATCCTCTAAAACGTTGTTGAGATTTTGAAAGCTGTAAAACAGGTGCGTAAATATTACACTGTTTTGCTGTCGACAGCCAGTCAGTCTTCCGCATCTGTAAGCGCTGTGAAGTCCATTAGAGTGAGAAGTTTCCACAGTTCTTAATGCTGTTCAGGGAATTCGCTAGCGCAGGCGAAAGCACCGCTCGCCAGCCGCGATAACCTTGGGCTCCTCATGTTTCAATGGCGGGGAGAGGGGAGGATGATCTTCTGGACTGTCGGTAGTGAACAGTCCTTCTCTGGTCGTTCGTAAGTTAGGCTTCTCTCATGTTTTTGTGAAAATGGAATGTGTTAATGGTCCAAATGTTAGTGGTTTGTTTAATTATCTTATTGAATAAATATTAAGAAAGCAATTTCATAGTAGTGGGATTTCAGATGAGCTCAAAGTAAAAGACAACGGTACAGGTAGCTTACATTAAGTGTGTTATATTTTAATTAATGTCCAGGATTCGTCAGTTTTTGGTGCTAGCTACATAGATAGATCGAATTCAGGCGCTTTCTGGAGGAGAATTCTAGCTGACGGCGTCTCTAATTAGTAGGTTTCCGTGGTTTCTCCGATCAACACCAGGCGAATGCTGGAGCAGTATCCTAACACAAGGGCAACCGCGCGCGATGTTTCCTTCGTGATCATTGTCCTATACCTCACCCCTTACTAACACATGTATACACTTTTGTGAACTACACTTACACACATCAAGGGAGACAAATCGGGAGCTTAGAGCTTGTTCTGGCTGAAGTGGTTCACTGCTGGTGGAAGAAAACTGGTTAGGTAAAACGTCGCAAGCAGACATGTAGTCGGTGCAGGAACTCACCATCCAGCGGTGAAAGAACTTCCGCGGAAAACATTCACTACACTTACAGGACTCGCGACTATTGTAGTTGCAACCGAAAACGCGAAATAACCAATCAATAGGAAACATGAAAATAGATTTTTATGACGCTTCAAAAGTTAAGGTAGCTATCTACCTGAAAAAAATTCTAGAATTTTGCGTCTGTTTTGTTTTTCTTGTACATTTGATTTATTTACACTTTTAGCTTTAATAATTAAAATATCTTTTATTTGTTTATAAATGGTTATAATATTAATCTAAATTGATTATTCTAGTAAATGAACTATACTGGTAAAAGTACTGTGAAAAATCAAGAATCAGGATTTGATTATTTCAGAAGAAGATAATTGTGTAAAAATTTATTTTGGGCATTTTAGTTCATAAAACTGAAACTGTTAGTGGCAGATTAACTATTCTAGTTCATTCACTAGAGCAAATAAAGCTGAAAAAACAATTATATTATTGTCTTTAATAATTTATGATTTATGATGTTTGATATGCATTAATGGACTGAAAATTCCCAATTTGGGAAAATGCATATTCACTCTGTAGAGGTTTACACTCGCTATGAAAAAAACATTTTCTCAAAAAATAGGAAACATAGCAAGAAACGGTTTAAGACATTTAAAAGATAATAAAACAGAGCATTCGACGCAATAACAATTGAAAAACACGAAAATTCACGATTTTTCATCTCTCAGTTAGTCGTAATAAAAGGTATTAAAATCGCAGCTAAGGCATTTTTTGAAGAATTGTCGAAAAATGTAATTAAAGATTATAATAAATTACATTTGTATTGAATGTATTTATAAATTTTATAATAATTTATAAATTGCAAATTTTATATTTTTATTTCGTATGTATTTCAATGACTAATGTTCAATAATTCGTAATTAGTAGAGGAACTCCAATGAGTGGTCACGCTTAAGTCCCTTTTAACATTAATCCAACGGTAGTTGTGCTCTGTGTTGCACAATGTCCTGCGTCCATCCTTGTGTTGCTCCGCCTCTTTCATCCGGCTTCATTCTCTCTCGGAAGAGGCGACAAGGGTGAGAGGAGAAACACAGCACTCTGCAAGATGTCACGGAGGGCGGAGTGAGCCATGAATGCGGTGGAAGGTCACTGAAAGAACAGGAAGCGGGCGTAGCGTGGCGGGGAGAATGAAGGGAGGGTGGTAGATGGCGTGACAGGAAGGCGGCCGGACATGCCAGGTACGTGGTGAATATGTGGGGGCGTGTGGCGGGCGCGAAGCAGGTTGCGTAGGAGAGTCCGTTGAGAAGGCGTGACGATGTGGGGGGCGCGGGGCGGTGAAAGAGGACGGGAGTAGGGAGCGGGAAGGGGCGAGGAGCATGGCGACGACCGTGGCGAGGAGCGACTGGAGCGGTTGGAAGTGTATGGTTGGTTTGTGATTCCAGGCACTTCAACAGCTTAGATAATTAGTCACATAAGTGTAGTGCATGTTTTTTTCTCGCGAGATTGCTTATCTTCCCCAGCTAGATGGCGAGATCCGGTGCCGACCTACTGTCGGCTCGCAGGGTTTCCCTCTAATCAGGACTCTCCCACCAACGGGGCACCACCGCAGCCGGAACAAGCTCTAGGCTCCCGACCCGTATCCCGGAATATGTGAAGTGCATGCTAGTGTAAGTTTGTGTGTAAGGGGAGAGGATAGGACAAAGAAGAGGAAGGACAGATCGCGCGCGGTCCGTTGCCCGTTTGGTACGGTACTGCTCCCGCATTCGCCTGGTGTTAGTCGTAGAAACCGTGGAAAACTAACGATCAGAGCGGCCGGCCGCTAGAATTCTCCTCTAGACAGCGACTGAATTCGACCTTTGCTTTCAAGCTGGGTCGAAAACCCTGCCGCCGTCCAGACTCGAACCTAGGACCTCCCGATCAGTGGCGCTGCAGTGACAGGGAACTGTATGGAATGCGTCAAGTTGCAGGAGGGCGGGGCTAGGCGGGGCGGGATATGGAGTGGGGGGGGGGCGGGCGTGAAGCGGGCCGTGTACGGAGAGCAGGGCAGGGAGAGGAGCTGCGAGCGGGGTCGAGAGCAGGGCGGGGAGCATGGCGAGCTGCCTGGTGCGAGTTGTGACGCGGTAGGCTCGGGTCAGTAGCTGTTTCTCTTTGCCTGCGCCCCATCAGCGGATCCATGGAGCCTCGAGAGTACACTTCGCTCAGCTTCGTTTCCACGGTGACCATGTTTACATTTCACTATTAATAACATTCGGTAATGACAGCAAGAGGCGGTAGACCCATTACCCCGGAGAGCGACGAGCATCTCTCCAGCGCCAGGACTTGCTCTGAAATCGAATAGCCTGCAGAGAGACCCGTACTCGATCATGGAGCGTGTTAATATTTTGCAAGTTAATGAGTGAAGGAAAATGGGTATATTAAACGTGTTATGTTATTAAATACGTATTAAAATTATTTTGTAATAATATTTAAATACATATTATCCGTTTGGGTAATAAAAGCGGAATGTAAAGTTACATAACGTTGTAAACTGCAGAAATATTTATTTATAACTTCCCTAGACGGTAACATGAATTATATATTGCGTATACAGTACAGACACAATACACATAAAATATTATAGTCCCGTTTAAAACGTAAAATATATACAGTATATTTTTTTATTGAAATCTTTCCCTTCAAGTTGAACAGAAATATCATGATTTAAGTTTCTAACTCCAAGAGAGAAAGTCGTATCTGCCGATGAAACAATTGTTAAAGATTTTAAGAGAGGTTTGGAAAGGAAGTTGTAGCAACTGTTTCCGAGAGGTGGTTCCAGAAGTTATACTTGCAGTGTGCTGGAAAATTCAGTGATTTATTTATAGCAGGATCTGACTTGTACACTGCAAGACATAGATATGACATTGATGGTGACAAAAATTTACATGTCTTCATTTTTCGTCAAAAAATGACGTGTACTCTTATGATCCCCCATCAACGAGTTAATTCTTTATATTGAAATTGTAGTGTTGCTGCTTGAATACAATTTTGATAGGATTTTTCGATTTCTCAGATTTCATTTACCATAGAAAGAATTTACTTTTGGGTAATGGTGTTATTTTGCTTCGTTCTCCGCAACGTCGAAATATATTGTGACATACCAATAGGTCACTGAATATTGTACAATATTTATTATAAATGGCGTCAATTAAAGAGGATAAATTATGTGAATATGCCAGCATAGCAACGGTAAGTGAGCCGTCGTCAAGGTCAACATCTTCATGCAGTGACAATCGCGGAGACGGCTAGTTCATTTTGTATAGAATTCAGGGATTTGCCGAAAAAGCAGTGACAGTCGTGAAGACGGGTAGTTCGTTTTGCAAGAAATTTAGGGATTGGCTAGGTACGAAGTGTTATCTGCAAATAAACAATCGAAAGATTGACCGAGCTTTGCAGGGCTGAAAGAAGACGAGGGACATTCATTCTGACTGATGTCGTGCTCATGAACGGATCGTGCTCCAATTAATGTTAGGAGTTTTTTCTTTGGGAACTTGTATGCATCTTCTAGGGAATGGATATTGAGAGAACATCAAAATTTGAACACTAAGTGTGACAGTGGAGCTTAAAATATTTCATGTGAACGAGTTGGAGGGACATTGAGGGCTTGGGCGAAGTTGTCAGTGATTAGACTGGAATGTTAGCAACAAATAGTTTATTGATATGATGAAAGGTGATTGAAGTGTGCTTCCGAGAAAAGAAGAGAGAAGATGGTGTCTGGACCTGAGGACGGCGGCGTCGGTGATGGATAAAGATAGTCCAAAAGCGCGCGAAAACATAAGGTTGGCACGGTGATGACAAACGTTTAATTTTATATTAGGTAAATTTATACAATACTAAAATTGTTTTAAATTGTCTAATAAATGTCCATGTTTTTGTGAAATGAATATATGATTTTTCATTGAGCCAATTCTAGCAATGAAGTATCAAGATAGAAAGATATTTGCTTTTCAGGTTCCTGGACTCAGGTAGTTTGTTTTAAATATATTCAGTTTATTTCAATATGTAAAATTAAATTTCCTTTTTTAAAAAATGAAATGGAATTTAATCACGCAGATCTAATGATACATATTTCTTGCAAGTAATAAATGCATAAATAGTGTTGGTTTCTCCAAGCACAATACTGGGTCTGTTGTTGTCTGCTGTTGTGACACATATATGATAAAAATTCAGAACCCAACCATTCGAAGTCAGTAGAAATTTCCACTTTTAAAACAATAATTTTCAAAGAGGAATGTTAGCATGTACTCAACAATATAATAATATAGATACAATATTACGCAACAATTCATTACATTACAACAATACAATAGTACGCAACAATTAATTAATATAGATAATGATAATAATAAAAAATATTTGAACTTTCCAAGTAATTCTTCTGTTCGTGACTTTAAGATGACTAGTTTCTTTTTAAGGGATAAATTTTGAGTGAGAGCAAACATTTTTTTTTATATTTTCTGATCGAAGTTTCTAATTGCACTGTGTAGCTCATTAGTAAGCTATGAGATAATTGTCTTCAGATGTGTGTGGTTTTAGAAAAAATATATAGATCCGTTGTACTACTCCGTTAATCTTTCCGTGAGTGTCAGACGGTACTTAAATATCCTTCATTACACGTCATATATCATTTCTTAAGTAAGCTGTCGACAATTCAGATGTTGAGAAACTCGAATCAATTGAGTAAAATTGTTGTTTTGACATTAGAAGGAATTGGTTTTGGAGGAAATGCAAAGGTGTACTCGTAAGTGAATTCACTACTCCTCTCTGACGTGTGACTAATGGAATGAAAAGAAACCAATTGAGGAAATGGTTCTTGAAAGGAGGGAAATGTACTCTAAAGCAGTCGACCACATATGCCTTTCTTACATGTGATTAATGAAATGTGTTGCGCGTGCTATAATAATACGCAATTTCTTAGTAAGAAAACAATATTTCTTCCTGAAAGGAACATGCTCAACGATATTAATATGCATTGATCTGTACAAATATGTATGTGGTACACATACACATACACATACATATGATTTTGCATGATAGTTGATTTTATGTAATTGTAAATTAAGGAGACATATGGAGAACAGAAACCACCTAATGATGTGTTTTAGGGTATAATTTACTTTCTTTCTACATTTTTTTGGTGGAATCATGCGTGACCCTCTACAACCGATATGTAAATTTTGGTAAAAAAAATATTCATCTGGTTGGAAAACATAAAAGGAAGTATTCAGTGGACTATTCAAAATAGGATAATCCAAGATCACTCTCGTTTTCTTGAAACATTTGCTGCGACTGTTTCGCAGCAAATCATCACATATGATAGAATTGATGTTTGGTATGTGTAAAATAAAACTCGGTCTGGAAATATTTAAAACATTCAAAATTGTAGCACTCATAAAGCATAGTTGTATCAAGTACCAACAAAACTGAACATATGCTTTAATCATCTAGGAATCTCTCTTTTCCGTAGCAGTAAAATACATTGAATGACAATGTCACCTCGAGCATCACTATACGGGTAGCGCAAATGTAGCTACACATTTCAAGTCTTCTACTACGCTATGTTCTTTCTAGGTAGCTTATCCTATGTTCACAGCGTTTTCGTTCTTTATATTTTGTTTTTAACTTTTCTGCTTATATGAGATCTAAATCTGTTATAATTGTCAAGAAAAAAGAAGTGAAATCGTATTGAAAAGAAATAATCACAATAGTAGAAAATGCTAACTAAAGAGGATAGACTTATTAACGGGAAGGTGTAGTATAATCTAGAAGTCAGTGCTGTACAGAAAGAATGGATACAACATTTCAAAGCAGATTCACCAGCAACCTATTTTTAATTTAATCCAATTTATTAACAAATTATTTCACAAATTTAAAACCGAAGATTCTGTTTTGAATGCACCCGGTACTGATTGACCTATGACAGTTCGAACTGAGGATCATTAACTCAATACCTGCCTGTACATCTGTAATAGTTCAAATACTTGGTAAGTCCACAACGTTTAAGGACACGAGTTTCAAAAACGTCCGTCCGTCAAAACAAAGAATATTCAATGAGTTTATGTTCATCGTGTGCATTGCACGACTAACACTTGCCTTGTTGGAAGATAATCCTGACAGCCGGATACAAATTTGTGTGGTTATAGCAGTTTCAACAAGACCCCAGTTGCTTTGAAAACATTGTGTGGTTAGTTGAGGCAACGTTTAGGTTATCCAGACATGTAAATCATCATGTTATTTTGGAAAAAGCGCTGAATGTACCCGATGTAAATGTGAGACATGCAATATCGTCACGTGATGAAATTGGGCCATATTTTATTGACTTAAATATTGTGACGTCACGGGGCTATACGAACCCGTAACGCCACCATAAGCCACTAGAAAAGACCAAAGAACTGAGAAATAGGGTACGAGGCGGAGCGATGGTCCGAGAAGGCGACATCTATCCGCAGGTTTTCGCACTCCGATGTCCAAAGTTAGCGGATAATATTTTCTCGAGAGGGCGCGAAGGAGGAGAAAATTCACCCCTCCAGAAATTTTTCCCCAGGCGGAGTTGCATAAATACCGTGACGCACTTCGGTAGAGCTCTCTTACGACTTCGACAGCGACGGCGACTCAACTAAATTCTTCAGCGGTAGTAATTGGTTAGTGCAGGAGTATAATTTTACTTGCTTAAGTAAAGCTGATTTAAGAAACGCGGTAATAAGTGATAGAATTCAGAAGCAAAGTGCATGTACAGCATTTGCACTAACATTACGCGAGTAAGAAGCGTTGTGACTGCTCGAACTTGAAATAGTTTCATCATCGAAGTAAATTCGCGCAGAAGGACTCTGAACGAAATCCAGTATTTAATTTTGTACGCCACGACCACGCACGCTCAAAGTGTGGTATGTCGGCCGAGTGCTAGAAGTAGTCAATTCAAGCACGTTAGTTATTTAAAACTGGAAGCGCGAGCAACGGGTACGCGGCAGGCGGTAGAAGGACGACTCCAACACTCAAGAGTAGGCGAGAAAGACTTGGACCAATCCGTGGACGGTACGAGCCTGAGGACGAGAGAAAGGTTTGGAATTTGGACGTGTGGCGGCATCCTGAGATCGAGCGAAAGAAGAGGTGTAACCGCGGGACATCGAACCAGTCGAGTGACGTGACGAGGACTGCGAGCGACCGAACACCCCAAGGTTAACTGACGGCGAGCGGGAAGGAAATGTCGAGGTAAAGAACTGGCAACTTCTATGCGACAATTTGTTGGGAAACTGTGTAGCGTTAAACACCAGGCGTAGCGTCCTAAAATAGGTGAAAGTTCCAAATAATTACTGGGAAAATATTGCGAACGTATGAGCGGCAGTTTTGATTTCATTCGCTGTGCGCACCAGTAAATTCGTTTGAATGCCATACCTTGTACAACTTTTCTAAAGGAAATTATAATTATTCATGTAATGTAAAAGTAATCTTATTGAAAGTATTGTTTCCATTGTATGATGTCAGGAATAATCAGTTGCTATAATTTTGTAAAGGGTACGATTTAGTAACGTGTGTGTCACGTTTATTCTTGTGGTAGAGTTAACAGCGTTGTAATAAATGCGCAGCTCAAGGCTGACCTCTGTGAAGTCTATAATAGAATAATTGTAGAGAATCACTTAAAGGGCCGTGCACGGAGAAAACTTTAGATTAACCACAGTTAAATGAGGTACACGAAATAATTGAGAAGGAGGTCAAAGCAAAAGTATTGTAAATAGTGCGTATTGAAGTAATCAGGCAGTCAAGGTGACGCCTATACATTCTCTTATGGTTGTGTTATTTCTGTTCTTTTGTTTCTGTTTTCTTTGCAGTGACCATCTACGTAAAGTACATACTTATTGTATATTGATGCCACTGTGTAATTTGTTTTACTGAATATATGCTCATTTTACCAGAATTTTATATAATTCATTGTGTCAAGGGTTCAGACCTTTCTCATACCCGAAAGATCCTGCTTCCTGAGAATTCAAAGCTCGCTTCACGAGCATTCATAGTTTCACGCTTCACCGCCCCCGGCTGGAAGGTAGTAGGTGGGCGTGTTATAATATCGATGGAGAAAAGCACTTGGATCTACTTCAGGGTGTTACCCCAGGAATCATGGATTACAAATTTAATGAACTTCACCTCCAGTATTTTGGACATCGTGTGCATTGGCTCCAACTGTGCACATGATTACTGGTAACGTGTAATGCTTGAACGTGCAGCAATTGAATTCTCTCACAATCTCATAGTCCTACCCCATGGATTTTTCTTACGCAGTTAAAGACTAAGTGTGTGGAAAGAAACCGAAAACTGTTGAGGTGATTGTTTTCATTGCGGAACCCTTCTACAATGTGGGCAACAACATTCAGCTGTCTATGTACGTGTGTCAAAGTTCCAGAAAGACTCCCGAGAGTGCTGTAACGTAGAAAGAAAGCAGTCTGAACATAAAAGGAAGTGAAATCATAAATTAAATGCTACTTAAGTGGTATTCAGTAAGTGTGTAGCAACTTTCCCGGCAACTGATTTACTGCACTTACTTTTTCGATGTGTGTCAGAAAAAGTATGTGTAGAAATATGATTTATGTGTTATTGTGTAAAGGATCAGTATCCATGCGTAAGAGTGTGCACATAACTACACAGATGTTTCAGAATTAATATTACAAGCTTGTAGAGCATGATGGGAGGTCGAAAATGATCACTTTTTCCAATGAACTTATAGCGAAAATATTATATAAAGAAGGTGTATCCATTTATAATGTGGTATTTGCCATTGATTTCTAGACCTCTCCTTATTCTATTCTTCTTCTGTTCGGTAGTTCACGTTCCGACGAACTCAAGGAGATTTCATCTTCTGAACACAAAAACATGAAGTGGCTTTCCAAGAAGTAGCTCGAACTCTGATACAGAGCAAAAGATAAAAAATCTTTCATGTAACATAGCCACACATTAAATATTTTAACAAAATCGTCTTCACGAATACTGCAATAACTAATTACAGTAGCTAAATTCAGATACATAGCCTAACAAATCTCAACATTCGAGTAATATAAATAAAGTTATTAGAGCATAATATAACATTTGAATAGAGTATATTTAATGATGGGCGACTTCTTTTTTGCAGCCTTGCTGACGCATGATATAAGCGGTGATGCACAGGGTACGAGAATTGAGGCGGTATGGGCTGAATTACAATCGGAATGTCACATTTATTTTTTTGTATTTTACATTCAACATCGAATTTCTTTAATTCATTTTCGATTTTTTCCGAGTTTGTATGTATGGAAAGAAACCAGAGACAACTGTTGCATAGCCGGACACGCAACACTTTCAATTTCTGGAAGCATTTGAAATTAGTAAAAGGGATCTTTGTACATTTTTCCTGAGTTACTGGACATCTGACGAAACAACGGACATCTAATACGGCCGGGGGGAGCATAGTTTTTTTACGTATACGTGCAGTGTAAATTAGTCATGTAGATGTTCCCGTATTTTTCTCATGTTCTTAGATGTTGTTTGAGCGTCGAAGTGACGCACTGAAGGTTACGTTTGGTTATAACTTTTTGTACCGAATTGTGGAAGGAAAAATTGTTGATGAGGAAGGGAGATAAGAAACCTTTTTCGTGTCGCTGTACTCGTTTATTAGCTACCATTAACGCACTCTACACAGAAATAGGACATAATTAATTTAAAGAAATTCAATTTTATCGTGATAAACAACGTATCATGATTTCAACGTATATCACACCTGACAACGTGTATCACAATGATAACAAACAATAATACGTGTTGTTTTCCTGAGGTTGAGAATACACTCAGATTAATATTTCATAGTTCATTACAGGGACTTAACAGCATCAAATGTTGAAACATAACATAGATACTGAGATATGCAAAATTTCCTCTCTCTATATTTATATCTGCTAAAGATCTTAGCGTCCGGCTTGCTGGGTCAATGGGTCACGATATATTATAATCCTTATTACCTCTATAATGGATTATAGGATCCGCCGACTATACAGCGCAGCTGGGAATCTGAAATAGAATGATTCTATTCCTAGTTCATTTCTGTTTGGATTGAATAAATGAAAGATCACTTTCTTTTCTAAAGAACAAAATTCAACAAAGTTTATTTTTACGCTTTTAGCAAACAATTTAGTGAATTTACAATTTTTAGGTCTTTGATCAAGATATCTTTCAATTTACAATTTATACCGCGGTTAACTTATCTTTTCTTCGTTGATGTCCCTCGTAGACTTCTCAGTCGAAATATCTTGCGAGCTTGCTGTAGTCCAAAGTTCCACGAAATCCTCTTCTGCCCCTATCCAAGCTGGTCTCAAACTATCAAAATTATCAGTCCCGATTACGTCCTATGACATAGTCCCGAACTCAATTACCACTCCCGACAAAGTTCCAATTTATACATCAATATTGCTTCCACATGAAAATATCTGCAATATCATTCACTGTCCTTAAAATTTCACTGATAACCCAATTCTATCTAGATTGTACTCGTTCCCTCTCACGAACCTACGATCAGTTCAGAAGCGCGTTCCCGAGCAGAATGAAATCTTCGTGCATGATTCATCCCTCGAAGACTTCGTACCTTCATTTTTTTCTATAACATTTGACCGTCCTTCTCTCACCCAGCCAATCCATACGTTTGTTATATTTTGGTGTAGCTGACCTTTTGATCGTCTAAACTTCTTCGCCCAATCCCCAATTTTCTACTTTCGGCACCAAGCCATCTCTTAATGCATTTAGAAAAAACAAAACTACATTGTTTATTCACGGTCGTTGCTAAGCTCTAGCTCTCGTGATATTTCGTAATGCATGTTCCACCATATTGTCTACAAATAAATGTTAGTTTATTTTAATGTGACATATGGGTATGTCACAATACATATTTAAAACAGAAAGACCATGACAAACTAACGGTTTAGTAGTCCACGTACATGTGGACTACTGTGTGGACTACCTGTGGACTAAGTGAAATAAGCGTTAATGACAAGTGCACACAATTTTCTTTTACTAAATTTATAGGAAATGGAATGCCTGATTCGTTACCAGTCAGAAGCAACATATAGAAAACTGAAGTAAAAAAGTTGCTGTTAAGTCCTTACTGTTCATTACGTACCAACAGGTGCGCGCATATATGAACAATACTTACAAGAAAGGTCGACACAGCAGAGCACGTAATCAGTTTTATTTACGATTGATTGATTGAGATTTTTTCCTGTTTTCGGGCGCGTCAACTGCTTTGGTCATTAGTGCCGTTAGTGTAGTGTGTGTTTTTTCGCTGGAGAAGGCGCTGAATGGAGAGATCCGGCGCCGACCAACAGTCGGCTTGTGGGGTTTCCCACTAACCAGGACTCTCCCTCCAGCGGGGCACCACCCCAGCCGGGACAAGTTCTAAGCTCCCGACCGATCTCCCGGAATATATGGTAGTGTCGTGCATGTTAGTGTGTGTGTAAGGGGAGAGGATAGGACAAGGAAGAAGAAGGACAGATCGCGCACTGTCCGTGGCCCGTTTGTTAGGGTACTGCTCCGGCATTCGCCTGCGGTTGATCGGAGAAACCACGGAACACTGCCGATCAGAGCAGCCGGCCGCTAGAATTCTCCTCCAGACAGCGACTGAATTCGACCTAGCTGAAAAGCTAGTGGGAAAATCCTGCCGCCGTCAGGACTCGAACCTAGGACCTCCCGGTCAGAGGCGCTGCGGTGACATCAGTTGATGCACTGAGCTACCTCTCCCGGTTTTCATCTAGAGTTTGGAATGAGCTAAGAATGGAGCAACTGACACCTGTAGTCAATCGCACATGAAGCCAATGCCGTTGAATTAAAGTTTGCATAATCGCGATTCTGCCATCGTAAAATCTTGAACGCTTTGATTCATCTGTACTCACGTTACCGCTGAATCCATAACTCATGTTTGTGCAATTTTTTGAGGGCACAAATCGAACACTTGACTGCATTGAACTCGTAATACCTTACGCAAATTCCTCTGACAAAATTGTAAAATCGTGTGTCGTCTCGTAGTTTTGCGAAACGCCTCATCTGGCTGCGTGCAAAACCCACCGGAGGCGCGGAGATAGGGATCAATCAAAAATTGACTCCCCAGTTCTGCTGACCTCTGAAGGCACGATCTGTCGAGAACAAAAGAAATTAAGTTTTTAATATGCAAAAACGATATTTCAAATTCCTTCTTTATTGCAGGATAGAACAGATGTGAAACAAAACCATAGACAATTCTCACATACCCGAAGGTTGAATAGTTTACTTTCAATTTCTGTGAGCAATAAAAATTAGTTAAATGTACTACGTAAGTTATTGTACGTTTCCTGAGTTCCAGAGTATCGAAGGAAACCCACAGCCATTTCTCACCTTGCCGGAAACTGCTTAGTTTGCTGTCAATTTCTAGGCGAGTTTGAAATGATTGATATTGATATTATTGAATATTCGTGTTTGAGATAACGGATACAAAATTTCGGATTTACATAAACGTCATAAGTTCAGTCACCACTTATGCTGCCTTGTTATGCCTATGCCACTTATGCTTATAAACCTGAGCACACTCAAAAACCAAACGAATGCTGGAATCTACTAATATTAATGTGTTAAGGAGAATTGCAGAGGCCATTCTGGACAAAGTACGAAGTAAAGAAAAAATAAAGTGTAAAATTCAGAAGATCGGGGACTAAGTGTAGAGAGGGATGGTAGAGTGGCATAAAGGCTTATCTAGAATGAAATCGAGAAGATTGACGCGAGCCAGCAGCAGTGGGAAACCAGAGGGAAGAAGAATTCTCGGAAAGCCGAGGTTGGTGTTTCTAAAACGAAGAGGCTCGAATCCTCTATGCAAGAAGAATGATTGATTCTATTAATTCTTCATTTCACGATTCTTCACATTATTTATAATACGAGGTCAATCTCAACATAATAATTAATCTCTTTTGTATTATTGAGAACGTAAACATATATCACGTGACGTTACTGCGTAACAGGTAAATGTTTAAAGCAGGGTATAGAGTCGTAGATTTTCTTGCACTGTGACCTCCTTCTTGAAAAAATATTATTCATTCCATATTCCTTATTCGGTTACGGTAGGGCGGTACATGTAAACACTTGGATTCTGTCGTAAAATGTCAGGAGGGACCCTGCTTTTTTCTTTCATTCTTTCTTTCTTCCTTGTAAATGCAAGACAACTGACTTCGACACACAGAACTTTGCAAAGACCGCCTTGAGCCGGAGCTGACAAGCCAAGGACATTACAGTTGACGAGGTCATTCACCGTTCTTGGCGTAAGGCTCGGAGAAGGGGGTCGGTTTATGGTCATTGGCGAGCTGAGGACAGGAAGTCGTAACGCCGGCCCCTTCATTTGGGGCTACGAGCTTCGGAGGCGAGGAAGAGCTAAACTCAGCAGTAAGTACATGCTAAGGTATGGAACTGAGCGAGTTTCCGGAGGCACTAAAAGGCAATCTTCCACCAAACAAAATGACCAATGGTGGTGGTTGTAAGTGTCCGTTTTTTTAATCAAATGAACTTCGTGGTCATATCTTCCAAAATACTTTTCAGGAGATTGAAAGAAATAACATTATTGTCGTGTAGCGAATCACATAATCCTGTAGACGACACGCACGTATTAGACAATGGAACTATGCGATATAGTTACTATTTAGCAGGCCAAAAATCAACTCGTTCGGGATTCGATCTCAGGATGTCTAGTAAGCTTTATCAGTGGTTTCATCCTTTCACCCAGAACAAATTCTGCCTTTAGCTCGCATATTTTCTGAATATGAAAATATGTAATATATGTAAATGTTCATTAGAAGGAGTGTTATTTTGACATATTCGAAATAAATAAGTTGTGATCGTTAATAAAATGCCTCAAAATAAACCAACAAATCAAAAAGTGAATTTGAAATTCGTAACTCGTGTCGGCTACAGTTGAATTTTTTAAATGACAAATGAAACAAGTTTATGCGTTTCGTAGAACATTGAGTGAACAACTTTATTTTCCATCATCCTTCCTTAAAAAATTGCTGTACTCTTATTTTGAGTCACCAAATACGAGCTTCATGCCAAATCAGGCATCAAATTTCACCTTTATATTTTATTGTGTGAAATTGTACAAGTGTGAATGGGGGCGCCGGCCCACTCGTTGGCACAGTAGCGTGACTGTGTGTCAGTGAATATTTCCACATCACGCAGCGTAGTCCGCAGTAAGTATACAGTAAACTGACAGTTTTTATGACTGCTGTCATTTGTCAGCAGACTGTTTTGTCACTATAATCATATTTTACACGTCGAAAACATACATATGTAAATTTGTATGCCAAAATATTGGAATATGACTGTTTTCTACTTGCATCCTTCGTATAATCAAAGACCCTCAATGATTGTCAATCAAAAATTCAATATATTATTGGCATAATAAAGAAAATTCTGTTTTCAAAAACTACATAGTGCGAATATTGAACATATTATATTTTTTTCTTTGAGATCGAAGGCTGGATTTGTAACTTTTCAAATAAGATTTCATGTAACTCTCAGTAACATGTTTAAAACGAAAAATAAAAAAGGTAAAAATAATCGCCTCCCATACGTACGAAACTCATTTGCGGCTCAGTCACAAATTCAGCCCTCCAGCAAAGAGCGTTTCCGCGCCAGCCCCTGCGTCGCCTCGGCGTTCCTTTGGGCGGTCGGCGCGCGCAATTTGTTTGGACGCGTGAATGGCCGCGGTGAGGCCCGTATCGCTTACCTGTATCAGCGTTTCCACATTTCTCCGCCGCCGTCGCCGTCGCCGTCGCCCCCGTCGCGCAATTTTCCTGCGGCGCTTTATCTGCTGACGCTGAATTATCGACTTTTAATTACGCGCTCTCCAGATAAGGTATCGCCTTCGCCCGCCGGCGTCCTTTTTTTATGGGCGCCCGCGCCCCCGTCCCCCGCTTCGCGTGTGGGCCGGCCTCGCGGTACCCGACGTCGGCGTGGTGGTCGGCGCGGATACGCAGCCGATGAAGGATGGTGAGACGCTAGGTTTGCCAACCGTCCTTCATTTAGGAGGACAGCCCTCCAATAACTTCAGTTGTCCTCTCGTCGTTCTTTGTATTTTAAATGTCCTTCTTTTACTACATTTTTAACATTTTTTTGTCTTTATTTTATCACATCTATAACATCTGCTACGTTGTATTGTTTATTTAGAATAGAAAACATGATTATCAATTTTCTCAACGCTGACACACATGATAGTGTCTATGTCGCGACTAAAATAAAAAAAAGAGACGCTCAGACCATGGTCATCTGCGTTTTCTGGACGAATCTTTTTACTTGAATCACAAATGGATAGAAGAAAGAAATGGACCTTGTGTTAGTCGAAATTCAATATTTCTGTATTGAATTGTGTTGATCCTTTTTCTTTTTCCTTTTTTTTTTTTTTTTTTTTTTTGTCGAGTGCCCTGCCTTTTACATGATCGTTGTTGGTAATCCCGGTAGAAGTTAAACATACTACACATTTTTATAAATGTGAAAAATTGAAAAATTATAAGAGTCAAAATCGTAAGAATACTGCGACAATTCTAGCCCATTTTAAAAGAATCTCTTCAACGTTTATGGAATGTCTTTACACAGCTCTTATCATACTTCCTTCCAAGCAGCATGCAAGATGCGAGGGGCGACACGACGTGCCTTTTACATTTTCCCTCTCTGTTCGCCTCGCAGAAACAAGGTTCATTATTCCCCACATTTTACGACGCGGAAGCCGGCTACATGGCTTCTTGCTGGTTGTATCATTGCCCAGAATCAGTGATCGTCTCATATATTGTTTCAGCGGTATACATACCTTTTGTGGCTTTCACACGTAACCAATCTTTATAAATGTGTCCTCTAAAGAAAGATAATTTTACGGAGACGTGACTAATTGCACTTGGACTAAAAAAATGAAGGATTTGTTAAAAAACGCATCTAAATATTTAAGTCAAATGCAACCCGCAACACTCGGTCAGGTACAACTCCTAAACCAGGGCCACCCAGCCATCTGCTCCGAGGAGGAGCTGCTGCTCGCACCTTGCTCTTTCTAGCAGCTCTGTAGATAGGCGGAGCAGATTACGTCATACTTTTTTCATTGGTTGCTTGCCGCACAGTGAGTCGCGTATTGGGTTTTTGGGGGTACTTTCTATTGCTCATATTGAAAATGTCCCACTGCTCTGGGAAAGGATATTCCGACAGAAAAACAAATCTGTTTGCAACATTTACTAGTAATGTACATTTTTGTGACATGTAATTACAGGAAAAAAGCAATTTGCATTGCAGCATGGAAAGAAAAATTTCTTTGGGGAGATTGTGCCAGATATGCCAAATTTTTAATTTCAAAATAGTGCTCAAGCACATTAAGCAATATAATTGCTGCGACATTACACTTTATCGTGCCGCTGATTATAAAAAAGTATTCTTAAAGTTACCGAAAATGTTACTAAAAAACTAATAACGGAAATACTGACAGTCGATGAGATTAAAATTAAAAAGAAATCAAGCTAATAGCAAATCAATTATTTTTCTTCTTTCATTTCACACTCTGATCGGTAATAGTACTTCTCATTCGATATTTACAATTTTTCTAAAAAAATCCTGCGCACGTTTGTTCTTTGATCCAAACATACGTAACATCCGAGTATCATTCCGGTTGCAGTTTCAGAAAACGTTTTTTGAGTGATATTCTCATAAAATCTAATAAATGTTTTTTGTTTGAAATTTTTCTCTTAATTCAGTGTCGCACTGCTAGGCAGTTATTTTTTACTGAAAACTACAAGGAAAAAAGGCTACATCAAGAGAAAAAAGTGTAGTAAATATATTGAATTGTAATTGTAAATCAAACAATTCCTTAAATCGGATTTCAAACTCGGAACGCAATGTTCTGAATACAGATTTTTCAAAATTCGATGTTTAATGAATGTTTGACACTGAAGCAAATTTTGAGAAGAATGAAAGGTTCTTCTTTCTCAAAGGGACAGCTAAAATAAATAAAATTAACCTCTTTATATTGTGTTATGTTACTGTTAAACAGTATAGAAACATCAAAATATATCCAAAACGTACTTCTTGATACGCAGTATTTCTTGCAGTTCTGCAAACTTCCTTACGTATTTCTTTAGAGTACTTGTCATATTCAGCAGCATGATTAACCGTATAATGTTGCAAAATAAACTTCATGTGTTTAAGCACGTTTTTACAAACCAAACACTTGGCATAGCTGCTGCCATTTGCGAAAAGATACTTTTCTTTCCACGGTGCATTGAAAATTGTCAGTGTGGACGCTTCGGTTTGCGAAGTGCTGGCGTCGACTTTTATATTTCCGCGACTTAAGGTATCCGCACACTGACAGAAGTTATCGCAAGCCGCGTGACGCGGCGCCTCCGGTGACTTGCTCTATGTTGCAAACACGGCTCCGCGTTCCCGATTCTCTCTGCTTGAGCAGCCCTCTCCTAAGACCTTAAAAACAAAAATTTTGAGGCCCAAGGCCTCACCGTTTCTCTCACCGTAATCTACAAGATGAGATATTCTTAGACGTTCTATAAAGTTTTTGTCGGTTCGGTACTTATCGATACTACCAATACCGCCTATACATGGAGTAAAACAGAATATATTCCTCCATGACCTATATGTCAGCCCTGAGTGCTGATGGCCATCATTGTGACGTCACGTTTAGAAGGCTTAAACTCCAGGCCGTGTATTAGGCCGCACTAAATTCGCAATATGGCAGCTTGAAAGATTTCCTGTCGGAATAGCCGACTTATGAAACTATAACTCTGATCAAGTCTCTCGCTTTTGTTTTGTTTGTTGTCTCATTCACAATCCTCGCGCGGTCTCGAGTCTTGTCCACTGTTCAATAATACTTGTTTCGTTTTTCGGTAGAATTAAAAAGAGATGTTCATCTACAAACGAATATTAACTCTGTGAATAATTATTTAGTTAATTAAGAATTATCATTATCAACTATTGCGAGCTTAAGAAGTGTTAAAAAGTGTCAAGTGGAAATGAAAAATACAACCTCAAAAGTTATCTGCGGCCATACTTCTATGTTATTAATGCTTTTGAGATGTGTGTCAACAGTTCCTTCACGTTTTGAAGTGGTAGTAATGAGTTTTCTTGAACGCAAATAAATACCACAATTATTGAAGTTAATTAACGTGATATACATGGTAGTTTTTAAGTGATCTAATGAAGTGTTCCTAACAGTCCAGTTATGTCAATATCAATGCAAATGCATCCATTTAATTTATCAGTTCAATTATTCATTAGCTTTTAAAAGTAAGTTCAAAAACATAATGAAAATCATCATTAGTGTAAGTAAGTCTTCAATAACTTATCCATTGTTACCAGAGACAGTCTTTGAATACGTGTTATCTCCAAAGGTTCATTATTAAGTATAGACCCAGATGATGTTGGGCTATCCATTATTTTCCAGTTATAATGAAAATGAATTCAGAAAAAGTAATAATAAATATAATATAATTAATTTAAAACAAGAAATACTAAAGGGACACTTAACAACAATGAACTACTATAACTATTTCAATTCACTTTATTATTTATTACTAAAGAAAACAATTGGAAAATAATAAATAAAACTCAAAAACGCCTAGTACTACTAAATAAATAAATTGAACGATAAAACGCAAAGAACGAAGAGCACCAAAACGCAAAATGCAAATCTTTAGCAACACTCGTAAACTAACACAACTTCACTTGGATGGCTTTGAATGTTGGCGAAATCTACGGAAGTAGTCATTGTTTCATTGCAAACTTAAATTTTAAAAAAATGTCCCTACCGCTTGAAGGTAATATATACAGGGTATTTGTGTGACGGTTGGCAACAACTTATGCCAACATAAAACGAAACGAAACTACCCTAAATCGAGTATAAATGTATGTTCTCATCCGACAGTGACGTTTTTCAAAGGTTGTCCCGTTAGTTCGGCTTTTTAGCTGGCCAGCAGCTTAGATTCATCTATTGTATACTATTTACGCTATCTATGTTTACCGTGGTTTGTTCAGACAGACGAGGTTTATTTGCATAATTATTGAAGATTCTCTCGCAGCAACAGCTAGAAGTACTTGCTAATATATATTATAGTATTAATATTTGCTTGATTCAGATGAAGATTGATTCTTATACATGTGGTACAACCACTCAATTAACGTTTTGGCGTGGTCTACAAGTGCTGTGCACCTAATTGTGGAAGGAATTACAATGAAAACGGACTATATGTTCCCAAGTTCCAGTTTCACTACACCCTATGCAAAAATTAGGGTAGGGTTTATCATGCGAGAGTTCTGGCTCGGGTACGCTAGTAAAATGTAATTCTGAAAGGCACAGAGGGTAGCCAAAATACGAATACGCACAAGACCAAATGTTTTTTTATTAATTGATGCAGTGTCTTCGATATTGAAGTAATAATCGTTTCTAAATTATAGTAACGCCGAAGTGATACAATTAATGTGTCTTGCTGACTTGTGTGGTGATTGATGATTATCATCAGTTTTCTAAAACTGTTCGTACCCCAACTATAATTTTATAGTATTGAATACAAAATAGAAATACCTTGTGCAGCAACACTGGACCTACAACCTGCATTCCATTGTAATAAGTACATTTGTCACGTCTCATATTAATCATGAATACGGAGGCAGTTTTCCCAGGCACATATTTTCTTCCTAGGCATATATTGGATTGAATATTGATCACATTATCACTGAGCGTGTGAGAGAGCATAAGAGTCGAGAGGTGCATTAGAAAAACAAGTCGCTAATAGTGTTTGTAAGTAGTTAATATTTGCCAAATTTGCTTAACAATGATTTGTCGCGGTGTTGACTATGTAAATGAAACCAACCTTCAAATACATTTCAATTAGTTTTAAAATATGTAAAGTTGTCATTGATAATTTATTGTATTTACACGCGTGAGTGTGCAAAGTATTGCCGCATAATAATTTAATCAAACCCTGATTAAATTACATTCATTGCTCCATTACATTGTATACATTTATGCCCCTTCGTTTGGTAACTGAAGGACGGACACATGAAGCACATCGTAGGCGCAATAAATTGTTACATGGACTACGCTGAAAGATGGAAGATATTCTCGTAACCCAAGCTGTTAGTATATGAGTACGGATAATAATAATAATAATAATAATAATAATAATAATAATAATAATAATAATAATAAACCCATTGATCCCAATGTAAGGCAAGTCCTCCCACTTAGTGGGGTGCCTCAATATTGCAACCGATTTCAGGTGAGCTAATCTTCGATAGCGTTTATTCAAAGCGAATTCTCCCTTGTCTATATTATTAACAACCCCTGTTCACTTTATTCACTGACCATTTTGTTAGTTACCACTGTCCATGTAATTGGTCAAGGACCGATTTATTGTCCATTGAGATATTATTATCCGTATTAATGAACAAGAATTGACGATCATTACAAACTCAATTATGACTGTAACTATTGTGATCCATCATGGAAGCCAATGCTCCCTCTGAGCTGAGATGGAAGTGTCGCTGGGTTCATCTTGATAAAGTCATTTGGGTGACGTAATGCCTAATGCCTAAACCCACTTACATCGGGTTTGAACACACAAATTTGGATAACACAGACTGATACACAATATGTTACTACATCAAAGCCGCTTATAGTGAATTTGTTAACGCTCAAATCGCCAGATAGACAAATTTAATGTTTGGGTTCACATTTATTACATTTTTCAGAAGGACACATTCACAATTTCTAGAGATCTTTATCTTCAAGCCCGTTTGCTTTAAATAATTGAAATGAAATTCGTACTTGTCTCTTCTGGAACGTAAAGTCATCTGTTCCGTCCACCCTGTGCGCACACGCGAAGAGAGAATTTTTGAAGGAAAATTTCCGGAAGGGTGTACCGCTCGCCGCCTTGTGCAGCGGTGCAGATCCCTTGGGCAGGTCTGAAGCGACGGACGAGCACAGTGGGGCGGGGCGGGGCGGGGGGCGGGCGGGCGGGGCGGGCGGGGCGGGGCGGGCGGGGCGGGGCGGGCGGGGCGGGCGGGCGGGGGAGGAGGGGGGGTGGATAGGGGTCAGAGCGGGGCGGGGCGAGAGGGGCGGAGCGGGGAGGGGTGGAGCGGGGTAGGCCGGGGCGGGGAGAGAAGGGGCGGGGCAGGGCGGGGAGGGGTGGGTCGGGAGGGGCGGGTTTGGGGGTGGAACGAGGCGGCGAGCGAGGGGTCTCGTGCATAAAGCAGAGGCCATCTCATCGCCAACGCTTTGATCTCGCGGGCGGATGGGCGGGCGGGCGGCTGGAGGCTGGAGGGCGAGGCAGGACGTTGAACTAAACGCAAGCGGCGGCTGATACCGACACTCAGGCCTCCGTTCGGAGGCATCGCGGTGATCGTTGTCGTAGAGGTGGCTAGACGATCCAGAGGAGACAGACTTTGTAAATGCCACATAACCAATGCAACATGTCTGTAACTCTTTCTCCAACCTGGAGCATCTCGTGACCTAGCGGTCAGACTGCTCACCTCCTACACCTGGCACTCCGGTTCAAACCTCGGTCGATCCATCCCGAATTTGTGGTGGAGAAAGCGGGTTTGCGGCAGGGTTTCTCAGGGTTCTCCTGCTAGCCATTCTCTACTTACAGTATCGTTGCACCGTTGCACCATAACTCATATCAATTCTCCCAAATCTATCCATCAAACTACTCGTCCAATTCAGATATGGCTCACAAACTAGGATCATAATAAATGATTTATAAAGTGTACTTATTGAACTCATATATGAACTTTTATGTATTGGCATTTTAGAATCTGATCAATGCAATTTTCCCAGCTGTGTTCCGTGACCTTCCTGTTATTTATAATCAACGCTTCGGTTTAGGGGAGACATGTGGCGAGTACGGCGTAGTCTCTTGTTCGTATGCATACTTGGCCTGTCTGAGCTTGTCTTTCGTGACACAGCTACAGAAACAGACGATTATATTGAAAAGTTACAGCTCTATCTTTTCCCCGAGAGGGAATAGAAATTGGAATCGCACCACGGAAAACTAGCAAGCTCTTCATGACCAATCCGAAGAGCATTAAACGTTTAATGTAAAAAATAATAAGGGATAATAAATATATTTTCCCATACTTCTCTTGGTAAAGAAGATGGTTTATGTTGGTAAAGAAGATGGTTGGTGTGTTTATTTTCCCAAAATTGATACCTGATTGGATGACAATAGTTATTTATTTTTAAACTGCCTTACTGCCTTACATTTTATTTGAAATCAAATATACCAATCTCTTACGGCCAATTCAAACGTAGACTCAGCAGCGTGTTACCGACTGGTAGCAAAGCATTGGTTTAAATGGAGGTTGTCCCACGTGCAGCGGAGTCGCGCTGCTGTGTCTTTGGGTGGCGGAAGCTCCCCACGAGCAGCCCGGGTCGGCGTCCGGGCCACCGCTAGCAGAGCATTGGTTTAAATGCAGGTCTTCCAACTACGACACGGCCGCTGCTCTGAGCTGCCGTATACAACAATGCAATTACTTCTATTCTTTTCACAATAATAGGCGTTTTACTTGGAATAAACAGACGCAAACAGTGCAGCCATGAATTGCAAACAATATCTCGAACTTTGTAAAATATAAAATATTTCATTTTTTCCCCATTCTACATTCCTCCAAGACTTTTTCTCCGGGTTGGTACAAAGCGGTACTCCGGTTGTACTTCCACTCCTTAAATGACCTGACTGCTGCATAGTTCTATTAAATACTTTAGGGACCAAAAAGTAGTAAAAATGCATAAACTACATATCAGCATGTTCAGGAGAAGACAGAATAAAATGGCGCAAATTATGAAAAATCCATTTTTTCCCCATTTTGTGTCCTTTTCCCCTTAAAAATGTAGTCGTTTTTCAAGCATGTTTGCATATTTGGTGTTTTGTTAGATTTTATACGTTTTTCTGGTGTAATTCATGATATTAAGACGTTTAAGTATTTAGACATATCAATCACTCATTGACAATTTTTCAACTATTTCTATCTAACTAAATGCAGGTGTCAGATATCGCTATGTATTTCAAAATTCCCGAAGTTTGGAAGAAAAGTAACTACGAATGGATGAATCTCACTAAACACAATTTTAAAAAACGTAATTTTTCAATGACAAAATCCGCTCACAAGTTTTGTACCGGCAAAGAGTGTATATGAGGGGTGATAATAGAAGCCCTAAGAATATTTCATTAAATTTGAGATAAGAAAGGATTCGGTGGGGATATCCGCGTATACAAATTTTAACCGCATTTTTCTCTGGGCGTATGAAGTCAGCGATGCGGCTGGCTTCGGATCCCTCCCTCTTTCAAGCGCAGTGGCTTGCGGCGGTGGCGAGTGGCGGTGGCAGCGTGGGAACGGCTCTGCCCCTTCTCGGAAGAGCTCGACAGGGTGTACGACGGAAGGGGTCGTTAAAGGCACATTAAAGTCAGTAGTAGCTCATGCAATCAGACGAAAGCATTTTGTTTTCGCGGTTGCATTCGCAGATGTATTTCAACACGTAAGCATCGTCTCATTTTTAGCACTATTGCGAAACATTGAACTTTTAGCGCGCTATGCATGCCCAGAAAGAATCGCTTTTACTAGTGGCTGTCTGAAAAGTTATTTGTCCTCCCACCGCAGGCGTCTGCGTTGTGCCTGCTCGCTGTCGCGCAGATGAGTCGACAGCGCGTAGGGCACTCCACGGCGAAGGGCGGTCGAAGGGCAGGTGGGCGGGAGGTCGCAGGGGAGCGCGGGGAAAGGGCGGGGGTGGCGAGATGGAGGCGACGGACGCAGAGCGCTTTGCGCCGCGTCGCGACATCGAACGGACGCCCTGCCTGCGCCCAGCCGCGCGGCAGCCATCTGCTCTGGCGATCAAACGCCGCGCCAAGCTGACCTGACTGGAGGAGAATTCGAGCGGCCAGCTGCTCTGGTCGGTAGTTTTCCGTGCTTTCTCCGATAAACACCACGCGAATGCCAGGGTAGTACCCTAACAAGCAGGCCATGGATCGCGCGCGATCTTTCCTTCTCCTCCCTCCGATTCTCGCCTCTTACTTATACACACTTATGCATACATGCACTACACTATCACACACGCCGGGAGATTAGAGTTTGTTCCGGTCTGGGTGGTGCCTTGCTGGTGGGAGATCCTGTTTGTACAAAACCCCGCTAGCCGACAGTAGGTCGGCGCCGGATCTCGTCAACCAGCAGGGGAAGTTCGCCGCCACCTCCAGAGGAAAACGTGCAGTACACTTATGGGACTAATGACCCTATATGTTGATGCGCTCGGAATCACTAATAAATCAATAAATACAAAAGACAAGCTGCCCTTACTGCGCTCTGCACGCTTGAGACTTCCATCCTGTTTTCATGAGACGACGCGAGACTTTCGAAAGGTATAGTCACAGGTGACCTATCGAAACATGCTCTACAGTGTTTACCCTATTACTCGTGTGATGGAAAGAGCACACACAAAATTTCAGCTGCTCTAGTACTGACATTATTTAAATTTCTAGACTGTTGAGCAACATAAGCGTCTTGAATCTCGAACTAACAACATGTCTGAAATTCCGAAATTGTTGAAGTAGACGATATTTCAGATCGATTGAATATATTTGAAAACCGTAGTTCAAATTGATATTCATGACGATGGATAGACAAAGGAAACCATTCTTCAACCACGATTCTAAACGAAATTGACGTCATGGAAGATTTAACGTCACTGTAATGAGTAATTTACTACGATATGTGCATCCTGTTGTGTGTCAGAGACCTGTAAAACTTGTTTTCTGTACGAAAAAATCGGCACTTTTACTTCTTCGCATACTTTCACATAGAACACCAGGTACCACGTGGTGCTGCAGGTGTACATTCTGCAGGTGAAAATGCCAATTTTGTACCAAAAAAACTCATTTTGTGGTTCACTTACAGCGAAAAATTGGAATTTTCTTGTTCCTTTATGTAAGTTAATTGCTCGAATACGTAGTGACAGAATTCACGTTTTGTGTGTTCTTGATACAGAAAACTGGCTTTCGGCCATTCCTTTGCCAGTCCGTCAGGCCATCTGTCGATCTGTTCGGTTGTCTGTGAACATTAGTGCCTAAACAGTACATACGATTTTCTTCAAAACTAATATTCCGTAATATACTCTGATTTAAACTTAGCTGCACTTCAAGGTCACGAATTGGAAGAATAGGAGGAAATTGTTACTCAATCGGGAGCTCCAATACCAAAAATTTAAGTTCTAACAAAGCTCCCGATTGGACGACAGTGTTCTCATCGCCTTCCAGTTCGTAACCTTGAAGTGCAGCTATGTTCAAGTATAGATCTAATTGAAGTTATATCCCCTAGAATTTGAAACTGGTGTCTTAATTTTGGAGAGACATGAACCCCTAACAACGTTGTCAGTGCTTTGCCAAAATGGCCCCAAAATTTTTAAAAAGTTCTCTGAAATAGAACCACGTGCATTTGGAAAATGGCAGATTTCATGAAAACCTCTGAATTTTCGAAAGTGAAATCCCTTGGATTTTTTTTTGCAAACGTATACAATTTTCTTCCCATACATTATATTATTCACGTTAGATTGTTTTACGAAATTTGTTAATCGGAATTAGGTCTTCAAATATTATCATATACAATTTGAGAAAATAAAAGAATTTTTTAATGAAATCAATGTAATTAAAAAAAATTTTTAAAGTCTCCATTTTTAGTACTTTTTTGCTCAAATACAGCAAAGTTCTTTAATGATGTGGCACAGGTCATGTTTTCAATAAAACCTTTTCAACTTTGAAAATTGCACAAGTTTAATTTTGTATTCAAACTTTTTACACGATTAATATTGAAGATAAGAGATCTTTTGTGAATGGAATGTGTTCATCAATGTGCGATCTTCTAATCATTTCCTGTGCCTTTGTAGAAAATATTTGTAGTTTTCGTGAATTTTTTATTTGAAATGTGGAGTGTCACATTTTCACAAGATTTTTGTGAATATATTGCACAGTAAACGTTAGCATATTACAGGTAGCTCAGTTTTAGAGCAGGCGATTATATCCAGCAACTGGGTTCGAAGCGCAGCCTGCGTAGTTTTCGTTCCTTAAGATTTCCATAGTAAAAGCGTCCAACTCACAGACGTCAATGGCAGAATGCCATTTCAATTTAAACTCTTGAAATGTCTAAAAATGTTTTAAACTGTGGTGATTCAATTGATTTGGGTTTTTCTAGTGAAGACTTGCATTATTATAATATTACACAATCATTACCAATGATATGAGAAAGTATGGACAGCTGGAGCACTACTAATTTCTTTGCCTTTGCATAATTTCCTCTTTCTTCTTAGTATGCGGGAAAATAATATAATGTAAAAGTGCGATAATGTAAGTAAACATAACGTACTAAGCAGATTTATTAAGAGTGGATTTCCTTTTTAATCTTTGATACATACAATGAGCACATAATTTTCTCATGTTTCATGAGAATAAAAAAAATATTCTAATTTAAAGACACGACTTTTTTCTCTAATAACTCAGGATATTTATAAATCTTATTTTGCATGCGAGTGCTACATTTATCATGTACTACAAAGTTTAGTTTTGAAATTTTAGTTTGTAATAGTAAGAAATTTGCAACGTTTGATTCGTCAATTCACATTATTATGTATCACTTTTATTTTCAGATTACTTTCTGTAATATAATTGCTCCTTACAATTTAAAAATAATATTTCAACTGAACGTTCTTACCTCCTCTTCTCTTCATCACTGTGCTCACAAGGTCTTTGAGTTTATGAAATAACGTACCTGAAATTAATAACTTTAGTTAAATTCATATTTTAGATTGATACTCAACAGTTAAATCTACGTGTATTTAATCAGAATTTTCTAACATTCACAAATAGTCAGACGGGTAAACAATTCATCACGAAATATATCGTATGATACCTCTGTTTCAGGATTTCTCAATTACACCTATGTAATTGTATGTCTCTGCTGCCTACGCATTTTTTTCATCTCATATTTTACTAGATTCAGAAAAATTAAATGTTATAAAGATTTCTTTGGTGGCACAATCAAATTAAATGAAGGGTTTCGATGTAAAAGATGTAACATTCAAGATTTTGATTTTACTGTAAAATTTATCTCTTGCCATGTCTATGCAGGTACTCAAATATGTAAATGTGTGGTTCACAATTGACGGCTGTCTGACAAAAGGGTACACTTACATACATATCGAAACAGTTTCTATTATGTATTATCATGTTCTACACACGAGTGCCTCAAGCTAGCATCTCGTTTACTGATCGCAATTAATTTACAGTACGTAAGAGCGACGAACGTTGGCAGCAAGGTTGGTTACTATAATTTATTTATAAATACTCTGAATATCTCTGTATTCATGAATAAAAAAGAATATGGGTGTGCGTATTTCGAAGCTCAAGAAAACTGGAGTACTTGTGTGTGCGACAAGAGTAAATTGCAAATACAGAATACTCGATTATATATTCTAACTGAATCCTTGCCAACATTCCACATTTGTAAATAATTCTTTAAAAGTGAAACTAGTTTCATCTTTCAATTCAACTTTGTGTCAAAGCCTAACGCGAGTGTTACTTCATTTGGGATCGGTTATTTTTAAAGGTTAACATTTTAATATTGTTAAGAGTAAAACAAACTGTTTCCCCTTCAGATTAAATTGAACAAAATAGTAGTCAGTTAAATAAATTTTAATTTCATTTCTAAATTCTGCTCGATTCTGTCGACGCCGTCTTGGAACGCGGAACATTATTTTGGTTGCATGTTCTCCTGTTCATGTCTTTCAGCTTCTTTTTGTTCGGGGAACAATAAAAGTTTTATCTAATAAGCGGGCAACATACCCTGGATCCAGACCCTACTAACTATTGTATATTTATCATATTCCTTTTGATACATTCCTTAATATAATGAATGATCCATTCCAATCTTTCCCAATATAATATTAGTAGTAAGATACGCCAGTATTACATTACAGATTTGAGGGATTTATTTAAATGTAAGTTTCAAGGAAAGTTTAATCCTTTGTTATATAATCCATAATACTAATTATTATTTATCCACATTAAAGTTCAAATTAGCGATTTTTTATCCAGTTTCGTAATAAGAGTTATTAAAAACTACATTAAATAAATAAGAAAATTCATGAAAGTGTTCTGAAAATCCACGACAAACTTCAATCTCCGAAACAAGAATTAATCTATATAACATTTTTATAACACTATAACATTGCAACTACTATTATTATAATACATGTTTTCTAATGATCTAATGCATTTTATTTACTACTATCAACATCAGCCTGTTAACTATTCGGAAGATGAATAGTCGAGCTTAACAGTGATTTATTGTGCCACGAAATTTTTACTGGTGGATAAAAATATTGGATATTTCAGACCTTCAAATCTGTTAACAGTATTTGTTGGTTTTCAAACTCGTAGTGCATTAAGAGGTCTAGCGACACATATCGTAAATCGTAAATTTCGTATTTCAGTTGTTGAATATTATTCAGAATCTGCTATGGTTGCACATAAGCAAAGTTTTAATCTTCAAATTAATCTTTAGATACTGAGGTTCAAGCAAAAATGTGTGCACATATTTTCATCTCCGCAGTACAATATGGAATTATGAGTGAAATATAGCAAAGAGCGAAGCTGATATTTGACAACAAACATTTCGCTACCGCGAAAAAAAATTGTTTCAATCCACAAACGAACAACAGATTTTCATGTAGCTAGAGAATCGGTGAGAAAACGTTATTAATACTACGCTATCAAACTAATTTTCTTTTATCCGTTCGGTCTCTAAACTCCTGGTGTGAAATGGTTAACATTGCATATTTAACATCATTATTATTATTATTATTATTATTATTATTTTATTATTATTATTATTATTATTATTATTATTATTATATTATTATTATATTATTATTATTTTATTATTATTATATTATTATTATTAATATTAAAGATGATAAACACATCCTGATATTCACGCAAAATCTTTGTAATATCATTTCGTGTATTCTGTAACATTTTTAGATCAATGTCTCAAAATTATTTCCAAATTAAAATGAATTTAGAAGTACTAGATGTACTTTAAATATGAAAAGAATGTTATTTATTTTGTGAATTATTAAAATTGAAAGTGCTCCAATAACTCTTGCTTTTTCAACAAATTAATATTTTCCATAGTTTCTACTCCTTACATACTCGAGATATTAAAGGAATAGTTATTTTCTAATTTCTGTGCACCCATTCTAAATAATCTACACAATGTTTGCTTCCTAAAAATATTTGTGTTACAATGAGAATTCGTCTCTGCATCCAAAGAAACATAATGAATACATTTTACTTTAATTCATTGAAAACTAGAATCATTCAATAAGTCTATAAACAGAGATACACACTATAATATAAAGTAAACACACGATTTGTGAAAATTTAGAAAAATTCCCAACGTACCTTCTAAATTGGCGACACTCAACCAACTTGAAAAAAATATGAATGACAAAATTAACAAATGAAAATAAAATAAACAATACATAGCAACCGTAAATATCCAATAAACTGTAATTATCAAGCAAGATCAAGGTTACTATAACCTCCTCGGTATCGATATTCAATATTACTACAAATTTCATTATAACAATGGAATAAATATAAGTTAACTGTTGCTTTTTTAAAAAACTAAAGTGCATTTGTTAATTTAATACCTTGTGTCAAATTTTACAAATTTGATTTCAATTTGGTAATAAATATTATTAAAACACAAGTGTTGACCTTCAACTAACTATTAAAATCAGTCTGTTTCATTTCCACGGATGAATAGTCAAACGTAACACATTTATATATTTTACTAAGTAAGTAAAACAGTGTACGATATTCCTAATTGTGACATCTTATTGCAACATTTATTTCGTAATTAACTATCATAATAAATTAAATAAATGATGTAATTGCCTGGTGAGAGAAAATGTATTAGTATTTCATGAATGTTTTAGTATTTCCCGGAACATATTGATAAATCGTGTTTATGTACGTGTTTTCTGAATTGCGTATATTATACTTGGAAAGTCGATGGAGTCGAACGAAAGATATTGATGAACGGCCTCCAATGAAATGTACGTTTTTCATTTTTTTAAACTGTATTGTCAAGTTAATCTGTTATTAAACTCTATACTTTAACAATGTAAACGCGGGGTGGGGTAATCCAATTTCGTTGCAATACAGGCTTCGCTTTACTGGACGTTCATACAACACTGTTTATTCAAAATATATTACTTCATTGGGGGTTCGCGTTCACGTTTGTTATCCCTGTAGAATATTCTCCCCCTTCCCTTCACCCCTCCAGTGTCACATGCCGAGTTACATTCCGTTGTAATTGTGTGCAGAATGAGAGGATTCAGAATATGCTGATCGGCACACAGGACGGTATCGCAAGTGTCAGTCATTCGCTTCATCCATAATTCCAACATTTTCATTTTACACACTTAGTGGATTCAAATACCGTTTTTGTGAATACTTCATTGTCTATATGAATCTAACAAGAGTACTTGCCCTTTGCTCATGCCCGGAAAATTTTGTTGGATGGAACATCACTTAATCAGGATAAGGAGCGATTCGTTTGTTTATGAAAGTAATTTGTTGTATTGATCACGTGTGATTTATTGTAGCACGGAACCCTGATAACTATTGGCCATTATTGTTTATACTCGAAAATGATTGCGTTCTCAATCATTTCATTTTACTTTTTCGCGTTACTATAAGTAGTAAGTACTACTATATAAATATTACTACTTCATATGTAGTAATATAGGGACCCACACTCCCTCGATTAAGGAATTGTAATAAAATACGAAATGTTTTGAATAAAAGAAATATATGAAGCACAACAATCACCTCGCGGCAGTAAAGCAAATGTGTTTCATTGTTGTCACGCTGTAGCTGTAACCAACCATTGTAGACTATTTTTGATTAGGAGATTCTTTGTATGATGAAGAATAAACACTCAGTATGTCTTCAATATTCCACACATCACAAATCCCACATACATCAGAAATCGCTAATATCTTTTGCCTATGGTTGTTAAAGAAAGGATATTGTAATCGAAAGAAGCAGGTTGCGACTAGCTTGTTATAAGACGTATCAGTTAAGTTTAAAATAAATAAATGTTAAATTAAGTAAAACATGTCCAAAAAAGATTAAACACACACACAGATATATATATATATATATATATATATATATATATATATATATATATATATATATATATATATATTCGCATGAAAGTGATCAGGAAAACCAAGGAAAACACTGATAACGGCAGTCATCATACGAGTTGGATTAGGGCAGACATCACAAATGCATGTTCAATAACAAGGAAGTTTCTAGGGCGTAGCTAAAATCGAATGTAGGACCTCATGACTTTGTTTAAACGGTCGCAGCTAACTATGTCCGCAAACTACCCGGTGCTTTCTATAAATTTGATATTTATTAGATCAACATCTCTGTTGTTTCTAACGCTTGACCTCTAGAAATATTCATTGTCCAAGCTACATCGGCAACAATGCTATAATTTATAATAATTCAGGCAAATTGTGCTAAAATGTACATGATCAAGGAACAATTTCCTAAAAGCATATAGGATCAGAAAGAATTAAAAAAAAACTTCCGCATTTTTTCTGGATCATGATTTAATTGACTTAATCATAATCGTTTTCCTTTGTAATTTGCCCCTATCAATGCTGTCATATGTTCCACAGTGTCGCATCTGATATTGTCAGAAGCAGGTGAAAAGCGTGTATGAGGGGCGCGAGCGAGGGGCAGGGAGAGAGATCCAGGGGGAGAGGGGTGGAGGGAGGAGACGCCGCCGCAAGCAGCAACAAGTAGCGGTCGCAACAAGCGCTGACCCCGGCCGCTCTTCATCGCCCTAATGCGCCGGCTACCGCCTCCGCCCCGGCCCCGCCGCACTCCGCACCCCAGCGATTGTTGTCACCCCCGCTCCCGCCACGACCGCACCCTCGCCGGCCACCTCACCTTCCTCTTCGCTGCACCAAAGCCTCCCCACTCCTCCGGCCATTTAGCAATGCACTCGCGTGAATGCTGTCGTTAAGGATCGCAATGTTTCGACACTCGCATTAACACCCGTTTCCATGTGCATCCATCTTATCGCGTCTCCGGCTTACCACTGCGCTCGCCTCTACGATAGCGTCTGTGCTCGCCTCCGCGCTTGCCTCTGCGCTCACCTCCGCGCTCCCCTCAGCACTCGCCTCCGCGCTTGCCTCTGCGCTTGCCTCTGCGCTTGCCTCTGCGCTCACCTCAACACTCGCCTCCGCGCTCGCCTCCGCGCTCGCCTCCGCGCTTGCCTCCGCGCTTGCCCTCCGGCTTACCACTGCGCTCGCCTCTACGCTTGCCTCTGCGCTCGCCTCCGCGCTGCCTCGCGCTCGCCTCCGCGCTTGCCTCCGCGCTCGCCTCCGCGCTCGCCTCCGCGCTCGCCTCCGCGCTGGCCTCCGCGCTCGCCTCCGCGCTCGCCTCCGCGCTCGCCTCCGCGCTCGCGCTCCGCGCTCGCCTCCGCGCTCGCCTCCGCGCTCGCCTCCGCGCTCGCCTCCGCGCTCGCCTCCGCGCTCGCCTCCGCGCTCGCCTCCGCGCTCGCCTCCGCGCTCGCCTCCGCGCTCGCCTCCGCGCTCGCCTCCGCGCTCGCCTCCGCGCTCGCCTCCGCGCTCGCCTCCGCGCTCGCCTCTACGCTCACCTTACATTTTATCGTTAGTCGTTTTTACAGGAGCTTACTCACGTTATACGCCTACGTTCGTACTCTCGTTATTTGCCTTGTCTTCGCTATTCCTTCTTCCTCAGACGTTAACACAGCCTTTAATTTCTACGCACACTCGTAGCTCTCGCAGCACCAAATCACACGCATGATCGATGAAGATTGTACCAAACTTCACAAGAGAATAAAGAAAGAAATTAACAACTATTATTTGACAGTCAAACTGGTAAAGTCGTTAGCATTATTTGGCGGCTTCTGTCTTGCGTAACTGGATGTACTATGTTTACTCCATTAACATTCGTAAATTACATAAAGGCAAATCAATTGTGATGTCATTAAGAAAGAAAATGGCACATTACGAAAGCCAGTGACTGATTCTGCAATGTTTTATTCTTCTCGTTTCTAATTATTCAGATACGTTATTTCATGAAGTAATTCTCTTCTTTTAACGTAGAAAAGTTTGTGTTAGGTGACACAAGGCCATGTGCCTGCTGGGGCGGCGTTGGAGGCGAGGTAACGCGTTTCGGATGGAGCGTTCGCAGCCCTCCGCGCCGTCATGCACTCCGCAGCGCTGTTCCGGCCCCACGGCGCGCCGCCTGCACCCCTCCCCACCCCCTTCCACGCCCTCGCACGCCACGCCCCCGCTCCGCCCGGCGCCGGCTGCCGGAAGCGGGCGCGCAGCTGCCGGCGCGCATTATTCGCACGGGCGGCGCTGTGTGCGGCGCTCTGCCGCAGCACCCACCCCAACCAGCACCCCCTGCGCGGCGGCCCCGCCCACAACCACGCTCGGGGCCTTACTCCTGGGCTTGCCCCCCTCACTGGCCGAGCTCACTACTCCATAACCGCCCTCGAAAGCCCAGTACCCGCGCCAATCTCCTCTACACCGCCCACAGCAGTGTTCACGACCATACAACTGGGCCCGATCCCCTTACAGTCCCGCCCACCCCACTCCGCCCGACATCCCTACCCCTCTAACGCACAGTCCCCACCCCAACCAACGCCCCCTACACGGTGGCCCCGCCCACAACCACGCTCACGACCTTACTCTTGCGACCGCTTCCCTCACTGTCCACGCCCACGTCTCCATCTCCGCCCTTTAATGCACAGCACCCACGCCAACCAGCGTCCCATAAGCGGCCGCCCGCAGCCCCGATCACGACCTTACTCCAAGGCCCACCTCCTCACTGTCTACACCCATGACCCCCCCTCCGGCCTCTAACGCACAACGCCCAACCCAAACAGCGCCTCCTACGTGACCGCGCAAGACCCCGCCCACATCCATGCTCCCAACCTTCATGGGCGCGTACTCGGCCCTATCCAGACGCACAACTGTATATCCGCTCTTTAACGCACAGCTCCCACCTAAATCAACCACCCTACGCGGCCGCCATATCCGCCCACAACCACGCCCCCCATTCTGGGTCTACGTTTTCCAATTCCCCCAACCTTAGCCCCCAACCCGCCTCGTTCGATCGTACCAACAGGCCAAACTGTGCACCTCTGCCTTCAATCGCACAGCATCCACCCCAACGCAGACCTTCCAAAACCCCCTCCCACAGACCCACCTCAAACGCGCTCCAAACTCAGCTCATGAGTCCATTACCATCCACTCTCAAGACTGCAATTCCGTGCTCAACCGCCACCATATCGCAATAACGACACCAACGTCTTCACTCCTTTTTCGCTTCTCATGGCCAAGCTCTGCATCTGGTCTCTTGTATGGTCTCCCTCATGGTTGTGTCGTTGTAAGCTCCTTACACTCGTTCGCCTGCCGTGCTCTCCTTCATTCTAACACAACCTACCATCCAACCACCGTTGAAATTGACCCCGCACAAAATATCTCACCACCAATGTAGACAACTACGCTCGTTGCCGCACGCGCACTCTTTACCTCTTCATATTGTACACTCGCGTCCGAGTGAGAGTGTTTGAGAGGCACACTGTAGTACAAAATAGGTCGACTTTGTGAAGTTACTCATATTAGTGTAAAATAGCTTGCCATGGGAGATGAAATAAAACAGGGATTGTCGAATTCAGGAGAGAAGGTTAAGTGATAAAAACAATAAGTTCTGTAAAGATGTATTATCGTGATTACGAATAATTAAGATGTTTATTTTGATTGTGAATGTTTAATGCATGAATGGTCATCAATGCAAAATAGGGAACAACATGATTACTAAGATAATTATACGAAATATTTTTATAACGTGGCATACCGACGGTGACAGGGAAACGATCAGATGTACTGCGTGATCCACGTAATATTTACATCCAAATTACCCGTATAGGAGTTCTCATTACAGTTTTTCGAGTAGTCACAGGAATAACACGCCACATAAAAGTATAAATGTAAATGATGTCCCTAATATCCTAAATATAGACCATAAAATTATATTCGTCTCTGCGGATCCACAAAAATATCTCGTTGTTTCAAACGAAGCATTGATATTTCCAAACCCTCCTGTATAAAAAGCCCCTCACCAATCTTCCACCGGGCATTGCAAAAAAAGTGCCGCAAGGCAGAAAGTCAGGCTTATGTAGTAAAATTGCATTCGGCGCGTTTTCATTAGGGCGAGGCGAACGAAAACAAAATGTGACGCAAACAAAACACATGCATATCGCCAATAAAAGACATATAATATTCGGCGTGCTGAACGAATTCATTTCGCATTCCGCTGGGATGTGTAATTGCCAATCACTGAAAGATTACCATTCGCACACGCAGGCAGCCCCCGCGCATAATTCGCCGACTGGCACGCATGCGCACGAACCTGGAGCAGTTGGTCACGCCAACCCCCACGAGCAGTCTCTTGGACCGCTTGGCGAGGCTCGCGGCTGACACGTGGCGATGACTAATAGATTTCGGGCTTGACCGGGATGTACACGAGCAGTCTCTTGGACCGCTTGGCGAGGCTCGCGGCTGACACGTGGCGATGACTGAGGCTCGCGGCCGACACGTGGCGATGACTAATAGATTTCGGGCTTGACCGGGATGTACACGCACCGTCTCTTGGACCGCTTGGCGAGGCTGCGGCTGATACGTGGCGATGACTTTGATACATTTCGGGCCTGACCGGGATATACACGCTCCGTCTCTTGGACCGCTTGGCGAGGCTCGCGGCTGATACGTGGCGATGACTTTGAACATTTCGGCCTCCGGGAGGGAATTTTAGCGGCCGGCCGCTCCTATCTGGTGGTGGTTTTCTGTGGTTTCGTCCATCGACACCAGGCGAATGTCGGAGCAGTATCCTAACAGACCAGCCATGGACCGCGCTCGATCGTTCCTTCTATTTTCTTGTCCTATCTTTACGTCTTTAATACACTTGCACTAACATGCACTACACTACCACACATGCCGTGAGACCGGTCGGAAGCTTAGAGCTTATGCCGGCTGGGGCGGTGCCCCGCTGATGGTAGATACCTGCTTAGGGAAAACCCCGCTAGTCGACGGTAGGTCGGCACCGGAGCTCGCCATCCAGCGGGGGAAGAACACCACCACCTCCCGAGCAAAAGCATGCGCTACATTACGGGACTAATGACCCTAGCAGTTGACGGCCCGAAATCACTAACAATAAATCATTGTGTTGACTGGGGTGGTACCATGTTCGCTGAAATACCGGAATGGGGAATCCCTGCAAAGCGATGAATAGGTCGGCCGCGTATCTCGCATACTAACAAAGGAGGGTCACCGCGATCTCTTATATTTCCTTTCTATTTAAAGGTATAACATAGATGAATCAAATGAAAACGGCAAAAGTACAGTTAAATATTTTCTCTTTACGTGTTTCGAAATTTTCGGGCACAGTCGTTGATGTCTGTCCTAGCTCGTAGTACGAGGGAGAGTAGACGGAGTTGGAGCCGAATAGCAGCTGATTCAAGATTGTGGCACCACTACACAGATGCACCAAGGAGCAACACCGTAGAGATATTCGATTTTTATAGAGTGAAGATGTGATTCCGGTTGATATGCATTAGAGAATGAAGACGAAGTATGGGGACGCATGTCTATCACAGCTGTAAGTGTACGAGTGGTGTAATAAATTCAGAGAATTTTGAGTGATGCTTTAAGTCCAGGTCAGGCTCATTGTGATGTGACAGAGGAGTCTATATCATCTTTCGCTGGAAAAGAGATGATGACTTTATTCTGAGATAAGTATGATCATATTCTGGAACAGTACATGCCCCAACGCACCACAGAGACCGAAGCCGAGAACTGCAACCTTCTCGAGAACCATTTGAATTCAGCAATAAGCATAAAGCGTAGGAGTATGCTGAGTGCAGGTGTTCTTTTTTTTCCAACATGATAACGTCCGTTCGCATTCAAATCATGCAACTTTGAAAACAATCGACTTTCAAGTCCCTTTCACATGCCCTACTCGGTAGATTTCGCACCGTCAGATTATCATTGATCCATTAAGGAGCGAATTGGAGGGCAGAAGTTCAAGGTCGAAGATGACGTCGAGTCGACTGTGCACGAGTGTCTATGGTGTCAACCAAACAACCTTTTTAATAATTAAATTAGTTCAAAGAATTCGTCGCCCCGACATTTACTAGGCGACAATTACAAACAACCTTTTCTTACGCTGTATCGAAACACTTCCTATCCAATAACGTAATTGAATTGAATGTGGAAGAAACTATGTAGGAAAATAAAGTACAAAGAAACAGTATCCGCAGTAAAATAGTGAAGCAAAAAATTGCAGTTTTCATTTCATTCTACCTCTTTATATTAATCTATTAATTAAGATCAGTGATCGTTCAACACAAGAAACATTTCTTATTTCAAGTTATTTCATCAATACTTATGATCAGTTCTTGGCATCGTTCATCACAAGAAAGATTTTTTATTTCGCGTTCGTTTCATTTACACGATATGTAATAACACAATATATGCACTATACTTCTGAAAGTAATGCCAATAATTAACGCAACCAAAAACAGTATCAATAGCTAAATTTGTGTTGAATATCTCGAGTATCGGTGACGATACTTTTCAGTCGATTATATCGAAATATCGATATTATAACAACAGAGTCTGATCGAAAAACTATATTATTGGCATAGAATAAATTGTTTAATAATACTAACATTTCAAGATTAATATCGAGAGACGAATCTATTGTTTGACCCTACTAACAGAAGCAGAAAATCTCACGTAGAAAAATGTTCATTGTTTATTATTAAAATAGCTTATTGAAAAACTATAATGCATTAATGAAAAAGAAGTCCTTTATAAGTGTGTATAATTTGTGACAAATATATTACAGTCTTGTAGTAGGAATTAAAACGCGTAATTTTCTGTTTTGTAATCGTGTA
Source organism: Teleogryllus oceanicus (assembly GCA_964035755.1). Classification (NCBI taxonomy): domain Eukaryota; kingdom Metazoa; phylum Arthropoda; class Insecta; order Orthoptera; family Gryllidae; genus Teleogryllus; species Teleogryllus oceanicus. Next base: position 86,253,385 of record CAXIVR010000007.1, on the reverse strand, counting down.
TTTATGCCATCATTGATGCTTGTCACAGGAAATGCTATTACCACCGATGTACAGCGCCTTTCCATCTACGCATTGCGGAAGGGGGAAAAGATGGAGAAAATATCATAGAACGCGAATAAAACGTAGCCCTCGTTGTTTACCGAGCTGCAGCAAAACTCACGAACTACGCTCTACGTAATGTTCCATAAAAATTCAATTTTGCTCTATTCAGCACGAGACGCAAGAAGAATATAGCGACGCGGCATCTCTCGTGCAGAATCACACCAAAATCAGATATTCAATTAATAAATATGCCGCCTCATGCTCTACTGAATAAATCCGAAACGAATATAGAAGTCCATCAAATATGAAATAAAGTGATGTTTTATTAATGTGGCTCCGGCAAACTGCCAGAACAGAAATGTATCTCGTGCAAAGGAAATGCAAACTCCACAGGTACGAAACCCCGGGCAGTGTGGTGTTGTGGAATGTCCACAGAGGTAATGTCGCGACATGTTCATGTGACCGCCCACGAAACCAGGCGGCGGGAGCGGGCGTGGAGTGGGCTGCCGGAGCGTGGTGTGGCGGCGAGAGGGAGGGTGTGGCGGGGATGATCGTTCGCGGCTTCGTTCGCTGCGAAAGATTCGTTTGCGGCGAGGGTCGTTCATCTCGCCGCGGTCTCGCCGTGGGCACTCGCGGTGAACCGCGCGCGCGAGCGGCGGTGGGCCGGTGGTCGGGGTGGGGGGCGGAGGGGGCGGGGCGACCGCGGGCCAAATGGAGCGCGTTGCAGCCACGCTCGGGGGAAGGGGAAGAGAGGTGGAGAGGTGTATGGGAACGCCCCGAGGGCCATAGTTAGCCGGTTTCAACTGCTCTCGCGCAGGGCCACGCCCATCCCACACTTATGGGCAGGTTTCTACCCACTCCCCGGCCCACACCACGTCGCCTACACACTCTTCCCAAACGCTTTACCTCGCTCTAGCGCCCTACCTCGCATAAACCCCCCTCTCCCTGTCCAACCTCGCTACTTTGTCCCACCCTTCCCACAACCCACCGCACCCGCTGCGCTCTGCCTCCCCTTCCCCCCCTCTCACAACGCTTCAACCCTCGCTCTACTCGCCCTCGCTCGCTCTCTCGCCCCTTTCTCTTCCCCTCTCTCCCCTCCCCTACCCGCACTCCCCATCGCTCTCTTTCCTCACCCGTTCTCTATTTCTCCTATTCCGTTATTACTCGATTCATCCCTGCTCCCTGTGATCCGCACCCCCACCCCCACGACGCCTCGCCAAGCCACGTTGTTTCACCGTACCCACGTCGCTATACCATGTTGAAAACTCGCACCTCTCTTCATTTTGCCCCCTGGCACTTCATCTGCAACAATTCTCCACAAAATGAGCATTGCCTTCAACGCCACCATGTAGTGGCCTTCATCACCATCACTACTTGAACGCTCTCGTCATCAACCGTGCCTCTACGCAAACTACTATTTGTTATTCCGCCTAGTCCCGCTCCGTCACCCCTCTCCCCGACTCCACATGGCAGATCCCCCTTCCCAACCCTTCCCCCCGGTTCCGGTTCCCCCATGCAACTCGATAACGCCCCGCGGAGCGCGCTCGTTGATTGTTGTTCGGCGCGGTCCCTCGCCCATGTTCCGCTCGCGTCTCGCCCCCTCCCTCCTCCCCCCATTCGCGGCGCCAGAGCTCGTGAGCGCGCGCTTCCCTACCACCCACGCCTCACGCCCCCAACCAACTCCCCGTCCCCGTCACGCCACGTCCTCCCTGCAGCCCCGCCCGCACCGCCTGCTTCATTCCGACTAGTCCCACCCCAACCTTTTTACATCCTCCCTGCTCTCTCGTCTCATCCCACTCCGCCTCGCCCCACCCTCCCCGCTCCGGCCTGCCCCCCCCCCTTCCTCACCCCGCTCTGCCCGCCCCGCCTTCCCCCCTCTCCGTTTCACCAACTCATCGCTTTATCTCGACTCAGACCTTTGCCTTTAGATCCTCTCCCCGCCCCATCTCGCCCTTTCCACTTCTTTCGCTCAGAGCTATTCTGCACTGCCTGGTCTCTCCTTGCGCCTCCCTGCTACGTTCTGCCGCCCGTTTCGCCCTACTCTGTCCGGCCTGGTCCGTCCACCCCCGTCCCGGCCTGGACCGTCCCGCCCTGCTCTGTCCCGGCCTGGACCGTCCCGCTCTGCTCCAGCCCGCCATGCTCCGTCCCGCCCTGCTCCGTCCCTCTCCGTTTCACCAACTCATTTCATATCGCTTTATCTCGACTCAGACCTTTGCCTTTAGATCCTCTCCCCGCCCCATCTCGCCCGTTCCACTTCTTTCACTCAGATGTATTCTGCAATGCCTGGTCTCTCCTTGTTCCGCCCTGCTCCTTTCTGCCCTGCTCCGTTCCGCCCTGCTTTGTCCGACCCGTCCAGTCTGTCCCGACCTGCTCTGTCGTCCCGCCCTGCTCTGTCATCCCGTTCATCTCCCCGCTCCTGCTCCCTTCAGCTCTGTTCCGTGCCGCCCCACTCCGACCCCCCCGCCTCGCTCCATCCAAAACTGTCTCCCAGCCCCATCTCTCCCGTTCTAATAATCCTTCCCTCTCGTATCTGCCCTGCACTGTCCAGTTGCGTCCCATCCCACTTCGCCCCGCCCCATTCCGCAGCAACCCGCTCCTTGCTCTCCGCCCCCCCCCCTTCCCTCTCGTATCTGCCCTGCCTTTGCAGTCCAGTCGTACCGAAAACCACTTCTTTTGCTGACTCATCTGCACATTACATGAGCATTGCCCACGCCACCATGTCGGCTTCCATCTCGTTCCCTCTGGTTCGCGCGTTCTTTATTGCCATCAATCTCTCCCCGCGCTGCCCTGCCTGCGTCCAGTGCCCACATCCGCAGCTCTATCGGTTTCGACGCGCAGGTCGCTTGCGTCGTGCTCCACGACCGGAGCCAGTGGAACCGTGATTGCGATCACGCGGTTTTTCTTCCCGCTTGAGGTCACCGGCCGTGTCAGACCGCAAAGTACAGACCCCTAAACTGATCATGTGGGTTTCCAAATGAACCGTGAATAGTAAAGTGATTGGAGGTTATTCTAATACTGCAGACGTTTGTCTGACACCGTATGTGACTAAATACGTCCACAGTTATCTCAAAGAATCGCTGGTATATACGAACGTAACGTACTGTATATGATGAATAATAATTCCGTGTGTAGAACAGTTTAAAGCAGTAATTTTGTTCATATAAGAAACTATAAATTTACGTTTAAAAATTCCCTCTCATGCAATATTCTCGTATGTTCTGTCCATGTTCAATACGTGTACTACTAATAAATGTACTATATTTCATCATCATTGCATTTTGCGCGTAACCATTTGGTGAGAGGAGATTTGGAAATAAATTGGGCTGATGTGGATTGATCAAGTTATTTTTGCAATATATTATTAGAAAAAAAAACGAAGGTGCTTTTTCAGCACTCCTTTCTTTTAAAACGATTGAGGTGGTTTTACTATTGTAGGGGCAGCACTTCCCAAATGAAACAACCAAAGGTTAGAAGAGGGTGGAAGGCATATTTATGTAAAAGCAATGTAAAATCGGCCTTGAGGGCAGATTTTAATTTTAATTAGGGGATACAATGTGAAGAGGGTGGCTTGTTCTTTATTGGTTTTGTTCACGATTAGTAGCATACGTACGAATGTCTAGCGTTCAGTTCATACTCTTATGTCTAGCGTTCAGTAGATCTGGCGTACAGGAAATGGACCGTGATCCAACGCTGGAGCATGCTCGGCACAGACTTTGTTCGGTGCTGGTCTTTTGCATACAACATAAAACATTGAGCACATTCATAATTTCATAATTTACTGAACATTATAGGACTATATACTTGGTAAAATAAATTTCGCAATTCAAATAAAATAATTTGGGCGACATTTATACACTCCACCGAAGGGCGATCTCTTATCCAACCTACAGTAACCTGCAAAGCTCTGACAGCTGTACGCTGACTACCATGCCGGATCCTTCCTGAGATGGGAAACACTAACACTGAAATGGATCTGTAAATGGCCTGTGAAACACTAAGTGCTCATTAGAACATTTCGATATTACGATATTCGGGCGTCACTCGAGTACCAGGGACGGTTTTTCATGATAGACAAGGAATGCCAGGCCTTCTTTACTGATCCCATCATAACGGTAACATATCTTACCCAGAAATCTTAAACTTTTAGGTAAACTTTCTTTCTTCGTTCCTTTTTTATTCTTATTGTTTGGAAGAAAAGATTAGTCGTGCGGTATAGTATGCCCTAACCTACCTATCTGAGTCTTTGTTGGCATTTCCGGTAAACCTTTCATTTATTTATTTTCACGAAATATAAAATGTTCAAGGTAAAATTTGAATTAATACATTAAACTATTTTTTTCGTTTAAAATGGCGTATGCCAATGTGTTGCATGTCATACTGTGTTCTTTTAAGTGATTATAGTCATTCCACTCATAAGTGATTAAATGTCTAACCGATTAGAGCATTTTTAACATTTTGGGAGCGTCAATTTTATAATATTTTGCGAATAAAGAACAATATACACAAATCTCCATTTCCTGTAAATGTATTTTGAATCCATATTTTCACGTACTTAAAAACATTATTCGTCAAAATTTTTACGATTCGCAATTGTCTTTTGTCTTGACGTCTTTGTTTATTATTTACAAACAATAGTGTTATAACTAGAGATCGAATTTTTATGTAATTGCTTATTATTAGTCTTTCTACTTACCGAATTGAAAATTGTGATCTTGGCGATTCGCCTCTGTCCTAACGCAATATCCAATTTTTTCCCTACATATTTTTACATATTCAGTACTATATTACATATTTTACATATTTTGCTACTTTTACAAAATATATTTTTATTCTACCAATTTTCTTCCATTTTTATGAAAAGAAGTACTTTTTAAAAAATCCACATTTTTTTCTACATTATTACTGCAAGCTGTTTACTCTAATTACGCTACGTGAAGACGCTGTCGTTTATACTCACAGTTATCTCAGTGGGAGAAGTTTGCATCAGCGCCTTGATATCATTTTCACCTTTAGATGTGAAAAGTATAACTGACGCTGAGTTTCGTGACCTTTAACCTTAATTTCCAAAACATTTTGGAGATCGCCGACGTGTAACATTTTCATGAGAAATCTGCATACTGCAATGACTTTTTACTGGTCGTAGATACCGCCAGTTTGTACGATGACTTTTATTGAGTTTAGTCTGGCTGTTAAACTACGGTCCTGCTTAACAATTGATGGTGCTTTTACTACTGACGAGAAAGTTCTCTGGTGCAAAGAGTGTATCACCTCGTGCTTTTCAAATTACTTTTAAAACTTTTGTATTATTTTAGAAATTTGTTTAAGACTTTTTTTTGTAAATGTAATTTCGTATTACATAAATGAGTTTTATAATTAGAGTATTTTAATATTACATATTATAACCGATTTTTTGACATATTCTCACTGTTTTGATTACATATTTATGTACATATTTTGACGTTTCATACTACATATTTTGCCAGTCTCTTGTTATGACACTATTTGGAATCCATTTACTTTTGTGCAAGTAAGGTATTTCTAGTTATTTTATGTTTAATTTATACTCTTTTACTTGTCGCTTTGCGTTTCGCTTATGGCGTGTTAAAAAATAGTATACGTAACATCGGTTCGTAGTGATACGGCACTCGTCTCTTTGTCGTCTTCGCTTCTCTCGGATGAGAAACTCGACTCGTATGAGAGTCACCTGTTTTATGACCTTATGTAAATTACTATTTCGTGATTGGAGATTCTTTCAATATTCCAAAATGCATCACAGAGATATTCTTGTTGCTACCAAATATAAGCACTTTGTAATTATTATTTATTGGCAACTACCAATTGCGCGGTCAGAAATTGCCATCCGAATGTTCGTACAAAATGTATATAAAAATGTCACTTGGTAACAACAGACCAAATATCGTTTGGTACTTTAAAAATCCAATAAATACTTATGCAAGATTTTAAAAAGGGGCCATGAAGCGTTACCACATATTTGTTAGAAACTACCCCTGGATGACAGTTTCCCTGGTACGATGTTTCAAGACAATTCAATTTCGCTCCCTTTAGTCCATGTAAGATGACCGACACCGAGCTTTATTTCTCCCAACACCCGTGGACAGAATATTCGTTAGAGGTGACGTAGATCTACCATGTTTAGATTAGAACTATGTTGTGAATTGTGATATTTGCAGAAATGATTATAAAATATGAATTAAGAAAAGCCATAACCATGCTCAATGTGATCCATGAACCGTTAATAAAAGTACTGCTCTGACTATTTAGTTCAATTGTCAGAGTTTAATCGGTAGCACTATTTAGTTTAATAGGTAGATTTGAAATACTTTGAATTGAAATGTGTGTAAGTATAATTGTATGTGATACATGGAATGTTGCTTACTGTGTATGTTACACAACAACACTTGTGCTACTGAAAGAAGAGCTCCCTAAGTATGCTCGAACACGTTTGCCGGCCTCAAAAATACCAAGGAAGCCTTTATTTAAAACACTTATTTTAAAATATTATTTTTAATACAGTTTGATTAAACGCACTCTACAATGCACTGAGGCAATGTGGAAGGTGGAACTGTGTGGGAGTGTGGGGTACAGGCTTTGTTGAGGTCGGGCCAGGTCATGCATGGCAGGCCGAGGAGAGTGAAAATGTGAATAACATTACTTCCATAATAGAAGTAAATATGAGGCGTTGTTTTGTCATAAGTGTTTATTTCTTAATAAAGCTTTTTCGATCACATTGCGGTCGTCGTCAGGGATACAAAAAACAACAAAATATCTAAATTACAATTATTCGTTTTATTATTCAACAATTGATGTCACTTTTGAATTTCTCATTTTTCCTTCTTTAATAGTTTTTTTTTTTAATTTTTTTAATTTTTAAAAATTTTATAACCAAATTTTAATTTGGTTTTTTTTTTTTTGCATTTAATGCAGTGTTTTTTTACAACATAAATGCTACCGAAAAGCTTTATGCAGTAATAAGCACTTATGACAAAACAACGCCTCGTATTTACTTCTATAATGATGCTAATATCGTGAACACCGCACCATTTCCTACCAAAATTACATTCATTTTTGGCTGCAGAAAGAATTCATTTCTTTTTCCGTCTAATTATTGTGTCATAGAAACGTCGGGTTTATTCAGCTAGATTTCTGCGAACTAGTACATCCGCACAGTGCCAGGTTCCAATTTGGTTGTCCGCGAAGCGATGCTGAAATCCCTTGCGGCAACCCGGTCTGTATCCGCCATCCGAACCGCTGCCTGCACCCCATCTCCTCTCGCTTCCGCCGCCGGAGTCCGTCCGCTCATTTGCTTGCGCGCACCCGCTCGTGTTTTGTTTTGTTTCACGACTTCGATAACAAATGACTGGAGCCGCTCTCCCCTTCTGCTTTTTTTCCGTTGACGGTTAATCCCTTGATGTATAACACCCACAATGTGTAATTTCAATAGAATAATATTTTTGCCAATATGCATGTAGTTGCGTACGAATAATAAAAAAAACGCAGATATGAAGAATGAACCGATTAGTAAACAGTAACGTGATCCAACGGTTTAACTGCTCGTCAAATTCTCGAATCCTCTGCTTCCGTGTTATTCTTCCGTTATCGGGGCTCATTCGAAATTAATTAACTTCCGTTTTTTCTGTTCTGCTCGCGGTAAGCGGCTTTGTGTGCGGTGTGTGTTGGTGCGCTGGTGGTGGTAGTGGTGGTGGTGGGGGGGGTGCGTGAGTGAACCGCGGTTTGCGCCAATTGTGAGATGACCTCTCACGACCGGTTGTAAGAGAGAAACACGGGCAAACAGCGCTGAATCATGTTTTTATCGATGCGGTTGTCGAGCGCATGATTGGCGAAATAAACGCATCAATTGCTGATTCGCATTCGCGAGGGGAATGGAGTCATACATCTAAGCTTACGCGAGTGGATGGTTCCGAACTAATGCCTTGTGTTTTGGAATGTGTTTGACGATCGTGATTTCCTTTGCTAATGCGTCGTTTCAGTGAGTATCATGAATGAGTACCTTGTTTCGTGTGTTTGCGTAATATTTCAGTTGATATCGCCGTCTCGTTCAAAAAGGTTTTACCCCTTCTATTCTTTTTCAACCGCTACGAATGATTTTAATTAGTTCCTCTGTAGTTGATGGTTTGTATGTAAAGTTATGCGTATTAGATGATTAAAAACTGTAAAATTATTTAGAGCTAATTGTATTTATACGAACGTAAATTATATTATTTAAGAGTAAAAACTTCACAACTGCAAAATGAAACTCCGCAATAATACTGAATTGTAAAATAAATAGGATTTCACTTACGTTTAATGGAGATAATCGGTGTGTATAGGAGACAACCCATGCTTTTCTCTGAATTGGCTGAAAAGGGAATTGTGCCAATGAAATGTATGTGAGTCGTTCATTACGACTTCCTATTTGCAATCAGACGATATTTTGCATTTTATCAGCCAACATTGCTATTCAAGATGGAATGTGGCTACAGATCGAGATCTTCCCGAGTACTTTAGAACATAATTTATCAAAAAGTTTGTTTTTGTTGACAAATATAAAAATTACAATGGCCTCGTATTTACAATACTACATAAAATGTTTTAAATAAATCTATTGTATATGAATTTGATATTGTACTTACTGACTGAGATGAACATTTAACGATGTAACAGTTTAAGGGGGAGTCTTGAAATTACATTTTATTATTATTATTATTATTATTATTATTATTATTATTATTAACCGTTGTTGTTATTGTTCTTACTAAAAATATGCTTTCAGAAGAGTAAACAGTGGACCCGATATATAGTAAAATCCACTAAACCCTATTGATCTACACTGCGTCGAACATCTCCACACTTCTCATCTCCACACTTCCATTACCCCAGAACTAAAGTTAGGTACTTCAATTTTAACTTCAATCTTATAAGAAAACACTGCTATTTATCATCGTATGCAAACGCTGCATTTGACTCAATTGATTCCTCTACCGCACGTCTCCCGCAACGCTGTCTCCACTCCCGTTCCTCCGTCTTCTGCATTGCCTTTGAAACACACGCCGTAACAGAGCCGCTCAGGGCCCGGGCTGAAAGGGCCTCTTTCCTCGCCGCGGTCCTAAAACGGCCCTAACTGGCGTCAACATTTTTGTATTCACGGCCTGGGCGTTGGCCCGTGCCTGCCCGGCCGCGCCCTGGCTAAGGTGAATATGTATCGCCGCGCACGCCCGCGGTACGCGCTCCCCGCGGACAGATTAAGGCGTTTGTATTCGCGGGGGCGGAGGGGGCGGGGCTGGCGCGCCCGCCGCCGCCGCCGCCCGCGCATACTGAAGAGCCGGCTCGGCTCGGGTCGGTCGGCGCGAGTGGCGCCCTCTGCCCGTCCCCGCCCACTCGAGATTGCACTGCCCCCGCCGACCACCGCTATATCCAACCCGCCAACCGCAGACCCACCCTCCCCCCCTCCCCCCCCCCTCCCCCCACCAACCCCGTCACCACCACCGTCACTGTCTGTGCCTCCTCCACTACTCCCGCCGCGACTGCCCCCCACCACACCCTCCCCCCCCATCACCACTACATCACTCACCACACCACCGACCCCACCATCACCACCACCGTAACCGTCTCTCCAACCGTCTGCGCCAATATACAGCAGCCTCGTCCTCCACCGCCCCCATCGCCGCCACTGCTACCGCCACCGCCCCTCTGTCGCACGTGCGCTTGGCTGCGCTTCGCGAACCCTGGCACCGGTTTCGTTCACGCTCCTCTAGCCCGGCTCTCGTGCGAGGAACCAACCCATGAGGTGGTAGTCGGACCGCTTACCTTCCACGTCTGGGTCAACTCACTGCGGTATTGTCAAGACCAAGAGCCTTCTTCGCTGTCCGGGTGACGCCGCGTAGTGGGCTGAGAGGCCGACGTTTCGCCTGACATGTCGCAGGCTTCATCAGGGCATTGACGAAGCCTGCGACATGACAGGCGAAACGTCGGCCTCTCAGCCCACTACGCGGCGTCACCCGGACAGCGAAGAAGTCATCGACTCGAGCCGCGGAAGCCTACGCGTACACAAGACCAAGAGCCATCCGCGACTATTGTAGACTTTTACCTGAAGTTTCTCTAGAAGATTTTCTTGTACTGCACGTCGCCAAAGGAGTCTCACTTTAGGTAAGCTGCATGAACCCAAGAACGTTTTAACATGATGGGTGTGTTCTCTTCGAAATGTTCTCAACCAGAATTTCGTTTACACTACATAACTCAACAACGACATGCACTTCAGAATTTCACAAGTACAATCTGTCAATCAACAAATCGGTCATCACGAGAATTTTTGTTCACAAAGAACTTCTACAAACTCTTTTCATTTAGGCACCATGTTTATTCTTTTCAAGCTATTTTGATCATTTGTTTCAAATACATTTATGAACATAACACCTTTGTTCAAATCATGTGCAATCATGTGGAATTTGTGTTGAACATTGCGGGTTTGCTGCAGGTTTTCGTGGGGTTTTGCCGTTTCTTCTATCACTAATTCAAACATTACTTCGTCATCATTCAAATCAAGCCAGTATGATCACTCATCCATCAACACCATCCCCATATTGTAGATGAAGCAACTTTCATTTCAAGTGAGGACCGTCCATCTTCAACTGCAACCAGTCTACAGGTCTTCGTTATTGGGCTCTGTTCATTACGGTTTTTACAACTACGAATAAATGTTACTTTGTCCGGTATACTGGTGAAGACATGGACGCCAGTGATCCGATCATCGCAATCATTCATTTGCCTGGTCTCTTCCAATTTTAAGATCATGTTTTCAGGACAACTCTGAACATTTGCGAATGATCGTGTCCATGGATCTCAACGAGGGAATTTATACCGAGATCGCATTCGATGGTTAATGTCGCGATAGTAATACGTTCCCGATCATCACGTTAGCGACGATCAGCTAGCGGAATATTTTATCCGATGCAGGGCTTTTCGTCTTCTTTGCCAGAGGTCCGCTTTTGGAGTAACCGGGAGCGGTTGCTCAGTGCATCAACTGATGCCACTGCAGCGCCTCTAACCGGGAGGTCCTAGGTTCGAGTCCTGACGGCGCCGGCAGGATTTTCGACACTAGCTTTTCAGCTAGGTCGAATTCAGTCGCAGTCTGGAGGAGAATTCTGGCGGCCGGCTGCTCTGATCGGTAGTTTTCCATGGTTTCTCCGATCAACACCAGGCGAATGACGGAGCAGTACCCTACCAAACGGGCCACCGACCGCGCGCGATCTTTCCTTCCTCTTCCTTATCCTATCCTCTCCCCTTACACACTCACTTACACTAACATGCACTACACTACCACATATTGCGGGAGACCGGTTGGGAGTTTAGAGCTTGTCCCGGCTGGGGAGGTGCCCCGCTGGTGGGAGAGTCCTGGCTAGGGGAAACCTCACTAGCTGACGGTAGGTTGGTGCCGGATCTCGCCATCCAGTGAGGGAAAAATCACCGCCATATCCCGAGAGAGACATTCACTACACTAACGGGACTATTGACCAAAGCAGTTGACGCGCCAGGAAACACGAAAAAATTAATCAATCAATCAATCTTTTGGAGTACCACTTCACTTTCCAGACAAAATTGGTCGAACTCCTCTAATAGCACCACGGCCAGTGACGTGCCCGACCGCCGACAGGTGAAGTTGTGGGTTCGTAAATATTCATATTTATTTGCCTTTTCGAGTCACCTCTTCGTAACCCAGTCTAATGCAATGGGCATCGTTATTTCAATTATTATGATAGCTCAATTACAATTTTGATTGACATGTAAGAGTGGGGGAAAGCAATGTTTTCACACAGGTTTGTGGTTTGGCGGCTCAACCCAAACCTCCAGATATGACACACACACATGGACTCTCAGTTTCGCGAGCAGGTTGCTCATTATGATGTTTAGTATCCATCGCCTTGAAATCCACTGAACATTAAAAATAGAATTGTAGAACTTACATTGTTCATATTTTGTTTAATGACGCTCCACAAATAATAAAAAATATATCCGATTCTTGTTACTTTCAAATGAAGCTATATAACCACAATAACACATACCAAGTGGCACAACGAAGTTGGCGGGGCCCGTGGGGTTTGAGTCTCCCCTTCCGAGAAGTTGTTACGTCTTAAATTTTTAATTTTGGAGCTCTCGATGGGATGACTATATCTCCCTCTCCTTCCAGCTCGTGACCTTGATATGGCGCTCTAAAATGGTGTATTGTATCAGTACAGCCGCTGCAAGGGCAACAAAAAGCACACTCAACAAAGACATTTGCAAATCGCAATGAATCTATATGATCGCAATGAAGACTTACTGATCGTCAAAAAGAAAAATAATCTTTAATTTAACAAAAACAAGATATAGTATAATGAATTAGTCTACATTTGCATTATATAATTTAAAAAAAGACTCAATGTGCCTGTAACAAATAATGTACTTCCGGGTCAATGACCCCCATCTCGATCGGGTTTTTGTCCAGTTTCCCTGATCGATTGAGCAAATGCTGAGATGGCCCCTTGCTTTGCTTCTGGACGTAAATGTAGCTTCACTATGCGCACGTTTTGTTGAACTATCCTTTTGCTTGAAGTGATAGTAGAGCTTAGGGCGAGTTTCTATTTTGTTAACAATACAGAAAAATCAAATCTGTTTTTTCCTTTACTGTTAGAAATACGTTTTTTGTAATTTTGCAACGAAAATATCTAGTTTTTGAAATGTTAATCCCTCGCTTTTTTAAATTTCTTATTATTACTATGATTTTTCATCTTTCAACTATTAATAGTTAAATTGTTGGGAAGGGATTCTGAAACTCAAGAAAGCGTGCGCAGATGATTTTCTCCCCCATACGTCACATACAGCTTTTGACTGTTTTTGACTAAATAAAAATAAAATAAAATAAAATAAATAAAGAAAATCGCGCATTACAGCAATAGTATGTTTCTCAATGACCTTTGATACTTGTGGGTTGTGACATCAAACATTTAAGCTTCCGTTAACAGCAGCTTTCTTTGTAGCTCAGTAGCTGTCAGTCCCGTGTACATTTTAATCGGACTGGACATGAATTACTTTCCCGACGACTGAGTCCAGCCGGACATCGTTGACCACCTCACATCACGGAATAGAATTTCATAGAGTTCATAGAATTTCCAGAGTACAGGAGCCTGACGCGCTTCCAGCAAGCACGCTCGCTAAAGCAGTATACCATTAACGATGTTAAGAGGAGAATTCTAAAAAGCTCTGTAATAATTTTTAATGTTTTAGTTATTTTTTATTATAAGACACAGATACAAAGAAATACTTTCCGAAAGTACTTAGTAACAAAGTTATTGAGCTGAAAAAACTGAAATTAATTTTGCTTAAAAGACTAAACTTTTTTAAACAAAATGTTTAGTCTTTTATTCTAAATTATAAAAAAACATTTCTCGTGAAGAAAAGCACTAGGTTCGAGTCCTGCGGCGGCAGGATTTTCGACTCTAGCTTTTCAGCTAAATTGAATTCAGTTGATGTCTGAAGGAGAATCCCAGCGGCCGGCTGCTCTTATCAGTAGTTTTCCATAGTTTCTCCGATCAATACCAGGCGAATGCCGGAGCAGTACCGTAAAATACGATTCACGGACCGCGCGCGATCTTTCCTTCCTCTTCCTTGTCCTATCTTTGCCCCTTGCACCCACTTACACTAACATGCACAACACTACCACACATTTAAGGAGACCGGTCGGGAGTTTCGCGTTTGTCCCGGCTGGGGCGGTGCCCTGCTGGTGGGAGAGTCCCGGTAATGGGGAAACCCTGCTAGCCTCGCTAGGTCGGCGCTGGATCTCGCCATACAGCGGGGATAGATCACCTCCATCTCCCAAAGGAAAAACATGCACTACACTTACCGGACTAATGACCTAAGCTGTCGACGCGCGTGGAATCAGTAACCAACCAACCAATTAACCAAGAAAATGATTATCTGCTTAGCGCCTTCGTGGACTTTTTCAATATTGTAGGTTTTTTCTTTGAGCATCGTTTAATGAATTTATTTCTACTATTGTGCACTTAGAACCGAATTAAGAAATATTTTATATTAGTAGCTTGCGTGACATTCAAAATTCTCTAGTCCAAGTATGAGACAAAAGAAGAAAATAATAATTTTCATTTTCTATATTGTAAGCTGCATGCCTACTTGTTATAGGTGTTAAAATATCAGAAGGAGAGTATGCAAAACAAGACTCATGAATGTGACCAATAGCATTTTTGAACAGCACAGCAACCGTACCGTGTAATCTGAATTTAATAACGTTTAAGTCCAGTGGAAGCCAAACGTTGAAAAAAGAAATTCTATCAACAGAACGCATTAACATGTCGTGTTATATTTCCACCTCATTGACACGTTATTCACAGTCCACGCTTTTCAATCCTGGAAACAAAACAAACTTTGCCCGAAAACGCGATATTTTCTGGAACTTGCGCGGCATGTTTTGACGAGATAGCTCTCTTCAAAACAAATTGGTGTCACATTTTTAACCATGTCGAATATGCAGCGAGAAAACACACTTCATTGCTTGCTAAATCGGCACGGAAACTTCTCAAAGACCGGCTCGGGTCTTCGCCAGAACTCGCCCCATTCTTGTAAACCGAATAACAGCGGCTCTGCAGATAACGCAGCCGTATATTTTCCAAGTGGACGACTTGATTTGCAGTAAAGCCGATACAAATGATTTAATGTTTTATAATGTTTCTCTGTCATTTAAATTTTCCGAGCCGTTGACTGCAAAGCATTTCCAAATTAATTGAGTGTTTAATAAAGACAAGCTCGTGATTTTCCAGTAGTGAGGGAGGGGGTGGTGGAGGGTGGGGACGGGAGTGTCGAGCGGAGTTGCCGGTTCCTTTTTTCCGCTTTCTTTTTGTAAATTAATGGGGGTGCCATTACTTTCATTACCTCTGGCGGTGGCGTGGGGTGCCGGCAGGCGAGGCGGCGACAGAGACGTGCGGATGGGAGGGGGAACGGTGTGGGCGGCAGTTGGGGCAGGAGCTGGGCAGGGGTTAGGAGGGGGGCAGGAGCTGGGCAGGGGTTAGGAGTGGGGGCAGGGGGGGGGCAGGGGGAGAGCGGTGACGGGATGGGAGCGGGGGCGGGAGCGGGTGCGGGGGCGGGGCGGGGGCGGGTGCGAGAGCGGGGGCGAAAGCAGAGCGGGAACAGGAGCGGGAACGAGGGCGGGAGAGATGGCCGTGGCGGGAGCGGGACCGGGAGTGTGGGTGGGAACGGGGACGGTAGCGGGGCAGGAACCGTGGCAGGAGCGGTGACAGGAGATGGAGCAAAAGCGAGTGCGGGGCAGGAGCGGGGGCGAGGGCGTGGGTGGAAGAAACGGCGGTTCGGGCAGCGCAGGAGAGAGCGCTTCGCCTCCTTTGATCAACACGGGCGCTGCGCCGCTCCGCGCCCACACCGCAGAGGCGAATGGGGGCGCAGGCAGCGGGCGAGTTCGCAACTTGTCCCAGCGCACACGCGTTGCGGTCGCGGCTTCCAAACATCGGCGGCCCCGCGCGGCGTGGGCCGGCGAGTAGTTCTGAACGCGGCCACCTCAGACCTTCGATCGGAGGTGGTCACGCTGCCCTCGTGGTGGCGAAAAGGTCGGAAAGCTACACAACCTACAAAAACCGTGTCTGTTTATACTTGTAAACTTGTGCTCTCATCAGTTAAATCTGTAAAACGAGTAAAATCTGTCTAACTAGGAAGCTCTACAAGCCGGAAACCTGTCTTAACCGGAATTTTTCTCCGAAATAGATCTTTTCGCCGATATATTTAGAAAATGGAATACGTTTTAGGCCATTTTTTAACTCACTACCTGTAAATTTGATAATTGAGGTCGATTTTCCTACTTTGGCGGCTTGTTAACGATGCACCCTGGGCGTTGTTCAATGCCCTTGAATGGTGGGGAGGGGGGTAAGGGAGACATGTGACTAACACGATGCATTCCCATCTCCGTAACTAGCAAAATCCGTAGTTACGCGGTTGGAAGGGATGCAGAAACATCGCTCAAATTAGTGTATTTTCTTGGTGAAATTTGTTTCACAAAAGAATTTGGCATAGAATGATTTGGAATTTTAAAATTCCTGCGCTCCAATTATCTTTTAAGATCATCGCAAAGCGCCTTTGTCTATGTCGACGTAAAAGCTCCGAAATTCGAAGTATCGACGTTGACTTGGACAAGCGCGAACAAAGCTGTTGAAATTACCTGAATGAAAATGGCGATTGTTTTGCCAAGTTATCTGAACCTAACGTTATTATTATGTACAATATTTTGATTCACTACCCTTGTATAGCGCATTTCCCACGTTTCAATTGATCCTGATAACGTTATTTATCAAAATAATACTCGTAAATTGCAGCGCTGTAGTTCCCGGCGAGGGACGGGTCGTCATCTCAGTGAGCTAATCTTTAAATTGTTCACTTTTCCATGAACGAACATTTAATACAATAATGCGTGTGAATGTACGAGCGGCCGTACCCAAATCCTTTGGAGGTAACATCTGCGATTAGTTTATTCATGGAGAGCACAACTTCACAGAGATCACGGAGTTGACGTAGAGCACGGAGTTGACGTAGAGCACGGAGTTGACGGAGAGCACGGAGTTGACGTAGAGCACGGAGTGAGACGGAGGGCACGGGGTTGACGGAGAGCACCGAGTTGACGGAGAGCACCGAGTTGACGGAGGGCACGGAGTTGACGGAGAGCACGGAGTTGACGGAGAGCACGGAGTTGACGGAGAGCGCGGAGTTGACGGAGAGCGCGGAGTTGACGGAGAGCACGGAGTTGACGGAGAGCACGGAGTTGACGGAGAGCACGGAGTTGACGGAGAGCACGGAGTTGACGGAGAGCGCGGAGTTGACGGAGAGCGCGGAGTTGACGAACGTCACGTACGGATTCAACGTGCCATAGTGCACTCCCTTTCGCACATTTGAAGTTGTGGACATACTATTTGCAATATGAGTTGTAAACATTTGAAGGCTTGTAATTAAAAATATGTTCATAGCTTGCCCAACCAGGAATGGAATGCAGTACTACTAAACGGGCAGTGGAAAACAGCAAGTTTGTAAAGTTAATTTCTTCACATATGTCGCTGTTTGTGCTGTTATCGTTGAGCAATGCAAATTTAATATGCTACTCGGAATATGAAGGATTTATCGTTTGTGCGTCAAAGAAGAAGCACTGAATATTGTATTCGAAATTAGAACTTTGCAATATGCGAAACATAAACGAGATGGGATTCAATTAATTTTCTGCCTGCAATAACTAAAGTAATGGACAATAAAGAAGATTTTATGAAATTTGCTTCTGAATCCACAACACACAGAAGCTGGTTATTACTCTCTCCCAGCCAGACCTTTTCTAAAATATCCAATTTTGGAGAGTTTCAGTTTTATTATTTGTAAGTTCTCCAATGTATTTCCTTTTCATGTTTTCTTTCCAGGAGATAATGTATGTTCCCTGAAAAAAAACTGCTTGTTTTGGTATCGTTAACTACTTGCGGTCAATTGATATTCGTTTAATTATCTGTAGAGTACGGTATTAAGAAAGCTGTTTTATCAAAATTTGTAACGATATGATGAATGTATTTCTTTAAGAGTTTGATCGATTCTCTTCAGTTCGTCTCTTTATTTCCCTTTCTCTTTATTTTATTCCAGTTCTTTTTTAATTATTATATTGTTCTCCCTCGCAACCCATCTCTTTTATTTGTAACTTATTTGCCAAAGAAAACTTCTAGTATGTAAACTTTCAAAATGTCCATACCATTGTCAATATCTACCACAATATCTACATAAACTTAATAAAACGGTATTAAAATTTATTTGGAAACAATAATATTTGTTTTTGTTTTTCCAGGTGGGTAAATCGCCTTACCTTAAGCAGTAATCGGCGAATCTCTATCAAAAGTAAGTGTAAAGATTTGTTCATGAATTGGCAGTTAAATGAAAAGGTGTAATATACTTAAATTTCTAAACTAGTATTAAAATATTAATTCATTAAAATTAAAAATATACATAATGATATTCAGCAAAGGAGTGTCTACTACCGAAATTTGCAGTAGTATGTTATGGGCAGCTAATTACTTAAGCATTAAAGAATTCGCCAGAGTAACCACTAACACGAGGTTCATTCTTGATTTAGGAATCGAAAGTTCTGATGATACATTACTGTTGATTGTCACTTTTTCCCAGACTTGAAACTTCATATTTTATACTGTCAATTGAAAAAGTTTTAGCAGTGCGTTAGAATAAACACGCCAGACGAAGAAACGGACAGTCAGTTTTCTTTTAATTGAAGTTAAGAGCATTACCTTCGCAAATATTTGAGAATTTCTCCTACTAATACAAAGCGCTCAACAAACTTGTATGGAAAATGACATGCCTCTAGCCGCGACTTTCTCTTTCTTCACTTTGTTCGAAGGAGGAAATTTAAATAGAATTTTTAACAGGTACGCCAATACGTTAGCAAACGAATAATCACCACATATAAGCACTAGATTGCTAGGTTCATGTCTTGGGCAGTTGTTTTCTTAGCAACTTGCAAGACTCTTTGTAGAGTCCATTGCTTATGGGATGTATGCAGTTTCACCTTGTGATTGTACCATGATATACATATTATAAGGCAGCACGTATTATCTAGTGCGATGTATCATTTTGATTTTAGTTCAGCTTTCCGAACATTCTCTTCATCTGACGCTCTGAACTACTTTTATTTATTTATTTATTTATTTATTTTACGTCAAAAAAACAGTTAAAAACTATTACTTGCCAGCAAAGGACGTGAATGTGCAAGCCCAGTTTCTGTGACAAACATATTCGAGGTTTAATGCATATAATTCGAATATAAATGAAAATGGAAGTATTTAAAATTCTGCATTGTTGGAGCTATAGAATGAATTTTGAAGTCCTTACAGTTGAGGGAATTTATTTTATCAACATAGACCTTTCTTTTTTGCTTAGCTCGCAAACAATCATTATACATACTAAAAAAGGTAAAATCAGATTAGGATGTAATACACAAATATTTAAAACTGAAGCAATGTTATCTTTAACATTTCATAATGTTGCTGAGAATATTAATTTGGAAAAATATGGATCACCTTTCCCTTACATATAAGAATTTAACTTCAATGAACTTATTTTAGTTAATATTAGCATAATGTCACTCTTTAATCTACAGTGAATAACAAAGTGAAGAACGACCTAAAACTTCTTCACGATTGTCGTGAGCAGTACACATTAAGAAAATAAGCGAGAAGTACATTCAAACTATATGCATTAAGATCGTAATTAACTTAATGCACACGTCCAAAACCATACGTTACACTCGGAAAGTGCCCAACTAAACTATGAACCCTGGCAGTTCGACGTGCCCAGCTCTCGACATTTCGGCAAATGGAACTTGGCTCTCATTTCGTCCATCGTCCCCACCCCCTTCTGCAGACACTTCCCGCCACATCTCTTCTGCCTCCCACTCCTGTCCCCTCCTCTCGCACCCTGTCACCCCACGCCCCTTGACCCCACCCCCTGACCTCTTCACCTCGCTCCGTGACCCCGCCCCGGCCTCCCCTCCTTGCCGCGCACCCCCACTCTCCACCCTCTTGTTCCTCGCTCCCTCACTAATTCCCGTAACCCCACCCCTGCCCTCCGCTCCTCGCCCCGTGACCACCCCTGGCCATCCCCTCCTTGTACCTCACCCCCCCATCCCCCCCTTCCCCCCCCATCAGCCCTCCCCCCTTTCCCCCCCCCTTTTTCTCCCCCCCCCTGCCAGCCCTCCCCCTGTGCCGCCTGACCCCGCCACTGTCATACGACCTCGTCTCCCGTCCCATCCCTGCTGCTTTTACTCCTGCCCGTGCTCTTGATCCCTGGCCCCATCCCCGCCATTTCCTTCCCATCCCGCACCCCTGCCCTCTGCTACTTGAACCCCACCCTCTGCCCCCCCCCTTTCCCCCCTCCTCCACCCCAACCCTCCTTCCCTTCGCGGATGGTTTATAGACGTCCAGCGGACAATATTCGCCGGCAGGGCGAGCGATAAATTTCTCGGCCGGCGACTCCCAACGCCCTTCGTTATCCCACTCTTTTATGGCGAAATTAAAATTTGGTCCGGCCCACCGCTCTCCGACCGTTCCAAGAAACGTATTGCGTTGCGGCGGAATCGACTGCCATCCGTCTGCAAAAAAGGTTGGCCGTCCAGTGGACGACTCTCTATCGCCGTCCATCATGAGGCGGCGGCCGCGAATAACGCGTCCAAAGAAGCGGAGCGGACGCATGGGCCGCGGCGAATGTCTCCCCAACTTGGCCATCCGCTCTGAAATTTACGCGCGCAACTGCGATGCTGAATGTACAGGGTGTCAGAATAACGTGGCCGAAGAGAATGAAATACGCGTGTCAGCCCGGTTTGTTTTACTTCTGGGAACTGCGACCAGTAAAAGTGTCATTCCGTAGTGCCGGGTGGTAAGTAAGTGTTAGAAAAAATTGGCCTAATGAATCCATTGAGTAAATCTCATTACTTCGTAGTGTCGTGCGGGTTGTATATGTTCAAAAAAGAAGTTCATTTCGGTTTGTGTTTTGTATGAAATACGGGTGTCAGTCTGATTTCTTTTGCTGTTGGGAAGTGTGACTAGCATAAGTGCCATTTCTTAGTCACCAGTGCTTCATGAGGAGTAAGTGTAAGAAGAGTTTGCTCTTCTTGAATCCATTGAGGAAATCGCATTACTTCGTAGTGATATGTTGGTTGCGTCTGTTCTTCGAAAGCAAAAGTTAATTTTACTTTGAATTTTGTAGTTTTTTGAAAATTATTTCTACCGAGGGCTCCCCCACTAATGATACTTTTTTATCGCATAGCCTAGGGTTACTGACAATATTCGTCTTCCATTTTTTCTTGTGTCTTTACATTCAATATTTACTTTATCATCCGTTGTACAAGTCCATACAATTTGAAATCCGTCTATTGGAACTGACTGTGCTTCCTTATCTATAATTTACTTATTTATCACTGTATCATTTCTAGCATGACGTTTCCTTTTTCCGAATGCTTCATTTTACCTCTTTCATATCAATTTCATTTTATTGCTTTTTTTGAAAACGTAAGCCTCCATTTCATAGTAAATGTGAATATTAACAGCTCAACTTGCATTTTTAATTTTCATAGATACTTCATTTCCCGTTGTGACACAATGATACATTCCATTTACCCTCTCTCTCCTTTCATGTAATATGCATTACATCTACCATCACTCGCAATAATTGTAACCTAGATATTAATATGTTTTGTAGATTGAAAGTGACATTCAGTTTCATTCTACCTTACTTTTTTTGAAAAGTGAAAGCTCAAATGCATCCCACGCAATCGCAGGTTGGGAGCTAGACGTTGTAGAGTGTGGCGGGGTTGAGCGGCGGCAATTCGGAAGGGTAGTGTAGATGGTCGTGACGGGGAGGGGCGGGGAACCGTGGGCATTTGTGGGATAATGGTAGGCGGGACGGGGTCGGAAGGGTCAAAAGCCTCTCTCCCCTATTTGGGAAGTGGCAGGAATTGGGGGGAGTGGGAATAGAGGGGGCGTGGCGGGGACGGGCGGATACCGAGGGAAATTGTGAGGGTAGTGGTGGGCGTGGCGAGGAACGGGGCGGGTACCGGGGGGAATTGTAGGATAGTGGAGGGCTGGCGGAAGCCGCCCCAGGTGCGCAGCGTCCCCTGGAAAGCGCGGGGAGGGGGCGGGGGCAGGCGGGAGGGTGCGGGGCGCAGGTGCTCTGGCGGAGGCCAATTGTCGCAGATCGTCTCTAATCACGCTCAGGCAACAGTCGGCGCATCAAAGCGCCTGGGGCGCTGCGGCCACGCGACTCCGCGCGCAACCGCTACCCAGAGGAGCCCAGCGGCGGAGGCCGCAGGCAATGGAAGGGCGGGGACAACTCCCGACGGCCACCCAACAGCTTCTGTTAACTCCTACGCGCCGTCATACGTCGCACCGGGAGCGGTAGCTCAGTGCATCAACTGATGTCACTGCAGCGCCTCTGACCGGGAGGTCCTACGTTCGAGTCCTGATGGCGGCGACTAGCTTTTCAGCTAGGTCGAATTCAGTCGCTGTCTGGAGGAGAATTCTAGCGGCCGGCTGCTCTGATCGGTAATTTTCCGTGGTTTCTCCGATCTACACCAGGCGAATGCCGGAGCAGTACCCTATCAAACGGGCCACGGACCGCGCGCGATCTGTCCTTCCCATTCCTTGTCCTATCCTCTTCCCTTACACACATACTTACACTAACATGCACTACACTACCACATATTCCGGGAGATCGGTCGGGAGCTTAGGGCTTGTTCCGGCTGGGGCGGTGCCCCGCTGGTGGGAGAGTCCTGGTCCCCACTAGCCGACGGTAGGTCGGCGCCGGATCTCACCATCCGGTGTGGGAAAATCACCGCCATCTCCCGGGAAAAAACATGCGCTACACTAACGGGACTAATGACCATAGCAGTTGACGCGCCCGGAAACACGAAAAAATCAATCAGTCATACATCTGCGTCTGTGCCTCTATCACTCTTGGACTTTTACGCATGACCTTCCTAGCTCCTCCGATTGGCTTCGGTGGCTCAGGGCATCACTTCATGGCACTTCACTGCCTCTGATCGGAAGATCATATAGCTGAATCCTGACGTTGGCAGCATTCCGATACTAACAAGATTGTTAGGTAAAATTCGCCCTGTGGAGGAGAATTTTAGTGACTGACTGCTCTCATCGCTAGTTTTGCGATGTTTCTCCGATCAACACCAAGCTAATGCAGGAGCAGTAACCAAACAAACGGGTAACGGACCGCACGCGATTTTTCTTTCCTCTTGCTTGTCATATCCTCATACTTTTTTATACACATACCTCACTTGTCAGGAGACCGGTCGGGGTCTTAGCGTTTGTCCCGGGTGAGCCGGTGTCCCGTTGGTGGGAGTTACCTGGTTGGGGAAAACCTCGCAAGCCGACGAATAGGTCGGTCCCGGTTCTCGCCAACGAGCGGGAAAAGATCCACTGCCACCTCTCGCGATAAAATCATGTGCTAATCTTATGGGACTAATGACGTACCCGGAATCACTAGCCAGTCAATCAACCAATGTACCTCTTCTTCTTCCTTCGAGATTGGTCACCCACTTTTCTTCCTTATCTCCTCCACCTAATATCTCTACTCTTAGTTGTCATCTGCCTCCACTTTTGAAGCATTCTTTTTCTATAAGTTCTCTTCATGAAACCCACTCCCTCATTATTCGCACTATTCTCCTCCTACCTGCTTTCACCTCGCGGTTTCGTTACCACAACCTTGTTCATCTCTCCACTCGTCTCCATTTTGTCCTATTCTTTCACATTTACCCTCTAATCAGCTTTTTTTACTGTTTTCCATCTCTCCTTCTTCTTCTTGATCTCTTGATTCTCTTTCTTCTCCTCCACCTCACTATTATCATCTTTTCTCTCGCCCATCCTGTGCCTCCGCTCTTCCATCAATTTCTTTCTGATCGTTTGCCTGCGCACTCTCATTAGCATCGTTCTCGGCATTCCCCTTCCTCGGGTCTCGCCGCCTCCTCCTCCTCCTCCTCCTCCTCCTCCTTCCATGACCGGCAGCGGGGAAGCCAAATGCTGCGTGCATTGCATTAGGAATGCATTCCCCTCGCGCAACCAATGCGAAGGGAATCGCAGCTGATGCTCAGCACCACAGGCGTAATTGAGTCTGCCTATGTAAACGTGTACCTATTCATTTGGTAATCGGGGTTTCCTTTATTCCGTGACTATTTCATTCACGTGTTGGTTTATCAAAGAGGAGTAAGAATTCTCTTTCATCTCATCCAGTCCCAAACGTTCATCAGAAACAAATGTAACGACATTTTTATCGCACTAAACACGATGATGTCTATTTGTTTTTCTTTCATCAGTGAAATAACTAGCGTTGTGAACTTCTCCGTACGAAAACGCGTCGTAATAAAAAGGAATATTAATAATATCAGCGAGTCAGAAATGTACATTTTACTTGTTCCTTTCGAGTTTTTAATGACTTTCCTTGAAAAATTGCCATTCTAAATACAACTCGAGAATGTGAGTTTCTCATAAATATACTCTTTGCTATACGAATTATAAATTTATCGATAATCTTTGACCACGTAATGATGTCATTTTTCCTTTTAGCTTCTAATTTCAGTTTTTATCGTTCTGATTATGAATTGTCATATTTATTCCTCTTTTTCTCAAATTCCGTACGATTCTCGTTCATCACAACCTGATGGAAAGATTTTATGTTTTTTATTCAGTTTTATTTGCTGTGCAATAATCAGCATGGATTGGAAAGCTCATTATTAATTTGAAATTACTTGAGATACGTGTATTAAAAAAAGAGAGCAATTATATCTACTAAATCAGAATTTCTAGGAATTAAAATAATTATTTTACAACGAAGAAATACGTAGAATTGTGAACGGTGAAAATCAAACTTCATTGCGTGAGACTTAATCTAATGAAGCAAATATTGCTTTTAATATGGCTCTCTTTTCAAAAAAATTGACTAATTACCTAAATAATCGTACAAAACATTATATTTCTTTTTAAATTCCATTTTTTGTGTTTTATTTACATATAATTTTAAAAAACTAATATGAAAAACTGGAATGCCACCTAGCAATATTTTACCAATATCTGTCTGATCTGGCTGAAGTGTTTGAAAGTATAACGAATATCTAGTACTATCACTTAGCGATATTTTGATTAACAAACCTAGAAATATTAATTTACTGCCACTAAATAAGTATATTTATTTGAGAAAATATTAATATTTAGCTTCATTTCTCTCTTACTGTACTGACAACACTTAGTTGTGATGATACGTATTTCAATAAATAGGTTCACTAAGCATGCTATTAAATAGTTGTTTTTATGACATCTAGACAACAAAAATAATTCTGCAATTAGTGCCATTGTACAGTTCAAAATAATACGTGATTGCGTATATTGCCTGACATTGCAGTTATATTTGATTAGCGAAGTCTTAATGATGATTTTACAAGTATTTTATACAACGTGTGCTCTAATGGATTTGTTACAGCACAATTTGAATACAACAGCTTAGTTACGAATTTTTAATATTTGTCGGTAGGAGGTATGTATGGACTATTAAAAAAAGTTCTGTATATGACAATGAATATGATATATATGACAATGAACCTTTGAACAAATAATCTTTCTGTTCGCCATATTGATTTTTGAAGATCCTTTTACCATCTACACATTCCCACTCTGAAAATAGCTTTTGTATTATCATCGCAATCAGTGGACACAAAATTATGGAAGAGCGAATGTATTTACAAACACCGACGTGAAAATAGTGATTTATGATATGAGTGGTAAAAGCGATCTTTTATTTTGCGAGTACGAATGGTTGCGACACCAAGTAAATAAGCGGAGTGGCGCAACCCTACGAGCAAAATAAAATCACTTTGATCTCCTGTGTCTTTAGACAGCCTTACTGACATCAATTGCATTTTACTTAATGATACATTAAGGTCAGGAGAAGCTGATGCGGTCAGAAAAAAGTTTTTTTTTTGTCGCATTCGCAGAGTTATCTAAACACTTGAACATCGTTTCACTTTTTTTAGCCCGCTATGCATGCTCTGAGACAACCGCTTTTTCTAGTGGCTATCTAAAAGCGAACATTTTTTGTGCAGACAGATAAAAATGTATATGAAACCTCCATTTCAATCCCAAGTTCACGCAATCGCTGAAGGACGAAACTCAAAGGCAGAGCTCTCCCCGTGTCTTCTTGTTCTTGGTGATTCGGGGCTGAAATCGGGCGGCTATCTCCGCCGAGGCCGCGGGCGGGATGGCTGGCTGCAGGTCGAATGTGGTAAGGGCTTCATTAGGGCTCGTGTGGGGAGGGGTAGAGGATTCGCCAAGAAGTCGTGGCGTGGGGGGAGGGGTCGAAGGGAAGGGGCAGATCAAAGCCCACGGCAGAGCGGGGAGGGGCGGCGGGGGTAGGTTGGGCAGCGATCGACCGTGAAATCAGGGCGCGGCCTCCCGCACCACCACCTTTGTTCCGATTAGGGATGCCTCGCGGCAGGCCCCGCCCCTCCGCCCCCGTTTGCCCCTAACGCCCACAGTTTATAATGGCTACGATAGGGCCCATGCTCCCAACCGAGCTCATTTCAGGAAACAAAATTATTTCATAATTAAAGCAAAGGGGAGAAGTCGAGGAGAGCCCTTTTAAATTTCTTTTTTCCGTTCGACAAACGTCTTCTTTAAGACGATTATATAGAGACATTTTGGGTTAGAACATTTTTGGAAATAGCCATAACCAATGATTCTATATTATTCTAGGAATGTTAATTAAAAATTTATCAAACCATAAGTTTAAATAATCAAACAACAAAAGTTTTAATATTTATTAAAAAATCCCAACCCAAAGTCAGCTTTCGGAAACACTTTTCACATCGTTCAGTGGGTCCATAACATAGAAAAGAAAAAAAAACAAAGTATGGAAAAACAAAAGATATATAAGAAAAATATGAGATAAAATGACTAAATAAAAATTATTTACTACCATAGAGTTTAACGACATACCTTCTACCACCACTAAATTTAATTCTGGTAAATTTCGTTTCAAGTTTAAAATTTAAATTTTCGTTAAGGGAAGCCGGCTTGAACTTTAATACGATAATCACAATTTTAATATAATGGACAGTTGGTAGATGGTAGATTAGATTGAATTTGTTGTTTTATATATTCGTTTAATCGAAGATGTTGAGAAAAACATTATTGGTGATAGAATTTAAATTCGTGTAGTGACTTAATAACTTATGTCTACCAATATTTGCTTTGCTTTCAATGAAGCAATACATTGGATGAAAGTTTCTCATTGTTTAATAAAGCTATTAAGCTCATTGAAATGTTACAAATTTCTTTCCTAAATCTGTGTGGGCACAGAATGACCCATGTTTTTTTCCTTCTGTTTTTACTATTTCATTTAAAAAGTATATATGCATGTATGCATTTGGATGAACTTGGCATTTGGGTTTTTGGATTAATCGAACTTGTGTCAGCGGTCTTTCAGTGCCCTGTTTTTATTCCCCACTCTGGGGTTTAGGGAGACATGTGGCGTACATGACGCATTCTTATCATTGTACTTACCTTATTTGGCGTATCTGAGCTTTTATTTGTCACACAACTATAGAGACAGACGTTAGTGTATTAGAAAGCTATATCTTCATGTTCGCTCCCGAGCGGGAATCAAACCTGAAACCGTCTCACTGGAAGGAAGCACGCTGCTCATAACTCACACGATAGGGTCATTTAGGATTATTATATGTATTTTTTGGTTGATATTATATTATTTTTTTAATTATTCTGTTTGTCTTTAGGCCTGCATTCTGCTTCCCGTCCTTTCCCCGGATTTGTTCCCGGATTTCTCTTCTGTGAAATTTGTGATAGACGCAATTGCCTCTGATAAGTTTTAAGTAAATTTGGTTTTTCCTAATATTTTTTTTGTGTACAATAGACTGATATAGTTATTCTAGGTTCATAATTTACTACGAAAAAAATTCCAATTCATATTATATATATATATATATATATATTATATATATATATATAGTCAACTTTAGACATATAGTATTTGAAGTTTATAGATAGTATTTACAGCATATAGTACAGCCTTGAGACGTATAGTATTTTTATGCCTCATGACAAAAAATTGTGCATAAGAAATAAGATCTCTGTACAGCATAAGCTTACGAGTATTTGTCCTCCCTTTCCGTTCAGAAACTATAGTCTGTCGGTGTTACCTTTCCTTCCGCACAAATAGCCTGCCACTTGTTGCCGTGGATGCGAATAATCGTACCTTTGGCGGGCGATTGGCGAGTGTCAGCACGTCCTCGAGGCGACCTGTGCGAGGTCTGAAGTCGAGCGCCAACTTCGGCCGCTCTCCTCCTCTCTCCTGTCAAGTATCCTCGTCATTCCGTTGCTACCCAGCCAATGGTGCTTCCGCGTTGGCGGAGGCTGCCGCCACGGCTACCGTCACTTCCACCTCCGCCCACGACGTTGCCCCCATTCCCGCCTCTCCTTTAGTTAGTTAGTTAGTTAGTTAATGCCTTATTTTACGTGGCGAGAGTCAGGCTATCAGGCCCGCTCTTCCGTCTAACCACACAAATTTCGTTACGCTCCTTTCACCACCTAGCGGGGAAAGGAGGTATTATCTTGGGCGATGAAACAGGCGGATCTCAATTTTGCTCAGAGGCTTCTTTTAGGCTTGAGGATCTTTTACATGCAGTAAATCTACTAACATTGGACAGCCGGCTTTACTTCCCCTCCGAAGGAAGGCGCACGAAGGATTTTTTCGCCATGGCTTCGATCGGGTTTGAACCCGCAAACTCGGGTACAACAGTCCGGTACACTGACCGTTATACCACCGAATCCGCTCATACCACTCCTTTACCTTCACTCTGCAGACCAGGAGAGGTGTCTCAGTGCGTCAACGAATTCACTCAAGTTCCCCTGATCGGGAGATCCTAAGTTTGAGTCCCGACCGTAGTAAGATTTTCGATCACAGCTTGTCAGCTAGGTCGAATTTAGTCGCTGTCTGGAGGAGAATTCTAGAGGCCGGCTACTGTGATCGATAATTTTCCATGGTTTCTCCGATCAACACCAGTCGCATGCCGGAGCAGTACCCTAAAAATGGGTGACGGCCCGCGGCGATCTTTCCAGCCTCTTCCTTGACTTATCCTCTCCCCTCACATACCCTTATACTACATTAACACACATGCCGTGAGACTGGCCGTAAGGTTAGAGCTTGTCCCGGCTGGGTCGGTGCCCCGCTGGTGCGAGATTCCTGGTAGGGGAAAACCCCTTTAGCCGACGGAAGGTCGACGCCGGATCCCGCCATCCAGCAGGGGAGGAACACCGTCACCTCTTGGGGAATCATGTACTACACTTGTACGGGGCATGTACACTCATGTACGGGGCTGATTGCCGAGCAGGTGACGCACGCGGTAAAACGAAATAATTTGCAGCGCCTCTGACCGGGAGGTCTTAGGTTCGAGTCCTGACGGCGGCAGAATTTTCGACACTAGCTTTTCAGCTAGATCGAATTCAGACGCTGACTGGAGGAGACTTTTAGCGGCTGGCTGCTCTGATCGGTAGTTTTCTGTGGTTTCTCCGATCAACACCAGACGAATGCCGGAGCAGTACCCTACCAAACGGGTCACGGACCGCGCGCGATCATTCCTTCCTCTTTCTTGTCCTTTCCTCACCGCTTACACACACACTTACACTAACATGCACTACACTGCCACATATTCCAGGAGACCTGTCGGGAGCTTAGAGCTTGTCCCGGCTGGGGCGGTGCCCCGCTGGTGGGAGAGTCCTGGTTAAGGGGAAACCCCGCTAGCCGACGGTAGGTCGGCACCGGATCTCATCATGCAGCGGGGGAATATCACCGCAATCTCCCTAAGAAAAACATGCACTACACGTCCGGGACTAATGACCTAAGCTTTTGACGTATCCGGAATCACAAACCACCTAAACACGAAATAGTTATTCCCCAGTCACTGTCTTCTCCCACTTTCCACTGTCCCTCCGTCACTTCCAGGAGCCCCTTCGCACCACCACCTCCACCTCAATCGCCTCCGTCCAGACCGACACCTCCACTTACCCCACCGGATGCCATCTCCTCTTCCCCACCCCCTGCCATGCGTATTACTGCCGTCCCCGCCGCCTCTCAGGGCGCCTCCACCGTCTCCGCCTCACCGCCGCATCCTCCGCCGCCGCAGGTGCTTGCGCGGGACTAATCACTAAGTGCGATCGTCGGGCGTGGGGGTTGGGGGAAGGCTGGAGCGGCGGCGGAGGCGGCGGCGGCGGCTGACGGCGCCCTGGGCGACGCTTGACCTGGCGGAGGGCATGCCATCTGGCGGGCGGGGGCGCAATGGCGGGGGTCGAGGGATTTTCATCGCGATGATCACCTCTGACCGGAAGATCCTAGGTTCGATTTCCGACCGCGGTACGATTTTCGACACTAGCCAGACAGCGAGGTCGAATTCAGTTGCTCTGTGGATAAGAATTCCCGCGACCAGCTGCTCTATTGTTAGTTTTCCGTGGTTTCACCGATAAACAATAGGCAAATGTCGGAGCAGTATCTTAACAAACTGGTCACGGACCGCGCGCGATCTTCCTTTCCCATTCCTTGTCCTATCCTCACCCCGTACTTATACACACTTTCACTTACATTCTCTTTATTTCCATACATATCGGGAGGCGTGTCGGGAGCTTAGAGCTTGTTCAAGGTGGGGCGGTGCCCCGCTGGTTGAAGATACTTAATGAGGGAAAACCTCGCCGACATGAAGGTAGGATCTCTCAAACCAAAGGAGAAAAATCACTGCAACTTTCCGCGATAAAAACAAGTACTACTTACGGGGCTAATTGCCAAGTAGCAGTTGACGCAACCATTATCACAAATCCATGAATCAATGGTATGCTCACGCGGGCGGTGTTTCATGAGAGGCAGCCTGAGAGAGCGCGGCTGTTGCTGCTTCTCCGTCAGGGTAGGTCTAGCGTTAGAGTCCTAATGATGAAGGATTTTCTATGTGCACTGCAGCAGGATCGAATTCAACTACTGGAGGAGAATTCTTGCGACCGGATTCTCTGATCGGTAGTTTACCATTGATTCTCTTATCAATACTACGCGAATATCGAATGTAAAAAAAACTGGCTGCGAACCGCATCTCCCTCATTGCTGTTTTCTCCTCTCCCTTCTCCCCCTCTTTCTCCCTCTCTTTTCTTCCTCTCTCTCTCTCTCTCTTTTCACCCTCTCTCTCTTTTCTCCCCACTGTCTCTCTGTTCTCCCTCTCTCACTCTCTCACAAGTACACACACAGACACACACAGACACACACACACACACACACACATATTCACTCACTGTCTCATCTACAAGCACATACACATTCCCCACACTACATGTCGGACATTTTTGGGTAATTGAATTCAATGTTTTGTTTTGTAAATTGTTAAGTTATGAATTGAGCTGCGACAACTAGGAAAAGTGTTCTCTCCTTAGTTGCGGGTCTCTGAGGCTCTGTGTAACATAATTTATGTCTTTTTTTCTTGATATTGTTGGTAATAAATGCATAGTTTCAATAAAAATAATAGGAATACACGAGCAAAGAAGAGTGCTGTTGCAATGGTAGAAGAGAGTATTCGCGTGAAGAATAATGTAGCAATGTGTCGCACGACCATATTTCTATTAAACACAGAGTAATATAGATTATCTTTCGAAACCGAACAGATTGAATTTATGAAAGTATTTTGTATTAGAGATTACTTTCGCGTTGATGTTACAAAATTACGGATTTTGGAAGTTATATACGCTTGAAAGAATTTTTAATACCCGAACCATAAATTCCATTCCCAACATGTTTCCAAAATTGTTGGAATTCCTGTGGATATTTATCGGTAAATATACGCATTAATTATTTTCCTTCTGAAAATGTACATCAGCATTTTACTCCTGTGTGCAATATATTTTACAAACATAAATCTATAATTCTATTTCAGAATGCTAGTGTCTGACTTTATGTAAAACTTAATTTTCTTATTTTTTTACAGCATTAAGAAGTGTTTCTGTCACTAATCATAGCGAACAGTTATTGATGTTTTAAAATTTTCAAATAACATTCAATTCAAAATAATGATTCTTTTTACATAATTAAAAAGAAATAGTGACAAGATCATTATGATATTAAACAGTTATTAAGAATTAAATTAAATCTGTGAGAAAATAAAACTCCCAGAAAGCTAAAAAGAATAAACTAGACGGATCAAAATGCTGAGTAAATTTTTGTCGGTATTTGAATAGTAAGGAATAAATTATTTTGCAACAAGCTTTTGGCGACAGAATATCTTGTAGAGCTGAGCTTTTATTGACGGTAGATCAGAGTTCAAGAGTGAAGTATGACGTCGACCCTCCGGGAAAGGGACCTATTCAGATTCTTTTACTATAATTTTGTTGTCTTGGGAATTTCGACAGCTCACCCCAAATTTTTGACATCAGAAGATCAGAAGTAGAATTAATCGCTTGATTAGATTTTAGATTATTAGCATTAATGATGTGTTAGATGACAAATTACCGAATTACACATTTAGAGACTCAAGGAATAATCTCATAATATATTCTACCTTTGTGAATATTATTTCAAGTTTTTAAAAGTGATATCTATTGTTAATAATATAATTATTATCATATAATAATAAGTGTTATTATTTTTTTATATACTTGTATACAGCTTGAGATTGGCATATGTGCTTGGAATAATTCAAATTAAGGCTTTGAGACCATATATCCAATCTGAGTCTGACATTAGTTTGCCCAATAACTGATTGGAGATGGAGCTTGTAAGCTCGCTATACAATGTTGCTGAATCCAGCTCTGCAGGATCTGGAAATTCAACTCTTGTGAAGTTGATATTTCGAACAAACATCTTTTGATAATGTGAACAGCACAACGTCGTACATCGTAGCTTTACTTATCGAGTAGCCGAGTTTAGATCTTCTGGTGTTTGTCTCTTGACGACAAATGTTCTTTGTTTAAGAGGGTTTTCTCTCTTAGAACTGTATTTAATCCACCGATGTTTTCATAAATGCGGGAACGGGAGGTACGCGACAGGGGCCTTGAGCGGGAAACCGGTGATCGGAAATGTTTTGCTTCCTACCTAATCCGTGATCGCTCTACCATTCTCTTTCGACCTCTAACCCTTCAGTTCAAATTACACCTAAATTCACATTATATTTGCTTGTGTATGGATCTATTATATACGTTCAAACAAAGTTTTCTAATACGTTTCTGGCCTCACTAATTTCTATTTTCATATAAAGAACAAAAATACGTAACTTTTCAACTTAATCATCCTTTACCCCTTCCCACTTTTCACATATGTATGTTGACATATCTAGGCCTTTGAAAAAATACTCTGAATTTTTTATCGTAAAGTGATCAAAAATTGTTTCTTTCATCTCATATTCGTCTTAAACTTTCCTTCCTTGAAGTTTTTCTTCAGTTTTGGTAAGTGGTAGACGTCGCAAGGTACCCAATTAGGACTGAAATGTGAATGGTCCAACTCCTTAAGGTCATAGTACATCACAACATTCTTTGCGATCAGAACAGTAAGACAGTAAGCAGAGGTGCATTGTCGTGAAGAAGCTCAACACCATGGAATTTCAAGCCCCGCATCCAACTCAAGTACTTCTATTCACAAAACTAAGGAGAATCGACCGCAAACTTACAGCATTACTACAATTAAAATTAAGTTATTTACTATATATGTCGTAAATCATCTGATTACAATACGAGATTATAAAATGGCCAATCGAGGCCGTTTGGCGACTTATTTAGTATTGTAATCAGATGTTACGACGCGAATATCGTACTACGTTTTATCCACTTTGCAAACATTTGTTAGATTTCATGTGAAATTTAGTTCTGCGCCTTCATTTAGTATTGAATTTTTTCAAGTGGCGACTCTGTTCTCAACAAGAAGAACAATTAAAACACTCTTGTTGTGTACTTTTGGAGATGAATGAATATAGGCTAGTTCTGATTCCGAAATAGAAATATCAGAAAATGATGCTATAGAAACATTGTTACCCAACAAATCAAGAAAGAAATATGAGCGTGAGTATTTAATTTTTAATGATTGGTGTGAAAAATAAGTTCATGCCATATCGGAAGAATCTTTGATTGGTTACGTTTCAGGCAAGAGAAGAAACCAAGCAGCCTTTGAACCTATCATTCTAGGTTAAAGAGTACAATATCACTTAATGACTATTGATATCAGTAAATTTACTCAGTTATTAGTATTTTTAAAGAGGGAATGTGAAGGATACTAGACAAAGATTTCCAAAATATTTGCAAAAGAAGAGTGGTAAAGGACGCCGTTACTTTTCCACCCTAGTGTCGTAATGAAGTATATTACCTCACTAGGGCGGTAAAGTACTTCATTACGAAACTGATTATAATGGCATAATGTTTGACTTTACCAAACCAAAGTGGATAAAACTATAAACTACTTAGAAGGATTTCTTATCGATGAGTGATACCACGGAAACTGGAACCGCTTACATATGTAGCGTCTGAGCGTCGATGATGGAGTATCGTTGTCTCCAGATACCTGCGACGCCTTGATAGCGACCCTCGAGCATCATCTCCGCCAGGTCCCCCTCCTCGTGCCCCCACCGCTGTCCCCGACCTGCGTCCTCCCTCTCAGTGACCGCCTCCCCCTGCACCGACTCCGTGACCGCGCCGCTGGAGTGGCCTCGCGATCTACGCTGTGCCTGCCGATAAGGGGCGCCAGGAGCGGGAAGGGGCGGCACGTGGTGAGGCCGGGTGGGGAGAGGGCGAGAGGATGAGGGGCGGGGCGTTGGTGAGTTCAGACGGGGTGCAGTCCGGGTGGGGGATCGGTGAGGCGCAAAATGGTGTCCGTTGAGCGTGTGAGGGCAGGGGCATATAGCATTGGAGGCGGCAGCAGCGTATTCAAATAGTGTCTCTCTCTCTCTCTCTCTCTCTCTCTCTCTTTGCACTATTATTTAAATACCACAAGCAATTTTTCTTTCCTACTGGAAAATCTCAAATAGTCATTCAATGATTTTAACACTAATTAAGCGATCAGAATATAAGTCCTGACGCAACCAGTTTTAATCTTCATTAAATAATCATACTATAAACTCCTACGCTACCAGCTGGCGCGGAATTAATAGTAAACTCGGCTATCGTCACATTCTTACTCACTTCTTACAATTTTAACCTGTTTAATTTTATCCTACATTTTCTTTCGTAAATTTAACATAGATCATGGGAGGCTAGGAATGCCTTCCCACACAAACTAAAAGTTTAAGACAATTTCAAGATAAATTTTAAGAAAATTTCCTTTGATTCTAACTGAAAAACAAACTTTCTAACAGTTCTTGTTAATTTCATGGGTACTCACTCTCGTCATGCGTATCTTGGTGTCGTGCAACTCGGGACTCCGCTTCTATTTCAGGCGGCGTGCTCGCAGGGTCGGAGTCGGAGCGGAGTCGGAGTCGAGTCAGAGCAGAGTCAGAGTCGGAGTCGGAGTCGGAGTCGGAGTCGGAGTCGGAGTCGGAGTCGGAGTCGGAGTCGGTGTCGGAGTCGGTGTCGGAGTCGGTGTCGGAGTCGGTGTCGGAGTCGGTGTCGGGGTCGTGGTCGTGGTCGTGGTCGTGGTCGTGGTCGTGGTCGTGGTCGATGGCCTCACAGGTTCGCTAACCGGGCTGGCGGGGGCTCGTACGGCTGCGGCGTTCCCCGACGCAGCTCTCCTCGTCACTGCCCAAATTCCCCCGGCCGGGGCGAAAGGCAGCAATCCGTCTCGGATTGTCCGTGCACATTATAACGTTGATCGACTTCTCCTTTCTTGAATGTATTCACAGACAGCATTTCTTGGCGGGGTGCGGTTTGTACTGACGATCTGGCCGTTTTTTAGTGTGCAGCACACGTTTTTGTAATTACTAACAAACCGAGCATCTTTCGACAACAAGTTCTCTCTTCTCTCCGGCTCGAGCCTACTGAAAGAAATATTCACTGTGAGGGTCGGCCTTCGTTTGACAATTACAGTTCAACTCGTCGTAACGCACAAACAATATTTGACTGCACAGCTCTCGTGAAGACTAGTTATCTTCACGAAATGCAAACCTTCCTCGCCACTTAAGAATTCTGTAGCACTATCTGGCTAGACTTTCTTAATAGAAACTTCTTTTCGCATACTCATCTAGTGAAAAGAATTCGTCCTACTTCAACGACTTTTGAAAGAGAATTGTTTCTTTCGCGAACCTTCGAGATGACCGTTTTCAGCCACCTCGCTTGATTGATGCCGACCAATGGCAATTTAGGGTCTTATCGGCCTTTGCCTAATTGGCTAACATCATACTGGTCACAGGTTTGAAAACAACCGTCGCTGCGCGATATCCCCTGACGTCATCGGCGCGCGGTCTTCAAATGTCATGATGGCTACACGTAGGGTGTAGCCATCTCTCGGTTGACATATGAGGGAAATGGGCTACGTCCGTTTCGTCTCAATATATATATATATATATATATATATATATATATATATATATATAATATATGTGTGTATGTATATATGTATTATGAAGAATGTATATATGTAGAATAGAGATCGCGGACAGTGGAGTTGTGGTCACACTGCATGCCCGCACCGCTGGTACCCGGGTTCGATCCCAGGTGCTTCTGAGTGGAATTTGTATCGGCCAAAACCGGGTCGCGGAAAGTTTTCTTAGGTTAATCCTGTTTCCCTTGCCCTTATGTATTCCACTGGTATGCTCCATCAATCATTCTCTATCCTATCATTCACCATCATTTCGCTAAGGATCCAAGGATCACTGCGAAGTGTAATCGATAACCGAGTAACTAACTGAAAAGGGCCTTGGCTACCTTTGTGGATTATTGGGTCCCGACCTGGAGAACTAGGGAGGTAGGGGGACTACCCTCCCAAGACTGTAAACCATAAGCTCTTCGTAGCTACTTCTCTGCATGGTTTAGAGGCTTCTCAATTGGTACCAATGGTAAGGTGTTAATTCGTTTTACACTATGACACATCAAAATAATTTATTGGGTTAAATGTTTTATTATTTTATTGAGTCATCTTTTAGGAAACTAATTCATTTCAGTACACAGTGGCTCTCATGGCCCACCCGGTTTCAACTTGCAGTCTTTAACGAGTATTAAAGCCCTTATTCTGGGAGACAACCCAGGGGTTGCGCTTACATACGATTTGTCAGACCTAATTGCTGCCTTGAAATTCGGTTGAGATGGGACGGACAGCTATTGGGGGCGAACTATTGGGACTTTTATCAGGGCGGGGAATTTGGTATGGAAGCGGGCAGGAAGTGAGGTGAATTGCAGGACGGATAATGGTGAGGAGCTGGCAGCAATAAAGCGAGAAACAGGACGGGGATATGGTAGGGAGAGGAATGGAGGTAAGACAAGGAGTAGAAGTGGGGGTGGTAGCAGGAATGGGGTGAGAAAGAAATCGTCACGTCTATTAGGGAGCGGGGCGGGGAAGTAGGTACAGCGGAGATGGGTCCATTGAATCAGCGGATAGGGAGGAATATGACGGACGCTGGAGGCTTGGGGCAAGAGTGTCACTGCGTACGATTGTTTTAAAGGGGCCGTCATTGTTACACCTCCTGCCTTATAAAATGAATATTTTTAATTAATTCGCGAGCGTCCTTCTCAACGGGGCTTGTGTCCTCCTAAGTGGGCTTACCCTTGTTAAAAAAATTCAGGTTATAAGACAGGAGGTGTAACAATGACCTAATGTCATCGGCCACTTTACAAAAATTGAAGTGTAATTTCTGTGCGTGAAGTGCGAGGAGTGAAGGAAGGAGTTCGTGCGATGTGAAGTGCGCGACGTAGGCGGCGCTAAAGGGTGGACGGGTCGAGGCGAGGAACAGAATTTCGGAACGACAGGACGGGGAGCAGAGTAAGGGATGGTAATGGTGAATGTGCTAATGTTGATTCTGGATGCCTCAAATAGCGAGGCCGTTAATTCCGTAAATGTAGTCCATGTAGTATCCTGAGAGATGGTGTTCTTTCCCTGCTGGTATATGAGTTCGATGCAAAACTGCACATCAATTTGCGGGATTTTCTCTCTTTCAATAGGTTGGATAAAAAGTAATGAGAATGCTGTAACTTAAAGCCAGTGAGTCGACGGAATCTGACGTGACAAAAGGAACGACAATTAGGCTCGTCGCAAAATGAGACGCAGGTCCGTGACGTGATGCAGGGTGACTCATGGTGAGTTTTTGAGAACCGCTGCTTATTGGACCCCTGCACGAGCGCTCGAGATCGTGAACAGTACTCAGTCTACTGCAGTGTGTAAATCGTTGAACTCCATAGCATTAGTGCAAGCGCCCTAATGTCATGTTTACAAAGGCATCGCAACGTTCGGGGCTCAAGATTAAAGTGGCACAAGGTCGGAGTAACCAAAAATGTTTTCACGGACTGCGTGAAACATGGTGATGCACCGTGGCCATACTCCACAGTCGCACGATTCGTTAAAGCGTTAATATTAGGCAGAGATGAAGTGAAAGTCAACCCCCGTACTGGACCACCATACGTGGAGAACTCTTGCACTTCTAGCAATGGGAGATTCTGGAACATCCACTTACTCCTCCGATATGAGTCCCTGTGATTTGATCTCTTCATCAAAATGGTAGAACCACTTCGAAGACACCGGTACAATACCAAAGAAGAAATTATTCTTGCTTTAGGGTGTTTAATACGGGCCATCAATAGAAATATACGCGCTGCTGGTGTAAGACGCCTTACTAACATTTGACAAATGTCATTAACCCTTCTCTGTCTTTCTATGCCCGTATGCGCACGCTGTACAGAGCTATAGACAGTTCAAACTTTCATCTTTAAAAATGCAGAAATGTAATTAGTACTTCATGTTATTTTCCATCTCATCCTAAAAGGATGTCACATGTCACTATGTGCATTTTAAAATTTTGAGGAAAAAATAATAATTTTTTAAATTATAAAATGTACTGAAAATGTTTACAAATAATTCAGGTAGATAAGTGTTAATAACGGAGGCTATTGTATTGACGGTGTGTATATGTAAATACATCTATCAATGAAGTGATTTCAAAGAAAAAAAAATCTCATTATTTTTCATGCAACCCCAGTGCAGGTATCTCCCCCAGCGGGACACCGCTCGCGTTGAGACAACCGCTAAGCTTCTGACTATTCCCCCACAAACGTGCGTGCAATTGTGCGCTTGTAAATGTGTTTGTGTGTAAGGGGAGACGAGAAGACGCAGATGGCGGAGGAAAGATTGAGCGCGGTTCGTGGACCCTTACATTGTGGTCCTGTTCCGGCATTCACAAGTTATTGATCGAAGAAACCACCTAAAACTACCGATCAGAGCAGCACGCCACGCGAATCTTTCTCCAGATAGTAGTTGAAGCGGGGAATGGGTGTGAGATTCGGAGTGGGATTTGGGAATGGATAAAGGTGGTGGCGGAATTTTTTTCTTCGTTGCCAGCACTTCGTGGCGAGACGCGTCAGAGCACAGCTTTCGAACTCCGTTGCCCTTTACCCTTTCTGTTTTCTACTCTTTGCCGCGAACTCTGCTGCACCTTCGTTCGAAAGGCGGTCGGCACTGTGTGGGCATACCCTTACATTAGTTGTTATTCTTGGCTTTTAGGTGATTAGAATCTTGTGGCGCGAAAAGTAATGAATCAAGTTGGATAAAATAAATTCATAAGAAGACGAAAAAGACAGAGTGAATACGCCGTCAGAAGAGATAATTTTAGAATGAAACGTGATAAAAACCTTGAAACCCTTGTGCATGCAAGATCAAGAGGTAAAGTGACATTTTGGTAATCTCAGAAAGAAAAAGAAAAACGCAGAAGGTAAAAGTACTGATGTGCTTTATGCGATCCTCTTAAAATGTCTACGTTTTTAACTCTTAAATTCGTAGAAATTAGTTCCGGAGTCGTAATCTACCCCGTGCATAATGAGCTTTCGCAATTCTTTTTTTTTTTTAATTCGTGTGTTGTCAGGTACAGTAATTCAGACCTAGATTATCAAAACACTATTCGGAAATTCACGAATATCGCCCAATTACAGAGCGTAGAAGTATAATTCCTAATTTGAGCGAAAGTTACTTCAGAGAAATTTTAATTAGAAATGATGATACAAGAGAAAAACATTATCTGAATGGCGCAAAATGAAAAATTGAAAAAAGCGCCTGAGGAATAAGTGACTACAATGTGGAAAAAAATTAATAAACAAAAGTTTACAAAATTAGTTCAACAGTATTAGCCTAGAATATAGTGGTGGTGATGGTGGGGGCAGGCGGCAATTATGAAACCGGAATCGTTGAATTCCAACAAAAATGAGAACACGCGTTTCCGTTCCGTCTATGCAACGTACGTTTTACCTTTGCCCCACACTTGTCTGCTTAATGCACAAAAAAGTGAGACTTGTTCACATTGGCTGCGTGTGTATACACGCGTTCAGCACGCGTTCGTAGCCGTCGAGCACTAAACGTCACGTGTACATTTTACGGAGGGACTCCTCCACTCGCTCGCGGGGAATCCCCGGCGCGGAGGACACATATTGTGCGCCGCGCCGTGGGTGATGTTCCAACATGCGGTGAGCACTCTTCCTGCCTGCTGATGACTCTAAATTGCACGCGGAGCGCCAGCCGCGCCGCCTAAGCCTCCGAGCTCTTCCGCCAGCCTCACCGGCGACGGCTCACGGTTGCACACAGTGGGCGGACATCACGCAGGAATCGGGCACAACGGATTTTTGTATACTGTATTCTTGAAATGAAGAAAGTTGGCGCTCTGTGGACCTGAAGTGCACGAAACCG
This sequence comes from Teleogryllus oceanicus, assembly GCA_964035755.1. NCBI lineage: Eukaryota > Metazoa > Arthropoda > Insecta > Orthoptera > Gryllidae > Teleogryllus > Teleogryllus oceanicus. The sequence goes on along the minus strand of CAXIVR010000007.1, from coordinate 86,212,912 downwards.
AAAAGAATAAAAGAATTACAAACCAACAAAAGAACACTAATTTTAACTTAAAGTTGTGCCAATGTGTTAACTTGAAGTGTTTATTTAATAATTCCATAATCATGTAGCGCAATTGTGGAGCTTCAAATGAATGATCTATCCTCCATCTTTAAGAGACCTTTGAGCTGTATGGGATTCAATTATGGGATAAGCTATCCTCCATCTTTAAGAGACCTTTGAGCTGTATGGGATTCAATAAATGGGATATTATTATTATTATTATTATTATTATTATTATTATTATTATCATTATCATTATCATTATTATCATATTTATGTTATTCACATGGGAAGTACTGCCGGAAAATAAAATAGAATTGTGCGGTTTTATTGCGGACCGTTTCAGATTATTTTGTTTCTACTACATGATTCAAATCAACGATTCAACCAGAGTTTGGAGGGCTGTGGTGTTAATTAAGAGATATGTGTTATATTTCTGATAAGTTATAATGGTAGTTCTAAATTCAGGACTTGTCTCCTAATTCGGAAAGATCCTCCTAGTAATATCGTAAATGATTTCCACATTAATGGCGTGATAAACTACTGTACCTATTCGCTACTTATGTGATATTAATGCGAGAGAGAAAGCGTTATTCAATATTGGAACAAAAGTTACGAATGAAAGTTTAATATTTAATGCGGTAGAGTATACATATCGGCCAATATGGAAACGTAGGTAGTCTCTCCCTCTCGATAAAAAGCTGAATAGATGTCGTACTTTGTGTTATAGTAAATACCACGTAACTATTACACAGATTTTTAAATAGAATAAAACAGAGGAAAAATCCACTATATTTAGTTGATTTCTAGCTTGAAGATGACAGATTTAAGGAAGGCTAAGCCTAGAAAACGGCAAATCGTGCTAGCGATCTCGAGAATTTTGCGAAAAAAATAATTTTGCATTACGATATTTAGAAGAACCCACTCCTGGAATTGAAAATGAACAAAATGACGTATTTCCTATTTTTTCATGTACCTCTCATTAATTGTTGAACTTCTTTGTAACGGAGAGCCTCAAATCATCTGAAAAGTTTGAAAACTATAAAAATCATTACTTTCCAAATGATCATAAAATGCGGAAAAGTAATTTTTGTGAATTTATGTCCCCCTAAAGACATTGTGTATTCTTAACAGCGTGAGGGACAAAAAGGAGATTTAAGAATAAAAATATGCACAAGCAATAATCTTAAACTATTTCCTTGTGTGAGGGAAGCCAAATAGTAATCTTCCAACGCCTGTTCTGGGAAACTATGTTTTTTTGTAAAAAAGAACTGGAATTGCTTTTAAAGAGTGAAATGTACGTCGCCCCTTCGGTTCCATTCGGGCCCAGTGTGTGCCAGGGGCGTGGTGGCGCGCGGGGTGGGCGTGGCGGCGGGGGAGGGTGGAGGGGGGGGGGCTTGCGGTGGCTCATACGCAAACACTTTGCGCGGTGGGCGGCGGCGGGCGGCGGTGGCGGTGGGCGCGTGCAACGGGATTACGCCGGCCGCACACAATAACCGGCGCCAACGACACCGCCCACGCAATTCGCCGCGTCGCGTTATTACAGTTTTCTGTGGACGAGCGCGGCGGCGCGGTGCGCTGACGTCACGGCCTGGCACTCCCTTCCTCCTGCTCTTTTCGCTCTGGTTCTGTTTTCGCTGTAGCTGAACCGCCTTTTACTGTGGTTTCTTGCTCTTCTTATGATCTCTTCTTCTTTCTTTGTTTTTCTTCACGTTTTTTTCCCTTTTTCGTCTTTTCTTTCTCCCTTTTTTCCTTTATTCTACTTCTCGTTTTTTTTTCTACATGTCTCTTCCCGACATTTTTATTCTTTAATGCATTTTCTCTCGACCTCTTTATTACTCTTCCTTTTCTCTCTCCTCCTCCTCGCTCGCTTTTCTTTACATTTACTTTTTCTTATAGTTTCCCCTCCTCGGCGTATTTGTGCTTATCAACTTTTATCCACTGCCGCCTTTTACTTCAATTTACCTATTTAGTTCCCTTTTTACTCATTCCAAAACATCTTTTCTTCGTCACTCCTCTCCGGCGACGTCGTCGGGCATTCCGCAACCACTCCAGCCGCTGTTGTCTCCCTTACGAGTGCACCGGCGCTCCCTCCGCGTTCTTCGCTGCCGGCGTTCACCCAACAAGCGCCTCGGCCGCCTCCTACTTGCTGCCTCTACCCTCGGAGCGCCGCCACCCCTGCCGCCACACCCCTGCCGCCGCCGCCGCCGCCGCCGCCTCTCCCCCCGCCCCCCACGCCCGGTTGTCTCCGCACCACCGTCACCGCCACCGCAGCCCCACACCGCCACCCCCCCGCCCCCCCCGCGGCACTGCCACCCCGCGCGCACCCCTCCCCCCCCTGCCACCACCGCTGCCACCCCTGCCGCCTGCGTGATTACCGCCACCGCTACCGCCACTGCCACCACCGCTACTGCTACCACGGCCACCCTTGCTGCTGCCGCCACAACCAGCTCTGCGGCCGCCGCCGTCACTGCCTCCGTGTCTGTCTCCCCGCATGGGCCTCTCGGCCGTGCTCTTTCCGGGCAGACGTTATCAATTTAGGGAGGCGCAATTAAAGCCGTACAATTATTAAAGGCGGCCCGCGCTCACTCGCCGCTCATCTGGCTCCGCGGGGTGGACCGACGAGAGGAAGGGAGGGGCGGGGCTCGCCCAAACTCCGCCGCTGGGGGCGCGGGCGGCCAGATACTGCCTCTTACCGTAATAGTTCCGCAGGGCGGGGTCCTAATTGGCAGTTCCATGTTAATATATTTTATTGTCCAGTTTTAAAGCGCGTCATTCCCAAAGTATCAATGATTACTTGTAAATTTTATCTATAATTTGTTCAGCATGTTTGAAAGATCGTGGAACACAAATTAGATTGGAAAATTCCACAAAGCAATTTGACCGTCTGGTGGTATAATATTTTTTCCTGTTCAGTGGAATATCTGCCTCTGGGGTGGACAATACGAAAATGCATCAACGACTCAACTTTTAACCATAGAATTCAGAAAATGTGTTACTTTTCCCTGCTTGTTCTTATTAAAAAAAGACTATTCAAAAATGTTATTGTGAATTTTACCAACTTTCGAAAAAACAATGGCTTTCTTATCTTTTGGCATAATCATTGTCAGACTATCTGGAGGAAATGAAATTCAACAATTTTTAATTAATGAATATGAAAATTCATAAAACGTTTGAAAGAAAATTATTTCAATTGCATATACAAAACAATTGAAAACATACATCTGCTTGAGAAGCAGATTTTTAATCATGCACCTGTCGGAACATCTACATGAAAAGCAGATATCAAAACGTACAGCTGTGAGAACTTCTGCCTGTGAGGCATCGATAGTTTCTGAAAATAATATTTTACATGGAAATGTCACATGTCTCAGCTGCTATGACCCTCTCTCCTTGAATTTTATAAGCGCACTCAAGCACTTTTAAGATGGTGAAAGTGCTTGGCGTATTTATAGCGCTCCCGGTCATAACAATAGAAACTTCACCTGTTTGGCAGATGTTACCAGCAGACGGTTAATTACAACCCTATATTTGTGGCAAACATCCTGTAGTTCAAATGTCATAATCATCTTAAATACATTATATACAACTGAAGTTTAATAATCATACGATTATTGTTCTATTACTTTATTTCTCTACTTAGTTGAAGTAGTGCAGGCTTTATTAGTTCATGAGTAATACAGCATCAACCCATTGCCTTGCTCTGAGCTCTAGAATGTAGGGGATTGAAGTGAAAGGATGGAGCGCAGTGCGTGGCCCTGGCACGTCAGATATTGATCCAAAAACACGGAAAGAATAATCGTGGTCTACAATTCTCGTATAATTTGCAGTGCTATTGTCAGGTGAGCTACTTAGCTTAGCCTTGATCGGCACTGAACCGCTGACATCCTAGTTCACGAAGTTCACGCCGTTGACTTGCGTATTCTAACAAATACTAAATTCTGCAAACTAATTACATAATACGTCCGCTCAATCTGCCGTCCAAACCTTTGCATCTGATGGCGAGTAGATCGCTCTCGGAGCGAGTAGATATGTTCCACGTAATCCATCCAGCGGGACAGCGATTCGCCTGCATCTCTTTGAGTACACTGTGTCACGGATTGTTAGGAGAGAGGGAATTCCTACAACGCTAATATACTATATAGTAGAGCCAAGATCCCTGGGTTTCGTTTTCATTATACGGAAAGCGGCATCCAGCATTAGTAATATTACTCACTCGCGTTTTCTTCAGCCCTCGCTTTGCTAGATGCAGGAGGAGTGAGAAGGTTGGGTATTTTAACAGAATAAATTTTATATCAAAATTGTCGTTCGTTTTTCGTTGCAAAATAGTTTTTCCACGGGAGCGAACATTTCTGCGAATCAGATTTTGTCTACAACGCTCGTTGCCATCATTCGTTCTTAATTCAACGAATGTTGGCAAAGTAATGGGAATAGGTATTTTGGGGGTCAAGAAAACGTGCACATATAATAACAAAAACATTGCAAACTCGGAAGTCAAAGAATACGCATTGTTAGGACAACGGATCAACAATGTGTAACATTCTGTGCTTGATGTCATAGCGCTGTGGTGATGGACACGGCCCCGAACACATGATGTGAAAAAAGTTTGGAGTGGGCGTGGAGAGTTGTGATCTTGTGAAAGGACATAGGATCACTCTCTAGAAAAATATTGAAGCGAACGCACGTAAGCGGTTCGTAAGGTGCGAATGGATTTCAGCATAAGCTGGGTATTGTTTAAATTATAGTGATGCAGGAAGTTATGATTAGTTTGAGGTTTGAGAGCTTGGTCGGGTTTAAATTATAATATTACTTGTAATGGGAAATTTTATTAATGTAGTAGTTGGAATTTAGAATTAAAATAGACTCCGTGTTTCGAGGGGATACATATCAGAGCACCGTAGATGGTCGAATTTTTCAATAAGTAGCTGAATATAGTCAGTCGCGAGTAGGTGTTGCGCACGAAACACAAATAGAGAAAGTCGCGACCGTGTACCAATTTTGTGGGAAATAATAAGTCCTATTAATAGCAAGTCGTTGGGGATATGTGGAACTTTTTTAATTTATACAAGAACACGAGAATTGGTATAACAAGAATTCCACGGACAATATTCTATTAGTCAGTCGAGAACCCATCTATGAAGATATTATAGTAAGCTTACGAGCTATACTGAAACCCGTAGGGTGTTTTAATGTTCTATATTGAAAAGTAATTCACATAAAATCAATAGAATTGTAATATATAGGTTATAAGAATAAATGTTAAATTTTTATTGTCGAAAAAGGCTGATAATTTATATTAGTAGCCATCAATCTAATAATTGGTTTTAATAAACAGAACTTCCAGGAATCGTGATTCTGTATAGGATTACACATCTACATGCAACATGTAAGGAGTAATAATATGTTGAACCCATGGTTAAGTTGAAAGTAAACTATATATAGGCCTGCTTATATGTAAAATGTATAGCCCATTGTAGCCGACGGATAATCAGAGGGATCGCGATTGTCGCATCACGACACGTCGTTCGGTTACTTGAGTGATTACTTTGGGTTTTGATCATTTCATCATTTCAGTCAAAAGAATGTTCAGGGTGAGGTAGGGGGAAAACATTGAGAAATGATTCGCATTCACTTCACGAACGTTGAATAACATCTGTACAAGCTGATATACTTTATATTAAATTAGCATCTAGTGAACGGATGCAGGTTCCCATGAAAACGAATTGTTTATGTTGCTAGAATTAAGGAACTATGTCCTTGAAAACTGTTGCCATTTAAAGAATACTATGTATAACTTCTTCTAATATTGTTTTTATAGAAGGAAATGGAACTCACGAAAACTCAGTCGCGCTTTTCATGGGAGCGGTAGCTCAGTGTATTAACCGACGTCACTGCAGCGCCTATGACCGGGATGTCGTAGGTTTGAGTCCCGACGGCGGAAGTATTTTTAAGACTAGCTTTCCAGCTAGGTCGAATTCAGTCGCTGTCTGGAGGAGAATTCTAACGACCGGCTGCTCTTATCGGTTATTTTTTCGTGGTTTCCCCGATCAACACCAGGGGAATACCGGAGCAGTACCCTAACAAACGGGCCACGGACCGCGCGCGATCTGTCCTTCCTCTTCCTTGTCCTATCCTGTCCCCTTACACACTCACTTACACTAATATGCACTACACTACCACATATTCCGGGAGATCGGTCGGGAGCTTAGATCTTGTCCCGGCTGGGGTGGTGCCTCGCAGGTGGGAGAGTCGTGGTTAGCGGGAAACCAAAGTAGCCGACTGTAGGTCGCTGGCTCCTTCAGAGGAAAAACATGCGCTGTACTTACGGAACTAATGACCTAAGCTGTTGACGGGCCCGGAATCACGAACAACCAACCAATCCATCATTCGCGCTTCATACACGAAAAGTCTCCCTAACCTCATCTGTATTTTCTTTGACTCTAAAGCGACTCCGACTGAGTGGTTCTCGGGTTCGAGTCCCGAGAGTGGCGGAGTTTGGATAATAGGTACAAAACGAAGGACAAAGTCAGCCGCTATCTAGGGGAGAACTCTAGTTGTCTGCTGCTATGAACGAGTTTTTCGTGATTTTTCCGATCAACAACAGGCGAATGCCAGAGCAATACCCTAAATCGGAACACGGTACACGCGTGATATTTCTTTCCCCTTCCTTGTCATATCCTTTCCCCTTACACACACTTACACTAACATGCACTACACTGCTAAACATGCCAGGAGACCGGTCAGCAGTTTAGGGCTCGTCCCGTCTGGGGCGGTGCCCCACTTGTGGGTGATACCTGGTTGATGAAACCCCCGCTAGCCAAAGGTGTGTCGGCGCCGGATCTCGCCATCCACTGGGGGTCTAACATAGCCATCTACCGAAAGAAAATGCACTATATTTACGGAAGTAATGACCCTAGTAGTTTACGCGCCGGGAATCACCAACAAAGAATCAATCACCATCTAGTGAGGAAGAAACATCACCACCTACATTTACTACCGTAATGGATTTACGTACTTTTTTATGTAATGGATTTACGTACTGTAATGTAATTTTTATGTAATGGATTTACGTAATGGATTTACCTACTTTACCGTAATGGATTTACGTACTACCGTATACATTTACTACCGCAATGGATTAGTTGTAGTTCACGTGCACAGAAACATAGTCAATCAGCCAATCTTCGCTCTGCAGGCGCTGATCTGCCTTCCGAGACTTTCAGTATCAGTTGGCTCTCCAGCGTGGCTCCCATGTGGCTGGCCGTGGAATGCATTCGGCGGGCGCGGGCCGATGCGTTCTTTGGCGATGTTCAGCTGGTTTACAACCTGTCGAAATGATGGTCGGCTGCAGCTGCTCGGCGCGGAGAGTAGTTACAAGGGCCAGCGCCCCGGGCGTCCGTCCGCGCCCGCGGCCTTGCGAGTTGAATGCCCCGCGCCGTCTGCAGCTGTGGCGTCGCTTTATCGGCTTCGGCAATCGGGCGGCGCCGCTGGTCTCACGCCGCCGCCCCGCTGTCGCGTAATTGAAAACGCGCCGCGCGCTCTCTCGTAATAATCCGGAGCGAACGTCAAGTCCTCTCTGTGTCCACGCCCGGTGATATGTGACATGTGGGGGTGAGTGAGTCCACTCGAACGGAACTGAACTAGAAGGTACGCTAGGGGGTCTTTGTTCTTAGAACTATGTAATAAAAAGTGTAGCTTTTTTCAACGCTACACATTAAAAAACAAACAGAAAAATCGATTTAACCTGTCGGGTAGGAGGAAAAAGCATTCCCGAGAATCATGAAAAATTGTGTGATTTAACTTGGAAAACCGGTAGTGGCAGTAGAAATTAAGTTATGAAGTAATTCCATTTTGATTGTATTAAAATTTGATTTACGATTTGGGAAAATAAAGTCGTATCAAGCAATTTTTTTAATTAATTTCAAAATTAGTAAAAATGTTATAGAGTAATATAATACAAATATGTTACAATTGAGAGAACAGGAAGAGAAAAACTATATTTATTCTTAATATTATTATTTCTACATTTATCGTTGTAATCGTGTGTGGCAGTAACATTACCTAGTATATGATGAATAAAGTACACTATTTTAAATTGTTCCCTACTCTCGTTTCGGGTTTTCGTCATCAATGTGTTTGCTTTCGATTACTAAAAGTTGATTTTCTTCCTGTTTCAGGTTTGAGAATTTTCACATTATTTATAGTTTACTCGTGCATTCTTGAATATTCTTGGGATTGTTTACTCCGCTAAAATTAAACTCATGACTTGCTGAAATGGATTCGTGGTGCAGGTGTCAATTATTTATATTATTTTTCGCGTAATTTAAAACGTTCTATATTTGTCAATTTAAGAAGTAATTTTGGAAGCTAAATTGCAAGCCTATATATGAATGACTTTTACACGGCCTATGACCTCAGTTTAGCTTAGAACCTGCTTTGAGACTGTCTGTGCAATGGCTCTCACCAGGAGGTCCAAGGGTTTGAGTTTCGACGGTGGCGAGTTTTCGGTACTACCTTCATATCTAGTGTGACATACTGGAAATAAATAACACAGTCGACTGTTTGTAACAGAAATATATAACTATATTTACACAATAATTTACAAACTAAAAACCTCCGGCAACCTTTCCAATCTCTTAGCCGCGATGAGATCTTGAACTCTTACATTTTTGCTGGTTCGACGCTTCTCGATTCTACCGCACCGGTTCAGAGCCAGTAGAATCTGCAACTCTATGTGAAATTAAACTAATTACTTGATATTCTACGCGATTTAATTACCCCTCTCTGTTTCATAGTAATGTTAAATAAAGATAGTTTGTATTGACAAGGGTGTACTGTACTGTTATCAGTGACAAGACATATAGAACAAATGACGGAGGATAAGTAGATTTTGAAGAAAAAAATGTAATACAGGCTTAATATGGAAATTGAAAAAAAAGGAAGAGGATAAAGTTTAACATTTGAGAGTTCTCGCACGGGTACACTAGTCAGTCAATTAATCAATCTTCACAGAGC